>OX419762.1:31597351-32257399 GCA_948567375.1 Lunularia cruciata | reverse complement strand
GCCAATCTTTGCTCCAACTACTCAATCCAAGTAGCTATGGCTGTATCAAACGTAGGGTAGGCATTGCACTTCTCCTAGGTGTGGATCCTCTACCACCTTGTCCTCCATGACCTAGAGCTCCTCTACCACCTACTTTAGTAACTCTACCACTATAACTCCTTGTGTGGGTCAAAGCATTGGTCTCTAGTGTGACCCAAATCTATGGCAATGCTTACACTATCTTTGTGTTGGTTGTTATGCACTAGAGGTATCAGGTCCGCCGCCTTGAGTGCACTCTCTCATATGGTGAGGTCCACCATAAGCCCAACAAGCAACACCACCACTCATTGACTACTGCTAACTCAAAAATGAAGGTAGGGATCTAGCTATAATAGGCCCTCCAATTGCCCCATAGGATTTGGGTTGTCCACCCTATCCTTGAAAACCAACATGGCATGGTGCACTCTGCTACACTTCAAAAGAAGTAACAATTGTGGATGAGGTCTCCCTACCAAATCCAAATGTCACCACTCTCTCCTCCACCATGTTGAGTTCAATACGCTAAGCCAAACCAAAGACCACTGCAAAAGTAGGCAAAGTAACCTATAACAACATAACATCACAAACTCTACGTTGCAACTCCTTATCTAGTATCCCATACAAAAACTGGACTGGTTGGGCCTCAATAACTCCCTTAGTAAAATTGATCAACCATCTCCTGTGAGTATGGTGCTACTATGAGTGTATGCCTTACAAAGGCTCTCTAGCCTTCCATTGGAACACCTGCAAGCTCCTTAACTTGTCAGTCCGCACTCCTTGGTAGTTCTACCTCAAACATTGGAAGAACTTCACCATGGAGTTAAACTTTGGTACTAAACTACCTCTTATAGTAGTACATCCACTCATAGTAGCACCATCTCTAAGAGATCCACCAATGCTACTAGAGCTAAAACACGTTGGTATTGTTGATATACCCCTAGAAACCAAGCTTAGAGTGATGGAGATGTAGTTCATAGACCAATATTGTTTCCATAGCTCAATCTCCTCCAAGTGAGCTCTCTTGGTATTCGTCCATTGGTAGAGCCTCCAAATGCTAAAACACCCCCTTCCATGCCAAGAAGGATGTGAACAAAGTTTGCATCTATTGTAGATCACACCAACTATCAAACTTCTAGATAAAGTCATACAATTCAATGGTACCCACTGTACTAGGGTAACACTAGAGACCTTTGGAGACCCCATAAATCTTGTCCATGTCCACAACAATGGTGTGGACACACCAAGTGCACTCTCAAGTGAATCAACTCATGTTCCAAACTCCAACTCAAAATCAATCTCCTCCCTCATTGGGACTTGATATGCAAGCTGATATTGAGCACCACTCCAAGTAAATCCACAATGGATTGCAGCAATATCCCCTCCAGAATCCCCAAAGTACTCTGTCGTGACAAAGTAACCAAGGACTACAACTTCTAATCGGAACCACCACAAGTACCCCACCAAAAATCACCACCAGGTGCAAACACCTCCAAGTGCCAACATCACCAATTGAACATCACTGACTAATGTAGCTCTAACTACAACAATTACACTAAAAGAAAGTGCAACCTATAACTTGTTATCACAACACTCACTCTTACAATCTATAGGTCACTTATAAATTGTGAGAGTGCGTGTTGTGATGGCAAGTTATCATCACTCCCTACCTCATTGGAGAGAAACACAAGTAGTTTGATTGGCCATCACTCCAACCTCACTACCAAGAGCACACCATAGCACCAAAGCTCTAGATTCAAGGCACCTTACACAAACATGATGCACAAACAGGAAGTAGAGACTAGAGGGGATCCAACCACAAGAAGCCTAAACAAAAACCCTACATCTCATAAATCAACATCAGATTGGCTCTGCCACCATTTAGCATTTGACATAATCCAAGTACTTATCTACTTCTTGAGCTACAAGGATCACCAAGAATGGGATCAAAGTTCTCACCAAAATTGCTGGAAATCCTTCACAAAATTTGATGTAAATCTGATGTAAATTTGACATAAAATTTGACAATAAATCCCTAAGTTGGTTGACTGTCAAATCCTTTTCTAACTCTTCACTCAAGCCAAATTGGAAAGATGTGGATTTTCAAATCTCTAATTTGTAGGAATGGGTTCTTAACTCCGCCTTCAATTTCACTTTTTAAGCTCAACTTGCACCAAATGATCATGCTTTCACCTCTTGAGCTCAAAATCACAAGTACCACTTGAAAATTGCTTCTTTTTGCTCAATTTGGCCAACGCTTCCCCATACAATCACTCCCAAGGAAATCATAACTATGATCAGTGTACCACAATCCATCAAGCTTGGAAATACCACCACCACACTTTGTTCTTGCACCTGATTTCCCCTTGAGTCTCATCTCTCTGATGTAATCAGTTTGTTTACACAACTCAAATCACACTTAATCAAATCAGTACTTGATTTATCATTCCATAATCTGCCAACAATTGATTGATTGATTACAATCAGGCCACACTCACTTTAGCTAAGAGACTCCAAGTGATGCTCGCCAACTTTCTATTCACTCTTGCCAAAAACTCAAAGGCTTAACATTAGAGAAGTAAGCTCTCTAAAGTTGCACTTCTATGGTATACTCATGATTTTGACCTAGGTATCACCCCAATGGTCATGTTGATGGCACACTTGGCAGTGCAAATGGTGCAAGTGACAGTGAACCCCACCATGTAATTAGTACCCCAAACACAAATTCTAACTACCAAAAAGTAATCTATAAGTAATTGCCAAAATACCTCTAACTACTATCAATGTTTCTCTAGTGTCCGAGCAATCTAGATGGTCACTTCACATGAAAGCTGACCGCTTTCAAGGTTACCATTGGAGGGGAATTTTCAAGGATTATCTTGACTATTGCAAAACTTATAATGTTTGTTAAGCTTTTGCTAAGAAAGTTACTTCTACTCCATCTCTTGGATCAACTCCATTGCTAGGAACTTTTGAGAGAACCTTTATAGGTCTTCTCAATAGAACTTGAAGGAACAATCTATATATTTTGGTAGTTTATCATTACCTTACCAAGTGGGTTGAAGCTAGACCATTGAGAAACAAGAATAAAGATGAAGTTGGTAGATTTCTTTATGAATGCATCATCACTAGGTTTGGGTACCCTTTGCAATTGGTTTTTGAGAGAAGAGGAGAGTTTATAATAAGTTTCACTACAACCATTCTACAATATTTCTCTATCACACAAAGAGTGACTACCTCCTATAAGCTAAACCCAATGGCTTGGTAGAGATAACCAATCAAACCTTGTCCATGATGTGGCCAAAGATGTAAGAAATAGAAGGGCCAAAACATCATTGGGACCAAAGGATTCATATGGTTTTATGGGAGTATAGGACAACCATGAAAATATCTATTGGATGTTCTCCATTTCAATTGGTATATGACATTGAGTCTACTTTACCTATTCACTTTGATCTTTCTACTTTTCAAATCATTCATAGGAAATTGAAGAAGGCACAAGGATATGACTCAAAGAAGTCAAGCAAGGATCAGCTCAAGGAATAAGAAGAGGCAAGAGAAGTTGCTATGGTTCAAGTAGAGCAAGCTTGACAGAAACAAAAAGAGAGAAATGACAAGATGTAAGGCAAGAAAAAGTTGAAGCCTTTTAAGGAAGGTGATTGGGTAATGTTTTTTGATTCTATTTGATTCAAGAGGGCGCAAACGAAGTTCTTGCCTAAGTACTTTGGACTTTTTATAGTGGAAAATGTGTGGGGAAATTACACCTACACTCTCAAGGAATTGGAAGGAAGACACTTTGATAGGATTAACCATGATAAGTTGAAGTTCTATCAAAGAAGGTAAAGAGAATCTTCACTATGGGACAAATGAAATTTTAGTCTGAGGGTAAATGTAACACCCATTGATGCATGTATGCTCTCTAGGAATATTAAGTTTGGTATTGCAAGTAGTGGAGAAATATTATCTATATGGAGTTAGCTAAGCTTTTATTGTAGTCATGGTTAGCCAGAATTAGTCCTAGCTAAGATAAAGGTGACAATATTTAGAAGAAGGGAAAAGATTGAGCAACAATATTTTATCTTCTAGTGTATTGACTTGGTTATTATTCTTAGTTATTTGACTTTGAGGAAAGAGTTGAGAGCTCTTGGGCCCACAAGTCTTGTTGGTAGATTCTTTTCCTATTGTCCAAGGATAGCCCATGTGAAGGAATCCTTGACTTAGTTGGTAGGTGAGGATAAGATCACCTACCCACGAGATTATTTCCATGTGCTTGGATATTCTTTTTAGAATTTTAGTTTTTTTTAACTTTTAGCCCAGTAAGTAGATTTACTCTAGTAATTAGTAACTTTGGTGTACTTTTTCACAAGTATATAAGCTAAGGGTGAGGAGGTACTCATAATCCTTTCATTTGCAACTATCTATCTCTTTCTTTCATTGAGTTCTTTAGTGAGCAAGTATTGAGTCTTGGAGTTTTAGCTTTGGAGGAGTGTGATGGAGTTGGAGTTCCTTGCTTCCTTAGTCCATAGTGCACTACATTAATAGCCATCACAGGTTCAACTTGAGTGAAAGGCAAGCCGGCTCACAATCCACATCCTTTGTCTTCTTTCTACAAGTCTCCTACACTAGCAGCTTCAACTTGTGCAAGTATGCTTCCTCTAGCTTCACCTTGGCTTCAGTGTTGAGCATTGCTTTGAAATGCCAAGTGACATTGCCCATCCAATCCAAACCCTCCTTCACTAAGATTTTCTCACATCATGTTGTTGATTCTACCAACTACATACAAAGTTTAGGCACTTCCGCCAAGTGCTTCTCCTCCATCACATTCTTCTCCTCTCTTTTTTTATACTTGTTTGTTGGCTTTCTGGACAAGGTTGTGTAGGCATTTTTCCTTCATGGCTTGGCTTGCCATCTCCTTATCTACAACAACCCGTCTTAACTCTTCAATGCTTTGTTCTTGCATTTGGATTTGAAGGGTGTGTTGGAACAAATTGATCTACATCTCCTTCAGCTTGTTGTTTGCCTTATACAATTCTTTTTTTTGCTCCAGGAGCTCTTCCTTCTACTGCTCCAAGTACTTGCTTCATTGGTCATAACTCCCTTGCAAATCCGTCAATGTTTGCTGCTATACCACCGCATCAACCTGAAGTACTTTGGCTTCATGGTGTACTTTAGTCAGCATCAACTTTAGTTGTTGTTCATCTATATTCTTCACCTGTGCCATTTGAAGTTTCGACTTCACTTCCAAATGCTTTGCTTTCACCTCTTGCATCCTCTCTTGTAGGTACACCAACAAAGAACACACCACACTAGACAAGTACTTGTACCCCCTAGAATGTCTTGTCCTCTTGCTCCCTTTCTTCCTTGAACACAAATGTTTGCACTTTGGGCTGAAGTCATGATTGTCTTACTCCTATTTGAAGGCCTTTAGAACTTTCCTTGTTGGGTTCACTTGGCCTCTTGCTTTGATGTGAGTGAGTTCCCCATTGGAACACCATCCTCAGCTCTTCTTCCCATTCTTTTGGGATGTCATTATTGGGCAAGTCCATACCAGGGACATCAATGCTTTCCATGCACCTAACTTCTTCATGGAACTCCCGGTTTGATCCGGCATTCTCACCTTCCAAAACATCTTGCTGCACTTTGGGTTTGCCTTTGCTTCTTGTTCTAGAATCTTGACTTTTGAGTGTCAGCTCTTCCTCTTCTTTTGACTCCAAGTTTGACTTGGCTTCTTTTTCTTCCACTCCCAATGACAAGTACACCACTACAATGGTTTAGATTGGGTTGAGTCTTTTGGTTGTCCTTTGCTTGGCTGAGGACACAACATCCTTGAGTAATGAACATTTCTTTGACTTTGGGATATTGCCTCCTCTTGTCCCATTTGGGAGAAATCCTAATTGTTCTTTGGCATCTTTACCATGTAGCACATTTCTTTGGGATCCACAACTTGTTGTAAATCTGGATAGAAATGGGACACCATGCTCTACCATTATTTGGGTGTCAATAGATTCAACCCAAGGTAGAAATTGGCTGCAAATAGTACAAAGTAATGCAGCAGCAAGTCCATTTTCCACTACAACACCATCTGCCTTATCCATTGGTAAAAGCATCCTGCCCAACTTACACTCACACCTGCAAACATCAAGTGGAAGAAGAGGCCTTGTTGCTCTGTAATGTAAGTGGTTTGCTCCAGCTTCATCATTGCTATATTTGCTCCGATGATACTTTGCCTCATGGGATCCACATAGGTATCCACCTAATAAACATTCTTCTTCCTCAGTGCACTCAATGATACCTTCAACTTTTCCATTTCCTCCAAGGCATCACACTTCCAATCAAAAGTAATCCCCATTGGTTCTCCTACATTGTCCCCCAACAAAGGTCTCCAATCATCTTTGGTCCAATGAGTAAGATTTCCTCTCTTCTCCTTCTCTAGCATACTCCACTCATAATTAATAACAACAATTTCTATCACAAACCTTCAAAAACTCAGATTCAAATTCCACATTAGGAATGTAATTTGTTGTCAGCTAAGGACTTCAACATTACTATCATGTCTACTCTCCATTTCTTGATTGATTTTTTGTAATTAAAGTAGCTAGACATATTATCTGGAGGTGAAAATTGGCTTGGTAACATCTAGAAGGATGTTGTGTACAATGAGCTAGGAAGATCAAATAGAGGTGTACTCAAAAGAGCACTCCTACTAATAGGGCAGAAGTCAAAAATAGCTTGAAAACTTTAGAGCCAATTTTGGAAGCCTAAACAGATGAATTAGGCCTAACAAATAGAGAGGATCTTCCTCTCAAGGCCAAAAGGCTTGCCTTCTACCCCTTATGATTTGTCTCATCAAGAGCTTTGTGACAACCCGGCAAATATCACTTTTGCGGTAATCGGGTAAGTAAAGTTTGTTCCCGCAAAGATACAAGTCAGAAATGTCCAAATATGAAGCAAACTAACAATTTTAGTTCTTCTTGAGTTCTTCTTTAGTCTCTCAGGTAGAAACCACACCCAAAAGAGAGTAACAAGCACTGATTTGCAGTCTTGTCACAAATTAACACTCCTTAATCACAACACCAACAAATCTTTCCAAACAATCTTGATTGTGATGATTCAAGCTCTCCTAAAAATGGCACTTCACTGCAAAACGATTTTGCCTCAGAATTGTGTTCCACCCCTCCACTGAAGGCACAACTTCCTCGATCAAAATTGCTTCACATCAACCTTGCACTGCACTCACAAATGAAGAATACCAACACTACAATTCCTCTCAGATCTGTCAAGGCATTGCTTAGAATATCAACACTACAATTCCTCTCAGATCTGTCAAGGCATTGCTTAGATTGCACTTCACTCCGGATCAAACACACAGAATGAAGATCAAGGCTGTGGAATCCAACATCCAACAAGCACACTAACTTGCACTTCAAATTTCTCCACACACTCACAAACACAATCACAAAGTTGATACTCGGAATCAAGCTCAAGCAACGAGCACTGCTTCACAACACTTTGCTTTATCTATCTCAGAAATTATAAGCACTGAACAACAATTTCCTATGAATGCCACTCTTAAATAGTGAAGCAATCGATAGTTCTAATAACTTTATTGTTCTACAACAACTTTTCTAACCTGCAAATCCGAAATGATAATGCACTTCTTCATATTTGCCTCTTC
This sequence comes from Lunularia cruciata, assembly GCA_948567375.1. Lineage (NCBI taxonomy): Eukaryota > Viridiplantae > Streptophyta > Marchantiopsida > Lunulariales > Lunulariaceae > Lunularia > Lunularia cruciata. Next base: position 32,249,709 of record OX419762.1, on the reverse strand, counting down.
AAATCTCAAATCGGTTACTAATCCAATCAGATGTCTACTTTGTCCTTGGCTTTCAAACCCAAACCCAAAGTAACTTTACTTACTACTACTCTATCCTCGGGTTTTAGATCTCCTACATCTTCTACCAAATCTAATAGTTCTTTCTCTTGATCTGCAATTCCTATCATAATTAAGCCTTCTAAATCTCTATCTCCCTACCCACTCTTCTCTAAAGTGTCAAAAGACACATGCACTCCTATCTCTCTTACCTCGGGTTTAACTACTATCAATTCCTTTACTAATTCTATTGTGTCATCATCAAGAATTGTAATTGAAACCATGAATACACTATCTACACCTTCAATTTGTAACCCACTTTCCCCTAATCACTCATGTTACTAACCCAAAGACACTTACTATCTGATCCTGCACTTTGGGTTTATTCACTACTGCTACTTCTCTTTCAATTCATGTTCTATCTTCAATTAGAACTGAAATTGAAGTCATGGGTATTCTAACTATCTTCTTTCTCTACTCTAACTTCCTCTGATCCCTCCCGCAAGATTCCCCAAAGTCACCTTCATTGCACTCCGAGGTCCGGCTATCTCTGATTTAGTCATCTTCATCTTGAGGCAAAGTCTCATGACCCGAAGTCATGTAAACCCGAAGAATGAAGTACAAAATACGAAATCCGAAGTACGAAGTCATTGACCTGAAGACACTTTGACCCGAAGTACATCTACTCCAGAAACTTCAAATGCTTGTTACTTCTTTTACAGACCTTCAAATTTTGCAATTTTGATGGCAATGGAAAGCCCTGAACAAGACGCTTCCAACGAGATATAACAAGCTTGATTTGGAGTTGTGGTTACTGAGATATGGCCCCCGCAAGAATCCTGACCTGCAACTTCTATTTCTCCTTTAGGTTTGCCCTCCTTCAACGTCTGATCCGAGTTTTTCCCTCCTCTGACACAAAGTAAGCTTCTTCGGGTCTTATCCAAACCGAGCCTTTCTTCCTCTCACACAAAATTGACTTCCTCGAGTCTGATCAAAACACAAGTTTGCACTCATTTCTTCTCCATTTGCTTTCAATTTGGTTTCAACAAGCCATTTCTTCTTCTAAACTCGTCCAAAATGAAAAATGTGGGTACCACAAGCTTTCCAACACTACTTCACTCATGCAATTCTAAGCTCCTTACAAGAAGATTCCCTAAAGATTCCCTTTCATCAAACCAGTTTGACCAACTAGATAGGACAAGGATTGACTTGTCACCCATCTAAACAAATAATCCAAGGATAGAGCTTGCTGATAGGTCACCAATCCATGTACTTGATCCAAGGGTGGAGCTTCCTTTGAGGGGATCCTCTTGGCTATATAATAAAGAGAAGGTACTCCTTTGGGACATCGTAGTATTGAGTGTGAAACCTATATTTTCTCTCTTGTATATCTCTTGGAGAGTTCTCTTGTCCTTGGAGTATTACAATGATATCATAGCAAGTGTTTTAATCTAAGAGAGTGGATCACCCTTCTTGGAAGAACACAAGCTGCTGAAACTAAATAATTTGAGGAGATAAAACATAGTGCAATTGCTAGACCTAGGAAGAGTTCTAGAGAGCGGATGGGATGGAGGCACAAGAGGACAATTTCTTGCTCCTAGTTTCCTATTCTTGAATCCATTCCACATCAAGATTATGTAGATCCAACATGAGCAAATAAGAGTGTGTCTTGTTTATCACTTTGGAGTAGAATTCATGGACAAAGTGATGAATTTACCAAACTTGGTGATTTTGCCTATGGTGGTGTATGACAAAGAGTGGGATTTGACAATCTACATTCTATTATGATGTTATGGATCTGAATGTACCAAATCCTTACCTTTCAACACACAAGTAGAAATCTGTTGTGTAGTTAGACCAAAAGTGATGTTTAGGGATTTTGTAGTCCACAATTTTGGCGAGGAATATTATCAACAAGTGATAGCCTCCAAGGTACCCAATGGTAGTCCCTATAGTTTTTTCTCCCTCCCAAGTAATCATTCTTACCCTTTATTGAAGTAGGAAACAACAATTGAACATTGGCAGCGTGTAGGAATCATGGATCCACAGTTGCAGGAGTTGATGCAAGGAATGCAAAGGATGTTGAACAAGTTTCAAGAAATCAAGATGACCTTGGAGGAATGGAAAAATCAACTACATACTATGAAGAATGATCAATTAATGTAAGAAGGGAATTTGTCTCAATAACCAACACCATCGATTGAAGTACTCGGAGAGTTATGCATGCCAATGACACTGATTCCAATGAACAACCAAGCCACATTGTTACTATGAATGAAAAAGATGTGCAACATCAAGCCTTACAAGGGACAATGTTCCATGGGAGAAGTGGAAAATTGGATTTCAAGAATGAATTGATGCCTTTAATTGCTCACAATGGAGATCATTGATCATTATGCAAGTGTGTTTGCATGTGGGTACTTGACCGATAAAGCTTGGTATGATGCTTGGGAATGATCATTGCGGGTAGAAGGAAGAGAGGTCATTTGGACAACCATGCAAGAAGGGCTGCTCAAGAATTTCCAATTTGTGGATTTTGTGCAAATGGCCCAAACTAAACCCTTGGAGGTTGAAGCAAAAGAATAGCATACAAGAGTTAGTGGAGGCAGTTTTGGATCTATAGGTTGCAATGACCAATATGAGTCTAGTCTAAGCTCTTTCACAATTTCAAGAGAGGATTTGCCAAGAGGAAATGGTGCAAAATTCTCATACTATTTTTTAAGCCCTTACCTGCACTCAAAGAATAGCAAGGGCGCTTGGAGGAGGTGAAGTGATGACATTGATGCAAGTCTATTGCGTTGAGACACACCATTTTGGTGGACAAGTTCCTATGGAATTGAGCAACATTTGGTTCCAAGACCAAGGAGCAAGACCTCTCCAAGGAGAACAAGAATGAGTCAAAGAAAGGAGAGAAGGAGTCCTATGGTGACAAGTGACCTCTAAACCACATAGAGAGATGAATTGAAGAGGATGATATAGAAACCACATTGGAAAACAAAGGTTGCTAGTAAATTTACCTTGTGGCCTTATTGGCTCAATGAAGAAGGGTAAAATTGGGGGAAGGAAGAGGAAAAGTGTGCAAAGATGGAGGAAGATAAATGCACAATTAATTGTTGTAAATGGAGTCCTAGAAGGTAATCCGGTGAGAGTGTTCATAGACCATATGGCAAAAAATTTTTTTTGTCCTGCTTTGTTGCAATAAGGTTGGGGATGGAACTAGAGAAGGATAAGAAGGATGAAGTGGAGTTAACTAATGGTCAAAGAGAGAGGATTGAGTCATTACCTAGAAAGGTAAAACTTTCTATAGGAAGGTATCAAGAAGCAATTGAGTGACAAGTGATACAACTAGCTCATTATGATGCAATCTTAGGTATGCTATGGAGCACTACAATCCCATGGTGGATTGGAAGATGAAAGTAGTGAAAACTAGTCAATGGAAGATCTTTGGGGTTTAAAGAAGATCACAAAGGCAAGAGCTGCCTCATATGTCATAAGGACCACATCTATTAGCAAGATAGACATATATTTCACGAGTCTAATAGAGAAGTCCAGAGTGCCCAACATAATGGAAAAATTCTTGAGAATTGAGAGATTTGGTCAATGAGTTCCAAGATGTCTTCTTGAATGAATTACCCGCAAGTATACCACCAAAAAAGAGAGTAGATCATACAATTGAGGTACTTCTTGGAAAGACACCTCCTTGTAAAGCCCCATATTGACTATCAACTCATGAGTTGAAGGAGTGTAAGGCTCAAACAGAGGATACATTGTAGAAAGGGTTTATCTAACTTCACATATCACCAAATGGGGCTCCTATATTGTTTGTGAAGAAGAAGGACGGAATAATACACATATGCATTGACTATCAAGGAGTGAATCAACAAATAGTGAAGATCAAATATCTGTTACCTTGCATGGATGAATTTTTTGACCAACTCAATGGGGCAAGGCACTTCAACAAACTTGATTTGTAGAGCAGTTACAACCAAATTAGAATTGCGAAAGAAGACATACACAAAATGGCCTTTCAAACAAGGTATGGCCGGTTTGAGTACTTGGTGATGTCATTTGGCCTCACCATCTCTCCAGTCACTTTCATGAGTTTGATGAATGACATATTTTTTTGTACTTGGATAAATCTATCATTATTTTTCTTGATGACATCTTAGTCTACAGTAGGATGCTAATAGAGCACAAGCAATATCTACGAGAAGTCCTCCAAATTTTGTGACAAAATCAATTGTATGCCAAAATCTTAAAGTGCAAGTTTGGCAAATCTGAAATTGACTACTTAGAGCATAGAGTAAGTATAGAAGGTATCTAAGTGTTGATAGATAAATTAGAGGTGATTAAAAAATGGAGTGCTTTAGAAGATTAGACTCAACTCAAGAGTTTCTTGGGATTGATGGGGTTTTATTGTTGATTTGTCAAGGACTTCTCCAAGATTTCACAACCTCTAACATCACTATTGGGCAAGGGGAAGAAGTGGATATAGGGAACTGCAAAAGAATTGACCTTGCAGGAGTTGAAAGATGCATTACTACATGCACCAATCTTGAAAGGGTATGACCCAAAACGTCCACTCAAGAAGGCTAAAAAATGCATGAGGTGTAGCAATAGGAGTAGTCCTAAAACAAGAATGGTAGGATAGATGGTATTGCATATTTGTCTCGTAAGTTGTTACCGGCAGAATGCAACTATCACACCACCAAACAAGAAGAGTTGGCTATTGTCCTTGCAACCAAGCAAGACCAAACTATCTAGGTGAGAAGGCATTTGTAGAAGAGACGGACCAAAAACCTCTAGTCTACCTTGAGACACAAAAAGATCTTTCTTGTTGATAAGTTAGATGGGTTGAATGGAGACAACAATTCAAAATCAAATATGTGAAAGGCAAGAAGCAACTTGTAGATGCATTCACCCAAATGCCAATGACAAATAATTTGGTGGTGGAAGTCAAGATGAATCTGAATTTTGGCCCAAGATTCTTGCTGTTACAAAAATTGATGCATAGATTGTTTGTGCTCAATCATCCAAAGGCATCACAAACATCCAAGGACTTGTCTTTCTTAATGGCAGGTTATGGATCCCAAATGACATGGATCGAAGAACCACCATCCTAGCGGAATGTCATGATTTTTGCCATTACAAGTCACATTGGAGTGGACAAAACCTTGGATGAGATCAAAACACCACTACTATTGGCCCAAGATGAGCAACAATGTGATAGAATATATTTTGAGGATATGCATCGAGGCTTTACTTTGGATGAGCGAGAGAGTTGGGACACCTTACTCCCATTGGTGGAATTTTCTTAAAACAATTTAGTGAATTCCTCCACACAAGTCACACCATTCTTCTTCATGTATGGAGAGCATCCTTTCACACCTTCAAGTTGGATGAATGTCCATCCAATGGCTAATAAGGTTGACGCTATCAACACTTTTGTTTCTAGAATCCAATAGGGTGTGGAGAAAGCTAAGCACAAGTTCCAGATTGCCTGAGTATGTATATGCACACCGCCAACACATGGAATTCAATGTGAGAGATCATGTCTAGTTGTCAATTGCTAACCTCAAGTTAGTTGGTCCTCATAAGCTTAGACCTCATTTTATTGAACCTTTCTCCATCCTTCGTCGCATTGGCGCTATGGCCTATCACCTCAAGCTACCACCACATATGAAGTTCTACTTGGTGTTTCATGTTTCCTTATTATGCCAATATGCTTCTTGGCCACCCCACTTCTCTTCCATCCAAGAAAGTCAACCTTGTCCAACACTTGTTGATGAGGTAGAGGAGTATGAGATTGGATGTATTGTCCAAAAATGCATCCATGATATTTGGCATCCACGTGTGGAAAATCTAGTCCACTGGAAAGGGTACCCACTATATGAGGCAACATGGGAGCCAATAGCCAACCTGACCAACGCACTAGTGCTAGTTCAATCTTTTGAGCAACAACTTCACAACAAGGACATTGTGGCTTAAAAGGGGGAGGTCTATAATACAAGTAATTAGACATATTATCTAGAGGTAAAAATTTGCATGGTAACATCTAGAAGGATGTTGTGTGCAATGGGCTAGGAAGATCAGAAAAAGGTGTTCCCAAAAGAGTACTTCTACTGATAAAGCAAAAGCTAAAAATAACGTGAAAACTTTCGAGCCAATTTTAGAGGCCTATGAATTAGGCCTTGAAAATGGAAATAGTCCTCCCCCTTAGGACCAAAAAGCTTGCCTTCTTCCCCTATGATTTGTCTCATTGAGAGCTTTCCAATAGTACCTCATTCACGTGATTTTGAGCTCCATATAGGAAGATTCCCTAAAGATTCCCTTTGGTCAAACTAGATAGGACAAGGATTGCCTTGTCACCCATCCAAATAACTCATCCAAGGATGACTTGAGCCAATTGAGCCAATTGACTTGTCAGCAATAATGCTCACTGACAGGTCACCAATCCATGTATTTGATCCAAGGGTGAAGCTTCCTTTGAGGAGATCCTCTTGGCTATATAATAAAGGGAAGGTGCACTTTGGAGCATCGGAGTATTGAGTGTGAAACCTATGTTTTCTCTCTTATATCCTTCTTGGAGAGTTCTCTTGTCCTTGGAATATTGTAATTTCTAACCAAGATTGCAAAAACTTTGCAACCCCCCTTGCAAGGGATTGTGACGTGATCTCTCTCACTCAATTTTGCACACAACAAGCCAACAACTCACCCTACAACTTGATTATGATTTATAGGACTACACAAAATAACAAGACAAATTTGGTTGAACATTGAAAAATCCTTCTCTACCAAGTCTTGATTTTATAGTTCTTTGACTTGCGGTCTTTCCTTAGTCAAAACTCACTCAAAAATCATGCCTAAAGCATGTTCTCTCCTATCCCTTTTGAATATAAGCTCAAAAATAGCCATTCAAAAATGGCATCCTATCCCTTTTGAATATAAGCTCACAAATAGACATTCACAAATTGCATCCTTTCTTAGTTGGTACAGCCCAAGTCAAGTTTGTAGTTGAAGCCCATCAAATTGGGTGCTTTCACCTTGAGGTAAAGTACCCTCACTCATCTACAATCCAAATGCCCTCACTTTGGATCAATTATCCCTCTCACTCAAATCTAAAGTCAAGTTCAACTCCAATAGTTGAACTTTCTTAGATCGGATCGGGTTTTATACTTTGGATCCAAATATGACTTCTTTCTTAGAACTAACCTTTTTTTCTACTCCAAATATCACTTCTTACCCCTAAAACTTAAGACAAAAAAATGTGTGTACCACACTTCTTCATGTAAATGATCAATGTATATGTCTTGTTGTAAAATGAGAAGATGAACCTCTTAATAATACCCAACCATCCCAAAGAATTGGCATAACTTTGTCAAGCTAGAGGGAATGGAAGCTTTGAGATTTTCCTCACCTTTTCAAGATCCACTACAATTTTATCCTTGGAAATATGATTTACCCCAACAATAGACCTTCTTCAAAATCAAAGATGCACTTCTTTGGCTTGAGTGATGCATTTGCTTCATCCATGCATTGTAAGACCTTGATCATGTGCTCAAAGTGCTCCTCCTTATTCCCATAGATAAAAAAGTCATCAATGAAATCTCTCACAAATTTCCTTATGAAAGGTCCAAACACCTTGTTCATGAACTATTGAAATGTCATAGGAGCTTTAAAAAGCCCAAAAAGCATGACCTTGAAAGCATAAGTTCCCCAAGGTGTGACAAATGTGATGAGTTTTTGATGTTATGATGTGATTTTGATTGTTTATAGCCACTATAACTATCTTCAAAATTGTATCATCTCTATATCTCTCTAATCCACAACTTCCTCCAAGATATCATCAATGAATGGCAAGGAGTAGTAGTCCTTCTTGGTAATAGTATTGAGCCTCTAATCAACATATACTCAAAGCTTGCAATTCTTCTTCTTCATAATCATAATTGGAGACACTCATCTTGAACTCTCCACCTCAAAAATAAATTTAGTCTCCGTAAGGTTATCAATATCCTCTATCACAACCAAAGCTATTGGTGGGCTAATGCAACATTGCTTTTGAGAGACAGGTCTTGCATGTGATTCCACCTCTATTTGGTGCTCCTCCAAGGTGACTTCCTTGAGATCCTTGTAACTAAAAGCATACACATAAATAAACTTGCAAAAAAGCTCCTCAAATATTACCTTCTACTCCTTGGTAACATTTGGATCATACTCAAGGGTAGATAGCCTCCTCTTTATCTCCTCCAGTGTCAATAATGATCTATCAAGGTCTTTCAAAACCTTTGGCTTAGGTACAAAGTCTATAGCACACAAAGGATACACATCTAAATCAGATTTGGATTCATCTTCCTCTGTGGAAGTCTCTTCTTCCATGCTTGTGTCCACACCTTAAGCTGCTTCTTTTGAATGTGATTCCCAATAATCAGAAGATGGGGTATTTAAATATGAAGGGTGGTTGGTGTTGGTTATAGGAATTGTAACCCAATGGTTTGATGGTCCAATTCTGAAGTACCCTTTGTGTCATTAATCAGTTGTTCTAGTTGCTCTCAACCATTGCCTCCCAAGTAGTAAACCATAACTTGCATCCTTCAAGATTTGGAAAGTCATGAGATTTTGAACTCTTATGTCTATCACCTTGTCTATCACACCCATTGGTCAAACTTGTTGCTTGTTTTCCATGCTCACCACAAAATTTGAAGGTCTAGAGAGTATCATACACTACTTCTTCATCAACTTCACTAACATGGCATTCACCATAGATCCTCCATTGATAAGTGCATCCTTGATGTTGTGACCATTCAGGCTTATATAAATCTTGGAGGCATATTCACAAGCCTTCCATGGTGTTGGTTTTACATCCACCACCTCCATTGATATTGGAGCCTTTGCTTTCTTCTTTCTCTTGTTCCTTGTAAAAATCAAACCACCTTTAAGTTCCTTCTTCAAGGTAGAATTTAAAGCAATCAATTAACCCATTGTGATGTTAGCCTTGTGACTATCAACATCCTCCAACATGTTGTAGTCCATTGTTGCTTTGAGATCAAGAAATCATCCATACTCAACTTTTCCTTGGAGTCTTTGTTGATGGTGTTGAACTAGTAATGCAAGTATTCATTGTGGGTATTGGAATTTTCTTGCTAGGAGTGAGTTCTTGAGAATATTATATATCATCTGAAAAATGGGCTCTCTTTTTCTCTTGTGCAAAAAGATCAAAGTTAAGATCTTTGGAGTTTGAGCATTCTCCCTTCTCATACTTGCTCTCCACTATATTTATGGAAGCTATCTCCCTACCTCTATTTTGATCTTTGGAGTTTGAGCATTCTTCCTTCTCATACTTGCTCTCCACCAGATCGATGGAAGCTATCTCCTTACCTCTATTTTGCATAGCAAGAACTTGGGCTCACCACCTCCTCCCTTCTCTCTATTTTCTCCCTCATAACCCCTTTCTTCTATGGTATGTGAAATTTGGATAATTCCTTTGGATGTGATCTCTACCTCCACAATCAAAAAAAAATCTATCATTGAAATTGCTAGTTGATTGGCCTCTTCTATATGGATAGTTTCTACATCTTGTAAGCCCTCTCCCAACATTCTGGTCCAACTCTCTCTTCTCTCATAGTTGCACTACATTGATCTTGAGATCTGCAAGTTTGCTTTATCATAGTCTGAAGGGGATCTTTTGGCGGAGGTGCAAGAACAAGAGCAACTACCTTTTGTAGTGCCACTCTTGCCACCAAAGGATCAGAAGCCACACCTTGCTTGTAGGCTTGTGAAGGATGCACAACCTCCTTCACCACCAAATCACTCTCATCCTCTTCCAAACTCTCTTCCATACAAACTACAATCTTGATAGCTTTTATCTTGGAAGAAGGTTTCTCATATCTCACTTTGCTTTTCATTTGTGGTTTCAACCTTCCCACAAAATAGTGATCATGGCTTCTATTACAATCATGGTAGTCTACACATCATCTCCACTCATCCTTGACACTATGTAGAATTTGAACTCTAACTTCTCCACTCCTTTTGCATAGACTCCTATTTTCTCTCCATCTCCTTGCTTGGAAAAGGTAACGTCACTCATCAATCTCTTATAACTCTCATATAAAAGAAATTTCTAAACAAGTGTTGTCATCAAACTCTCCAAGAATCCCCTTACCTATCTCTCCTCTCTCTCTCTTTTGGTATTTTAAGTCATATTATGTAAGAGCTATGAGCCGGTCTTTCTCTCGCTCAAGATGAACCTCTAATGGATATTATGGTAGCACATCATGGAATAAGAAGGCAAGGAACCCCAAGGTTAATACTCCAAGACTCAAACCATTCCTTACTAGAGAACTCAATGAAAGAAAGATAGTTGCAAATGAAAGGATGATGAGTACCTCTTCACTTCTAGTTAAAGTACTTGTGAGATTATTGTGCACCAAAGTTACTAATTATTGGAGAAACTCACATTACTAGGTTAAAAGTCAAATAAAGTCTAAAGTCTAAAACAATATCCATACTCATGGAAATATTCTCCTAAGCATGTGGTGTTAGTAAGTCAAGGATTCCTTCATATGGGCTATCCTTGGACTATAGAATCCAAAGCAAAATGGCTAGTGAATCCAAGAATTCTCCATTCTTTCCTCAAAGCCAAACATTTAGGAATAATACGTAAGTCAATACATTAGAATCCAAAATATTGGTGCTCACCTTTTCCACTTCCTTTAAAGTAAATTCCCTTTTATCTCAGCTATGACTAACTCTAACTGATCATGACTAATATAGAACCATCCTTTATCTCTATATAAATAATATCTCTCATATACTTATAATACTAAACTAAATATCACAATAGTACATACATGCACAAATGGGTGTTAAATTTACCCTTAAACTAAGTTTTCATTTTGTCTTTAGAGTGAAAGTCCCTCTACCTTCTATGATACATCTTCAACTTATCATAGTTTATCCTATCAAAGTGTTATCCTCACAACTCCTTTAGATCATAGGTGTTATTTCCTTGCACCTTCTCCACTATAAAAGGTCCAAAGTACTTGAGCAAAAACTTCTTTTGCACTCTTGAATCAAATGGAATCAAACAACATTACCCAATTACCTTCTCTTTCCTTATCTCTTGTCACAGCTCTCTTGGTTTTCCTTTGGACTTGCTCCACTCAAACCATAACAATTCTTCTTGCTTCCTCCAATTCCATGAATTGATCCTTCATTGACTTCCCTACATCACTCCCTTGTGCTTTATTTAATCTACTATGAATGTTGTGGAAGGTAAGAAGATCAAAGTGAATAGGCAAGGTAGACTCAATACCAAATACCAAATGAAATGGATAATATCTGGTAGAAGTCTTAGCGGTCCTATATTCCTACAAAAATACATGAATCCTCTTGTCCCAATGATGTTTAACCTTCTCCATTTTTGCATCTTTGGCTAACATCATGCACAAGGTCTGATTGGTTCTCTTTGCCAAGCCATTGGAATTTGGCTTATAGGATATAGCTACTCTCTATATCACAGAGAAATGTCATAGCATGGTTATAGGGATACTCTATATAAACTCTCCTCCTCTATCAAACACCAACTCCAAAGAGCACCCAAACCTAGTGATAATACATTCATAAAGAAATCTACAAATTTCATCTTCATTCTTGTCCCTCAAGGGTCTAGCCTCAACCCATTTGGTAAGGTAATCAATAACTACCACAATGTACCAATTGTTCCTTGGGGTTCTATTGAGAGGACCCACAAACTCCATTCCCCACTTTTCAAAAGCTCATAGCAATGAAATGGATATAAGAGGTGGAGTGGAAGTAGAATTTCTAGCAAAAGCTTGACAAACATTACAAGTTCTACAATAATCAAGATAATCCTTGAAATTTCCTCTCCAATGGTAACTTGCATCTGGAACCTTGAAAGCAATCACCTTTCTTGCAAAAGTGTCTCCCACACACTAAACCTTCATAGAACCCTTTATGAATAGGATAGACTCCTCTTTACCCATTTCTCTTTGAAAGAGATGATCTGCTGCTTGATGAACAAGAATATCCTCCACCATTGTGTAAGGTCTAGATCTTGTTGCAAGCAACCTTCCTCTCTCTAGCATGCATCTCTTTTGGATACTTACCTCTTGTAACAAAGTCTGCAATCTCCTTGTACTACATTGGAACCTCTTGAGTGATTAAAATTATCATGAGCTCCTCATCCAAGAAGGAATTATCCACTGGTTCAACTCCATCATCATCATAGGCCCTAGATAACAAATCAGCATTTGCATGTTTCTTTCTTGGCTTATCCTCAATGGTGTAGTCATACTCAGACAAAAGTATCATCCACTTTGCTAGCCTCCCTTCCACATTAGGCTTGTTGAATATTTACTTCAAGACCTTGTGAATTGTGAAAATGGTAACTTTTCCTTCAATCAAGTAGAATCTAAACTTCTTGAGACCAAAGATCATTGTCAACACTTTTCTCTTTGTGATTAAATAGTTCTTTTCTACTAAAATTACTTGTCTACTAGCATAAGCTAGTGGATGCTCATGCACATCTTGGTCTAATTAACTTAAATTCCATCTTATAACTACATTAGAGACATCAATCTAGAGAATGAAAGGCTTACTCCAATCAAGTTTAACAAGCATTGGACTCACAACAAGGAATTTTTTCAGTTCCTCAAAAGCTTTGGGAGACTCCTTGTCCTCAAAAATCACCATGTATTTTACACTCTTCTTCATGTAGATGGTCAATACATAGGCCTTGCTGGAAATGAGAAGATAAACCTCCTACAGTACCCAACTATCCCCAAGAATTGATGTAACTTTGTCAAGCTTGAAGGGAATAGAAGTTCTAAGATTTTCTTCACCTTCTCAAGATCAACTGCTATTCTATCCTTAGAAATGATGTGCCTCAAAATTAGACTTTCTTCACAATCAAAAATGTATTTGTTTGGGTTGAGTGATGCATTTTTTTCATCCAAGCATTGCAAGTCCTTGATTGGGTGCTCAAAGTGCTCCTCCTTGCTCCCATATACTCTCATTAATTTCTCTCATAAATTTCCCAATGAAAGGTTCAAACACCTTGTTCATGAACCATTGGAATGTGATTGGAGCATTGCAAAGCCCAAAAGGCATGATCTTGAAAGCATAAGTCCCCCAAGATGTGGTGAACATGGCAAATTATTGAAGTTATGGTGCAATCTTGATTTGGTTATACTCGCTATAACCATCTCCAAAACTAGACCTATCATGACCTACAACCTCTCCCAAAATCTCATCAATGAATGGCAAGGCATAATATTTGTTCTTAGTAATAGCTTTGAGCTTCTTGTAATCCAAACATACCCAAAGCCTACCATTCTTTTTCTTCAAAATCACAATTGGAGACACCCATTCTGAATTCTCCATCTTAGAGGTAAATCCGGCCTCCTTGAGCTTATCAATCACCTCCTTCACAATCAAAGCTATTGGTGAGCTAATGCAGCATTGCTTTTGGTGGACTGGTCCTGCATGTGACTCCACCTCTAGCTTGTGCTCCTCTAAGGTGACTTCCTTTAGATTCTTGTAATTGAAAGCGAACACATGGATAAACCTTCAAAAAATCTCCTCAAATCACACCTTCTCCTCCTTGGTAACATTTGGACCAAACTTGAGGGTAGATAACCTCTTCTCTATCTCTTTAAGTGTCAATGGTGATTTATCAAGGTCTTTCAAAACCTCCAGCCTATGTGCAAAATCCATAGCACACAAGGGATACACATCTAAATTAGATTTGTATCTTGTGAACAAATTCAGATTCATCCTCCTTTGTGGAAATCCCTTTCTCCATGCTTATGTCCACACTTGAAGCTCCCTCTCTTGAATCTGATTTTCAATAATTAGAAGATGGTGTATCTAAATGTGAAGAGTTGGTGGTGTTAGTCATAGGAACTGTAACTCAATGGTTTTATAGCCAAATTCTCAAGTACCCTTTGTGTCTTTGATCATTTGTGTGTGCTGCTCTCAACCATTGCCTCCCAAATAGCAAATCATAAATTGAATCTTTCAAGACTTGGAAAGTCATGAGATTTTGAACCCCCCATAAGTGAAACTACCACCTTATCTATCATCTCTATTAGACTAACTTGTTGCTTTTTTGCCATGCTCACCATAAATGTTGAAGGTCTAGAGGGTATCATATCCAACTTCTTCATCAACCTCTCTAACATGGCATTCATTGCAAATCCTCCATCAACAAGTGCATCCTTGATGTTGTGACCATTTGTTCTCATTTCAATCTTGAAGACATATTCACAAGCCTCTCATGGTGTTGGTTTGGCATCCACCATCCCCATTGATACTGGAGCTTTTGCTTTCTTCTTCTTCTTGCTCCTCGAAGAACTCAAACCACCTCTTAGCTCCTTTCTCAAGGTATGATTCAAAGTGATCAGTTGGCCCACTATGATGTTAGCCTTGTGATTACCAACATCCTCCAACACATTGAAGTTCCATGGTTTCTTTGAGACCAAGATGTCTTCCATCCCAACTTCTTCCTTGAAGTCTTTGTTGTTGATGATGTTGAGATGTTAGTGCTAGTGCGAGTGCTCCTAATAGGCATATGAGTATCCTTGATGGGAAAAAACCTTGAGAAGAATGTACATCCTTTGCAAAACAAACTCTCTTCTTCTCTTGTGCCAAAAGATCCAAATTAAGACCTTTGGAGTTTGAGCACTCCCCCTTCTCATACTTGCTCTCAACCATATTTATGGATGCTATCCCCTTAACTTTGTTTGGATTAGGAGCCACTTGGGTTACTACTTCTCTTTTTTCTCTATTGGCTCCCTCATAACCCCTTTCTCCACGGTAAGTGGAATTTGGGCAATTCCTTTGGATGCGATCTCTTCCTCCACAACAAAAATGATTTCTATCATTGAAATTTTTTGATTAGTTGACCTCCTTTGTGTGGATAGTTTCTATAACTCTTAGGATCTCTCCCCACATTCTGATCCACCTCTATCTTCTCCTATAGTTGCACTTCATTGATCTTGAAATCTACAAGTTGTTCAATGATGGTTTGAAGTGGATTATTTGGTAGGGATGCAAAGACCGGAGCAATTGCTACTTGTGGTGCAACCCTTCTCACCAAAGTATCAAAAGCTCCAACATACTTGTAGCCTTCAGGAGGATGCACAACCTCCTTACCACCAAATCACTCTCATCCCTTCCCAAACTTTCCTCCATCCATATTGCAATTTTGATAGCTTCAACCTTGGAAGAAAATTTCTCATATCTCACCTTGCTTTTAATTTGTGGTCTCAACCCTTTCACAAAATTGTCAATGAGCATGGCTCCTATGCCAATCATAGTAGTCTCCATATCATCTTCACTCTTCCTCAAAACTATGCAAAACTTGGACTTCAACTTTTCCACTCTTTCTACATAGATTCTCACTTTCTCTCCATCTCCTTGTTTGAGGAAGGTAACCTCACTCATCAATCTCTCAAAACTCTCAGCTGGAAGAAAGGTCTCAATGAGTGTTGAAGTAAAACTCTCACAATACTCTTCTAGCTCATCTCTCCTCTCTCTATTTTGGTATTGTGACTCATACCATATAAGGACTGGATTCTCAAAGAAATCCGGTAACAATGTGGCTCATTTATTCTTCCTCCTCTCATTTTTTCCTATGCAAGCTCTCTTGAAATCTTTCACAAAGGTAATTTAGAGAAAAGGTAGCAATCCAACATACCATGCTAGTACTAAACATATGAAGGTTCGTTCTCATTTTATTAGATAGAAGGTATTGGCTGGAGAATTATATCTGCAGTAAAGTCCTACAGATTAAGATCAGCACGTTGCTGATACTTTCACCAAAGCTTTACCTAGAGATAAATTTCAACATTTCAGATCTCAGGTTTGCGTCAAAGATATTAATGTTAGTTTGAGGGAAACTGTTGATAGAGGAGCATAAGCTTATATTCCTAGCGGCTAGTGTGCAAGACTGCAATGGAAAGTTTGATATTTAGTTATCATTTTAGATTTATAGTACAGACAAACTCAATACACTTGTATACTTCATTTCTCTTCCTATCTATATAAATTAAATATTGGAGCACCGGAACTAGTATCCCGCTGACCATTCTTTGGTGAACTTTGGTACCTCGTCCTCTCATTTTCCACTTCATAATAACATTTGGGTTAAACTAATTGACATGCAGAAAGTAGGAGAAGAGTCTTGGAGGAATATGTATGTTTATATCTCTAACAATTAAATTTGTGCACCTCTATTTTTTACTGTAGATGGAAGATCAGTGGTTACAGATCAAATCAGAAATACCAAAACATTGACCTTGTCATACTTTGTGGTTGACCTTTTACTAATCACAGCCGCCCTGTTTGACGCAGTTAGAGCTGTCTTACTAATAGTTCTCATATTGGTCGGCATTAAAGAGGGGGTTCGCATAACTTTCAATATAGGGTTATAAACCTTCAGAGTATTTAGTAATATTATTGTTCTGCACCATGAAAGTTGACGTATCTCGTGTCATCAAAACGATGGCAAAGACTATTCCACAACGCAATGATTCACAACACATACTTAACAACGACAGGGGACGGGTCCACAATTTGCACATGCAGCCCAATGACGCACAACAAATAATCAACAACGGCAGAGATCGCGTATATGCTTTGAATATGCGAACTTATTTGATATTGATATTTGATATTTGAACTTATTTGAACTTATTTGCAAACTTATTTGATTTTATTTGAACTGAGGAGAGTGCCTCTACCCAGTTTCACATGGATAGCTCTTCAAGTTGGAGGTGGTAATCCTCCCTTAAGAGTTCGAAGATTTCTTTGTTGTCCATTTGACGTTTACCATCGGGTACCAGGTTGTAGATTTAACCCGCCTCGCTGTTGAGAGACAAGTAACTTATTGCATCAGCTGTAAAGTCCACTGGAATCGGTTTCCAGTGCTTCTTCCGCACCACCGGGTAAGACCAACCCCATCTGTGAACAACCTTGTATAAACCGACACATTGTATCATCTGAGTTGGCGATGCCAGTGGATGAATAAGCTTCGATAAACCCAGGACGGTAAATGGAGACAGGAAAGCCTCTAGATTTAAAATACAGGACCATAATCTCTGCCACCCACTTCGACTTAGTGTAGCCAGTTTCGCCCTTGTGTAGAAACGAAAGACAACTTTCTATGTCGAGGTTTTCACCTAAAACATCGTGTGTAAACCCACTAAGACCGCCGTAGATGCATATGGTTGAAACATAATGTAGTGCTTTTAGTGAAGGACCAGTTGCTGCAAAATGCAGAACTTGTCTAGTCCATTCCACATTTGGCTGTCGCATCTCTGCATAGGGCCGCATGTTGTTGGTATCTGCAGCCACATGGTAGATTAAGTTTATCTGGTTGCTCAGTTCCGAATACGAGTAGCCTGACAGCCCCATATTGTCATCTTGTAAATCGCCGATCAGCATCACGATCTTTGTGTTTGATAATCTGGACTTGACGCCATACTTCTGAAGTGTAGCTTGTACTCTGTTCCGGGCGTGTGCAACGGGTTCTGCCCTCACCAAGCAGTAAATTGTCTTGAATGGACCTTGATCCAGAAGATTTTCTAGTAAGTGTACTCCCAAAAATCCCGTGGCTCCAGTAAGCAAAGCCACCTTGGGTTCTCCTCTACTACTTGAGATTGGTTTAAGAGACTTTTTCAGAGAATGAGCTTCGTTCAGGAGCTCGACATTGCTTACATCTTGTAGTGCTAGGGAGTCCGGCTGCAGCTTCTGCATCTGAAGAATCCAAAATACTAGTTGCTGAGGTGTGGGCTGCTTGTAAATTTGCCAAGGTAGCAACTCCAACCCGAAGGCTTCACGCAGTTCAGTAGCAAGGTGTGAGCACCAGAAAGAGTTGCCCCCCAGGTGAAAGAAGTTGCTATCAACCTGAACAAATCCTGACTCAATATTTAGTACTCTCTCAAAAATACCGCAACACTGACTGAGCATTGTATGGAGTCCATGGTCCCCTTCGCCCTCGTCAGTAGCTGATGAGTACTGCTGTAAGTTACGACCTGAGCTTGCCATTGAATACGGATGTGGCAGCGCCTTGCGATCTATCTTGCCACCATTCAAAGTGAGTGGTAGGGCATCCATGAACATGTATGAGAGGAACCATGTAGCTTGGTAGCCTATCAAGAAGATAGTACTTCAAGAAATCTGATGGGTACCGGCTCCCTTTATCAGCATCTTTCTGATGGAGAACTACGTATGCAACCAGCATCTGGTTGGATCCATCTTTGCTTGCTTCAACTACCTTCACTACAGCATGCTCCACAGCCGAATGCTTGCGCAAAATCTGCTCCACTGCTCGCAACTCCACTCTATAAGCATTAATCTTGATTTGGTTGTCTATCTGACCAGCGAACTCGAGATGATTTCTTTGTCCTCGACGAACGCCCAAGTCTCCACTGCGGTATAATATCATCTTGGTTTGAGGATGAGGAACGAAATATCTAGCTGTTAAATTTTGCTTGTGGAGGTAACCTCCACACACGTCCACTCCACCAATGAAAATCTCTCCAACTTCACTGTTTTTGACTGCCTCCAACTGATCGTTCAGAAGGTGCACCCCGTAGCCTGGGAGGGGTTCCCCTAGAGGCACCGTCTTCAAGTCTTCGTCATCGGCACCTCCATCAACTGCGTACATGGTTGATACAACTGTACATTCTGTCGGACCATACGCATTGATGAACCTCCGGCTTGGAGTGGCCCAGGTGCGGGCTAGATCTACGGAACAAGCTTCACCTCCAGCAATGATAATCCGCAAGCTTGGCAGACTTGAGCGAAACTCATTCAGAGTTGCAAGTACAGACAGCGGGAGCAGTACTGCAGTTACCTCCTGACTTCGGAGATAAACATCAACTTGCTCTCCAGGCAGTAGTTCTTCGTGAGAACCAAGCACGAGAGTTGCACCACTGCAAAGTGTTGCAAGGATTTCAGATGTACTAGCATCGAAGCAATGGGAAGCAAACTGCAGCATCCTACTTTCTGGCTTTCTTAGCTCCCAGGCTTCTCCTACTGCTAGGGACAGCGCTACCTTTGTGAAGTATCATAACACGCTTTGGCTTTCCTGTAGATCCGGATGTGTACAATATATTGGCAACGTCCTCTGGATCAGGCTCAGGGGAAGAGTCGTCTCTGAGACGTGGGCTTACATTTCTCGACTGTCCATGCAAGCAAGTGATATTCTTGAGCAGGTCATCAATCTAGACTACCTTGCAATCATGATCTTGCATATCCAAGACAGTCTGCAGATGCAAGGAGTATTTTCTTTGAGCCACAATGATTCCAAGTTTTGCATCATGTACTATGTAAGCGAGACGATTCTGCAAAAAATTGGGAACCAATGGCACAAAAGCAGCTCTAGCGTCAAGAACTCCCGGTATTGTCACAATATGTTGGAAGCACCGATCCATGCAAACGCCTATTGCATGACTCTTAGTAATGCCTAGATTTTGCTGCAGATGCCATGACAAAGCCTGTATACGGGTGCCCAGCTCTTGGTATGTTAACGAAACATCCTTCGTCCCTACCAGAGCAGTCCTTTCTCCTCGCTCAATGCAAATTTTGCGCAACAATGACACAACTGTTCTAGATGTCATCTTTATGATCCAAGACGAGCACTAGGAAAAACACAAATCTTTGTTATCAAGAGTAGCTTGGAAGTGTGCGCAGCGAACAATTCTCAGAGCGGGACTCGGTATGGGAAGACAATCTTTCCTGG
This sequence comes from Lunularia cruciata, assembly GCA_948567375.1. Taxonomy (NCBI): domain Eukaryota; kingdom Viridiplantae; phylum Streptophyta; class Marchantiopsida; order Lunulariales; family Lunulariaceae; genus Lunularia; species Lunularia cruciata. Next base: position 32,229,905 of record OX419762.1, on the reverse strand, counting down.
CAGCACCGTCCTCCTTTGCCTGATGACTTCTGAGTGAGAACTGGAGAGGATAAGGCTCAGATTTATAGTTTGCAAGCGCCAGCTCAGTGTAATTTCCTTCGATCCTGTGTCTCATATCCAGGTTTTGTAGTGAATGTCCTTATTTTCAAAAGTAAACAACAAAAACAACGATTGATTGTTGATTTCTGTTGATAACGAGCAATGATTCATCGTCTAGTTGGCATTTCTACTTTACAGTACCCAAGTTACTGGTATGGATAAACAGGCAAAGGCACGTGCTGGTGATTAAGAGAAAAGCAAGGACTGTTTTCGTAACGATCCCTGCATGCCTGATTTCAGAATTGGTACGGCTGACATTTTTCTATAGAGTCATTGACAGAACCTTGAAATACCTGGTCCCCAATTTGGATAAGTGAACAATTTATTTAAGCATAAAGCGGAGGACAAAGTGTCAAGAACTTACACAGTTCATATGTGACATTGTGCCATATAACATGCCGCGGATCATATATCTGAATTATCCGGGCATCCTTTCCTAGCCGAAAGAAAGTACGACAGTCCTCTCGTGTCATTTAGATCCAATCATCACCTTCGGAACTGAATCACTCATTCCGAGTTACCAATTCAAGTTGACTTGTTTCTCGTCGGAGAAATGAATTGCTATCTATGGCGAATGTTTTTATCATAGCCATTACAATGTCATGGAAACACTTTATCTTGAACATGGACTTTCACTCACCGGCCAGATCCACAGTGCACATGAGGGAAACGATGCCTATGTCACTGATTTCGTTGCATAAGTTTTCTGCCATGGCACGTATAAACAGACCATACTTCCAATTTGGAAGGGAGGTATATGCACCGTTTTCCAACTTTGGACAGAAATTCTACACATGTGACAGATATGAAGGTTGGGGGGATTATCTTCAATTATCTAATTTATGGGATGACTATGGGTAGAGGGGTGAAATCCTTAAAATCTTTTATTTATGGGAAGGATCGATATTGAAGATACCCGTGAAACGATTTATAGATGAAAAAAATAATATTAGGTGAAAGTCTTGACTTCTTGAGGATTCTGCATATTAGGACAGGAATGATCGGCACATGTGAAGTGTTCAGATTTTCCAAAATTGAATCTCCATCCCTTTCAAAATGGCGTACTCTTTGTCCAGAACTTGTTCCTCTCTCTATTTTTCTTTCAATTTCATGCTTCCCTCCGTTGATCAAGTGGTTTTATTTGGTTCAATTCTATAGTTCTTTCTGGTGCTCCCCATGCAAATTGATTTCTATGGTTGATGCATGTCAACATTGATATTTTAAAGTCCGGTGCAAATTGATTTTTATGGTTGATGCACGGTCACATTGAGATTTTAACGTCTAGTGGTCATATCAAAGACATTGATTTCCCTTTTTTAATTCAATTTTGTGATGCACATCAATTGTAAATTAATTTCTGCACATCAACGATAAGCTTTTTGAGTCGTGTCATTGTTGAGATGCTTGTAATTATACAAACTTTTGCTCTCCTCTGATTCCCATTATTATTCTTTGTGCTCCTATTTCCTCTCCTTGTCTTGTTCATGCAATTCCTGCAGTCATTCTTTCTCCTGCTTCTTCCATTTCCATTCCATCATAAAATGATGGATTGGATAAGCTTTTGACTATGGTGTCATCCGGACATGGGAGCGTAAAGTGAAAATGGAGGATGATAGATTTAGGATGATCTTTATCATTATGCTTAAATTTGAGATTATGTGGATGAGTTTAAGCATTTCAATCAACTTCATGAGAGTAGTTGCAAAAAGCATCTTCAAAATAATATCACATTTAATTAAATGGCAACACATCTCATGAAGCAGGGGATGGGTTTTCTTGAATTGATAATAGGAGAGAAAGTGTACCAAAAATAAGGAAACTATACAATGTTCTACACATCTAACAGGGTGTGGAAAGATAAATGCACAAGGGAAGATCTCCTCAAAAAAAGTTGAAACAAGGATGTAGAACCATAGAGGAAAAATTCAATCATGTATGTCTTTGTTTTGATAGAACAAATATTATATTTGGATATAGAGAGAATGTCTTTCCATTGATGCTTCTAAGTATGGGGCTTGGAAAGAAGGTGGATATTTATGAATCAACTAAATATTTTGGTCAATTGGTCAAGGTGAAAAAAACAGGAGAAGGATCAAGAGGTGTTTTGAATGAGGCCAAAAGTTCACTCTCCTCTTTCTCAATCTGGCCAAAGATAGTGGGTTCTTTCAGCTCGTACATCTTTACTGCTATTGTTGGAACCTCTATCTTGGATGCTTCATCCTGATTTTCTTCTTTGGCCCAAAGTCCATTTTTGTCCCAAAGTCCACCTTTGGCATGATACCCTTCCTTGTCGGGGTCGGAGCTCCCTTCTTCTGCCTTCAGTATTTCTTCCACCCATAGGATGCCTTCCTCCTATCTTGCATATATGCATTGCTACACAACATTTTACACTATAGAAGCACAACTCACACATAAGTCATACATGAACTCTAAAGTGCCACAATAACCAATTCATTCTGCCACTCAAATCACACTCAAATAGATATGAACTTATGGTACCCATATTCTTCATTTTGGACGAGTTTTAAAGAAGAAGTGCATTACTAAAACCAAATTGAACCCAAATGGAGAAGAAACGATGAGAAGCCTATATTTTGATTCGACCCAACAAAGTCTACTTTGTGTTAAAAGAAGAAGGACTTGGATTGGATCTGAAGGAGGGCAGACCCAAAGGAGGAATATAAGTTGTAGGTCAGGATCCTTACGGAGATTGTATCTCATTGAATACATCTCTAAATCATGAGTCCTATGTCTCGTTGGAAGCGTATTGTTCAAGGCTTCCCACTGCCACCAAAATTGCAAAGTTTGGAGGTATGTAGCAGAAATTACAAGCATTTGAAGTTTCTGGAGTAGATGTATAGAGTAGTTGAGTGTCTTTGGGTTAGTATCTTTGGGTTCATAGTACTTCGGGTCTATGTCCTTCCTGTCTCTATGACTTTGGGTTAGAAGCTTCTTTGCCTCAAGACAAAGGTTACCAATTTTGAGGGAGTCGGACCGCGGAGTGTAGTGAAGGTGACTTCAAGGGTCTTGCAAGAGGCATCAGAGGAAGTTAGAGTAGGGAAAGAAGATATTTAGGATACCCATGACTTCAATTTCAGTTCAGATCAAAGATATGATACAATTAGGAGAGAAATAGTAGTAGTGAATGAACCCAAAGTGCAAGATCAGCAATAAGTGTCTTCCGGTCAGTTACATGAGAGATGAGTGGAAAGTGGGTCACAAATTGAAAGCATAAATAGCATATCCATGCTTTCAATTGCAATTCTTGATGAGGATATAGTAGAATTAACAAAAGAATTGGTAGTAGTTAGACCTAAAGTAAGAGAAGTAGGAGTGTAGGTGTCTTCAGATTTGACACTTGCCACTTGACTCTTGACACTTTAGAGAAGAGTGGGTCGGAAGATAAAGAGATAGAAAGGTTTACTCATGACCTCAATTGTAATTCATAATGAAGAAGCAGCAGAAAAAGTGAAGGATTTAATAGTTGAAGATAGACCCAAAGAGGAAGAAGTGATAGGAAGATCATTGGGTATGGAAGCCAAAGAAAAAGTAGACATCAGATTGAAGTAGAAACAATTCTGAGATTTGAAGTGGCAGATATGAAGAGGTGCATTGTCATTTTGGATCTATAGGTAGGAAGAGTTGTTGTAGAACAATATATAAGTGAGATAATGGTCGATTACTCTACTATTTAAAGGGGGCATTTGTAATGTTATGTTGTTCAGTATTCATAATATCTAAAGATAGATAAAGCAAAGTGTTATGAAGTAGTGCTCTTTGCTTGAGCTTAATTTTGAGTATCAACGTTGTGTTTGTAATTGTGAGGGTTTAGAGAATTTCAAAGTGCAAGTTAGTGTGTTTGTTGAATGTTGGATTCCACATCCTTAATCTTCATTATGTGTGTTTGATCCTAAGGGAAGTGCAATCAAAGCAATGCCTTGACAGATCTAAGAGGAATTATAGTGTTGGTAGTATTCTGTAGTTGTGAGTGCAACGTAGTTTTGATGTGAAGAAATTTTGATCAAGGAAGTTGTGCCTTCAATGGAGCAATGGAATACAATTTTGAGGTGAATTTGTTTTTCAGTGAAGTGTTATCTTTGTGAGAGTCTAAATCATCACAATCAAGATTTGTTTGGACAAAATTTGCTATGTTGTGATTATGAGAGTGTGAATTAGTGACAAGTTGTCGAGATTGAGTGTTTGTTACTCTCTTCTGGCTGTGGTTTCTACCTGAGAGATTAAAGATGCAACCAAGGAGAACTAAGATTATTACTATTTGACTTCATATTTGACCAATCCTGAATCATATCTGTACGGGAACAAACTTTACTTACCTGATTACCGCAAAAGTGATATTTGCCGGGTTGTCACATGATTTGTGCCTTGCCAATGGCGCCAAAATTCATGTGACAACCTGAAAAATATCACTTTTGTTGTTGTCAGGTAAGTAAAGTTCATTCCTATAGAGATACTAGTCAGAAATATCCAAGTACCAAGTCAAATAATAACAAGTAGTTCTTCTTGGTTATGTCTTTAATCTCTCAAGTAGCAACTCCACCAAGAGTAACAAGCACTGACTTGCAGTCTTGTCACAACAATTTGTCATATATAATCACAACTCCATCAAATCTTTCCAAACAATCTTGATTGTGAGGGTTAAGTCTTTCTCAAAAATGACACTTCATTGCAAAATGACTTTGCCTTAGAATTGTGTTCCACTCCTCCACTGAAGGCACAACTTCCTCAACTGAAATTGCTTCACATCAACACTGCACTGCACTCACAACTGTAGAATACTACAAACACTACAATTCCTCTCAGATCTGTCAAGGCATTGCTCTAATTGCACTTCACTCAAGATCAAACACATAGAATGAAGATTAAGGTTGTGGAATTCAACATCCAACATCCAACATCCAACAAACACATTGACTTGCACTTTGAAATTCTCCAAACACTCACAATTACAAACATAACATTGATACTTAGAATTAAGCTCAAGCAACGAGCATTGCTTCATAACACTTCATTTTATCTATCTTCAAAAATTATGAATATTGAACAACATAACACTACAAATGCCACCTTTAAATAGTAGAGCAATTGATTGTTATCTAACTAATATACCATTCTACAACAACTCTTCCTACCTGCAGATCCAAAATGACAATGCACATCTTCATATCTGCCTCTTTGAATCTCAAAACTATTTCTACTCCGATCCAATGTCTACTTCTTCTTTGGCTTCCAAACCCAATGATCTTCCTATCACTTTTCCTTCTTTGGGTCTATCTTCAACTACTAAATCCTTCACTTTTTCTATTACTTCTTCATTATGAACTACAATTGAGGTCATGGGTAACCTTTCTATCTATTTATCTTCCGACCCACTCTTCTCTAAAGTATCAAGTGTCAAATCTGAAGACACTTGCACTCCTTCTTCTCTTACTTTGGGTCTAACTCCTACAAATTCCTTTTCTAATTCTATTGTATTCTCATCAAGAATTGTAATTAAGAGCATGGGTATGTTATCTCCACCTTCAGTTTGGAACCCACCTTCCCCTAATCACTCATGTTATTGACCCAAAGACACTTACTATTTGATCATGCACTTTGGGTTCATTCACTATTACTATTTCTCTTCTAATTCTATCATATCTTCAATCGGAACTGAAATTGAAGTCATGGGTATCCTAAATATCTTCTTTCCCTGCTCTAAATTCCTCTGATGCCTCTTGCAAGACCCTCAAAGTCACCTTCATTGCACTCCGAGGTCCGACTCCCTCAGATCAAGTAACCTTCATCTTGAGGTGAAGAAGCTTCTAACCCAAAGTTATAGACACCCAAAGAACATAAACCCAAAGTACTGTGAACCCGAACATACTAACCCAAAGACACTCAACTACTCTATACATCTACTCCCAAAACTCTAAATAGTTGTAACATATGCTACAGACCTCCAAACTCTATGAATTTGGTGGTAATGGAAAGCCTTGATCTAGACATGTCTTCAATGAGATACAACCCCTGCAAGAATCTTGACCTACAACTCCTATTCCTCCTTTGGATCTGCACTCCTTTGGGTCCAATCCAAGTCCTTCTTCCTCTAACACAAAGTTGACTTCTTTGGGTCGAATCAAAATATAGGTTTCTCATCTTTTCTTCTCCATTTGGGTTCAATAATGCACTTCTTCTTTAAAACTCGTTTAAAATGAAAAATGTGGGTACCATAGTACTCAATCCTTCACTCAACACTCCGCCAACAATCAATGTGACAACCCACAAAATATCACTTTTGCGGTAATAAGTAAGTAAAGTTTGTTCTCACAGAGATACAAGTCAAAAATGGTCAAATACAAAGTAAACAATAACAAATCAGTTCTTCTTGGTTTCATCTTTAGTCTATGAGGTAGAAACCACACCCAAAAAAGAGTAAAAAGCGTTGATGCATAGTCTCATCAAAATACTTCAAATCTCTATAAACCAACTTCGGTTGTGATAATTCAGTGTTCCCAAAGAAAGCTACTTCACTACAAAATGACTTCACCTCACAATTGTATTCCACCCCTCCATTGACGGCACAACTTTCTCAATCAAAGTTTCTTTGCATCAATCCAATGCTACGCTCACCAGCACATATTACTACCAACACTACAATTCCTTTTAGACCTATCAAAGCATTACTTTGAGTGCTATCCACTCACGATCAAACATCCAGAATTAAATCAGCACTATGGAATCCAACATCCAACAAGCTCATTGACTTGCACTTCAAACGTCTCCAAACACCAACACACACACACACACACACACACACAAGATTGATACTTGAAATTAAGCTTAAATGACAAGCATTGAGTTATAGCACTTTTATTTACTCAACTTTAGAAATATGAATAATTAACAACAACACACTACAAATGCCTCCTTTAAATAGGTAGAATACTTTGATAATTACTAACTAAAGTACCATTCTATTACAACTATATCAACTTGCATATCCAAAATGACAAACCACCTCTTCATATCTGCCTCTTTATATCTCAAATAGGTCCAAGCCAATTGTTACTAATCTGATCCAATGTCTACCTCAACTTTGGCTTCTAAACCCAATGTTCTTGCATTCACTTCTCCCTCTTTGGGTTTTTCTACAACTACTCTTCATCTACTATTTCTATTACCACTTCAGACTGAACTTCAATTGAAGTCATGGGTAATCTATCTACATTCTTATTCTCTAACCCACTCTCTTCTAATGCCTCTTCTGGTTATCTACCACTACTCCTTCCTCTACTATTTCTATTACCTCTTTAGGCTAAATTGCAATTGAAGTCATGGGTAATCTATCTACATTCTTATTCTTTAACCCACTCTCTTCTTATGTCTCAAGAAACTCACACGAAGACACTTGCACTCTTACATCTACAACTTTGGACTTAATTTCTTTTTCATACTACTCCAAAGTTTGTCTGATTTTGACTTCACTAAATCTTATTTGAGACTCACATTGACTCCTATCTTTGACATCTTTCTGTCTAGAGGGTCTCTCAAGAAAATTAACAAACTATTTGTGTCCACATCCTTTGCCTTCCTCTTCCAAGTTTCTTGCACAAGCAACTTCAATTCATGTAGTCTTGCTTCCTCCAACTTCCCTTTTGCTTTTGTACACAACATCAGACTCATTCTTTTGATGATCTCTCCTTCAAATTCCAATGTATACCCGTGAGTGCACTCCATCTTCAACTCATCTTTGTATTCAGCGGCTAACATCTACTTATCCTTTGCATATTGGGCAATATTGCTTTTTGTAGTTCTTACCAAACCCCGTAGTCTTTCTTCCTCTTGATGAAAGATTGTCAATTCCTACTACCATGCTTGATCTTTCCCTATTGCCTTTGACCTTAAGCTCTCCAGCTCTTGCTCCATTACTACTATGATGGCCTTCAAATGTATGACTTCAATGCAAGCTTCTCCCACTTTGTTTTTCATCTTCTTGACTATGGTCTTCTAGTTTTTTAACTCTTTGGCTTCACAGTCAAGGTCTCTTCCTTGCTTGTAAAGACTCTCTTGCAATTTTTCTAGAGTCTTCTTCTTAAATACTACATCCACCCAAAGTTCTTTGGCTTCTTCTTCCCTTCTGGTTAACCTCTCCCTCAACTCTTGTGCTTCTTCAATCAGATACTTCATCACCTACAACTCATTCTTCACCTTTGGATGATTGCTCTGTATCTTCTCCTTCTTCTACTTCAAATGCAACAACAACAGACACACAATATTTGACAACTATGCTACTCCACTAAAATCTTTGACTTCTTCTTGGTCTTCTTACTCTGCTTCCATTGGTGCTTCTTCAATAGGTGCCTTATCCTGAAATTGTGATCTTCTCACCATCAGAGTCATCTCTTCCAAGCTCTCTTTTCCTCTTCAATTGGCTTGGACCTATTGTTGCAGCCTGCAATCCTCTCCTTGACTCTTCTAGAACACCTTCTTTGGCTCTTCATCCATCTCCTTTGTAGGTAACTCCAAACAAGGAACATCTCCTCCTTCCATCCAATCAATTGTTGCATGGAACTCCTCATCATCTTCTCCTGCCCCTTCATCCATGGACTGCTGAAGTTCAAGCTCAGCTTCACTCTTAGTGCTAGACTCCTTACTCTAGAATGTGAGTTCTTCTTTTTCTTTTAAGCCTTCTCCCTTAGACTTTGCTTCACCTTCAGACTTTGTTCCCAAAGACAGGTCCATTGCCGCTACCTTGCTCCTTGCATTCAGTCTTCTTATCTTTCATGGCTGCACAGGTAACACTTCTCCTTTTGGTTTAGTTTGCTTCTTTATCTTCAGACTTGTCCCCACCATGATCTTCTTTTGTCCCATCTTGGAAAAATATTCATTGCTTGACCAAATTTTGCAAAATATATTGTTGTTCTTTCTCATCTTCTTCATGACATAGATCAGGAAGGAAATGCGAGACCATTTCTTTGCTTCTCCTCTATAGTCAGAAAGTTTAGCCCAAGGTAGAAATGTGCTGCATGGTACAAAGTAGTGAGGCAGCGTATTTATCCTCCTTCCAGTTAATGATCATTCACCTTGTCCTCTGATGGAAGCATTTTGCCCAATTCACCCTCTTTCTTGTGAACATTTGGTGGAAGAACACCGCTTGTTGCATGGTTATATAGGTATTTTGCTCCGGCTTGAAAATTGCCATCATTGCCCCAACAATGCTCCACTTTATTAGGTCCTGATAAGAATCCACCTTGTCATCATTGTTGGTACATGGAGCAAAGAAAGATTTTCTTAGTTTTTTGGTCTCTTTCTAAGCTTCACACTTCCAATAGAAGGTGATTCTAGATGCATCTCTTGCTTCCTTCCCCAAGACTAGCTTCCAATTGGACTGGGTCCATTGAGCAAAATTCCCTCTCTTCCCCATTACTTTGGAGCCCTCCTTAATTGCTAGCAGCTATCTCTGCCATGAAACTTGGAAACCTCACATTCTAGAAACATAACACAAAGTCTACTCGAGACCTCAATTTAGGACCTATGCGGTCTCTTCCAAACCTTCACACTTCTAATAGAAGGTGACTCCAGCTGCGTCTCCCACTTCCTTCCCCAAGACTAACTTCCAATCTGACTTGGTACATTGAGCAAAATTCCCTCTCTTCCCCATTTCTTTGGGGCCCTCCTCACAATTGCTAATAGCTATCCCTGCCATGAAACTTGGAAACCTCACACTCTAGTTCTAGGCTAGAAACATAAAACAAAGTCTACTCAAGACCTCAATTTGGGCCACTACATCTGATCTCCAAATTGCAAGACTCCTTTTTGTGAGTGAGGAGCTCTTCTTACCACCCTTCTTGGCCATTATGTGCTCACAAGTTCTTTGGCATTGGAAAAATATCCCCTCTCCTGGACTCAAAATTCTAACCCCTTTTGAACATCTAAAAATTTCACTCTCAATTGGCTTTGTGACTTGTATTCTTGCATGATAGCTACTTAAAGGATCAGGATAGTTTATTGGAATTTGTATTCCCCTCAACAAAGTCTTAATTTTATAGTGCTCCAATGCAATCATTCTTTAGTTGATTTTGAAATTGACCCTCACCACTTCTATGTGTTTTTTTTTGTCACTTGCAAAGCATTTGTCGCCCAACTCAGCCATTTATTTAACTGTACCTTCTTGGCTGGCCTGCTCCAAAGAAAAGTTGTTACAACTTCTTTGTATTAGGTTGAACGTCCTAGTACAAAGTTGCACTTATTTGAATCTGTAAGGCAGCATGTCTCTCACTTACGATAAAAACCTTAATAGTTATTATGATAGCACACCATGGACTAAGAAGGCAAAGAACCCCAACTCCATCATACTCATGCAAGGCTAACACTCCAAGACTCAAGACATTACTCACTCTAGAACTCAATGAGAGAGATGAATGAGAGGATGATGAGTACCTCCTCACCCCAAGTTTATATACTTATGAAATAGTTATGCATCATAGTTACTAATTATTGGAGTAACTCAAGTTACTAGGCTAAAAGTCAAGTAAAGTAAAAAAGCTAAAGGAATATCCATACTCATAAGAATATTCTCCTAAGCATGTGGTCTTATCTTGATCCAACCACTAAGTCAAGGATTCCTTCACATGGACTATCCTTGGACTATAGAAGAATCCGGAACAAAAAAGCTTGTGGGTCCAAGAGTTCTTAACTCTTTTCTCAACGCCAAACATCTAAGAATAATATCAAGTCAATACACTAGAATCCAAAATAGTGGTGCTCATCTTTTCCACTTCCTCTAAAGTAAGATCCCCTCTATCTTAGCTATGACTAACTTAAGCTAATCATGACTAAGGTAGAACCATCCTTTATCTCTGCATTAATAATATCTTTCAAGTACTTGTAATACCAAACTAAATATCACAATACCACACACATGCATAAATGGATGTTACATTTACCCCTGAACTAAGTTTTCACTTTGTCCTCAAAGTGAAGGTCTCTCTAGCTTCTATGATAAATCTTCAACTTATCAAGGTTAATCCTATCAAAGTGTCTTCCTCCCAACTCCTTGAGATCATAGGTGTGATTGCCACACACCTCTACTATGAAAGGCCCAAATTATTTCGGCAAAAACTTCTTTTGCACTCTCTTGAATCAAATAGAATCAAACAACACTACCCAATCACCTTCATTGAAAGGCTACACCTTCTTCTTGCCTTGCCTCTTTTTATAGCTCTCCTTTTGTTTCCTTTGGGCTTGCTCCACTCAAACCATAGCAACTGCTCTTGCCTCTTCCAATTCCATGAGTTGATCCTTCCTTGAATTCTTTGCATCACCTCCTTGTGTTTTCTTCAATATCCTATGAATGCTTTGGAAGGTAGGAAGATCAAAGTGAATAGGCAAGATAGACTAAATAGCATATACCAACTGAAATGGAGAATATCCAGTGGAAGTCTTCATGGCTGTCCTATACTCCCACAAAACTGCATAAATCCTCTTGTCCCAATGATGTTTAGCCCCCTCCATTTCTGCATATTTGGCCAACATCATGCACAAGGTCTGATTGGTTCTCTCTACCAAGCCATTGGAATTTGGCCTATAGGATGTGATTACTCTATGTGTTATGGAGAAATGTTGTAGCATGGCTGTAATAATGCTTCTTGTAAACTCTTCTCCTCTATTAGAAACCAACTGCAAAGAGCACCCAAACCTAGTGATGACGCATCATAAAGAAATCTCCCAACTTCCTCTTCATTCTTGTCCCTCAATGGTCTAGCCTCAACCCACTTGGCAAATAATCAATAACTACCACAATAAACCAATTGTTCCTCTCATTGTTTCCTATGCAAGCTCTTTTGAAGTCTCTCACAAAGGCCTCCACATCTTCTCCATCCTTGCCAAAGAAAACCAAAAGTTTCCCATCTTAGCTCCTCACTATTTTCTCTTTTCTTTCAATAATTTTTTTCTTTTATTTACTCTCACTTTATAACTAATAGATTATGTACATGACTAACACCATTTAAGAGTAATCCACCCTAGGGAATACAAAAGTTTCAGGTTACTCTGACATTTCTATAGCAACATCAAATCCTAGAGTGCATAATAATGGAACCCTCATGGGTAGTTTATCCATAAGTTGAAAGATTCTCTCTATCATTAATCATGGGAACTTACTGATTGTTTTTCAAGGCCTAATTCATTTGTTTAGGCCTTTGAAATTAGCTCTAAAAGTTGTAGGTTCTTTGTGGCCTCTACACTATTAGTAGAAGTACTCTTTTGGTGACACCTCTATCTAATCTACCTAACCCATTGTACACAACATCCTTCTAAATGTTACCAAGCCAATTTTCACCTCTAGATAATATGTCTAGTTGCTTGTATTATAGACCTTCCCCCCTTCGAGACGCACCATCCTCGTTGCAAAGTTGTTGCTCAAAGGATTGAACTAACACTAGTGTGTTGGTCAAGTTGGCTCTTGGCTCCGATGTTGTCTTGTATAGTAGGTACTGTGAGCCGGCTTGTCTCTCACTCAGGATGAACCTCTGATGGCTATTATGGTAGCGCACCATGGACTAAGAAGGCAAGGAACCCGAACTCCATCATACTCCTCCAAGGCTAACACTCCAAGACTCAAGACATTGCTCACTAGAGAACTCAATGAGAGAGAGATAGTTGCAAATGAAAGGATGATGAGTACCTCCTCACCCCTTGTTTATATACTTGTGAAATAGTTACGTACCAAAGTTACTAATTACCGTAGTAACTCAAGTTACTAGACTAAAAGTCAAGTAAAGTCAAAAAGTAGAAAGGAATATCCATTCACATGGGCATATTCCCCTAAGCATGTGGTCTTATCTTGACCCAACCACTAAGTCAAGGATTCCTTCACATGGGCTATCCTTGGACTAAAGAAGAATCCAAAACAAAAAGGCTTGCGGGCCCAAGAGTTCTCAACTCTTTCCTCAAAGCCAAACACCTAGGAATAATACCAAGTCAACACACTAAAATCCAAAATAGTGTTGCTCATCTTTTCTACTTCCTCGAAAGTAAAGTCCCCTCTATCTTAGCTATGACTAAATTTAGCTAACCATGACTAATATAGAACCATCCTTTATCTCTATATAAATAATATCTCTTAAGTACTTGTAATACCAAGCTAAATATCACAATATCACACACATGCACAAATGGGTGTTATATTTACCCTCGGACTAAGTTTTCACTTTGTCCTCAAAGTGAAGGTCTCTCTACCTTCTATGGTACATCTTCAACTTATCATGGTTAATCCTATCAAAGTGTCTTCCTCCCAACTCCTTGAGATCATAGGTGTAATTTCCCCACACCTTTTCCAATACGAAAGGTCCAAAGTATTTAGGCAAAAACTTCTTTTGCACTCTCTTGAATCGAATGGAATCAAACAACATTACCCAATCACCTTCTTTGAAAGTCTCCACCTTCTTCTTGCCTTGCCTCTTGTCATATCTCTCCTTTTGTTTCCTTTGGGCTTGCTCCACTCGTACCATAGCAACTGCTCTTGCCTCTTCTAACTCCATGAGTTGATCCTTTCTTGACTTCTCCGCATCACCTCCTTGTGCTTTCTTCAATCTCCTATGAATGATTTGGAAGGTAGGAAGATCAAAGTGAATAGGTAAGGTAGACTCAATACCATACACCAATTGAAATGGAGAATATCCGGCGGAAGTCTTCATGGTTGTCCTATACTCCCACAAAACTGCATGAATCCTCTTGTCCCAATGATGTTTAGCTCCCTCCATTTCTGCATCTTTGGCCAACATCATGCACAAGGTCTGATTGGTTCTCTCTGCCAAGCCATTGGAATTTGGCTTATAGGATGTAGTTACTCTATGTGTGATAGAGAAATGTCGTAGCATGGCTATAGTAATGCTTCCTGTAAAGTCTCCTCCTCTATCAAAAACCAACTCCAAAGGGCATCCAAACCTAGTGATAATGCGTTCATAAAGAAATCTACCCACTGCATCTTCATTCTTGTCCCTCAATGGTCTAGCCTCAACCCACTTGGTAAGGTAATCAGTAACTACCACAATGTACCGATTGTTCCTTGGGGTTCTATTAAGAGGACCTACAAAATCAATTCCCCACTTCTCAAAAGGTCCTAGCAATGGAATTGATCTAAGTGGTGGAGTGGATGTAGACTTTCTAGCAAAAGCTTGACAAACATGACAAGTTTTGCAATAATCAAGACAATCCTTGAAAATCCCTCTCCAATGGTAACCTGCATCTAGAATCTTGAAAGCATTCACCTTTCATGCAAAGTGTCCTCCACATGCTAAACCTTCATGAAACTCCTTTATGAGTAGGATAGACTCATCCTTAACCACTGCTCTTCGAAGAAGACCATCTGCTCCTTGGTGAAAAAGAATATCCTCCACCATTTGTGTAAGGTCTAGATCTTGCTGCAAGGGCCTTCCTCTCCCTCGCATGCATCCCTTCTGGATAGTTACCTCTTGTTACAAAATCCACAATCTCCTTGTACTCCATTGGAACCTCTTGAGTGACTGAGATTGTCATGAGCTCCTCATCCGGGAAGGAATCATCCACTGGCTCATCTCCGTCATGATCATAGGCTCTAGATAATAAATCAGCATTTGCATGTTTCTTTCCTAGCCTATCTTCAATGGTGTAGTCATACTCAGACAAGAGTATCATCCACCTTGCTAGTCTCCCTTCAACATTAGGCTTGTTGAAGATGTACTTCAAAGCCTTGTGATCCGTGACAATGGTGGCTTTCCCTCCAATCAAGTAGTGTCTAAACTTCTTGAGACCAAAGATCACTGCCAACCCTTCTCTCTCCGTGACAGAGTAGTTCTTCTCTGCTGAAACCATCTGCCTACTAGCATAAGCTACTAGATGATCATGCCCATAATTGACTAAGAGTGCATCCTATAGCTACATTAGAAGCATCAGTGTAGAGGATGAAAGGCTTACTCCAATCAGGTTTAGCAAGAATTGGAGCTACAACAAGGGATTGCTTGAGCTCCTCAAAAGCTTTGAGAGCCTCCTTGTCCTCCAAAATCACCATGTAATCTACACCCTTCTTCATGTAGATGGTCAATGCATAAGCCTTGTTGGAAAATGAGAAGATAAACCTCCTATAGTATCCAACTATCCCCAAGAATTGGCGTAACTTTGTCAAGCTTGAAGGGAATGGAAGGTCTGAGATTTTCCTCACCTTCTGAGGATCAACTGCTATTCCATCCTTGGAGATGATGTGCCCCAAAAGTAGACCTTCTTCACATCCAAAAATGCACTTCTTTGGGTTGAGTGATGCATTTGCCTCATCCAAGCATTGCAAGACTTTGATTAGGTGTTCAAAGTGCTCCTCCTTGCTCCCATAGACACAAAAGTTATCAATGAAGTCTCTCACAAATTTCCCAATGAAAGGTTCAAATACCTTGTTCATGAACCGTTGGAATGTGGCTGGAGCATTGCAAAGCCCAAAAGGCATGACCTTGAAAGTGTAAGTTCCCCAAGGTATGGTAAACGTGGTGAGTTGTTGATGTTCTGGTGCAATCTTGATTTGGTTGTATCCACTATAACCATCTCCAAAACTATACCTCTCATGACCTGCAACCTCCTCCAAGATCTCATCAATGAATGGCAATGGGTAGTAGTCCTTCTTGGTAATAGCATTGAGCTTCTTGTAATCCACACATACCCGAAGCTTGCCATTCTTTTTGTTCACAATGACAATTGGAGACACCCATTCTGCATTCTCTACCTCAAAGATAAATCCAGCCTCCTTGAGCTTATCAATCTCCTCCTTCACAACCAAAGATATTGGTGGGCTAATGCGACGTTGTTTTTGGTGAACTGGTCTTGCATGTGACTCCACCTCTATCTTGTGCTCCTCCAAGGTGACTTCCTTCAAATCCCTATAACTAAAAGCAAACACATGGATGAACTTGCGGAAAATCTCCTCAAATCTCACCTTCTCCTCCTTGGTAACATTTGGACCATACTTGAGGGTAGCTAACTTTCTCTCTACCTCCTCAAGTGTCAATGGTGATTTGTCTGGGTCCTTCAAAACCTCTGGCTTAGGTGAAAAATCCATAGCACACAAAGGATACACATCTGAATCAGATTCAGATTCATCCTCCTCCGTGGAAGTCTCCTCTTCCATGCTTGTGTCCACACCTGAAGCTCCTTCTTTAGAATCTGATTCCCAATAATCAGAAGATGGTGCATCTGAATGTGAGGTGTTGGTGGTGTTAGTCACAGGAACTGTGACTCTATGGTTTGATGGCCCAATCCTCAAGTACCCTTTGTGCCATCGATCAATTGTGCGTGCTGCTCTCAACCATGGCCTCCCAAGAAGTAAGTCATAGCTTGAATCCTTCAAGACTTGGAAAGTCATGAGATTTTGAACTCCCATAACTGAAACTACCACTTTATCCATCACCCCTACTGGTCGAACTTGTTGCTTGTTTGCCATGCTCACCACAAATGTTGAAGCTCTTGAGGGTATCATACCCAACTTCTTCATCAACCTTTCTGACATGGCATTCACTGCTGATCCTCCATCAACCAATGCATCCTTGATGTTGTGACCATTCACTTTCACATCAATCTTGGAGGCATATTCACAAGCCTACCATGGTGCTGGCTTAGCATCCACCACCCCCATTGATATTGGAACTTTTGCCTTCTTCTTCTTCTTGCTCCTTGTAGAACTCAAACCACCTCTAAGCTCCTTTCTCAAGGTAGGGTTCAAAGCAATTAATTGGCCCACTGTGATGTTAGCCTTGTGACTACCAACATCCTCCAACACATTGTAGTTCCATTGTTGCTTTGAGATCAAGAAGTCCTCCATCCCCAACTTCTTCCTTGGAGTCTTGTTGTTGATGGTGTTGAGGTGCGAGTGCTCCTAGTAGACATAGAAATATCCTTGCTTGAAGTAAATCCTTGAGAAGAGTGAACATCCTCTGCAAAACGAGCTCTCTTCTTCTCTTGTGCCAAAAGCTCCAAATTAAGACCCTTGGAGTTTGAGCACTCTCCCTTCTCATACTTGCTCTCAACCACATCTATGGATGCTATCCCCTTACCTTTGTTGGGATTAGGAGCCACTTGGGTTTCACTACCTCCCTCTTTCCCTCTATTGGCTCCCTCATAACCCCTTCCTCCATGGTAAGTGGAATTTGGGCAATTCCTTTGGATATGGCCTCTTCCTCCATAACCAAAACAATTTCTATCATTGAAATTGTTGGCTGGTTGGCCTCCTCTATATGGGTAGTTTCCATAACTCCTAGGCTCTCTCCCTACATTCTGATCCACCTCTTTCTTCTCCCATAGTTGCACCACATTGATCTTGAGATCCGCAAGTTGTTATGTGATGGTTTGGAGTGGATCTTTTGGTGGAGATGCAAGAACTGGAGCAACTACTACTTGTGGTGCAACCTTTGTCACCAAAGTATCAGAAGTTCCACCATACTTGTAGCCTTGAGGAGGATGCACAACCTCCTTCACCACCAAATCACTCTCATCTTGTAATGCTCCGAGGACAAGAGAAGAGAGAAAACACAGATTGCACACTCAAACATTCGATGCCCCAAGGGAGCACCTTCTCTTTATTATATAGACAAAGAGGATCTCCTCCAAGGAAGCTCCACCATAGGATTAGGGACACAGATAGGTGACATGTCAGCAAGCTCCACCCTTGGATTACTGACTTGGATGGGTGACCTGTCTGGTCTAGGTCCTATCTGGTTGGTCAAACGAGCTTTGACCGGAGGGAATCTTTTAGGGAATCTTCTTGTAGGAATCTCAAAATCACATGAGTAAGGTACCGTTGGAAAGCTCTCGACGAGACAAACCAAGGGGGAGGGAAGGCCAGCCTTTCCTCTGTTGGGGGGGGGGGAATCTGCACATTTTTGAGGCCTAATTCATCCGTTTAGGCCTCCGAAATTGCCTTCAAAGATTTCAGGCATATTTCGGTTCCTACTCTATTAGTAGAAGTCCCCTTTTGGTGGTACCTCTTTCTGATCTGTTAAGTCCATCATGTGTAACATCCTTCCAGATGTTACCAAACCAATTCTCACCTTTAAATCATATGTCTAGCTATTGGTTCTAAGGTTCTCAAGTCTATTTCGGTTTCTGCCCTATTAGTAGAAGTACTCTTTTGGTGATACTTCTATCTGATCTATTTTGACCATCATGTATAACATCATTCTAGATGTTACCAAACCAAATTTCACATCTAGATCATATGGCTAACCCTTGGTATTACAAACCTCCCTCCTTTTAAGACGCAACGTCCTCGTTGTGCAATTGTTGCTCAAATGCTTGCACCAACACCGGTGCATGTGCCAAATTGGCAGCGGGTTCCCAGGTTGCTTCATAGAGAGGGTAACCTTTCCATTGTACTAGATATTCCACCCGCGGATGGCGAGTACCACGCATGCGCTTTTGGAGAATCCGCTCTACTTCATATTCCTCTGTGCCATCAATGACTGTCGGACAAGGTCAAATGTCCTGTGTGGAAGTACCTTGGCCTGATCGGGGAGCATATCTGCGTAATAGGGAGACATGGAACATTGGATGGATCTTCATGTGTGGTGGTAGCTCAAGGTGATAGGCCACAGCGCCGATGCGACGAAGAATCGAGAAAGGCCCAATAAAACGAGGTCTGAGCTTACGAGATCCAACTAATGTGAGGTTGGTTGTCGATAGCCACACTTGATCCCCAACATTGAACTCCATGTGCCTACGGTGTGCATCAGCATACTGCTTTTGTCGATTTTGCACAATCTATAACCTGTGCTTGGCGCTCTCCACACCTTGTTGGATTCTAGAAACAAATGTGTTGACTGCATCAACCTTGGTAGTCACTGGACGGATCTTCATCAAGCTAGAAGGTGTGAAGGGATGCTCACCATACATGAGGAAGAATGGAGTGACCTGGATGGAGGCATTCACTGAATTGTTGTAAGTGAATTCCACCAACGGTAGTAGGGTGTCCCACCTCTCTTGCTCTTCTAAGGTGAAGCCGCGTAACATGTCTTCAATCGTGCGATTAGCCCGCTCTGTTTGGCCATCTGTTTGTGGGTGGTAAGCTGTAGACATGGCCAACTTGGTTTTGAAGAAACCAAAGAGTGTTCGCCAAAACAAACTGGTGAATTGGGTGCCTCTATCGGTGATGAGTACTCTAGACAAGCCATGGTGAGCAAAGACTGCATCTAAGTATAGTTGAGCTAGTTATGGAGCGGTCACCTCCTTGGTGGTAGGGTGTACATGAATCATTTTGCTGAGCCGGTCCATAAAGACCACAATGGAGTCAAACCCTGAGGTGGTCTTGGGTAATTCACAGACGAGATCCATACTCACTTGTTCCCAACGTTGGGTAGGAGTGGGAAGAGGTTTAAGGAGCCCTATAGGAGCTTGATTAGAAGCTTTGTTCTGTTGACAAAGTAGGCAACTACGCACATAGTCCATCACGTCGTTGCTCATCTTGGGCCAATAGTAATGGCGCTTGACTGCCTCCAAGGTCTTGTCCACTCCGACATGAGCTGCAATGGCCGAATCATGACATTCCGCTAGAATGGTGTTGCGTAATTCTGGGACATTTGGGATCCACAATCGGCCCTCTCAAAAGGTGAGTCCTTGGGTGCTGGTGACACCTTTGGACGCTTGCGCTTCTACAATCTGTGGGTCAGTTTTTGTAGCAGCTAGAATCTCTTGCCAGAATTCAGGGTTAATCTTTACCTCTACCGCCAAGTTGTTGGCCATTGGCATACAGGTGAACGCATCTACAAGTTGCTTCTTACCTTCCACGTAGGTGATTGTCATGTTGAAGCGTTGTTGCCACTCTGCCCACCAAATTTGGTGACGAGATAGATCCTTCTGCGTCTCGAGGTAGACTAGAGGTTTGTGGTCTGTCTCTACTACAAATGCCTTCTTGCCCAGGTAGTGCTTCCAATGCTTGGTTGCTAGAACAATGGCCAGCTCTTCTCGTTCTGTGGTGTGGTAGTTGCGCTCTGCCGGTAACAACTTTCGAGAGAAATATGCAATTGGATGCCATCCGTCATGCCACTCTTGTTGTAGGACTGCTCCTATTGCTACGCCTGATGCATCCGTAGCCAACTTGATTGGACGTTTTGGGTCATACCACTTCAAGATTGGTGCATGTAGCAAGGCGGCCTTAAATTCTTGAAAGGCCAACTCTTGTGCAGTTCCCCATGTCCACTTCTTCCCCTTGCCAAGTAGTGCCGTTAAAGGCTGTGCAACCTTGGAGAAGTCCTTGACAAATCTACAATAGAATCCCATCAACCCCAAGAAGCTCTTAAGTTGAGTCTGATCTTCTGGGGCACTCCATTTCTGAATGACCTCTATTTTATCTGTCAATACTTGAATGCCCTCTGCACTTACTCTATGCCCTAAGTAGTCTACTTCAGACTTGCCAAACTCACACTTTGAGATTTTGGCGTACAATTGATTCTGTCTTAGAATCTGGAGGACCTCTCGTAGATGTTGTTTGTGTTCTGTCATCGTGCTACTATATACTAAGATATCATCCAAGAATACGATAACAGACTTATCCAAATATGGACAAAATATGTCATTCATTAGGCTCATGAAAGTGGCAGGCGCATTGGTGAGGCCAAAAGGCATCACAAGATACTCAAAGTGGCCATACCTGGTTCGAAAGGCAGTTTTGTACACATCCTCCTCTGCAATTCGGATTTGATTGTAACCGCTCCGCAAGTCCAGTTTGGTGAAGTATCTCGCTCCATGGAGTTGATCAAACAGGTCATCCATGCGAGGTAAGGGGTATTTGTTCTTCACTGTTTGCTGATTGAGACCCCGATAGTCAATGCACATGCGTATTGTACCATCCTTCTTCTTCACAAACAAGACAGGGGCCCCATATGGTGATACGCTAGGTTGGATGAACCCTTTCTGTAGCATCTCCTCAATTTGAGTCTTACACTCCTCCAACTCATGAGGTGATAGGCGATATGGGGCCTTACAAGGAGGTGTCTTTCCCGGGACTGTCTCTATTTTGTGATCTACTCGCCTTTTAGGTGGTAATCCTGAGGGTAGATCATCGGGAAAGACATCTTGAAACTCATCCACCACATCCTTCAATTTCTCAGGAATTTGTCCAGCAAGTTGTGCACTTTGGACTTCTCTTATTAGACCCAGAAAACATCTATCGGTCTTACAGACAGTTGTCGTCCCTACGACATATAGAGGCAGTTTTTGCTTGTGTGATTCTTCTTTAACCCCAATGATTGACCATTGGTGGGTTCTCACTACTTTCTTCCTCCAATCCACCATTAGGTTGTACTGCTCCATCCATGGCATGCCTAAAATTGCATCATAACGGGCTAATTGTATCACTCGCCACTCAATTGTTTCTTGATATTCTCCTACAGAGAGGGTTACCCGTCTAGGTAATGATTCAATCCTCTCTGTTTGCCCATTTGGTAACTCTACTTCTTCACTTCCATCTCTCTCTAGATCCATTCCCAATCTGATTGCAACAGAGCGAGACAAGAAATTCTCTGTTGCTCCCGGATCTATTAATACTCTCACTTGATTACCTTCTAGGATTCCATTCACAACAATCAATTGTGAGGTTGCCTTTCGGGATCTTTGCGCATTATTCTTCTTCCTTCCCTTGCTTCTCTGCTTCCTTATTGAGCCAGTAAGGCCGCGAGGTACATTTACTGGCGATCTTCGTTTTCTGAAGTGGTTTCCACCTCTTCCTCTTCAATGTGCCTCTCCATGTTGTTCAAAGATCGCCTGTACAAAGGCCGAGGGCCTCTAGGGAAACGAGTGCGACAATTGGTAGATATGTGTCCAATACGGCCACAATTGTAACAACGGCGTTGTTCTCCTCGAGTCCCTTCTCCTCGTGGGACTCCATCTCTTCGTTCTTCTACCCGTCCTTGCTCTCCTTGAAGCGGCCGTGCTCCTTGATCCCGGAATCGAAGGTTGCCCAATTCCATCGGTACTGGTCCACCCATGTGTGGCATTTCTGCCCGATAATGTTGAGGTGGAACTACTCCTTCACCTCCACCTAATGCTCCGGCTATTCTCTGCGCACAAGCAATGGCTTCAAATACCGTGCGAGGGTTTTGCACCATGACTTCTTGGCGAATCCGCTCTTTCAACCCTCGTTTGAAATTGTCGAGAGCCTCTGCTGGACTCATGTTGGTAATTGCTACTTGTAGATCCAGAAAATGCCTCCACATACTCTTGTACGCTATTCTTATGTCTCAATCCCCATAGTCGGGTTTGAGCCATCTGCACAGAATCCACCGATTGGAAATTCTTGAGCAGTCCTTCTTGCATTGTTGTCCATGTGACCTCCCTTCTCTCTGCCAGCATGGATCGTTCCCAAGCATCATACCATGTGAGGGCTTTATTGGTCAAGTACCCACATGCAAACACGCCTGCAGCATGCTCTGTGATCTCTGTTGAGAACAATCAAAAATATCAATTCATTCTCGAGATCCAATTCTCCACTACTCCCATCGTACGCTGCCCCTTGTAAGGCTCGATGTTGCAGGTCTTCTTCATCCGGAGTAGCAATGTGGCTTCATCGTTGATAGGGTTCGTAGGCACGGATGCCTCTCCAAGTACTTCAGTCGCAGGTACTGGGTTTTGAGACGGCTCTTCTTCTTGCATGGCTTGATCGTTCCTGAGGATCTGCACTTGACTTTGCAATGTCTCCATGGTCATCTTAATCTCTCAAAATTCATTCAACATCCCTTGCATTCCTTGCACCAGCTCTTGCAACTGCGGATCCATGGTGTCTGCAACACCCAATTGCTAACTTCTACTTCAATACAGAGTCAATATAATCACTCTGGAAGGCGCACAAACTATCGGAACTACCATTGGGACCTTAGAAGCTATCACTCGTTGATAATACTCCTCACCAAAATTCCTACCCCCAAAATCTCTAAACATCAATTTCGGCCTCACTACATAACGGATTTCTACTTGAGTGCTGAAAGGGAGAGGATTTGGGACATTCATATCCATATTATCATAATAGAATGTAGATCGTCAAATCCCACTCTCTGTCATATATCACCACAGGTAGAATCACCGGGTTTGGTGAGTTCATCACTCTGTCCATGAATTTCACACCGAAGTGATAAACTAGCGATACTCTCATCTGCTCACGCTGGATGTACATAACCTTGATGTGGAATGGGTTTGAGAATG
This sequence comes from Lunularia cruciata, assembly GCA_948567375.1. Taxonomy (NCBI): domain Eukaryota; kingdom Viridiplantae; phylum Streptophyta; class Marchantiopsida; order Lunulariales; family Lunulariaceae; genus Lunularia; species Lunularia cruciata. The sequence continues at coordinate 32,206,601 of OX419762.1, read as the reverse complement.
GAAAGCTAGGTGCATGACATTGTCCCCCCGGCGCATCCATCCCATCCGCTCTCTAAAGTCCTTCCTAAGTCTAGCGATTCCTCTATGTTCTCCACCTCAAATTACTCAGTTTCAGTAGTTCGTGCTATTCCAAGAGGGGTAATCCACTCTCTTGGACTAGAACACTCGCTCTGATACCATTGTAATGCTCCAAGGACAAGAGAAGAGAGAAAACATAGATTGCACACTCAAACATTCGATGCCCCAAGGGAGCACCTTCTCTTTATTATATAGACAAAGAGGATCTCCTCCAAGGAAGCTCCACCATAGGATTAGGGACACAGATAGGTGACATGTCAGCAAGCTCCACCCTTGGATTACTGACTTGGATGGGTGACCTGTCTGGTCTAGGTCCTATCTGGTTGGTCAAACGAGCTTTGACCGGAGGGAATCTTTTAGGGAATCTTCCTGTATGAATCTCAAAATCACATGAGTAAGGTACCATTGGAAAGCTCTCGACGAGACAAACCAAGGGGGGAGGGGAGGCCAGCCTTTCCTCCATTGGGGGGGAATCTGCACATTTTCGAGGCCTAATTCATCCGTTTAGGCCTCCGAAATTGCCTTCAAAGATTTCAGGCATATTTCAGTTCCTACTCTATTAGTAGAAGTCCCCTTTTGGTGATACCTCTTTCTGATCCGTTAAGTCCATCATGTGTAACATCCTTCCAGATGTTACCAAACCAATTCTCACCTTTAAATCATATGTCTAGCTATTGGTTCTAAGGTTCTCAAGTCTATTTCGGTTTCTGCCCTATTTGTAGAAGTACTCTTTTGGTGATACTTCTATCTGATCTATTTTGACCATCATGTTTAACATCATTCTAGATGTTACCAAACCAAATTTCACATCTAGATCATATGGCTAACCCTTGGTATTACACATCCCCTTCCAAACTCTCCTTCATACGAATTGCGATCTTGATAGCTTCAACCTTGGAAGAAGGTTTCTCATATCTCACCTTGCTTCTAATTTGTGGTCTCAATCTTCCCACAAAATTCTTGGTGAGCATGTCCCCTATGCCAATCATTGTAGTCTCCACATCATCCCCACCCTTCCTCAACACTATGCGAAATTTGGACTCTAACTTTTCCACTCTTTCCACATAGACTCTCACTTTCTCTCCTTCTCCTTGCTTGAGAAATGTAACCTCACTCATCAATCTCTCATAACTCTCATCAGGAAGAAATTTCTCAATGAGTGCTGAAGTCAAAGTCTCCCAAGACTCCTCTTCCCCATCTCTCCTCTCTCTCTTTTGGTATTCTGACTCATACCATGTAAGTGCTGCATCCTCAAAGAAATCTGGTAATAATGAGGCCCACTCATTCTTCCTCCTCTTATTGTTTCCTATGCAAGCTCTCTTGAATTCTCTCACAAAGGCCTCCACATCTTCTCCATCCTTGCCAAAGAAAACCGGAAGTTTCCCCATCTTAACCCCTCACTATCTTTCTTTTCTCTCAAATTTTTTTTTCTCTTTTCTTTTCTCTCACTCTATTACTAATAGAGTATATACATGACTAACACAATCTGAGAATAATCCACTCTAGGGAACACAAAAGTTTCAGGTTGCTCCAAGATTTCTATAGCAACATCAAATCCTAGAGTGCATATTAATCTAACTCTCATGGATAGTTTATCCATAAGTTGAAAGATTATCTCCATCACTAATCTTGAGAACTAGCTGATGAAGGTGGAAATATTTTTGTAGTTGTACTAAGAATCTCTCCAAGATCCTTCACCAAAGTTTCCAAAAGTGCTTTTACTCCACTACACTCATGTCCTTTTGGAAGTCCTTCAACTCCACAAACCTCACACAACTCCTTGGTCTTAGATCTTCTCCCTCCCAATCTTGGTGAAGAAGGTCCAACATGTAAACCCAAGTCAAGTAAGCCTCTCCTTTCTCTCAATCTCTTGCTGTCAAAGGTCAATGGACATGAATTTGCCTTATGTCCCTTCTCTCCACACAAAAAGCACTTAGACTCACTCTTTCCTCCAAGTGGTGTAGGTTTTTGGATCCTCTCAACACTCTCTTCAAATTCTATTGTAAACTCTCTTTTCCTCAAATCCACCCCTACAATCACCTCAAACCCTTGGAGAACCTTGCATAATCTCAATTTCCACTCTTGATGACCCTCCATGTTCCCAAGATGAATCTAAACACTCAAACATGCTTTTTGTTGATCTCAAACTCCTCATGCATGAGATCTCCACCTTACAGAATTGACCCTTCCTCACAATGTCACTCAAATCTCCCAACCAGTATGTCACAGTCCTCTGAAATTTAGCGCACTTGATCACAACTCTAGGGCATCCCTCCTTGCAAAATTTCAGATCTTTTCATTAAGCCATTTGGCCTAGACACCTTTCTATTCAGCACCCATATTTCAGATTTGGTCTGAAAACCACCCCCTTCACTTCAAAAACTCATAACTCCCTGCGCAAGAACGATCTCTCTCTAATGTTTTTGGCAGCAGGTAGGATACAATGCACTAAATTTTCTTGGAAAATTTTAGAACAATTCACTGAAAATTGAAGAAATGGCAGACTCTGTACAATTTTCCAGAGAGCATGCAGTTGCGGGAGCACTTTACCCTATCACCTTTCAAAAATTCTAGCCCAATGCGCATAGAAGCTCTCACAATAATTTCAAGTGTTCTAACTGGAAGATAACCCAAGCTATCATGTGTAGAAATCTCAAGTCCAGATCTCAAACTTGAGATTTTGCCCAAAATCACCTTAATCTCCAAAATTTGCAATCCACCTCACACAATCTCTCCAATTCCTCTCATGTGTACAAGATGTACAAAATCACCTCAAAGACATCATAATGAACTACAGGGTATAAAAATGGATCTTGGTTCTCTAACATAAGTTCAGCCCTCTCCTCTCCTAATGTTCTCTCCAAGTGAGCTTTCATAGCCTCCTTCTGCCTAATGTAGAATTGAACATGGAACATTATCTTGCCTTCTAGAGAGGTCACGGTAATGGAACCAAAAATGTGAGCCGGCCTATCTTTCACTCAGGATGAACCTCTGATGGCTATTATGGTAGCGCACCATGGACTAAGAAGGCAAGGAACCCCAACTCCATCATACTCCTCCAAGGCTAACACTCCAAGACTCAAGACATTGCTCACTAGAGAACTCAATGAGAGAGAGATAGTTGCAAATGAAAGGATGATGAGTACCTCCTCACCCCTTGTTTATATACTTGTGAAATAGTTACATACCAAAGTTACTAATTACCGTAGTAACTCAAGTTACTAGACTAAAAGTCAAGTAAAGTCAAAAAGTAGAAAGAAATATCCATTCACATGGGCATATTCCCCTAAGCATGTGGTCTTATCTTGACCCAACCACTAAGTCAAGGATTCCTTCACATGGGCTATCCTTGGACTAAAGAAGAATCCAAAACAAAAAGGCTTGCGGGCCCAAGAGTTCTCAACTCTTTCCTCAAAGCCAAACACCTAGGAATAATACCAAGTCAACACACTAAAATCCAAAATAGTGGTGCTCATCTTTTCTACTTCCTCTAAAGTAAAGTCCCCTCTATCTTAGCTATGACTTACTTTAGCTAACCATGACTAATATAGAACCATCCTTTATCTCTATATAAATAATATCTCTTAAGTACTTGTAATACCAAGCTAAATATCACAATACCATACACATGCACAAATGGTGTTATAGTACACTTTCCAATGGACCAGATATTCCACATGCAGATGGCGAGTACCACGGATGCATTTTTGGAGAATGCGTTTGACCTCCTACTCCTCTGCCTCATCAATTAGGGTTGGACAAGGGCTACTTTCTTGGATGGAAGATAAGTGGGGCGGCTGTGGAGCATATCAGCATAATAAGGAAACATGAAACACTGGGTAGATCTTCATATGTGGCGGTAGCTCAAGGTGATAGGCTACGGTGCCGATGCACTAAAGAATAGAGAAAGGTCCAATAAAACAAGGTCTGAGCTTATTAGGACCAACTAACTTGAGGTTGGTGATTGATAGCTAGACTTGATCCCCCACATTGAACTACATGTGTTGGTAGTGTGCATTTGCATAGTACTTTTACCAATCTTGGGCAATCTACAACTTGTGCTTGGCGTGCTTCACCCCATGTTGGATTCTAGAAACAAAAGTGTTGACAATATTAACCTTGGTAGCCACCAGACGGACCTTCATCAAGCTTGAAGGTTTAAAAAGATGCTTTCTATACATGAGGAAGAACGGTGTGACTTATGTAGAGGCATTCATTGAATTGTTGTAAGCAAATTCCACCAATGGGAGTAAGGTGTCCCAACTCTCTTGCTCATCCAAAGTAAAGCCCTGAAGCATGTCCTCAATAGTGCAATTTCTCCTCTCTATTTGTCCATTGGTCTGTAGATAGTAAGCTATGGACATAGCCAATTGGTTTTGGAGAACCCAAAGAGTGTTCTCTAAAACAAACTAGTGAATTGAGTGCTTCTATCTATGATGAGCACTTGAGACAAGCCATGATGGAAAAGTCAACATCTAAATACAATTGAGCTAGTTGCGGGGCAATCACATCCTTTGTGGTAGGATATACATGAATCATTTTGCTGAGTTGGTCAACAAAGACTACAATGGAATTTAACCCAAAGGTGGTCTTGGGCAATTCAAAAACCAGATCCATGCTTACTTGTTCCTAACATTGTGTAGGATTGGGGAGAGGTTAGAGGAGTTTTGTAGGTGCTTAATTAGAAGCCTTATTCTATTAAAAAAGTAGGCAACTCTAAACATATTTCATCACATTGTTGCTCATCTTAGGCCAATAGTAATGGCATTTGACTGCATCCAAGGTCTTATCCATTCCAACATGACCTGAAATCACAAAATCATGACATGTTGCTAAGATGGTGGTTCTTAGATCCATATCATCTAGGATCTACAACCTCCTATCATGGAAGGTGAGTCATTGGGTGTTGGTGATACCTTTGGATGATTGAGCACCTACAATCTATGGATCAATTTTTGTAGTAGCAAGAATCATGAGCCAAAATTCAGGGTTCATCTTGATTTCTATAACCAAATTCTTTGCCATTGGCATCCGAGTGAATGCATCTACAAGTTGCTTCTTGCCTTCCAAATATATGATTGTCATGTTGAATTGTTGTCTCCACTTTGCCCATCAAATCTATTGATAAGAAAGATCTTTTGTGTCTCAAGGTAGACTAGAGGTTTGTGGTATGTGTCTACCATAAATGCCTTCTCATCTAGATAGTGCTTCCAATGCTTGGTTGTTATGACAACCCGTCAAATATCACTTTAACGGTAATCAGGTAAGTAAATTTTGTTCCCATAAAGATACTGATCAGAAATGTCCAAATACAAAATCCAATGTCACAAATGTGGTTCTTCTTGATTTTTTCTTTAGACTCTCGGGTAGAAACCACACCCCAAAGAGAGTAACAAACATCATGCACAAGGTCTGATTAGTTCTCTCTTCCAAGCCATTGGAATTTGGCTTTTAAGATGTACTTACTCTATTTGTGATGGAGAAATGTCCTAGCATGGCTATAATGATGTCTCCTATAAACTCTCCTCCTCTATCAAAAACTAACTCCATACGGCATCCTAACCTAGTGATAATGCGTTCATAAAGAAATCTACCAACTTCATCTTCATTCTTGTCCCTCAATGGTCTAGCCTCAACCCACTTGGTAAGATAATCAATAACTACCACCATGTACCAATTGTTCCTTGGGGTTCTATTGAGAGGACCTACAAAATCAATTCCCCACTTCTCAAAAGGTCCTAGTAATAGAATTGATCTAAGTGGTGGAGTGGATGTAGACTTTCTAGCAAAAGCTTGACAAACATGACAAGTTTTGCAATAATCAAGACAATCCTTGAAAATCCCTCTCCAATGGTAACCTGCATCTAGAATCTTGAAAGCATTCACCTTTCTTGCAAAGTGTCCTCCACATACTAAACCTTCATGAAACTCCTTTATGAGTAGGATAGACTCTTCCTTACCCACTGCTCTTTGAAGAAGACCATCTGCTCCTTGGTGAAAAAGAATATCCTCCACCATTGTGTAAGGTCTAGATCTTGCTGCAAGTGCCTTCCTCTCTCTAGCATGCATTCCTTCTGGATAGTTGTAACAACCCGGCAAATATCACTTTTGTGGTAATTGGGTAAGTAAAGTTTGTTCCCGCAGAGATACGAGTCAGAAATGTCCAAATACAAAGTCAAATAGTAACATGTAGTTCTTCTTGATCGCGTCTTTAATCTCTCAGGTAGAAACCACACCCAAAAGAGAGTAACAAGCACTGATTCACAGTCTTGTCACAAATTAGCACTCCATAATCACAACTCCATCAATTCTTTCCAAACAATCTTGATTGTGATGATTCAGGCTTTCCCAAAAATGGCACTTCACTGCAAAATGACTTTGCCTCAGAATTGTGTTCCACCCCTCCACTGAAGGCACAACTTTCTCAATCAAAATTGCTTCACATCAACTTTGCACAGCACTCACAAATGCAGAATACTACCAACACTAAAATTCCTCTCAGATCTATCAAGGCATTGCTTCAATTGCACTTCACTCAAGATCAAACAAACAGAATGAAGATCAAGGCTACGGAATCCAACATCCAACAAGCACACTAACTTGCACTTCAAATTTCTTCACACACTCACAAACACAATTGCAAAGATGATACTCAAAATCAAGCTCAAGCAACGAGCACTACTTCACAGCACTTTGCTTTATCTATTCTCAGAAATAATGAGCACTAAACAACATGATACTGCAAATGCCACTCTTAAATAGTGAAGCAAACGACAATTATCTTCCTAAAGCACCTCTTCCTAATAACTCTACAAACATGGAGATCCAAAATGACAATGCACCTCTTCCTAATGACTCTACAAACCTGCAGATCCAAAATGACAATGCACCTCTTCCTAATAACTCTTCATATCTCAAAATTGTTAGTAATCCGATCCAATGTCTACTTCTTCCTTGGCTTTCAAACCCAAACCCAAAGTAAATTTACTTCCTACGACTCTGTCCTTGGGTTTCATAATTCCTATTTCTGCTTCCAGATCCAACAATTCTCTTTCTTGATCTGCAATTCCTATCATAACTAAGCCTTCTAAATCTCTATCTCACGACACACTCTTCTCTAAAGTGTCAAATGTCAAATCCGAAGACACTTGCACTCCTATCTCTCTTACTTTGGGTTTAACTACTATCAATTACTTTACTAATTCTATTGTGTCATCATCAAGAATTATAATTGAAAGCATGAATACACTATCTACACCTTCAATTTGTAACCCACTTTCCCCTAATCACTCATGTAACTGACCGGAAGACACTTATTGTCTGATCTTGCAATTCAGGTTTATTCACTATTGCTACTTCTCATTCAATTCATGTCCCATCTTCAATCAGAACTGAAATTGAAGTCATGAGTATCCTAACTATCTTCTTTCTCTACTCTAACTTCCTTTGATGCTTCTCACAAGATTCCCGAAGTCACCTTCACTGCACTTCGAGGTCCGACTACCTCAGATTGAATCATGTTTGTCTTGAGGTAAAGTCTTTAGACCCAAAGTCATGTAAACCCAAAGTCCGAAGTCCGAAGTCACATTGACCCGAAGACACCAAACTACTTTGTACATCTACTCCTGAAACTTCAAATGCTTTTAACTTCTTTTATAGACCTCTAAACTTTGTGATTTTGGTAGCAATGGAAAGCCTTGAACAAGACACTTCCAACGAGATATAGCATGCTTAATTTGGACTTGTGGTCACTGAGATATGCCCCCTGCAAGAATCCTGACTTGTAACCTTCATACCGATGGGAAGAAACCCTCCCTCCTTCGCGTCTGATCCGAGTTTTTCCTCCTCTGACACAAAGTAAGCTTCTTCGGGTTTGCTACAATCTGAGTCCTTCTTCCTCCAAAACAAAGTCAACTTCCTCAAGCTTGATCAAAACACAAGCTTCCACTCATTTCTTTTCCATTTGGTTTCAATTTGGTTTCCGCAAGGCATTTCTTCTTCAAAAATCGTCCAAAAAGAAAAATGTGGGTACCACAATAGTTTTGCTTGTCACAAAATCCACAAGCTCCTTGTACTCCATTGGAACCTCTTGAGTGATTGAGATTGTCATGAGCTCCTCATCGGGGAAGGAATCATCCACGGGTTCATCTCCATCATGATCATAGGCACTAGATAACAAATCTGCATTTGCATGTTTCTTCCGTGTCCTATCTTCAATGGTGTAGTCATACTAAGACAAGAGTATCATCCACCTTGCTAGTCTCCCTTCCACATTAGGCTTGTTAAAGATGTACTTCAAAGGGATTGCTTGAGCTCCTCAAAAGCTTTGAGAGCCTCCTTGTCTTCTAAAATCACCATGTAATCTACACCCTTCTTCATGTATATGGTCAATGCATAAGCCTTGTTGGAAAATGAGAAGATGAACCTCCTATAGTAACCAACCATCCCCAAGAATTGGCATAACCTTGTCAAGCTTGAAGGGAATGGAAGGTCTGAGATTTTCCTCACCTTCTTAGGATCAACTACTATTCCATCCTTGGAGATGATGTGCCCCAAAAGTAGACATTCTTCACAACCAAAATTGTTTTTCTTTGGGTTGAGTGATGCATTTGCCTCATCTAAGCGTTGCAAAACCTTGACTAGGTGCTCAAAGTGCTCTTCCTTGCTCCCATAGACAAAAAAGTCATCAATGAAGTCTTTCACAAATTTCCCAATGAAAGGTTCAAATACCTTATTCATGAACCTTTAGAATGTGGCTGGAGCATTGCAAACCCCAAAAATCATGACCTTGAAATGATAAGTTCCACAAGGTGTGGTGAATGGGGTGAGTTGTTGATACTTTGGTGCAATCTTGATTTGGTTATATCTACTATAACCATCCCCAAAACTATACCTCTAATGACTTGCAACATCTTCTAATATCTCATCAATGAATGGTAACAGGTAGTAGTCTCTCTTGGTAACAACATTGAGCTTCTTGTAATCCACACATACTTGAAGGTTGCAATTCTTTTTCTTCAGAATCATTATTGGAGACACCCATTCTGAATTCTCCACCTCAAAGATAAATTTAGCCCTCTTGAGCTTATCAATCTCCTCCTTCACAACCAAAGATATTGGTGGGCTAATGCAACATTGCTTTTGGCAGATTGGTCTTGCATGTGACTCCAAGGTGACTTCCTTCAAATCCTTATAACTGAAAGCAAACACATGGATGAACTTGCAAAAAATCTCCTCAAATCTCACCTTCTCCTCCTTGGTAACATTTGGGCCATACTTGAGTGTAGCTAACCTTCTCTCTACCTCCTCAAGTATCAATGGTGATTTATTTTGGTCCTTCAAAACCTTTGGTTTAGGTGCAAAATCCATAGCACACAAGGATACACATCTGAATCTGATTCAGATTCATCCTCCTCCATGGAAGTCTTCTCCTCCATGCTTGTGTCCACACCTAAAGCTCCTTCAGAATTTGATTCTCAATAATCATAAGATGGTGTATCTGAATGTGAATTGTTGGTGGTGTTAGTCATAGTAATTATGACTCTATGATTTGATGGCCCAATCCTCAAGTACCCTTTGTGCCATCAATCAATTGTGCATGCTGCTCTCAACAATGGCCTCCCAAGAAGTAAGTCATAGCTTGAGTCCTTCAAGACTTAGAAAGTCATGAGATTTTGAACTCCCATAACTGAAACTACCACTTTATCCATCACCCCTTTTGGTCAAACTTGTTGTTTGTATGCTCACCATAAATGTTGAAGGTCTTGAGGGTATCATACCCAACTTCTTCATCAACCTTTCTGACACGGTATTCACTCTCTTTTTCCTCCATCAACCAATGCATCCTAGATGTTGTGACCATTTACTCTCACATCAATCTTATAGGCATATTCACAAGCCTCCCATGGTGCTGGTTTGGCATCCACCACCCCCATTGATACTAGAACTTTTGCCGTCTTCTTCCTCTTGCTCCTTGTAGAACTCAAACCACCTCTAAGCTCCTTTCTCAAAGTAGGATTCAAAGCAATCAATTGGCCCACTATGATGTTAGCCTTGTGACTACCAACATCCTTCAAGACATTGTAGTTCCATTGTTGCTTTGAGATCAAGAAGTCCTCCATCCCCAACTTCTTCTTTGGAGTCTATGTTGTTGATGGTATTGAAGTGCTTGTATGAGTGCTCCTAATATGCATAGGAGTATCTTGGCTAGGAGTAAATCCTTGAGAAGAGTGCACATCCTCTGCAAAATGAGCTCTCTTCTTCTCTTGTACCAAAAGTTCCAAATTAAAACTCTTGGAGTTTGAGCACTCTCCCTTCTCATACTTGCTATCAACCACATCATAGATGCTATCCCCTTACCTTAATTTGGATAAGAAGCCACTTGGGTTTCACTACCTCCCTCTTCCCTTCTATTGGCTCTTTCATAACCCCTTCCTCCATGGTAAGTGGAATTTGGGCAATTCCTTTGGATATGGCCTCTTCCTCCACAATCAAAACAATTTCTCTCATTGAAATTGTTGGTTGGTTGGCCTCCTCTATATAGATAACTTCTATAAATCCTAGGCCCTCTCCCCACATTTTGATCTTCCTCTCTCTTCTCCCATAGGTGTACCACATTGATTTGAGATCTGCAAGTTGTTTTGTGATGGTTTGAAGTGGATCCTTTGGTAAAGGTGCAAGAAATTGGAGCAAGTACTACTTGTGGTGCAACCCTTGTGTGGTACCCACATTTTTTGTTTTTTTTCAAAATGGAGAAGAAGAAGTGTATAGAGAAGTAGGATTGTGCCTGTATGACCAAAGAAGGCAAAGAAAAGAGTCTTCGGGATGAAACCCAAGGTAACGTGGCTTTGGGTCATAAGGCAAAGTACTCGGACTTGCCTTGTCAGCATGAAACCCAAAGTCGACTTTGGTTCAAGATGTGAAGAAGAAGTCAAAGACAAAGACAGAAGGAGAGAGAGAGAGACTTCATATCGGGCAGCATGAGCGGATCCAAAGAACCTGTAACAAACTTCTTCGGAGTCGGCTTAATCAAGAAAGTACGAGGGAAGAAAGTAATGACCTCGGGATCAAGAACTTCTTGATAGTGACAGGCAAGAACTTCACCAAATCAGAAATATGAGAGGAGTAGTGATTGAAGAGTGACTGATTGGCACAGGACTATAAAATTACAAGGTGCATAAGAAGAAGGAGCCATGTCCAGTCACTACCCGGTGCCTATTCAGAGTCGACCCAAAGTAATGCAAATTGCAAATCCACAGGAAGAGGAGTGGGTTAAGATTTTGGGGACAATCTTCCACAAGAGAAAAGTGAGGAAGCACATGATGGCACCAAAAGTGAGCAAGCAAAGTGCGGTGAGAGGGTTTGTGATTCATCGATTAGAAGTAATAGCACGGATCAAAGTCTTCATGAGACTTTGTATCATGTTCTTGGCCTAGAATTGGAATTTCAGTTTTCCAGGTTTCATGGTAGAAATTGTAGCCAGCAATTGTAAGGATGGGCTGAAGCATGAGAGGAAGAGAGGGAATCTTGCTTGATAGACAGAGACGGATTGGAGAGTAGTGCTGGGAAGGGAAGCCGGAGAGGTAGGAGGTACCAACTTCTATCAGAAGTGTGATGCTTTAGAAGAAACTGCCAAAGTTAGGAAGTCGTTCAATCAACCCTGCACAAAGAATGAGTATAAGGTAGATAGCTATAGAGACCTTGAGCAAAGAGGAATTGTTAGCACAATGATGGCCATGTTCAAGCCAGAGCAAACCACCTATGTTACTATGCAACATGCAGTGTTCTTTCACCAAATGTTTGCGGGAGAGGCAGTAGATTGGGCAAAGTGCCTGCATCATAGAGTGGGACATATGATTTCAGGATGGAGAATAGATATGCCACCACACTATTTTGTGCCATTTGCAGTGCACTTTTATTTTGGGTTGAACTTATTGACTTCAGAAGAGTCAAGTCGAATGAGGTCACACTTTCATCCAGATTTGCACAAGGAAGTTGATGCAAATGAGCGATACTATATGGAGAGAGTGCGAGAAGGGGATAGGTACTACAAAGAGAGTGGGAGAGAAAAAATCATAGCAATTAACCTTCCAAGGGCGCAGAAGAGGACCAAGCCCGAGAGTCGTGTTGCGATTGTACAACCCCAGAAAGTTCAAGGCTTAACCCAATGGCGGTGATAGTGAAGTCGAAGGAAGTTGTGCAGGAGGAAGAAGAAGAATCAGAAGGAGAAACCAGATTGAAGGGAGGAGTGTCAGGCAAAGAAGAGGAGTTTATGCTACAAAGCAAAGAATCAAGTAGCAAAGGCAAGGCGGAAGTTCAGCAAGTGATATAGCCGATGGAAGAGGTTGGAAAGTTGAGTCCTAAGGTTTCCATGTTGGGACGGTGCAGTAAGAAGAAAGGAGAAAAAGTCAAAGCACAACCTCAAGCGGCCACGCGTGATAATGTCCTGAGTGTATTGGCAATGGGACCCAGTAACCTTACTCAGAAAGAGGGAGAAAGTTCTGAGGAGGAAACTTTGAAGGTACAAAGATCTCGACTTTGGAGCAAGGTACCAAGTATAGAAGAGTCAGAACCCAAAGTCCAAGCCGAGGATGCAAGGTGCGAAGGAGTGGACTATTTTTCCAAAGTAGTATGCATGTTGTTGGCAATGTTGCAGCAGAAGAAGTTGGAGATGATAAGTGCCAAGCTCGACGTACTTGATGAATTAGTGGTGGTAAAAGCCTGGAGTGCCAAAACTTTGTTGTTACGAAGTAAGCTGACAAGAGTGGAGATGGAGGTCAAAGAACTTTGGGTTGAGGAGGTTCTTTGGAGTAAGCACTTTGAGGTGACAAGGGAAGAGCTAGTCAAGAATCGTGAGGAAGTGAAGGAGATGACTGCGGGATTGAAGGGAGAACTTGCAGCGGTGCGTGTCAAGTTGATACACTCCAAGGTAATTGCTGCGGTGATGGAGCAAGAGTTGGAGAGTCTTAAGAAGAGGGCAATGGAGAAAGATCAAGCCTGGCAACGAGAGTTGACAGAGCGTAGTAGAGAAGAGGATCAATTGAGAGGGTTGATACGAGAGGCAGAGGAACAACTCTTTGTACATCGGAAGGAGAAGATAGCATTGAAAGCTGAATTTGAAGATGAGCTTTAGATATATTGTAGTGAAGTAGAAGAAGTGCGAAGACCTCAAGTTGTAGAAGTAGGAGTGCAAGTGTCTTTGGATTTGACATTTGACACTTTAGAGAAGAGTAGGTTGGAAGATAAAGTAGTAGAGAGGTTACCCAAGACCTCAATTGTAGATCAGAATGGAGAATTAGAAGAATTGGTAGAGGGAGTAGGAGTTATGAGACCCGAGGATAGAGTAGTCATAAGTGAGGTTACTTCGGGTTTGGGTTTGAAAGCCGATGATGAAGTAGACATCGGTTCAGATTAGAAACAGAATTGAGATTTGAAGAGGTAGATATGAAGAGGTGCATTGTCATTTTGGATCTACAGGTTAGAAGAGTTGTTGTAGAATAGTATTTTTGTTAGAACTGCCATTTGCTTCAATATTTAAGGGGAGCATTCGTAGTACTATGTTGTTTAGTGCTCATAATTTTGAGAATAGATAAAGCAAAGTGCTGTGAAGTAGTGCTCATTGCTTGAGCTTGATTCCGAGTATCAATTTTGTGCTTGTGTTTGTGAGTGTGTGGAGAAATTTGAAGTGCAAGTCAGTATGCTTGTTGGATGTTGGATTCCGTAGCCTTGATCTTCATTTTGTGTGTTTGATCTTGTGTGAAGTCCAATCAAAGCAATCCCTTGACAGATCTGAGAGGAATTGTAGTGTTGGTAGTATTTTTCATTTGTGAGTGTTGGGCAAGGTTGATGTGAAGCAATTTTGATCAAGGAAGTTGTGCCTTCAATGGAGGGGTGGAACACAATTTTGAGGCAAAGTTGTTTTGCAATGAAGTGGCATTTTGGGAGAGCCTCAATCATCACAATCAAGATTGTTTGGAAAGAGTTGAAAGAGTTGCGATTAAGGAGTGTGAATTTGTGACAAGACTGAGAATCAATGCTTGTTACTCTCTTCTAGGTGTGGTTTCTACCTGAGAGATTAAAGACGCAACCAAGAAGAACTACATGTTACTATTTGACTTTGTATTTGACCAATTCTGATTAGTATCTCTACGGGAACAAACTTTACTTACTTGATTACCGCAAAAGTGATATTTGCCAGGTTGTCACACCTCGCCACCAAAATATCAGAAGTTCCACTATACTTGTAACCTTGAGGAGGATGCACAACCCCTTTCATCAACAAATCACTCTCATCCCCTTCCAAACTCCCCTCCATTGCAATCTTGATAGCTTCAACCTTGGAAGAAGGTTTCTCATATCTCACCTTGCTTCTAATTTGTGGTCTCAATCCTCTCACAAAATTCTTGGTAAGCATTGCTCATATGCCAATTATAGTAGTTTCCACATCATCCTTGCCTCCCTCAACACTATACAAAATTAAGACTCTAACTTTTCCACTCTTTCTACATATACTCTCACTTTCTCTCCATCTCCTTGTTTGAGAAAGGTAACCTCACTCATCAGTCTCTCATAACTCTCATTTGGAAGAAAGCTCATAATGAGTGTTGAAGTCAAACTCTCCCAAGACTCTTCTTCTTCATCTCTCCTCTCTCTCTTTTGGCATCCAGACTCATACCATGTAAGTGTTGCATCCTCAAAGAAATCTGGTAATAATGAGGCCCACTCATTCTTCCTCCTATCATTGTTTCTTATGCAAGCTCTCTTGAAGTCTCTCACAAAGGCCTCCACATCTTCTCCATCCTTGCCAAAGAAAACCGGAAGTTTCCACATCTTAACCACTCACTATCTTTCTTTTCTCTCAATTTTTTTCTTTTTCACTTTTCTTTTTCTTTCACTCTATAACTAATAGAGTATATACATGACTAACACCATTTGAGAATAATCCACTCTAGGGAACACTTCAGGTGGCTCTAAGGTTTCTATAACCACATCAAATCCTAGAGTGTATATTAATCAAACTCTCATGGATGGTTCCATAAGTTGAAAGATTATCTCCATCACTAATCTTGAGAACTAGCTAATGAAGGTGGTAATATTTTTGCCGCTGTACTAAGACTCTCTCCAAGATACTTCACCAAAGTCTCCAAGAGTGCTTTTACTCCACTAGACTCATGTCCCTTTGGAAGTCCTTCCACTCCACAAACCTCACACAACTCCTTGGTCTTAGATCTTCTCCCTCCCAATCTTGGTGAAGAATGTCCAACATGCAAACCCAAGTCAAGTAAGCCTCTCCTTTCTCTCAATCTCTTGCTCTCAAAGGTCAATGGACATGAACTTGCCTTATGTCCCTTCTTTCTACATAAAAAGCACTTAGACTCACTCTTTACTCCAAGTGGTGTAGGTTTTTGGATCCTCTCAACACTCTCTTCAAATTCTATTCTAAAGTCTTTTCTCCTCAGATCCACCCCTATGATCACCTCAAACTCTTGGGGAACCTTGCATAGCCTCAATTTCCACTCTTGGTGACCCTCCATGTTCCCAAGATGAATCTAAACACTCAAATATGCTTTTTGTTGCTCTCACACTCCTCATGAATGAAATCTAAACTCTACAACATTGACCCTTCCTCACAATGTCAGTCAAATCTTGCAACTTGTATGTCACAATCCTTTGAAATTCTGCACACTTGATCACAACTCTAGGTGTCCCTCTCTTCTAAATTTCAGATCTTTTCATTAAGCCATTTGGCCTAGAAACCTTTCTATTTAGCACGCATATTTCAGATTTGGTCTGAAAACCACCCCCCTTCACTTTAAAAACTTATAACTTTGTGCTCTTTCTAATTTTTGTGTCAACATGTAGAAAACAATACACTAAATTTTCTTGCAAAGTTTCAACACAATCCATTGTAAATTGAAGAAATGGCAGACTCTGTACACTTTTCTAGAGAGCATGCTGTTGCAGAAATAGTTTACCCTATCAACTTTCAAAACTTCTAGCCCAGTGTGTATAGCAGCTCTCACAATAATTTCAAGTGTTCTAACTGAAGAATAACCCAAGCTATCATGTATAGAAATTTCAAGTCTAGATCCCAAACTTGAGATTTTGCCCAAAATCTCCTTAATCCCCAAAACCTGCAATCCACCTCACACAATCTCTCCAAATCCTCTTAAGTATACAAAATGTACAAAATCACCTCAAAACCATCATAATATAGATGGGTCCAAATTCTCTAACATATGGGTCCAGATTCTCTAACATAAGTTTGGCCCTTTCTTCCCCTAAAGTTCTCTCCAAGTGAGCTCTCATAGCCTCCTTATGTCTAATATAGAATTGTACACAGAACATTATCTTGCCTTCTAGAGAGGTCCCGACAATGGAACAAGAAATGTGAGTTGGCCTGTCTCTCACTCAGGATGAACCTCTGATGGCTATTATGGTAGCGCACCATAGACTAAGAAGGCAAGGAACCCCAACTGCATCATACTTCTCCAAGGCTAACATTCCAATACTCAAGACATTGCTCATGAGATAACTCAAAATGAGAGAGAGATAATTGCAAATGAAAGGATGGTGAGTACTTCCTCGCCCCTTTTTTATATACTTTTGAAATAATTATGCACCAAAGTTACTAATTACTAGAGTTACTCAAGTTATTAGGCTAAAAGTCAAGTAAAGTCAAAAAGTATAAAGGAATATCCATCCACAAGGGCATATTCCATTAAGCATGTGATCTTATCTTAACCCAACCACTAAGTCAAGGATTCCTTCACATAGGCAATCCTTGGACTATAGAAGAATCCAAAACAAAAAGGCTTGCGGGCCCAAGAGTTCTCAACTCTTTCCTCAAAGCCAAACACCTATGAATAATACCAAGTCAACACACTAGAATCCAAAATAGTGGTGCTTATCTTTTCCACTTCCTCTAATGTAAGGTCCCCTTTATCTTAGCTATGACTAACTTTAGCTAATCATGACTAATGTTGAACCATCATTTATCTCTATATAAATAATATCTCTTAAGTACTTGTAATACCAAGCGTAATTTCACAATACCACACACATGCACAAATGGGTGTTACAAGACTTTGTCTCTAACCTCATGGAACTGCAAAGTCTCTCCAATTCTGAATTCACTAAGTCTGATCTAAGACACACATTGTCTTCTGGTTGTAATATTTTCCTATCTACTTGATCCCTTAAGCAAATCAACAACTGGTTCAATTCAATGTCCTTCACTTTCTTCTTCCTCATTTCCTACGGTAACAACTTTAACTTGTGTAGTCTTGCTTCCTCCAACTGGACTTCAGACCTTGTCCCTAACATTGCTTTTATTCTTACAATGATGTCTTTGTTTGGATCTTGTCTTGACATCTATAGCTTCTCTCTGCTGACAATTCTTCCCCATACATCTGTACTTCATCTTCCAACTTGGCCTTTAGCATTTCCTTCTCCTTCACACTCTACCTAAGTTGTTCTTCCATTCCTCTTACCAACTCCCACAATTGGTCTTCTTCTCTATTGCACATGGCCAACTCTTGTTACCAAGCTTGATCTTTCTTTATTCCACTGGCCTTCAAGCTCTCCAACTCTTGACCCATAACAACAGCCATGACCTTCAAATGAATAACTTCTATGTGTGTATCGTGCACTTCTGCCCGCAAGGCCTCAGACTTCACTAATTGCTCCTTCCAATCTTCTTCTTGCTTTGCCATGGCTTTGCCCCTCTTTGCAAAGTCCCTCGTTAGACTCTCAATCCCTTTCTCTTCAGCTCTACATCATTACAAAGCTCTACTAACTCCCACTCTCCTCGACTCATCTTCTTTTTCAACTCCATATTTTCATCACTCATATATCATATCACTGGATTTCTTATTGCAAGCAATGGACTCTTCTTCTCACCCTTCTTTGGCATTGTACAATCTCTAGTGTGTGGTAATTGAAAGATGATTCTACTGTCCCCTAGTCTCAAAATCTTCACTCCTTTAGCTTTGCTAAACATCAAACACTCAACTGGCTTCTTTATAGGACTTCTTTGGGTCTACTACTGAATGGCGTAGGATACTTGCGGGACATTTCACAATCTCCTTGACAAAGTCCCAATTTTATAGTTCCTTGTTGATCAGCCATTCCTTTGTTGCTTGCCATTGAAACGCACCCTTTTTGCATCACTTCCTCTTGGTGTTATACAAGTTTAGTGGTTTGCACCTTGTCCACTATCTTTTTGCTTGTACTTTCTTGATTTGCCTCTATGAAGAGAAGTTGTTATGCCATTTTTGTGTTGGGTTGATCACCCCAAGACAAAGTCCCCTTACTTTGGGTCTCTCTTGATCGGTTTTGATCTAAGTACTTTGTTTTGGACTCAGAGGTACATTAATTTGAGTTTCAACCCAAAGTCACCTTTCTTTGCCTTCTATTGCCGTTTGGGTTCAATACGACTTTGTCTATACACTTCTTCTTCATAACCGCACAGAAATTAACAAACCAAAAAATGTGGGTACCACATACCCCCTCCCTCAAATGTGAGCATCTCAGCAAACACCAACAATAGGGTCTTTATACAAAGTCGGGTCTGTGGTCCAATATTTTCTAACTCTCCACCCATTCACTCAAGTGGCAAAAGGATTGCCTTCCAGGTCTTCAAGTTGAATAGAACCATTGTCATAAATATGAAGTGCTTGATAGGGCCTCATCCATCTCAAATGCAGTTTTCCTAGAAACAATATTCAGCAATTGTCATATAATAAAACCAAATCTCCTTCACAAACAATGACAGGCTTGATATGCTTATCATGCCTGACTTTCCTCTATTCTTGTACTTCTTTCATGGTTTGCGTTGCATCATCTCTTTTCTCTTCTAACCATATCAATTGATGGATCCAGAGATCCTAACAACCATTCCTCACACAAAATCCGGTATGTCGATACCTCAAATTCAGCTGGTAGGATGGGATGCAAGCCGTATGTCAAGAAGTATGGACTTTTATTGGTTGTGAGCTTTTTTGTCATTTGATATGCCCACAATGCAGCTGGTAACTTCATATCCCAGTCATAGGTATAATTGACAATCACCTTATTCAAAATGTTACACAACAATCCATTGGTCGTCTCCGTTAGTCCATCCACCTTTGGATTATAGGGGTTTCTTTCTAATGTTTAATCTGGAAGTACTTGGTTAATGCTTCCACCAAGGAATTCAAAAAATGGGTTCCCCTTCTAGAGGACACCCGTATCTAGAGATGATGTTTTAAAAAATTTTAGAAAAATTTTGTGACTGTTTTTGCATCATCTCTGTGAGTTGCTTTGGCTTTGACCATTTTGGTAGCATAGCCAATGCAAACCAAAATGTCTTGTTTCCTTGTGACGCGAGTCACTAGTTGAATTGGACCCACAAAATCAATACCCTATTTCTCAAATAGAGCCAATGGCAAAATTTGTCTCAAAGGCCATTGGGACATTGACGTCAGTTTTCCTATTTGTTGACAGGCATCACAACTTTGAATATGGGAATGAGTGTCTTTATACATTGTAGGCCACCAATAACCTACTGAAAGGATCTTCTTTACATTATTCTTTAGGGCATAGTGTCCTCATGATGCTTCAGAGTGTAAGGACTCAATGACTCCCCCAACTTTGTATGCTTCCAAGCATCTCCAAAGTACTTCATCTTCACCTATTTTAAATAAAATGTTGTGTTTAAGTTGATACGACCCCATTTTCTGGAGAAAGACTGTCCTTTGCTCTAGGTCCAGCCCATCAAGAGAGTATGCAGATAGTGATATTCTAATGCATACCTTGTATTTCATATTTTTGTCAAATGATACAACTCTTTGTCAAGGAAGTGGTATTGACGTCCCATTCTTGGTCTTGAGTTCCTAACCTGGATAAGAAGTCTGTGTTTGAATGCAAAGCTCTCTTCCGTACTTGTACAATATATGTGAATTCTTGCAATAACAAGATCTATCTTGCAATTTGCCCTGACAAATCAGCCTTCTTGACCAGATGTTGTAAAGCATAATGGTCAACATAGAAAACAAATTTGTAACCCAATGGATAATGGTATAACTTCTTGCAAGCATACACCATTCCGAGTGCCTTCCTCTCAGTTGTTGAATAATTTATTTCTAAAACCAAAAGTTGTTGGCAGGCATAGTAGATTGGGTAATCCTTCTTCTTATCGTCCTTTTTGACTTAAGACTACTCCAATTTCCATGAATGAAGTATCCACATATACATGAAAAGGGCGCTCCCAATTCTGAGCCCTCATAATTGGTGCTTCAACCAGTTTCTTCTTTAGTGCCTGGAAAGCTTCTTCTTGACTTGCTTTCCACAAGTAGTCCTCACACTTCTTCAACAGCTTTGTAAGGGGCACACCAAGCACCACATAGTTTGATACGAAGCGTCTATAGTAATCGACATGTCCCAAGAAGGCTCTCAGCTCCTGAATGTTTTTAGGGGATTCCAAGGTTGAGATAACTTTAACCTTCTTGACATTGACTTCAATACCTCTGCTTGATATCCAATGCCCCAAAAGAATTCCCTCGTGATTGCAAAGAAGCATTTCTCCGGGTGTAATGAAAAACTGGCAAAACAACATCTTTCAAAAGTTTGGCAAAGGTAATCCAAATGTACATCTCTTTGCAAAAACACACAAAACTCATCAATGAAGACTTCGACAAATTTGCATAGAAAATCCTCAAAGATTGCATTCATCATCCACTGGAAAGTAGCAAGAGCAATACACAACCCAAAAGGCATTAGATTGTAAGCAAAGGTGCCCCAATTTGTGGTGAATGTGGTCTTATCCTTGTCTTCTTTTCTAATGGATACTTGATTGTACCCCAAAAATCCATCAAGAAAATTGTAACAAGGATGACCAGCTACTTGATCCAAAGTTGTAATCTGTAAAAGGCAAGGGATGATGATCATTCCTTGTATTCAGCTTGCAAAAATCATGGCACACTCGAATCTTCCTAATTTTCTTCTTCAGGACAATGACAATGGGTGAGACTCACTCAATGCTTAAGACAGGAAAGATTATTCTGGCCCCTAGGTACTTGTTGATTTCATCTTTCACCAAGAACTAGTACTTTGGGTTCAAGCGGTACTATCTTTGCCAAACCAGAACTGCACCTTCAACCAGATCAATATGGTATTCTCCAAATTCTCGTGGAATACTTGGCATTTGATCAATAAACTAGGAGAATACATCTTGGAATTCTATAAACAGGGCAGTGTATCCTACCAACTCCTCCAAAGTGATTATCTTAAAAAAAATTTAAAAATTTCCTTCACTTAAGACAATATCTTGACAGTCATCAAGGTTGATGACTCCTTCAACATGACTCACTCGGCCTAATCTGAGTCAAGCTGCCATCAAACCTCCTTCCTCCAACTCATTTTCATCTAAGGCAAGGTCATATGGATCTTCGTCGTTGATGTCTACCACATAACATTCCAAGTAATTGACTTGGACTTCATCTTTGGAATCTTTTGAAGACAAACAATAAATCTTTGGATTTATCCTTGTCTTCTAACAAAATTGTTTCCTTGGGGTGGGGAACCTTTGTCCAACTTACAGTCACCAGCTTTTGGTCCTTGGACAAAATGTTTTTAAAGCACAACTTCTATTGGTCCCAATCCACCATTACTTGGGCACTATACAACCAGGGTCTTCCAATCAATAGTGTGTAACCCATCTTTGTTATTGGTCTTAATACAATATAGTTTTATTTGAAAGGTACCCTCTAATGATCATTGTAATGTTCAGCAATATGCCCAATGGCCGTCTCCTAGTTTGGTCTGCAAATTTCAAAACTCGGGATGTGGGCTCAAAAATATGCTACCCCAACCTATTTGCAGCGTCTTTGGTCATGACATTCACATTGGAACCTGAATCAATGGACATCAATGTGATCATGCATCCTGCAATCTCTGCATCAACTTTGGGAGATCCTTGATCTTCCTATTCAATACGATAAATGGCTAACAGGTCTTTTTTAGACATTGCCCTTACTTTCTTGAGGGCTGAACTTAGCTGCTTCTTGTGCAGCTTATTGTCTTTCCATAGTTGCTTGAATGTAACATTTGCACTCATGGATACCAAATCTGCTACAATATTGTATTAAGATACTCCTCCCAATTCCACCTTCTTCACCTTAGCCTTTGGATTCAAAGTCTCACCATGTTCAAATTTGACTTTGGGGCCCTTCATGATCTTGATTGGAGTACTGGTGGTCTTGACCTGATGTTCTTTGGGTTGGCTAACCTTGGCTTGGATCAAATCCTTCACTTTGGATCTGATATCCGCCAGAAAAATGGGAGGCTTCATCTTCATCTCCTCCTCCAAACTCATCTCTTGAGTTTTGAGTACTACTTTTGTGATTTCCTTCTGCAAAGCTTTTGCTAGAATCTTTTCCTCCTTAGCAGAAAGAATAGTCTTTGAGCATAGTCTCTTTGCCTTTTGTGAGGACAAAGAGGTAGTACTTAGTTCCTCGATGATCATGCTTCTTCTTACTTGAGTGTGTCTCAACCTTCAAAATTTCAAGGTCCGGCCATTCACCTTTGGAAGCCGGACTCCCTTTTTGAGGTCTCTCCTCCTCAAGTGTTCTACAATTTACAATTGTATCTCCTTTCACCTGGAGTGCAGCACGCTCAGCTTGGGTCTGTACATATTTCATAGGCGGATTTGGGTTGGGTAGATGAGGACATTGATTGCCAATATGACCCAATCCTTTACAATTTCCACATAAGGAAACATACCCAATTTGTTGTCTTTGCTCCAAACAATTTGGAGACCAATGTTCCATTGAGCCACAATTATAACATGCTCCAGGTGCAACATTTTGAGGTCAATTTTGGCTGCCCATCAGTGGTCTTCATGGGGGAGCATTTCTATTTTACTCTCTTGGTCCATACCTTGGACCTTGACACGATGTGCTTGCCTGAGGCTATATCTCTTGAGTTTGGTATACTGCCTCTTCTACTTCTCCTTGGTCCTAGCCTAGAACCTAATCAATTTGTTGTACTGGAAATGCATTCCAAGTGTGGCATTCCATGTTTGCATGACCCAACTTGCCACACGTAGTGCACCACACATTGGATCTTCCAAATGAAGGAGACTTCCTTTGATCCTTTGCCCCAATCATCTAGATTTTAAAATCCACAAACTCTTTTGTAAGAGTATCCGGCTTATTATCAGCCTTATTTACATTCTTTGCAAGAGGTGTCAAAGTTTTCTTTTCCCCATGTCTTTGTATTCTTTGTCGCTTCGAATCTTCTTTGGATTCTGACAAAGAACTCAAAGATGTGGAGGATTCTTCCAAAGAAGAGGATGTACTACGAGAAGCTCTTCTTCTGGGCTTCTTGCCTTTCTTCTTCTGATTCCTTTGGTTACCGGAAGAGTGAGAGTGAGCCGCCTCATATCAGGTGATGTGTTTGAGTACCTTATACAAGGAAGTTACATTCCTTGGTAGTAGTGCCAAAAATCATGTGACAACCTGACAAATATCATTTTTGTGGTAATCATGTAAGTAAAGTTTGTTCTTGCTAAAATATTGATCAGAAATGTCCAAATACAAAGCCCAATGTCACAAATGTGGTTCTTCTTGATTTCTTCTTTAGACTCTCAGGTACAAACCACACCCAAAAGAGAGTAACAAGCACTTACTTGCAAAATCATCACAAATTAACACTCCTAATCACAAATCCATCAAATTTTTCCAAACAATCTTGATTTTGATGATTCAATCTCTCCCAAAAATGGCTACTCTATTGTAAAACAACTTCACCTCAGAATTGTGTTCCACCTTTCCACTAAAGGCACAAATTCCTTCATCAAAATTGCTTCACATCAACACTACGTTGCACTCATAATTGTAGAATACTACAAACACTACAATTCCTCTCAGATCTGTCAAAGCATTGCTCCAATTGCACTTCACTGAGGATCAATCACATAGAATGAAGATCAAGGTCTTGGAATCCAACATCCAACACTCACATTGACTTGCACTTCAAAATTCTCTACACACTCACAAATAAAAATGCATTGCTAATACTTGGAATTAAGCTCAAGCGACAAGCACTGCTTCACAATACTTCACTTTATCTATTCTTAGAATTATGAGCACCGAACAACAACATATTGTGAATGTCTCCTTTAAATAGGCAGAGCACTTCAACCGTTATCTAACTTCCTTAACTACTTCCTAATAACTTCACCAACCTACATATCCAAAATGACAATGCACCTCTTCATATCTACCTCTTCTGATCTCAAAATTGTCCTAATCCAATCTGATGTCTAGTTCTACTTTGGCTTCTAAACCCAATGATCTTCCAAGTATTCCTCCTTCTTCAAGTCTATCTAATTCTACTAAGTCCTTGACTATTTCTACTATCTCTTCTCTACATACTACAATTACACTAGTGGGTAACTTATCTTACTTGTTTTCTCCTGACTCACTCTTCTCTAAAGTGTTAAGTGCTAAATCCAAAGACACCTACACTCCTGCTTCTGCCACTTTGGACTTTGCATCTAACCTCATGGAACTACAATGTTTCTCCACTTCTGAATTCACTAAGTCTAATCTAAGACACACATTGTCTTTTGCTTCTAATATCTTCTTATCTACTTGATCTCTTAAGCAAATCAACAACTACTTCAACTCAATGTCCTTTGCTTTCTTCTTCCTAGTTTCCTACAGTAACAACTTTAACTTGTGCAGTCTTGCTTCCTCCAACTGGACTTTAGATATCATCCCTAACATTACTTTCATTCTTACAACAATGTCTTTGCTTGCATCTTGTCTTGACATCTGCAGCTTCTCTCTCTCTGCTATTAATTCTTCCTGAGACATCTTTATTTCATCTTCCAACTCAATCTTTAGTATTTTCTTCTCCTTCACACTCTACCTAAGTTGTTCTTCCATTCCTCTTACCAACCCCCGCAATGGTTCTTCTTCTCTATTGCATATGGCTAACTCTTGTTGCCAAGCCCAATCTTTCTCTGCTGCACTGGCCTTCAAACTCTCCAACTCTTGACCCATAACAACAGCCATGACCTTCAAATGAATAACTTCTATGTGTGTATCACGCACTTCTGTCCACAAGACCTCAGACTTCACTAATTGCTCCTTCCAATCTTCTTCTTGCTTTGCCATGGCTTTGCCTCTCTTTGCAAAGTCCCTGGTTAGACTCTCAATCTCCTTTCTCCTTAGCTCTACATCATTATGAAGCTCTACTAACTCCCACTCTCCTCGACTCATCTTCTTTTTCAACTCCAAATTTGCATCTCATATATTGTACTATTGCCAATTTGTCCTTCACTCCTGAGTGATTGTGCTTTAATTCATCTTGCTTCTTTTGTAACTATACTAGAAAAGGACAAACCACCCATGACAAGTACTCTACTCCACTCAAGACTTTGGACTTCTCAACTTGCTTTGGCTCTTTGCTTCTTACCTCTTCCACTAAAGCTTTACTCCAAAGTCATAATCTTCTAACTCTTAGAGATTCTTCATATGAACTGGCCCCTTCTTCTTCTAACAAACTCACATTACTTACTTCTGCTATAGTAGCAACACTTATTCCTCTTCTTTGCTGAACTTCTGCCATTGGCTCAGCCTCCAGAGTTTCTTCTATTTCAGCTGGATGAAACCCCTTCTCTTCTTCCTTAGCATCATCTCTACCTCATTGCTGAACTTCTACCTCACCTTTGCTCCCACTGCTCAACTCTTCACTTTGCAATGTCAACTCTGGTTCTTCTTCTTCTTCCAAACCTTCTTCCTTGTACTTGACTTTTCCTTCCGACTCTTCTTCTCTTGACGACTCATCAAGCACTACTACTTCTTGTCTTGGGTTTACTTGCCGCACCTTCTTTGGCTTGACTGACAAAAAAATCTCCTTTGCGTGACTTCACTTTAGGGTCTTTGGAATGGCCACTGCTACTTGTAGATATTGCCCTGTGCACACATAATGCTCATCACTACTTTGGATCTATCAAATATACTATTGTTCCTTGCCATCTACAATCTTTCGTAAGTCGAGATGGAAATGCAACACCATCTTTCTTTGCTCAGACTCCTTCATCAAGTTCAATCCAAAGTAGAAATGTGCAGCAAATGGACCAGATAATGAGGAACATCTTGCTGTCTCCAACACCACACCATCTGTCGTGTTCTTTGTTGAAATGTTTGCAGGTGTGCCTAATTTATTGGCGCACCTGCAAACATTTGGTGGAAGAAGACTGCTTGATGTCTCATCACATAAGTTGTACAATTGGGCTTGAAAAGTGCCATCATTATCCCAATGATGCTTTGCCTGACTGGATCTTAATAGGTATCCACCTTGTACTTGTTCTTTGTGCAGGATGATGTAAAGGAATTTTGAATCTCATCCGTCTCCTCCGCAGACTCTCCTTTTCTAAGAAAGGAAGCCCTAATTCCCTCACCAGCCTCTCTCCCCAACACCAATCTCCAATTTGCCTCTATCCATCGAGCCAGATTGCCTCTCTTTCCTTCACCTCCTTGCAATCACTCAAGGCTTCTTCAGCCATAAACCTAGGAAAGCTCAAATTCCAATTCCATGCTAGAAAAGTGATCCAAAGTCTACTCAGGATTGCAATTCAAGCTATCATATCTAATCTTTGAATCATTGGATTTCTTACTGCAAGCGACGGACTCTTCTTCTCACCCTCCTTTTGCATTGTATGATCTCTAGTGCGTGGTTATTGAAAGATGATCCTAAACCTAAAGATGACCCTAAACCCTAAACCCTAAAGATCCTACTGTCCCTTGGTCTTAAAATCCTCACTCCTTCAGCCTTCCTAAACATCAAACACTCAACCGGCTTCTCTACAAGCACTCCTTTAGGTCAACTACTCAATGGCATAGGATACATACGGGACATTTCATAATCTCCTCAACGAAGTCCCAATTTTATTTTTCCTTGTTGATCAGCCATTCCTCCATTGCTCGTCATTGAAACGCACCCTTTCTATATGACTTCCTCTTGGTGTTATATACATTTAGTGGTTTGCACCTTGTCCGCCGTCTTTGTGCCTATACATTTTTTATTTGCCTCTACAAAGAGATATTGTTACACCGTCTTTGCATTGGCTTGATCATCCCAAGACAAAGTCTCCTTACGTTGGGTCTTTCTTGACCGGTTCTGATCTGAGTACTTTGTTTTGGACTTAGAGTTACATTACTTTGCATTACAACCCAAAGCCACCCTTCTTTGCCTTCTACTGCAGTTTGAGTTCATTACAACTTTTTCTATACACTTCTTCTTCAAAACCGCACAAAAATTAACAAAACCAAAAAAAGTAGGTACCATACTTGCAAGGACAATGGACAGCTCTTCTCGTTTGGTGGTGTGATAATTGCATTCTGCCAATAGTAACTTATGAGAGATATATGCAATTGGGTGCCATCCATCTTGCCATTCCTGTTGTATGACTGCTCTTATTGCTACACCTAATGCATGTGTAGCCATCTTGATTGGACATTTTGGGTTATACTATTTCAAGATTGGTGCATGTAGTAATGCATCTTTCAACTCTTGAAAGGCCAATTCTTGTACGGTTCTCCATATCCACCTCTTCTTCTTGCCTAATAGTGTTGTTAGAGGTTGTGCAATGTTGGAGAAGTCCTCGAAAAATTGATGATAAAACTCCATCAATCCCAAGAAACTCTTGAGTTGAGTCTAATCTTTTGGAGCACTCCATTTTATTTTTTAACACTTGGATACCCTCTACACTTACTCTATGCCCTAAGTAGTCTACTTCAGATTTTCCAAACTTGCACTTTGAGATTTTGGCATACAATTGATTTTGTCATAAAATCTAGAGGACTTCTCACATATCTTGCTTGTGCTTTATCAACTTCCTACTATAGACTAAGATGTCATCAAGAAAAATGATAACAAGTTTATCCAAGTACGGACAAAAATATGTCATTCATTAAACTCATGAAAGTGGCTAGAGCATTGGTGAGGCCAAACAACATCACCAAGTACTCAAAGTGACCGTACCTTGTTTGAAAGGCCATTTTGTGTATGTCTTCTTTTGCAATCCTGATTTGGTTGTAACCACTCCGCAAATCATGTTTGGTGAAGTGCCTTGCCCCATTGACTTGATCAAACAAGTCATCCATGCAAGGTAATGGATAATTTTTCTTCACCATTTGTTGATTCAATCTTTGGTAGTCAATGTCATGTGCATTATTCCATCCTTCTTTTTCACAAACAATATAAGAACCCCATATGGTGATACGCTGGGTTGGATAAACCTCTTTTGCAACATCTACTTGATTTGAGCCTTACACTCATGAGCTGATATGGGGCCTTACAAAGAGGTGTCTTCCCAAGATGTATCTCAATTTTATGATCTACTCTCCTTTTTGGTAGTAAATCTATAGGAAATTCATCCAAAAAGACATCTTGGAACTCATTGACCACATATTTCAATTTCTCAAGAATTTTTCCGTTATGTTTGGCACTCTGGACTTCTCTTTTTAAACCCTTGAAGGATCTATCTGTCTTACCAATAAATGTGGTTCTTTTGACATATAGAGACAACTCTTGCCTTTGTGATCTTCTTTTAATCCCAAGATCTTTCATTGACTAGTTTTCACTACTTTGTTCCTCCAATCCTCCATGTGGTTGTAGTGCTCTATCCATGGTATACCTAACATTGCATCATTACAAGCTTGTTGTATCATTTTCCACTTGATTGCTTCTTGATACCCTCCTATAGAGAGTATTACCTTTCTAGATAACAACTCAATCCTCTCTATCTGACTATTAGGTAACTCTACTTTGTCCTTCTCATCCTTCTCTAGTTCCATCTCCAACCTTATTGCAACAAAGTGAGATAAAAAATTCAATGCTACCCAAGGTCTATCAACACTCTCATCGGACTGCCTTTTAGCACTCCATTTACAACAATTAATAATGTGTTTATCTTCCTCCTTCTTTGCACACTCATCCTCTTCTTCTTCCCACTTTTAGTCTTCTTTGCCAAGCTAGTAAAGCCATGAGGTACATTAACTAGTGATCTTTGTTTTCCAATGCAGTTCCATATCTTCCTCTTCAATTTTCCTCCCCATGTGGTTTAGAGGTCACTTGTATGGAGGCCAAGGGCCTCATAGATGACAAGCACAACAATTGTAACATCATTGTTGTTTTGCTCAAGCCCCTTCTCCCCACGGGACTCCTTCTTTCCTTTCTCCAAACCGTCCCCGTTCTCCTTGGAGACGTCTTGCTCCTCTATCTCAAAACCAAATGTTGCCCCATTCCATATGAATTGGTCCACAAAAATGGAGTGTCTTGGCCTGATAGTTTTGCATCGGTGTTATTCACCGATGCTAAAAACTACTTCACCTCCACCAAGCGCACTTGCTATTCTTTGGGCATAGGCAATGGCTTCAAAAAAAGTACAAGTATTTTTCACCATTACTTCTTTAGTAAGTACAAGTACTTCTCACCATTACTTCATTAGCTCTTTTAATCTTCTCTTGAAATTTTCAAGAGCTTTAGTTGGACTCATGTCAATTATCACAACTTGTAGATCCAGAAATGCATCCGTGTACTCTTGTATGTTATTCTTCTACTTCAACCCCCAGAGTCTGGTTTGGGCCATTTGCACAGAATCCATAGATTGGAAATTCTTGAGCAGCCGTTCTTGCATGGCTGTCCAAGTGACCTCTCTTCCTTCTACCAAAAATGATCATTTCTAAGCATCATACCATGTGAGGGCTTTATCAATCAAGTACCCACATACAAACACATTTGCAAAATTATCAATGATCTCCATTATGAATAATCAAAGGTATCAATTCATTCTTGAAATCCAATTTTCCACTACTCCCATGGAACCATGTCCCTTTTAAGGCTTGATGTTGCCTGTCTTTTTTATTTGTGGTAACAATATGGCTTGGTTTTTTATTGAAATTGGTGTCATCGGCATGCAAAACTCTCCAGGTACTTTGATTGTTGGTGTTGGTTGTTGAGATGGCACCCCTTCTTGCATTACTTGATCATTCTTGACAGTATGTATTTGATTTTTCAATTCCTCCATGGTCATCTTGATTTCTCAAAACTTGTTCAACATCCCTTGCATTCCTTGCATCAACTCCCGCAACTATGGATCCATGATTTCTATACATGACCAATATTCAATTGCTGCTTCCTACTTCAATAAATGGTTAGAATGATCACTTGGGAGGGTGCACAAACTATGGGGACTACCATTGGGACCTCAAAGGCTATCACTTGTTGATAATCTTTCTCACCAAAATTGTGGACTACAAAATCTCTAAATATCACTTTGGTCTAACTACATGACGGATTTCTACTTGCATGTTGAAAGAGTGAGGATTTGGTACATTCAGATCCATAACATCATAATAGAATGTATATTGTCAAATCCCACTCTTTGTCATATACCACCACAAGTAGAATCACCGAGTTTGGTGAATTCATCACTCTATCTATGAATTTTGCTCCAGAGCGATAAACTAGGGATACTCTCATTTTCTCACATTGGATGTATATAATCTTGATGTGGAATAGATTCAAGAATGGGAAGCTAGGTGCAAGAAACTATCCTCTTGGTGCACCCATCCTATCTGTTCTCTAAAGCACTTCCAAAGTTTAGCAATTGCACTATGTTCTCCACTTCAAATTACTCAATTTCAATAGCTCGTGTTCTTCCAAGAAGGGTGACCCACTCTCTTGGATTAAAACACATGCTTGGATACCATTGTAATACTTTGAAGACAACAGAACTCTCCAAGAGAAACAATAAAGAAAACACATGTTTCACACCCAATCCTTTGATGCACCAAAGGAGCACCTTCTCTTTATTATATAGCAAAGAGGATCCCCTCAAAGGAAGCTCCACCCTTGGATAAGATACATGGATTGATGACCTGCTAGCAAGCTACATCCTTGGATTAGTTGTTTGGATGGGTAACATGTCAGTCCTTGTGCTATCTAGTTGGTCAAATGGGGTTTGATTGAAGGGAATATTAAGGGAATCTTCCTATAAAGAGCTCAAAATCATGTGGGTGAGGTACCATTGGAAAGTTCTTAACAAGACAAGTCATAAGGGAGAAGAGGAAAGCCTTTTAATCCTAAAAGGGACTGATGAATGTATTTTTGAGGTCTAATTCATCCGTTTAGGCCTCCAAAATTGACTCTAAAGTTTCCAGGCTATTTTTTACATCTGCTATATTAGTAGAAGTACTCTTTAGGTGACACCTCTATTTGATCTACCTAGTCCATTGTAAACAACATACTTCTAGATGTAACCAAGCCAACTTTCACCTCTAGATAATACGTGTAGCTTCTTGTATTACGCTAATGAAGGTGGTAGTATTTCTATAGCTATACTAAGACTCTCTCCAAGATTCTTTACCAAAGCCTATAAAAGTGCCTCTACTCCACTACACTCATGTTCTTTTGGAAGTCTCTCCACCCCACAAACCTCACACAACTCCTTGGTCTTAGATCTTCTCCCTCCCAATCTTGGTGAAGAAGGTCCAACATGCAAACCCAAGTCAAGTAAGCCTCTCCTTTCCCTCAATCTCTTTCTCTCAAAGGTCAATGGATATGAACTTGCCTTAAGTCCCTTCTCTCCACATAAAAAGAACTTAGACTCACTCCTTCCTCCAATTGGTGTAGGTTTTTGGATCCTCTTAACACTCTCTTCAAATTTTATTCTAAACTCTCTTTTCCTTAGATCCACCCCTACAATCACTCCCAACCCTTGGGGAACCATGCATAGCCTCAATTTCCACTCTTGGTGACCCTCCATGTTCCCAAGATGAGTCTACACACTCAAATATGCTTTTTGTTGCTCCCACATTCCTCATGCACAAGATCTCAACATGCATACTACAAGATTGTAGAATTGACCCCTCCTCACAATGTCACTAAATGCTCTCAACTGGTATCTCATAGTCCTTTAAAACTTTTCACAGTTGAAATAACCCTAGAGTGTCCTTCCATATAAAATTTTAGATCTTTTCATTGAGCCATTTGGCCTAAGCATCTTTCTATTCAATACACATATTTCAGATTTGGTCTGAAAACCACCACTCTCACTAAAACTCTAAACTCATAACTTTTTTGCACAAACGATTTTTCTCTAATTCTTAGACCAAAAGGTAGAATACTATGCACTAATTTTTTCTAGAAAGTTTTAGAACAATCCATTGAAAACTAAAGAAATCATAGTCTCTAGTTGTGGGAGCAGTTTACCCTATCAACTTTCAAAAGTTCTAGCTTAGTGCGTGTACTAGCTCTCACAATAATTTTAAATATGCTAACTGGAAGAGATCCCAAGCTATCATGTGTAAAAATTTCAAGTCTAAATCTCAAACTTGAGATTTTGCCCAAAATCACCATAATCCACAAAATCTGCAATCCACCTCACACAATCTCTCCAAATCCTCTCATGTGTACAAGATGTAAAAAATCATCTCAAAGAATCATAATGAACTACAGAGTATAAGAATAGGTCTTGGTTCTCTAATATAAGTCCAGTTCTCTCTCCCCCTAATGTTCTCTCCAAGTGAGCTCTCATAGCCTCCTTCTGTCTAATATAGAATTGTACGCCAAACATTATCTTGTATTCTAGAGAGGTCCTGACAACAGAACCAAAAATGTGAATTGGCTTGTCTCTCACTTAGGATGAACCTCTGATGGCTATTATGGTAGCACACCATGGAAAAAGAAGGCAAAGAACCCCAACTCCATCATACTCCTCCAAGGCTAACAGTCCAAGACTCAAGACATTACTCATGAGAGAACTCAATGAGAGAGAGATAGTTGCAAATGAAAGGATGATGACTACCTCCTCACCCCTAGTTTATATACTTATGAAATACTCATGCACCACAGTTACTAATTATTGGAGTAACTCAAGTTACTAGGCTAAAAGTAAAATAAGGTCAAAAAGCTAAAGGAATATCCATACTCATGGGAATATTCTTCTAAGCACATGATCTTATCTTGACCCAACCAGTAAGTCAAGGATTCCTTCACTTGGGCTATCCTTGGACTATAAAAGAGTTCAAAATAAGAAGGCTTGTGGGTCCAAGAGTTCTTAACTCTTTGCTCATAGCCAAACACCTAAGAATTATACCAAGTCAATACACTGGAATCCAAAATAGTGGTGCTCATCTTTTCTACTTCCTCTAAAGTAAGATCCCCTCTATCTTAGCTATGACTAACTTTAGCTAATCATGATTATGGTAGAACAAGCATTTATCTCTTTATAGATAATATCTCTCAAGTACTTGTAATACCAAATTAAATATCACAATAGCACACACATGCACAAATGGGTGTTATAGATCTGTCTTTCTGAAAGTCCCTTCCAAGTACTTTCTCCTCTGACCCAAAGTTGATTCCTCATATCTACTCCGACCGCACATAATTTCATTATTTTCTTCTTCCTTTGGCTACAATTTGGTTTCCACAATACACTTCTACTTTAAAATTTGTAAAAATGAAAATATGGATACCACAATCATGCACTGATTACAATCAAGTCACACCCACTCTAGCTAAGAGACTCTAGGTGACACTCATTGGCCTCTGTCCACCATAGCCAGGAAATTGAAGGCTGAAAATCATAGAAATGAGCTCTTTGGAGCTGCACTTTAAAGGCATATCCCTTTACTCAACTTAGATCTCCAGCTGTAATGTCACCATTGATCCAATGGACATCCAATTGATACACTTTTACTACTATTGTTGGTACCTTTATCTTGGATGCTTCATCTTGATGTTCTTCTTTGGCCCAAAGTCCACCACTGGCTTGATGTGCTTCCTTGTCTTGGCAAGGTCTCACACCTTATGCCTTGATATTTCTTCCACCCGTAGGATGCATTCTTCTTGTTGTGCATATATACATCACTACACAACATACATTGCTATCAACATCATACACTATAGAAGCACAACTCACACATAAGTCATACATGAACTCTAAAGTGACACAATAATCAGTTTATTCCTCCACTTGAATCACATTCAAACAGATATGTAGTTGATCCTTCACTCAACACTTTGCCAACCATCATACACTAATTATAGTCAAGCCACACTCACTCTAGCTAATAGACTCTAGGTGACACTCGCCGGCCTATGTCCACCATAGCCAGGAACCCAAAGGCTGAACATCAAAGAAGTGAGCTCTCTAGAGCTGCACTTTGAAGGTACACCCCTCTACTTGACCTAGTCTCCAACCCTAATGGTACCGCTGATTGTATATCCAATGGTGTAAATGGTGCAAGTGATGGTGTGTCCTACCATGTAATGAATAGCCTTAACATAAAATTGGACCATCAACAAGTAGTCCATGAGTAACTACCAAAATACCTATGATTACCAAAACTATCACTCCAGCGTTTAAGCAAGCTAGCTTTGGCACTACAAATGTCATGACATTCTCTTTGTTCCACTTCTCCTATGAGTGGAAGAAATACTCAGAGGAGAACTCATTATCTCCAAACCCTCTGCCATATTTTTTTTGGGACTAGAAGCCCCAGCTTCTCCATAATACTTCCCAAGAGTGGTGTTCATTCTTCCTCTTGAAACTGTTCCTTTGTCCTTGGTACGGTTTGGGCTAGGATGGATTGTACTTCTCCACCTTGATCCTCAACCACGTTCTTGTCTCAAGAAATTATGATCTTGTTGAACCATTGGCTGCAGGTGTAAGATCTGGTTGTGGTATAGTACAATGCCATCTTTGTTCTCCACTTCTTTCTCCACAAGGATCCTCCTTGTCCTCTTGGTGGCTTTTTCCTTTGGCCTAGAAGGATTCAAAAGTTGTTTCCTAATCACTAGCTTCATGGCAATAACCTATTGTTTCTACTTCTTGAAGCACAAAGTACTATAAGCTTCTTTCACCTCCATGTACTTCCCAAAGTGGGTGAATTCTAGATCTGACTTATTTATCTGAATATTTATTTATTATATTTCAAGTCTGAATCTTGCTCTTGCTAACTCCAAAAAAAGTGAAAAAGAATTTAAGCCAAATGTGGATATTTAAGGTGACAACCCAAAATTACAAACTTTTGGTAAGTGCAGTGTAGTGAGCAGTTGATGTTTGCAAATGAGAGTGTTAGTACAATCAAATAGTCATCAATTGTAGTTCTTTATCTATTGGCACCTCATTTACTTATAAATTTTCAGGCCAAGGGTCTTCCAAGACAAATGGCTTTTTCTAGTTGAAGGTCTTTTCCCAATGTGCAGAGTTTGCTTGCCAAAGGTTTTCTTACTTGACAACCTTCTTCATTGAAGAGCATCACTCCATGCTCTTTATCTGGATCTACTGTTGCTAGTTCTTCCATAGTACACTCCTTGTGAAAGGAATGTACTATGGAAGAACTAGCAATAGTAGATCCCCTTGAAGTGGAAGGTAATTAATCATAAACCTCCCTTCTTGTACGTTGAACAACTATTTCTACACTCTTCTTGGTTAAGCTAAGCAAGTTGAAAGAAAAGGGTGCACTTTGGAAAGAGGTGAGGTGTCACAAAGTGGCCTCGAGAAACAAAAGACATGATGAGGAAATTCAAGGCCTTGTTCAAATCCAAGAAGAAGGGGAATAGATGGAAGGTGAATGGGTATAATGGTCCCATGGAGTGCAGCACCATAGTTATTTCACTCATGGAGATCTTCAGGTCAACACAGACCACTTATGTCAACAATGGGCAGGCCACCTTCTTCCAACTAAAACATGAGGGGAGACCATGGATTGTGCAGAGATGTTTTACCATCAAATTCGTGAATTGACAAAGCAATTATAGAAAAATGGAGGAAATAGTTTTCTCTCCTCCAACCAAGAACCAATAATCAAGGATACCCAAGCAATGGCATCTTAATTGGATGGAGGAAAATCAAAAAATAAGGGAAGACTCTCAAGTGCATAGACGTATCCAATGAAGAGATTGTCCTTGGATTTTGACAACTTGTTTGCAAAACCAGCTATTGCTATCAAGACCATGATAGCTACTAAAGTAGTGGTTACCAAACAAGCAGATGAAGGGGAGGAGCTAGCATCAAGCTCCCAAGTGGTACTAGAAGTGAAGAGCACCATGGTGGTCCCAACAACAACTCAGGGTCATCCATACAAAAGAGGAGAAGCACATGTCCCACAAGAAGAGGAAATTTATTTGGAACCAAGTTAAGGAGGACATATCCATGCTAAACTATCCACCATTGTTGGCATGGGTTGTTCATGTGTTGGGATTGGTGTTGAAGGCCATGGAAGAATTGCTTCTTGCTTACCAAGAGATAGACCTTGCGGTGACGGACTACAAGAGGTTGATAGAGTATTCACACTATCACATTTAGAACATCATTTGGAAAAAGTTAGGAGCAGAGTTGGAGTTGGCCAAGGCATAGGCTAGTATTGCATGGCTGGAGGCTCAACTTATTGTAGCTCAAGGAGAAAAGTTTAAGCTAGGAGGCACTCAAGAGCTCATGTAGCTTAGGGAGTAACTTGCAATAGCTGAGGGGAGCAGTTGTCAATATGACCAGGTCTAGGAAAATCAAGAAATGGAAGGAGCTGTAAGAAGAAAAAGGATCTTGAGTGCCGTTGCACCCAAGATCCACGAGTTGGAGATTGTACTTGTAGCTATAGATGTTGAGTTGCAATGCAAGAGGGAGGAGTATAATTCCTTTTGCAAGGACTACAAGGTTTGGAAAAGGGATAGGGATGCCCAACTAGGGAGATGTAAAGAGAAGTTGCACAGTACCAAGGCTGAGGTTATGATGCTAAAGATAGGTGTGTCCTAGGAGGAGCAAGCATTTGTAGATTACAAGGTGGTGCAAGAGGAGAAATTGAGCACCAACAAGAATGAAATTGCCACCATGAAGGACGAGATAGCTGGACCACAATAATGGATTTCACAATTGGACAAAAACTTATTAAGCATAGGGAGAGGTCCAAGTATTGTGCTTAGGAGATGAAGAAGAAGCACAAGGAGCTAAGTGCTCAAGATTTAAATAAGAACTAAAGGTTCTCCTCCTCTAGGAAAATGACAAAAATCCCAAAAACAAACATGCCAATAAGACCAATAGTGAGAAGGCCCAAATGCACATAAAAAAATTGACCATGATTATAAACATTCACAAAGAAAAGGAACAAATCCTTTGTGTGCAGGTCTAGGATGAAGTAGAGATGGGATCGGAATCCATTTGGGAACCTAGGATGACAATTGGATGAGAGTTCTTACTGTTGTGGAGGATGTCATGAATCTATTGAAAGCATAAGTGAAAATGTTGGTTATGACCTAGGCTCATCACACAAAGCTAAGGGAGCTAAAGTCAAATATATAGTTTTGGAGGCAAAATTATATTCAAATGGGCAATAAGCAATTGTTGGCTGTCCAATTGAGGAAGCATACCAATGTCAAGTTCAAGAATGACTTGGCCAATATCCACAAAGAACTTGAGGGGTATAACAAACATGTCAATGAGTTAATTTGAATGTGTAAAAGTAAAGGCATATTAGTGCAATAGGGCCTATTGTATCCACCATAAATATGTACATATATCTTGTAAGTCATGACCATTAAAGTCAAGCATCATCAGGGTGGGATGTCATTTGGGTTGGATCATTATTGAAGTGGTTCCAAAATTTGTATAGAACATTTATATGATATGACCAATGTATGATAGAATATTTTTTTAGTGCCATATCATCAAGACCATTCTCCTAATGCTTAGCTAGAGTCATCTGACTTGTAGAGTGTACAATAAAGCATCTCTTGTAAGTCATGTCACCACAATATTTAATTTGAACAATAAGGTAGGTACATTAGAGTTAACTAACCTAAATTGGTTTAGAGTTAATCATGGGACTATGGTATTGCACAACCATGAATGTGCTCCATCTTTTTTTAGTTGAAGCTATAAAAGGAATGACCTTAATATAATAAAGGTTCAATCATGGAATTCCAAATTACACCTTTTTGTCCAATTTGTGTATGCTCAATCTCCTTGCTTGTGTGTATGCAAATTGGGTTCTGTCTTGATAAAGATGCATGAGGATTTTCATGATCCTTAGTGTAACAATGTTTGTGTTTTGTATGTTTTGTGATTGCTGGATTGAGTAACTCAAAGTAAGAACACAAGTATTGGAACAAGGGAAGACATTCAGGCTTGACAAGGGTGTTGGATCCTTGGGGGTTCTGAAGAATTGGGATGATGCATTGAGCAATCATGAGGGTTGTGAGTACTGGAAAGAAACACATATAGAAAAATTTCTAGTGTGTTACAAACCTACAATATAGTGGTGGAAATCCCTTGTGAGAAAGGTAGAATGTTCTCATTAGCATTGTAGTATGCATAACAAGGGAAAGGGTACAAGGGAAAGACCTTTGGGCTATCAACCATCAAAATAGACTAAAACATCACCTTCAATAGCACCATTAGTATTATATCTTTCATGTTAGTGATTTAATTGTTTTAGTTTTCTATAGTGCACCATTGTTGGTGGCAATATACTCTTATTGGAATAGTTCTTGCCCAAGAGGTTAAAGATGTAATTATAGATGAACCATGACAATATGAGACTTTCTCTACAGTTCTACCCATTTCCAAACCATATCCTCATGAGAAAAACCTATTCTTACCAACTATACTATTAGTATGTCAACATTGGGTTGTCATAATTGCATATCATGAGTCTTTGATAAGATATTTATTGGCTTCAACATAGTAGTAGTTTCCTTTGCAAATAAACTTTGTCCAAGTTAGAGTGTTCTTCAAATATGTCATGATAGGATCTTTGCATTTTTGCATATAAGTAAAACTCTTTTCAACAGACTTACCTCCCAAAATTAGCACATAAACATTCAAAGAATCCTTAACTCCTGCCAAATGAATTATCCTTTGCTTGTCATTATATACCACTTGACATGTAATTAATAGTAACCGTTCCTACTAAAATAAATTTCTCTAGTAATTGTTGGTATTTGTGCTAAAAGGAAGAGTGAACTATTTCAACCCCTTGCTACACACTCTCCATTTCCATTGTGCACAAAATTCTACCAAGACCTACAGCATGTTGCATTGACATTAGGGTTGACTTCTGTATGACATCCTTTCTAAACATTAGATACTACAATTAAATAGTATATTATTATATGTATTCTTTACTAATAATCTTTTAGAGGTGTAACTTTGGGAAAGTTCCAGGGGACTATCCCAGAATTGCTATAAGGGTTCTAAATCACACATGTATGAAATATCTATATAAAATAAAAAAGGAAAATTATGCAACCCCAATGTCATGTAATTTACAATATAATAGCAATGAATAGGTTTTCACACAAGGACATGCTTTAGAAATGGCTAGCTTTGAGGAGAAGTCTCACAATTATAGTTATTTATTGTTACCTATTTAACCTCTTGGACAAGAACCACTCCAAAAAGAGGGTAGTGTCATCTTTTGTGGTGCACTATGGCAAATTAACAGCCTAAAAGTCACTTTCACTTAAGATACATTTCAAATATTTCTTGAAGGTGATGATTCAGTCAACTCCAAAGGGATGCCTCTACTTCATATACATCAACTATAAAGAACATGTTCTACCCTTCCCAAAGGGATTGTCTCTAAAGGTACTTCATATTGGCAATTATTCTTTGTCTTTGATTCCGTGGTACTTCAACACTACAACTCACTTAAGACCCATCAAGGCATTGCTTTGCTCTGTCAAAACTAGAAAGGATCCTAGATCCTAGCCACAAGCACTAGTAATCACACACATTGAATCACTTAGGTTCATATTATTATTGCTCATAGTCACTCAACAAAGGAATATAAGAAATACTTGGAATTTAAGCAAAAGCAACAAAGGGATTTTGACCCTTTGCTTTGTTTGTGTTCAAAGGATAGAGTGAATATTTATAATTGAAAAAAAGCCTTAAATATTATATCCTATCCCTAACAAAAAAAATTTAATTGTTGAGGAAGTGCAAAGATCTACAAAGATTGCACTTCCCTAACATCTACATTGTATGTTGAAGCTTTTCATCATCCTTATCTTATCCTACCTTGCTTATCTTTACATTGCTAACTCACAAACATGTGCCTTGGGAAAGTGTTAACTCCTCTCTAAAGAAACTCTACTTTATCATCTTGAGAGATATTTATCTTACTCCAAAGATCATACAACTATGTAGATACTATACAACTACAAAGAATCTTGATTTGTTGAAGGCTCTTTGGTAGAAAACTATTACAAAGAACTACCTTTGCCTCTAGCTTTCCTAAGGAGTATTTTAGTACTGTCCTTGTAATTTGAGATATTTAATACTACAATGCCTCCAGTTTCTTGGAATTTTCTATGTACATGCTTCCTCAATTTCAGATATGGCCTCTCCATCTTTGGGTGTTCATACACGTGAGTACTTAGATTTTGAGCCTACAAAAACTTCAGCTCATGAATTTTAGCTTTGGTCACCCTTCCTACCACTACTTCTTCCTTGGGAGAAATCATCTACTTACTAACTCTTTAATAACTTTCATCTTCTTCTCTTTGGAATTGATAGCTAGTGCATTGACTTTGGTGGTTACTTCTTGAATGATCATCTGCCAATCTGCTACACTCTCCTCTA
The DNA here is from genome assembly GCA_948567375.1 of Lunularia cruciata. Taxonomy (NCBI): domain Eukaryota; kingdom Viridiplantae; phylum Streptophyta; class Marchantiopsida; order Lunulariales; family Lunulariaceae; genus Lunularia; species Lunularia cruciata. Next base: position 32,165,878 of record OX419762.1, on the reverse strand, counting down.
TTCCTTCTTTGGTTGTTCTTGTGGAGCCTCAATTTGAAGTGATGCTTCCTTTTTGTACTTGGCCATCTGCAATTCCAAAGTGACTAACTTCACCTTCTTACTCTCCAACTCATCTTTGATGCTTGCACTCTTTACATCCTTCTTCTATAAGTCTTCTTTGTACTCTTATTGCTTACATTTCCCTTCCCTTCTTAATTCACCTTGTAGTCTTTGGGTGTCTTCTATGAAGGTCTTCTGCTTTGCAACTAGCAAGCTATTTTTATCTCTGAACCTTGTGGTTCTCTTACACTAGCACATTCACCTTCCTACATTCTTCCGTATAAAGGTTCCTTACCTTCTCCATGTCTTCTTTCCACTTGCCATTTTTACCTTCAATGCATATCCATTTGTAAGAAATCTTTTTTGACCAGCAAAGCATAATCTATTGCATCTGGCCATTCTTCTTGGCACAAGTGCAAGGTCATCTACAAGAACCTTAATGTAGGTCCAAAAAATTTGACAAGGAAATACACTGCATCAACTATAGGTGGGGCTAGAAATTTAGTGACTACCATCTTCATCTTCATGGTGTGCTATTGTTGGAGCCTCCTCTACTTTGCCTTCTACATCTACTCAGTCTTCCTCTTCTCCCTGATCTTCATTATTTGGCTCTACTTGGGCTGCATTTGCAGGTTCTTGGGGCCGAAGATATTCTTGGACTTTATTTCTTCAACCACAATCTCTTCTTCTTTACTTGGTGCCTCTTCATGTGGTGCTAATTCCATATCTGCATAATCTTCTTCTTCTTGTCCCTACTCAATCTATATTTCTTGTACAATGAGCCCCTCCTCTTCTTCTTTTGCTTATTCCTTCTCTTCACCCAAAGAAAGATCCACCACTTGGGGATTCTTCCTTACTCTCTTAGGTGCCTTCATTGGTGTCTTGCTTGATGAAGATTGTTTCTTTGGAGTCATAGATACTACTACTTCCTTCACCTCCACAAATTTGCCAGACTTGGCAACCTTTGCATCTGCATCTGGATGTTTCTTGATTGTTCCTAGTCCTTTGGGCTGAGTTGCAAAGTAATCTTCCAAATGCGAGTGACTATTGATTCTCTTCCACTCATAATTCAACCCCATAAGGAAGTGAATTGCAAATGAGGTGAGGTAGATGGATCCTCTATCTTCTTCAAATTCTTTGATCATGGACCAGGCCTAACAATAGAACATGCAGGCCCAATTTGCAAGTTTTTCTTGGTGTACCTGCTCAAAAAAGATCGCTAGTTTATGGTCAGCTAGGTGGTTTGCTTTGGGCAAAAAAATTTCATTATCAACTAAACTATAAACAATCAAGCAGGATCCTTGTACGTTGCAACCCTCCAAGTGTTACTAGAGGAGTGCTTCTTTGTAAAGGAGTCAACTATATTCAGATTAAATTCTTCTCCCATATCTCCAAACTTAGTGTCCAAGTTCATCACTCCGGAGGAACTTATGTCACCTCTTAGAACTATCTTCCAATTCTCTTCTCCCCAACTGTAAAGATTATCCCAAGGATCCCCAATTGCTCTCTTGGTCCTATTCCTCATTTTTTGAATGATGGCAAGTGAACCCAATTCCCAATTCCAAAGCAAGAACATGAGTTGTTTGCCCTGGAGTAAATCACTCCTTGCTCTTATTTCCCACTTATTTAAACTTATAGATCAAACAATAACCCTAAAAATCTTCTATATGGCTTTCTTTGCTCAAACCATCTTTCTACCAAGAGTGCTTTAACTTCAAAGAACAAAGGCTTAAGAGTGCTTTGGTGTTCTTCAGAATGCTCTTGAATTTTTTTGTCAAAATACCTAAAAAGTACTTACCTAGCACTTAGTTTTATAGTCATTGGTAATGGTCCTTAATGATTCAGCCATCATATTCCCCATGTGAGGATTCTACGATGCACCCATTAGTCATTGCTGGCAGTTTTTATCTAGATGGCATTCAAATTGGGGTGTGGTCTTCAATTCCAAAGAACTTTTGCTCTAAAGTTTCTTTATGCTTGTCTTCTTTGGTTATGATTCCTCTTTGAACTTATTTCTTTGTATTGTACTTCTCTTTGTTGATTTCTTCTTCATATACAAACATTTTTACCAATGAAATCCAAAGAACACTGTCATGCCATTTGTAGTTCCGCATCTAGATGCTCGGACACTGGAGTTCCAGTGATGGTAGTTAGAGTTATTCTAGCTGTTTCTCAGGGACTACTTTCCGACGGTTAGATTTCGTGTTCGGGGTACTGATTTCACGGTGGGGCCCACCGTCACTTTGCACCGTTTGCACCGTCGAGTGTGCCGTCAGCAGGACCGTTAGGGTTTCAGGGCTAGCTCGAGTCCAGGGGGTATAGTTTCAAAGTGAGCTCCAGAGAGCTCACTTCTCTGATGTTGAGCCTTCGAGTTCCTGGCTATGGTGGACAGAGGCCGGCGAGCGTCACCTGGATTCTCTATGCTTGAGTGGGTGTGGCTTGACTGTAATCAGTGCCCAATTGTTGGCAGTTTATAGAGTGACAGATCAAGTACTGATCTGAGTTGAGTTGAGTTGAGAATGTTAAGCAATCTGATTACATCAGAGAAGTGAAGTCAGGGGGAAATCGGGTGCAGGAACGTTGAGTGTTGGTGGTATCTCCAAGCTCGGTGGATCGTGGTAGCTCGATTCAGGTTCTGTGTTTCCCTAGTGTGCAGAACTCGTGTAGTTGATACAAATTTGGCAGTTAGGCGGACGGTGTGCGGAAGCGCTGGCCAAATTTCGAGCAAAGAAGGAGCAATTTTCGAGCAGTGTTGTGATTTTGAGCTCAGGAGGTGAAGGCAGGACCAATTTGCTGCGAGTTGGGCTCGAAAAGTGAAATTGAAGGTGGAGTTGGAAAGCTCTTCTCATGAAATTGTGATTTGGAAAAACCCGTTTTGTCAATTTGGCTCGAGTGGAAAGTTAGCGGGGGATTTGGCGGACATCCATCTTTAGGGTTTACGTCAGATTTTACGTCAGATTTACGTCAGATTTTGGGCCAGAATTGGAGGAGTTTTGCTGTTTGGCCAGATTTGGAGAAGTTTCGCTAGTTTGGAGGAGTTTCGCAGATTTGGAGAAGTTTCGCCAATTTTGGAGGAGGTTTGAAGTGGCAACAAGAAAGGCCTCATTTGGCTGAATTTTGGCGTTTCGAGGCTTCGAGGCATAGGGCTGTGGGCTATGAGAGGCTACGAAGGCCTAGAAGGGCCAGAAGGGCCAGCAAGCCAGCTTGCTGGCGTGAGGCTAGCTAGTTTAGTGTAGATCTTGGTCATTGGTTGGCAAAATCTGCCTTTCTTGCTAGATTGTGCGCAACAGGGTTTGACCCCTAGATCTCTTGTTCCTAGACTGGTGCCCTAGCCAACTGGTCCACCCTCACTTGTTGTCATAGTGACTGTGCCACTGTTATCTATACACATGTAGCTTTGGCTAGGAGAGGCAGTTTGATCCCATTCTTGGTGATCCTAGTAGCTTAGGACTTAGATACGAACTACTCTTATGTCAAATGCCAAATGGTGGCAGAGTCAGTCCCGTGTTGTGTTATGAGATGGAGGGTTTTCGTTTAGATTTATTGTGATTGGATCCCCTCCATTCTCTGCTTCCTGTTTGTGCACCACGTTTGTGTGAGGTGCCTTGACTTTTGAGCGTTGGTGCTCTGGTGTGCTCTTGGTGGTGAGGCTGGAGTGATGACCAGTCAGACTACCTTTGTTTCTCTCCGGTGAGGCAGGAAGTGATGACCTGCAGACCGTGAGAGTGCGTGTTATGATGGCAGGTTACAGGTTGCCCTTCCCCTAGTGTAGTTATCTCGGTTAGAGTTACATTAGTGGGTGGTGTTTTAGTTGGTGTTGGCACGCGGTGGTGTTGGCACTTGGTGGGGCACTTGCGGTTGCGACTTGCTGTTGCAGTTGGTGGTTCGGGTTTGTTAGTGTGGTTACTTTGTCACGACGGAGTTCTTTGGAGATTCCAGAGGAGTTAGCCCTGCAGTACGCAGTGGGTTTACTCGGAGTGGTGCTCGGTATCAGCCTGTATCTCAGGTCCCAGTGAGGGAGGAGATTGACTCTGAGTTGGAGTTCAACACAGGAGCTGATTCAGTTGAGAGTGCACTTGGTGTGTCTGCACCGTTGTTGTGGGACATGGACGAGATTTATGGGGCCTCCAAAGGCCCTAGGCGTTACTCTGGTACAGTGGGTACCATTGAGTTGGATGACTTCATCCAGGAGTTCGATAGTTGGTGTGATCTACAGCAGATGCGGAACCCGACTTTGTTCACACCCTTCATGGCATGGAAGGGGTTGTTTCAGCACTTGGAGGGTCCACCGATGGACGACTACCATGAGTTCAGGAGAGCTCATTTGGAGGAGATTGAGTTATGGAGACAGTATTGGTCTCCACACTATGTCTCCATCACTTCAGGTTCGGTGGCCAGGAGTAGGTCGGCTGTACCTACGAGTTCTAGCTCGAGTAGTGTTGGTGGAGCTAGTGGAGGTGCACTAGCTGGAGATAGTGCTACTACGAGTGGAGGTACCGCTGCAGGAGGTGGTGTGGTACCGGGGTTTAACCCCATGGTTGAGTTCTTCCTATGTTTGAGGCAGAACTACCAGGGAGTGCGGACTGACAAGCTGAGGAGCTTGCAGGAGTTCCAGCGGAAGGCTGGAGAGAGCCTACGCGAGGCATACACTCGCATGAGGCGGCTGATCAGTTTCACTCAGGGAGTTACTGAGGCCCAGGCAGTCCAGTTTTGGTATGGGATACTGGACAGGGAGTTGCGACGTAGAGTTCGTGATGCTACGTTGTTGCAGGCTACTTCGCCCACTTTGGCAGTAGTCTTTGGTTTGGCTGAGCGTATTGAGCTCAACATGGTGGAGGAGAGAGTGGTGACATCTGGATTTGGTAGAGAGACCTCATCCATGGTTGTGACTTCTTCTAGAGTGCAGCAGAGTGCACCACGCCCAGTTGGGTTTCGAGGACAGGGTGGACAGCCCAGATCCTATGGAGCGAGTGGAGGGCCTAGTGGAGTTAGACCCTTACCCTCATTTTCGGGTCAGCAGCAACCAGTGAGTGGTGGTGTTGCTTGTTGGACTTGTGGTGGACCTCACCATAGGAGAGAGTGTACTCAGGGCAGCGGACCTGATACCTCTGGTGCATCACAGCCAGCACAGAGGCAGTGTGAGCACTGCCATAGATTTGGTCATACTAGTGACCGGTGTTTTGACCTACACCCGGAGTTACTGAGTGGTAGGGCTGCTATGGCAGGTAGTAGAGGAGCTCCAGTTCATGGAGGACGAGGTGGTAGAGGTGGTGGTAGAGGATCTACACCTAGTAGGGGTGCAGTACCTGCCCTTACTTCTGACACAACTATGGCTACTCGGATTGAGCAGTTGGAGCAGAGATTGGCTAGTATGGCTATTGCTCATAGGAGATCAGATTCGGGTGCTGAGGCTTCCACCTCATATGCTGGTGATAGAGATGCTTTGGACTTCATGTGCGGAGCAGCACAGGTGGATGCATCTGCAGCAGTGACTAGGAGTGCAGTACGTGCTCCAGAGCCTAGAGGAGCATCAGTGGAGTTGGACCCACAGAGAGGAGAGGTTGGGAGACAGGTCAGACTTCCCCAGTCTTTCACGCTATCTGAGGCATTGCAGACGACATCCATGGTTCCTAGACGTCCCAGTGCAGGTGTGGTAGGTGGTGATGGAGTACCTGATGGAATACCTGCTAGTCAGCCACCTGCTACTACACAGATTGAGTCTAGCATGATGTTGGGGGCGGCTCAGCTGATTATGCGGCATCCTTTATTTTCAGCCAGTGACATGTTTACATTGGGAGTGGACCCAGCCCCAGTGTTCCGGTTGGCTGCCACGTTGTGTGAGAGTAGGGATGGTGCAGTTCCTACTACTAGAGCAGAGGTGGTTGGTAGTGGAGCTGACTTGGTTGAGGAGCATGGGATCCGTTCAGCGACCAGTGGTTTATGGCAGGCAGCAGCGGCTAGACTGGAGGAGTTGCCAGCTAGACCGGCCTTTGAGAGAGCGCGGTTTACACCTGGTGTTGTCCTATTGGATAACCAGAGGGGGATCTTTCGTTTGGTAGGACCTTCAGGGAAGGTCTATACACCACAGAGAGTCTTGTTAGACTCTGGTGCGCAGCCCCTTATGTTGGGGAAGGCTGCAGTTGTTAGTCTGGAGTTACGGAAGACCGATGTGGAGAGGTGTCCATTTCAGATCCAGACATCTCTTGGTGGTGGTTCGACACAGTACATCACACGTGGAGAGCTTGTTGTCCAGGTTCAGCCTGGTCATCCGACTGATAGCTCGGTGGTGAGAGCTCAGGCTATTGCGACGATAGCTGAGTCCTATGATGTGCTAGTTGGGGGAGCAGTGTTATACCCTATGGGTTTCAGTATTGACTATTGGGAGGAGACAGCCTCTTATAGACCTGGTTGGCAGTCTGGTGAGGGACGGGTATGTCGCCTACCAGTAAGCTTCAGTAGTGGCAGTCTTGGCTCACTACAGTCCGGGACCATGGCAGCATCAGTTTTGGCTTTCAACGGTGCAGTTACTTGGCCTGGTGACTTGTTGGAGGGGAACGCCCATGCAGAGGATACTCCAATACCAAAGGAGATCACTCGGCTATGGAGTACGAGTGGGATTGTTCCATCCACCTTGGATGTTCCATTGTGGAGTTCAGAGGAGGCATTGCAGCAGCATGCAGATCAGTTGGTGCAGCAGGCTTGGAGTGGAGCCTTCGTACCATCAAGGGATGAGTGTGAGGATGAGCCTCTAGAGGCGATTGCTTTGACACCTCTAGATACCACACTCATTGCTTGGCAGTATCCAGTAGAGGGGATATGCCTATTGGAGTTGTTTGGTGGGATCAGCACCGGACTAGCTGCGGTATTACAAGCGGGTATCCGAGTACAGAGGTACTTGTATGTAGAGAGAGATGAGACTGCTAGGCGAGTCTCTCTACATCATGTGGCACACTTGGCCTATCGGTATCCGGAGCTATTACCGATGTCAGCAGTCAGAGGTTACCAGAAGGCCTTACCAAGAGACATTTCCTTACTGGGGGCGCATGACCTAGAGAGACATGGGCCTGTTCACTTGGTGATTTCTGGATGGCCATGTCAGGGACATACACGTGCGGGCCGCGGTTTGGGTCTTCAGGATCCTCGTTCTGGTGTGTTTTGGGAGATGTTACGGATACTACGACATCTCCAGGTTCATCAGTATGTTTCTCCAGCTTACCTTTTGGAGAACGTTCCATTGATGGGTGATTCTCGCACTAGAGTGGTGGCGAGTACACATCAGGTCCATTCATGGATGGGACCTGCTGTATTGTTAGATGCAGCCAGAGTGGGATCACGGGCTCATCGTCTTCGTCTTTGGTGGACAAACCTCTTACCCAGAGAGGTTCTACAGCGTGCTTATGATGGGATTCAGCGACTGGACCACATTCTTGTTGATGATATCTTGGATGTTGGGCGTTAGTCTCAGACAATGGTAGTGGCTGATAGGTCACCCATGGCAGTGGTGAACCTAGTTGGACAGCCTAGAGCTGCATTTCCCACACTCATGAGTTTCCCAGGCTCTCATGCTTTTCGAGAGGGAGGACCTGGACTTGTTTGGGACTCACAGTTACAGCAATTGGTGGAGCCCAATGCTGATGAGAGAGAGCGGGCGATGGGTTTTTGCACCGGTATTACCGCTGTTCCAGCAGTGTCAGAGGCATCCAGGCGTCAAGTGTTAGGTCAGGCTATGGACCTGAACTGTTTGACCTGGATTGTGAGCCTTGGTTTGGCAGAGCAGCGTAGGATGCGCTTGATAGGCATCACCACTCGGACACTTGTGAGCCCTGTGCCTATCGAGACAATTCAGGCACATGCTGGGGGCGATGGACCGAGTGGACATGGTATTCTTGGGACACATCCAGTAGCTACTAGGGAGAGTGGTCTACTTGGAGTCCATCCAGGTGAGCGTGGGCTACTTGGATTACACCCTTGGTCCACATGGGATGCAGCCAGAGGACGTATGGAGCTTGCAGCCAGAGTGGAGGGAGTTTTTCACACAGAGGTTGGGACCTCTAGTGGTCGGGAGCATGACACCATTGCTCCCAAGGGCCCAGTATAGCAGCTAGTCAGTACGTCTTCCACTCCTACTACAGTTACAGAGGATACTTGGGAGCCAGATCTTGGACCCAAGCTTACTGGAGAGGAAAGACGGAGGGTTTGGAGGTTCTTGAGGAGTCACACAAGTTGTTTTGCCTTCAGTATGAAGGATTTGGGTGCTCTGAAGGGACCTGGTATACGGATTGAGCTGACTAGCGACACACCTGTTTTCCGACGTCCTTATCGATATAGTGAGATGGAGAGGACATTGATTCAGAGCCGGAGTAGTGACCTTTTTGAGGCTGGTTTGGTGGAGATTTCACATAGAGAGTATGCATCAGCGACAGTGATGCCAGCCAAGAAGGATATGCATGGCAACTATACAGATAGGCGGATGTGTGGAGATTACCGTCCTATCAACCGACAGACCAGGGCTGATCGGTATGCCATGCCTACACCGGAGGAGATTTTTGATGCGATTGGGCATGCAAAGGTCTTCAGTACTTTGGATCTTCGAGCGGGATATCATCAATTGCCGATCAGGGAGGAAGATAAGTCCAAGACAGCATTTTGGGCTATTGATCCTCACGGCAAGGATGTGTTATATCAGTGGAGATTCTTACCATTTGGGTTGAAGAATGCTCCTGCTGAGTTCCAGAGGGTCATGGATAGGATCCTAGCTGGACTGGATTTTGCTTGGTGCTATATTGATGACATTTTGGTGTATAGCACTACTGTGGAGGAGCATGAGAGACAGTTGTTGGAGGTGTTTGAGAGGTTGAGATCTCATGGACTCAAATTACATCCTGGGAAGTGTAGGTTCTTCCATGAGCAGGTTGAGTATTTGGGTCACACTATCTACCCCGGAGGACTTGGTGTTCAACAGACCAAGGTGGAGGCTATTGCACGTATTCCTTGGCCTACGGATGTGAGCAGAGTGCGAGCATTCCTTGGGTTGGCAAACTTCTATCACCGCTATGTTAGAGGATTTAGTGCCATTGCCAAGGCCTTGACGAAGCTGACCAAGCTTACACAGGAGTGGTGTTGGGGAGATGAGCAGGAGAGAGCTTTTGTAGAGCTCAAGGAGAGGTTGACATCTGCTCCTATTTTGAGGAGACCGATCAGGGGACGACCATTTCAGGTTCACACTGATTGGAGTATGTTGGGGCTTGGAGCGGTGCTCACCCAACATGATGATGAGGAGAAGGAGTTTGTGGTGGCCTATGCTAGTCGCTCCAACAATTCAGCGGAGGCGAAGTATAGTTCATAAGAGGGAGAGTGCTTGGCAGCAGTTTGGGCAGTAGCACATTTCCGATGTTACCTATTTGGTAACCCCTTCACTCTCATCACTGATCATCAGCCGCTGAAGTGGTTGATGGAGTCCGACAAGCTTTCAGGGAAGCTTGCACGATGGGCTCTGATTTTACAGGAGTATGATTTCACGGTTGTTCACAGACCTGGAGTGGTGAACCGTGATGCAGATGGGTTGAGTAGAAACCCATGTCCCAGCCAGCAGGATCAGACCGGAGCACGTTGGCATGGTGAGACAGATGAGGAGATGGTGCCAGGTTGGCATGCATCGGCCTTTCTGTGTATATTTGCAGAGACATTGGTGGTATCTCTCTCAGCGCATACAGGAGGAGTTATTGAGGTCACAGATCCAGAGAGTGAAGATATTGGTACAGTTCAGCAAGACATTCATGATGATGTCTTAGTGATGGACTATCTTCGCACTGGTGTTGTGGGTGGCACAGTTGGGGCCAAGGAGAGAGACCGTGTTCTTCAGCGGGCCAGACGGTTCAGATTGGAGGGTAGACACCTTTTGCGTGTATGGGAGGATGGTAGAGTGCGAGTAGTACCACTTCCATCACAGAGACCACAGTTGGTCCGTCATGCTCATGAGGAGCTAGGACATTTTGGAGTAAAGCGTACATATAGCTTACTCCAGAGTCATTATTGGTGGCGCGGTATGCAGACCGAGGTACAGCAGTTTGTTGCCAGATGTGTGGTTTGTGACCGAGTTAGAGCATCATTCAATGCTCCTACGCCACAGTTACACCCATTACCTATCATGGGATTGGGTTACTGTTGGAGTTTGGACTTCGCCGGACCTTTACCGCTGACTGTGAGACATCATCGGTATGTTTTGGTGATGGTGGAGCACTTCTCCAAGTGGATTGAGTTGGTGGCACTTCCTGACAAGTCTAGTGAAGGGACAGCTTACTCGTTCCTGGATCGAGTTCTTAGTCATTTTGGTGCACCAGCTGAGGTTTTGACTGATCAGGGTACAGAGTTCTTGGGAGAGTTTCAGGTCTTGTGTGACAAGGCTTTGATTGATCATCGTACTACATCCCGAGATCACCCTGAGGCAGATGGCTTAGCAGAGAGAGTGGTTCAGACGGTGAAGAGAGGATTGCAAAAGTATGGTTTGCAGAGAGGCCACTTGGGAGATTGGGATCTCCAGTTACCTTGGTTGGCCATGGGCTATCGGTTCAGCCGGCAAGCCTCCTTAGCATCCTTCTCTCCATACTTTCTACTCTATGGACGAGATCCAGATTTACCTGCAGCCATTCGTCGAGATGCTACTGTAGTTTTGGACTTGGATGACCCTGATGTATGGATGAGCGCATGTTCTCAGCGGGCAGAGATCTTTCGGAGAGTGATGCCGATGGCCTTCGAGAACTTGGCGATTGCTCAGCATAGAGATACTTTACGCTATGCTACCATTCGAGGAGGAGGTTATAGACCCTCGATCCGTCGATTTCATCCAAGCGACTATGTATATCTACAGCAGACAGCACCGACGACACTTGATGTTTCTACAGGCCGCACTATCTTGAGAGTGCGCGAGGTTTTGCCATCTGGAGTCCTTGTGTTAGAAGGACGTGATGGTGTTGTTTGGAAGGATCATGTGCGCAATTGTGCGCCATGCCACCTCCCAAACATTGATGGTACTATGGATCCAAGCTTGGCACTTGTACGTGCAGGCTTGAGGTGTATGTTATGTGGCTCTTCTGGTGGAGCTGCTACTATGTTAGTGTGTGATAGCTGTTCGAGAGGATGGCATATGGCATGTATGACTCCTCCCCTCACGGTGGTTCCTCAGGGACAGTGGTTATGTCCTAGATGTACTTGACCTATAGCTAGTTCATTCTTTATATGGTATAGATTGCAGACAGTCGACTAACGATGGGGCTCCATAGCACCCGGCCTCCTGATCTTTGCCCATTAGAGGGTATACCATATACTTAGAGTAGATGGCTATCTGGAGTTAGAGGGACCTAACCACCAGCTAGGGGGGCGATTGTGGCACTTTAGAGTCTATGTATGACTTATGTGTGAGTTGTGCTTTTATAGTGTATGATGTTGACAGCAATGTATGTTGTGTAGCGATGTATATACGCACGACAGCTGTCACGCCATTTGTAGTTCCGCATCTAGATGCTCGGACACTAGAGTTCCAGTGATGGTAGTTAGAGTTATTCTAGCTGTTTCTCAGGGACTACTTTCCGACGGTTAGATTTTGTGTTCGGGGTACTGACTTCACGGTGGGGCCCACCGTCACTTTGCACCGTTTGCACCGTCGAGTGTGCCGTCAGCAGGACCGTTAGGGTTTCAGGGCTAGCTCGAGTCCAGGGGGTATAGTTTCAAAGTGAGCTCCAGAGAGCTCACTTCTCTGATGTTGAGCCTTCGAGTTCCTGGCTATGGTGGACAGAGGCCAGCGAGCGTCACCTGGATTCTCTATGCTTGAGTGGGTGTGGCTTGACTGTAATCAGTGCCCAATTGTTGGCAGTTTATAGAGTGACAGATCAAGTACTGATCTGAGTTGAGTTGAGTTGAGAATGTTAAGCAATCTGATTAATTGTGGCACTTTAGAGTCTATGTATGACTTATGTGTGAGTTGTGCTTTTATAGTGTATGATGTTGACAGCGATGTATGTTGTGTAGCGATGTATATACGCACGACAACACCCATACAAGGAGTTTCTTCATGAAAATAACTTAGTGTATCTTATTGAAAAAAAGAAAGATTGAACAAAATTGCAACTTTTGCAGAAGGTGTGCACCACAAAAAGGTATGGGTATAACATGAGACCAAATGAATAAAATTTCTAGGACAAGCAAATTATAGGAATAGAAATTAACTTTAAGCAACCAAAACAAGTCTCTATAATTGGAAAAAAAATCTATATATAAATGAATGATTAGATTTTTTACAAAAGAATAATTTTGAAATCTAGAAGAATTTTATTAAAGCATATAAATATTTTAGAATAAGTTAAAACCTAAATTTAATGAGACTATACTGATTTTTATTAAAAATGATGGAAGATGTGCAAAACTATAAATTTAAAGAAATGAAAATATGTTTGCCAAAATACCACTACAACACGGTCCACTTTGACAATCTGGCTTAAATCTCCTAAAAGAGTAGTTATATTTGAGCAGGTTTGGGGAGCTAGAGAGTAAAATAAGAGTGTTTCTTGAAATGAAGAGAGGTGACTGCACCAAATACCAAGAAGGATGGGAAGACCCAATCAAGCCGTACAAGGATGAGACATAAGGGGTAAAATGGGGCTAGGCCCCAATAGTATTGGTATGAGAAATCTGCGCTACTGTACCTAAGATATCCAAGCTTTGCAAGTTGTGTGGTTTACAAGTTGCTATAGCATCTAAAGAAGCATTAACTAGTGTGATTACTCTCCTATGGCTTGCACCAGCAACTGCTTTTTACCCAAAATATTTTACACATGTTAACCAAAATATGCTAGGAAGTATGAGAATGAGAGTGAAACCCCTTGATGCCTAATTTGATTTGCTCTCACTCCTTGAAAAATGTATTAAATGCAGTATCCATGACTCCATATAATTCCCAAGCTAGAGGAATAAAGAGGTGAACTTGCAACACTTGGAGACCCTTCCTACTACCACTCCACTTGCTCCCCATCTAGGAGGACAAGTAATCATTCCCTCCAAAACTACATCATACATGGGGACCATAACCACAACATCCACTACTATCACCTAATCATATAAGGTAGTTGGTGCAAGTTGGAATGCACTAATTCATGGTGTAGCTAGGATCCAAGAGCTTGCACCCTTGCTAGAACAAGAGAAAAGATGTGCTCTAATAGCCCAATGCATTATGAATGGATGAGTCAACTAAGAGAGAATGTAGCGTATGTTGAAACTGTAAATCCACAAAAAGAAAAATTCAAGCCTCTAGGCCAATCAGAAGGTAAGGAAGCAAAAGATAGAAGGTCTTCTTGTGAACTTGGGGAGAGATTTTCTCTCATTTACTGCAATAACACATGGAAAAGGATCTCTCCTCCACCTCGGTCCCATATATCTACAAGACTAGCCTATCAACAACCACAAAATAGGAGAAAATTAGGAATGCCAAAAGAGCACAGCTACCCAAAAATGCCATAGGTGTGGTTTCCTCCATAGAGAGTAGGTTTACCCCTCCACATGAGGGGTAAGCCTATTATCTATGGAGGAAACAAATATCCATCCCAATCTCCACATGAGATTGGGATAGATGTTTGTCCATGTACCAAATCTATTATCACACACTCAAATGTCCCTCGTGCAATGATATCACAAAAGACTCCCATAATTGTCCAATCAAAAGTTTTCCAAAATGATAAAAAAAGTCCAAGAAGAGAGAACCTAGTGAATCAAGTAAGTTTATCCCTATGCAATATTGGAAGAGAGTATACCAAATTTTACCCATGGATCTCTTAATAGAGGAAGGTTTTTCACATGGAGAATATCCTCTACAAAGTCTATGTCTAAGAAGTGTGTGACAAAATCCTCATATCCAACTAGCACTCTAGGAATACATAGTTCATCTATGGCACTCTAGGAATACTTTGTTCATCTATGGATGTGATACACACTATGGAAGTTCAAGGTGGGGAGGGATACTTGAAAAGAGCATGCCATATATTTTGACGTTCTTCCGTCTACAAGATGAACCTTAGTGGTCAAGTACTCAAAGGTTTGCCTAATTTGATGTAAAAAGCACAAAATGTGTATATCACTTGCAGATGAGTAAAATATATAACCTAGTATGGCCAAAGTAATAAACAAGAGAGCTCTAAAATTAACTATGTCAAATAAAAGTTTCCCTAAAATATCTCCATACCTTATACCAACAACCAATTCCAATGGATATTAATGTAAATAATTTATATTTAAGTATAAAGGGTTATCAATTTTCAATGTGAATTATATTCAAAATTTTAAAATTAATATAAATGATTTATTAATATATTTAAATGTTAAAAAAATATTGAAAAAAAAAATTAAACCTAGAACTAGCACCTCGGACATCTGTTTCCAATTTGAGTTGATTATGAGATCTTTTCAAATCTCCGGGCATAATCGCGAACCAGGTTGTAAACTGGAATTGGTGAACGGCTGCTTAAATCTTCATGCTTGAAGTTCCTTTAGCATCTTCAGATGATTCATTTCAAACATCAGGCATGAAACTTGTTCATACTCTTTTGAGTTTCTACACACCCTGCGCCAAAGGCATATTTAATTGCAAACGACTTCGATCGTAGGACAGTATCTAGAACTGACCAGCGCTAGCATCGATAAAGGGGGAACTTCAGGATTTGCAAATTAGAGTTGGAGGGATATTAATTATCTCAAAATTGGAACATCTAATGTGGTTCATGCATCGCAGTATACACAACAGCAGCACACGTAAAAGGAGTTCAATCAGTTGCGCCAATTTTTTCAAAAAGGCTCCAAATTATACTGAACGTTCGATGGACTAGTGTAAGTATATCCACGATAGTAAAGACAATATTAATTTGTTCAATTACCTCCGTGCATCTTCCTGGCCAGTCAATATTCATCGCTGGGCAAGGTAGCCGCATATTTTTTAGATCTTAGAAGTAGAGAGGAAAGATTCTTCTTAATCAACTTGTCGACACAAGCGAGAGCTTGAGTGCAAACAGCTTCTTTTCGTCTTTACCTTTCTTTCTCCTTGAGTCTCTCAGACTTCAATCAGAGCACTGTACTTACTTTTCCATCGAACATCCAGATTCTTTATGCTCAAATGTTATCCGAAATCTTCTGGTCAAGAATCTAAACCTGTTGGAAGTGCTCAAGAACCGGATAGTTACATTGAGTAGAGATGGAATCCTTCATAATCTGCTGCTTTTACGCTATTTTCAGGCGGTCGACGTGCAAGCCCTTTATCCGATTAATGGATGTCGGGTCCAATAATTGAACTTAAAAGCCACCAGTACTCCGAGAGGGAGTATGTCGATTCAGAATTCCCCATTTTAGTCTGGACGTGGCCTACTTTCATCTGTGGGATTACATCCTATGGCTTGCTGCACTATCTTTTACAATTTACTGCTACGCTGTTGAGGAATACCACTTATACTAACTGCTCCAGAAAAGTTTTGTAGATTCATCTTGAAGCAATTGACTTCGCTGGTAGTTTATTTATCATTCGATACTGCATTCGACCCGGCTCTCTAATTTCACAAGAGCTAGCTTGCATGTGTTTCGTGATTATATATTAACACCATATCTACCATTAAATATACTCACCTTGTGTTATGGGGCAATTATACCTATGATCTCAAAGAGTTGGGAGGAAGACATTGGGATAGGATTAACCATCATAAGTTGAAGTTGTATCATAGAAGGTAAGGAGACCTTCACTCGGATAAAAAAGTGAAATTTTAGTTCAGAGGTAAATGTAACACCCATTGATACATGTGTGCTTTATAAGTATATTAAGTTTAGTATTGCAAGTAGTGTAGAAATATTATTTATATGGAATTCAACTAAAGTTTTACATTAGTTATGATTAGCTAGAGTTAATTCTATCTAAGATAAAGATGACCATGTTGTACAGGAAGGGAAAAGAATGAGCACCAATTATTTTGTCTTCTAGTGTATTGACTTGGTATTATCCTTAATTATTTGACTTTGAGTAAATAGTTGAAACTCTTGGGCCCACAAGCCTTGTTGGTATGGAAATTTTCCATAGTCCAAGGATAGCCCATGTGAAAGAATACTTGACTTAGTTGGTAGGTAAGGATAAGATCATCTACTCATGGGATTATTCCCATGTGCTTGGATATTTCTTTAGACTTTTGAATTTTATTTGATTTTTAACCTAATAACTTGAGTTACTTAACTAATTAGTAAATTTGGTGTGTAACTTTTTCATAAGTATATAAGATAGGGGTGATGAGGTACTCATCATCCTTTCATTTTCAACTATATCTCTCTCATTGTGTTCTCTAGTGAGTAATGTCTTGAGTCCTGGAGATACCTTGGAGTTCTAGCCTTGGAAGAGTGTGATGGATTTGGAGTTCTTTGCCTTCTTAATCCATGGTGTGCCACCTTAATAGCCATTAGTGGTTCATCCTAAGTGAGAGATAGGCTGGCTCACATGCCATTGGTTAAGTAGGTTGTTTTTTCCTATTTAAAGAGTTTCATAACTACCTCTACAATGGCTCTTTAGGTAGGGTCCTTGTAACTTGCTTCACTCCATCAATTTTCTTGGAGTACTTACTGTTAAAGTGGTTCTTGACTTTGGAGTTTAGCTCCTTGTTTGCAAATTTGGTATCTATCATCATTGCTCCTACAACCCTAGCATCCAGGCCAAGTACCATTTCCCAATGGTCCTTAGTCCAATTCAATAGATTTCCCTGCATTCCTCTTAAAGTTCTCTCTTACCTCTCATCTCATGAATCATGTGAAAGTCTGAAAAGGACAAATCCCTTTGAGTACCTCTCTATTTGAGCACTTTTGCAGTAATTCTATCATTCTCCATGATTCTCTTAGCATTTAAGCCTAATAAGATCATAAAAAGCAATTTTGAAGAAACGGGAGCACCACAAGGAGTAAAGTTTCAAGAAATGAAGGAAGTGATCCATATGGGATTTTGGTGGCATCCCTTTATTTTCTATCCTATTTCCCAAGAAGAGGGGGAATGGTTGTGGAGATATTTTTTGGTGGAGATACGTTAACCCATTTCTAGATGCCTTGATGATGCACCAGAGTGCAATAAAGTAGAGTAGAGTTCTTTTGGTATAATACCCTTAGATCACTACCTATCATATGGTGTTGTTATCACTAATACATTGAACACCACCTTTGTATATATAAATATATAAATATAAATATAAATATATATATATATATATATATATATATATATATATATATCATCATCATCATCATCATCATCATCAATGCTTGGAGTAATATAATCACCTCGGAAGACATTGTTGCAATTGTGATTGTGATGCAAGATGTACAAGACTTTTTGAAAAACATTGTGGCATCTACCAATATGAAGTGACTCACTAATAAAGATATACAAGAATTTTTGGAACACCAACATGATGTTTCTCACTCCTTGATAAGTTTTGACATCTATGCTTTTCATCTTTTCTTTTTGGCTGGAATACTTCTGCATATATTGGTTCTGTATCAAAAAAAAATTTCTTACCTTTTGAGACCTTTAACATTAGGTAATAGTTTGAGATGTGCTCTTAGGCATGCCCATTTAGATGTCCACAAAAATTGAGGATTATATAAGGGACTTTGTGTTTGGGTAATACCACAATTGAGTAGTTTGGTTTGATGTTTCCTATATCCTTGTACCTATAATATAGTGGATGGACCTCAGATTTTGGCACGCAAAAGAATTTTCATATTATAATGGTTTGTGTTTTTAAAAAGACCAACATTCTTTTGTGATATCATATCTACTTCTAAAACTTGTATAGAAATGCAATCCATTGTCGTTGGCATAAAAGATATGTCTGGTTTAGTCCATTGTTGAGTATATATAGAATGTTAACCAATGCCAAAACAAACCAAAGAAAACATGGAGCATCTTAGATTTGCAAGCTCACACTATATGGCAAGGAAACCTCCACAAAAGTTAAGTAAACCTTGCAAGAAGCAATAAATGCATGCAAGAGGTAAAAGAATCCTCCTTGAGGTGAGCAAACTCCAATAGTCAAGTGACCCCCACAATGGACAAGCAAACCCCACCAGAGGAGCTAATCTCCATCTTGAGCAATCAAACCACTTGTGATAAACCGTGCCAACCCAACTTGAGGCAAATTAACCCTCCAAAGAAGCAAGCATACTTCCCTCTCATGATTAGGTGTTTTGGATCTCTCCACTACTGTGATTTTAACTCTAAGGTTTTGAATCTTGGCCATTTTCTTACTGTTAATCTTTGCTAATTTACACCTCTCCTTTGATATTAAAAAATCTCTCTTCAATTTTGTATGGCTTATCATGTCGTACCCAAATGAGATAATGTCAAGATAATCTTCTGGATTTCCTTGAGAGGATTTCTGCCTCTAGTGCAATTCTCCTTCATACTCATGCTCCCCTTCTTTTTTGCCTCTATCTCCTAATTATTTCTCTCCTTTGTCTCATGTTTTTGCTAGAACATCCTTGTGAACTCTTGTTGCAGCTAGAACATCCTCCTCAAAATTCTTTAGCCCTTGACTAAAATCCTCTAACCCATCTAACCTCTCTTCTTCTGTGCTAGGAATTGTAAACAGTATTAAATGGGATAGTAAACACTTGTGAAATTCTTGACAAAGATGTGCCTTCTTCAAAATTTTCCTACACCTCTTTTGGTATAACTCTATATCCTATCTTATGCATTTTGCTCAACCATTCAGAAATGTTTAATTCACTCTCAGTCCCTATACTTACAAGGTGGGGAAATGCTTGCACTACCCCCAACAAAGCATCCATTGTGTCAAAATGAGTGAAAAAGTGATTCAATTTATGGTCCATAGTTGTCCATCCATGCTTTATCTCCTTCATAATGAGACCCTCACCTGTGTACTTATCCTTCCAATTTTGAGCTTTGGGTTTTATAAAGGACAAGGATAAGTACATAGGTGAGGGATATTTTGAGCTTTATAGGTTTTACATAATAGGTTTATTTGTTTTGCAAGCTGTCTACATTCATGGAACCTGGAAACCCTTCCCAAATCTCATAAAAGAGTAGCCAAGTAGCTGAATACAATACTCTTATGAATGGTTTTTGCAAGTGCCTTAGTGTATCTGCTTAAAATGCTCAGGATCTTCCAAATCATCAATGATTTGAGTGTAATGATGGAAGATCATCATGAACCTATTTTTCTTGCATTTTTCTTTGCTTGCGATACAAGGAGTAGATGGTACATGGATGGTTCAAGTATAGATCATACAAACATAGGTGATACAAATGATACCATTTTAAAGAGATCTTGAAATCTAATACTCTATATTAAATTTGGACTGGTAGAAATAGTAGTTGAATTGGGACTAACCAAAAAGAGAATGGGAGGCAAAAAGACTATATTCCAAATGAGAGAGAGAGGGAATGGGAAAAAGAACAAGATTTTCATATTGAGAGTTGATTTCCTCCATGGTTCATCAAACTCAATTTCAAAATTTTGAATTGTGGTTTCTCAAAGTTGGTGCACTATGAATATTCTCAAGTAGATGCATTGTGAGAAGCAATTCAATTGGAGAATCATTTAGTGATGTTTGCACCATAAATCAACACAAATGTTCAAATGCTTACACTTAACAATGTTAGAAGAAGAGAATTGCTTAGTGATGCTAATGATGTTGACATCATCCATCCAAATCTTGTTTTCTTGGGTGTCACCTCTTGCACAAGACACCCAAAAATGTTAACTAGGATATCTAGCGTGCATCCACCCTTGAGTACAACCAACTCTAGGACCTATGGACCCTATGGGACGGTATTCAGAAAAATTTACATGTGGCAGGTTTTGCCACTGCTTCTTAATGGTAATTACTCAAAATGCTCGACTAACCACGCCCGTAAATCCCTAATTGAGATCCATACTCACAAAATAAAACAGCTCCGGTAAAAATCCAGTAAATCCCATTTTTTAAACCCCATATTGATCTCCAGTGGAATGAAGGAAAGAATCATGCAATTCAGTATCCATGATTAAGACTTGTTAAAACACTTAGTCTAGTTGATCACTTATCAATCTATCAAAGTAACCTACAAGAAAGCCTGCAAAACAGAAACTTACTTGCGAAACGATTTTACTCCAAATATATTCAGCATACCAAAGGGGGTTCAGACCATATATCTACGACCTTTCCTATACAAGGTTATTTGATCTGATCTGATATGATATATAGTTGTTTGAACCTTTACAATTAACGAACTTATAACTAATCTTTGCATTTACATACCCCTAGATTCAATTTTTTACCGAGATTTTGTGTGTGTGATGAGTGCGATGAGTGTGGATGTTCTAGAGGAGTATTGCCTCCATCAAAATAGGATTCTTTGGCCACATTTAAATCCGTCGGGGATTGGTGAAATTATTACATGTTTCATTTTTGTCATTGTGCAGCCAGTGCAAGCGGACAAGGTAGAACCGGTACGCGTCGATTGGAATGATTAATCATTAACCGAAAGTTAAGCTGATGTCCCTAAACAGCATTTGTCTGGAAAGTTTGGCAGTGACTTTTCGAGATGTAACTTGCACCCTCGTCTAGTATAATTATGACCCGTCTAAACAAACTTCTTTAAGCTAGTCCTCGCAAATTTGATCTTCAGTGATGAAGCTGGGAAGCACTTTGCAGAAGTTTAACGCCACTTTCGCACGGGGTGCTTAGTATCGCATGCAAACTCCCCCTCTCGAACCAGGTCATGTCAACTTAAGAGATCATTATTTCCCATCGACGAGATTTCTGAGCTTCCCCATCTGTAACATCTTTAATCTTTAAAATCATGACAATCTAATAGAGATTACTTATCCATTCACGAGAATCCATGGACACGTAAAGGATTGCCGTCTTGGTAGGTGACGGTACGTATTGTAGTCCAGATATGCATATTCTAAGCATGAAACTGAATAAGATAAAGTCTTTGTCTTTTCTTTGGCTGTGAAGAGAAAAGACATCTAGAGCTCAGAGATAGACATGAACTGTTTCTTCTTCAGCAAGTAACCACTATCACTACAGACACAAATAGAGAGTATGAACCCTAAACCCTCTCTTACCCTTAAACCGACAGATCGCAATTAAGACATGCTTGTTTACCAGCTTTTCGTCCCTTAGAAGGGAGAACAACAAGGACCGTAGTTTCGCATCCAAACTCGCCAAGCGCAAGATCTCTATCTTTTACCGAGAAGGATAAAAATATTGATATTGAATCATACTAGAGAAATTTGGAAAGAGACTTCGGTGTTCAGTCAGTCGCCGAGTACACTGTAGATAGGGCCAAGCGTAAATTTTCACCGTGGATAGGAAGGAAAGATGATTATACGAAGAGCCTTATGCTCAACACGTCCATAAGACTGTTGTAGCCAGGACAGTCATGTATGAATAAATTACATAGCCCAATTTAGCCCTTGTGCTTGTGCTCCTCTAGTTATAATTGTACTCTATCAATAACTGGCCTTTGGCAATGAGTACTTTTGAGGTTGTACACACTCACGGGAATGAAAAAGAGTGTAACATGTCTCTCAATGTAAAAACTCTTTCTACATTAGATGCATCAGCGGTCCATATGACACGGTGTCCTTTTGGAGTATAGAGGATAGCTACCCATCATGCCATCAGGGATATAGTGTTTGCTATGGCATGAGAGAGTGGATACCTTGCTTAGAGGGAACGTACATATGCTTTGTAGATGACACATGTCAGAGCAGACTTATACTTGGTCCAAGATGAACAAGTGACAAAGGTGGATGTTGTGGTTACATACCCTACGCATGATGCACTTTGGAGGGAGTGATTACTCATCCTCATGGATGGGTGGTGATTAGAGCAGCAGCACGCAAGGTCTCCAAGTACATGAGTATGCAACAAGGGCACCTCTTTGTTCCTCTAGCCTTGGAGTTATTTGGAGTGATGGACAGGACATTCAATGCATTTGTCAAGGAGTGCACAAGAGCTTAACATATAAGACGTTAGGGGCACCACTCTCACTCTCATACTTTGTAGCATACTTTAGACAACATATGTCCATTGCTCTACAAAGAGCATTGGCTGGTGCAATCCATAGGAGAGCAATTTGACTGGGTGATGTTTCTTTGGTTGCTCTTGTAGTTTGTAGACCTTCCATCTTGCATAGCTCAGATATCGTAGGTGTGGTTGGGCAGATTTTTTGTATCAATACTATTGGGGCCTAGCCCCTGTTTATCTCTTTTCTCTCCCTTGCATGGCTTGATGAGGTCTTCCCATCCTTCGTGTGTTCAACATGGTCACCATTTTCTCTTTATTATCAAAAGGTAACATCTCTTGGATTCTTGAATGTGTGATTATTTGTGCTACATACATTAGAATTAAAACTATGGTTCAAAGTTGAGAGGTAATTTTAAATAAACATTTAAACCTCATCTATGGTGATCAAGATATACCATGTATTTTATGTTGTACATATGGTGCTTTGTTCACAGTGCTCAAAATCTAAACTCTAATCTTAGTGTCCATCCAACCAACCTTCTAGGTTACAGAATGCTTATCTTCAAAGAATGTTATTATGATTTGGACTAGATAGAAAGACAAGTGTGCCTCTATCCGTTGTCTTTGCATGTGTCCAATGTATAAGTCCCCAATTTTGATGGACCTTTGTCTGCTTGAAATAACCACATGGAGGACTTTGGACCCCTCTTTTTGAATTTCTATCAGTCTGATGAGCAGTAGTTGGCCAAGGTTCAGATTGAGCAATAGTTGGACCTACCAAGACCACCTATCCATTGGATGCCAGTGGATATTATTACTATCATGGACGGTTGTTGCACCTTGCATAATGTGGTGGTGGTTGTGAACCCCCTACAAGTAGAGTCACTAGTATGGGCAGGGCATAGGCGGGAGCAGCAACGACCATTGCTTCTAGTGGGAGGGAGGACCACTACATGCCCTACCTATCCTGGCCACATTTGTCCCCTTGGCAATTGAGATTTTTGGGCACCTTCACCACCACTTTGACAGACTCCTCAAGGAGGCAATACAAGGTACTTGCAGAGGAGAGGGGCATTGGGTGCCTCCCCAACCATCCTTACTTCCTACTGTGGACAGCATGTATTTTTCACCTTACATCTGACAATGTGCTCAGGCTTTGAGCTCCACCTACAAGCGGCTGCCGTAGGAACATCTAGTGCGGCTAGGGTCCTCCCTTCACTTACCAGACATGCCTTTGAAGGACCTCTACCACACAATTCAGGAGTAGACTTTGCTTGGCTTCTCTATTATGTTTGGCTTGTTATCACTGTTGACTGCTCAAGAGCAAGAGCAAACATAACTGATGAAACACCTTGCTATTACATGCAGTGCAAGACAGTCACTTGACTAGAAGTTTGGATGACAATGATGTACCTGTTTATATGTATATATATATATATATATATATATATATATATATATATATATATATATATATATATATATATATATTACATACTCCACCAAAATATGTGGGTGGAATCTTAGATAGTTTGATGATAATCTGATAGATTTGGGTACCTTAGGACGAATTGCATTTTAAATATCAGTCAAGGTCACCATATTGCGGAGCAGTTATCTTCTTCGAGTAACAAGTCTCGAAATTTGAACAAACAGGAACCAGATGCGTATCACTTTCATGCTCGAAGTAATCTTGCACCAATTGACAATTCTAAAGAACAATACACCGATTGAAGTACAAGGTAGCATTAATTTATGTAGATCTTCTGATTCTCCTCTGAGTCAACAAGATTTTATCGAGTACTGTTCGTATCTAACTTCCAGATTCCGTGAAACAAGATCCGGATTACCATGCCCTTTCCTTGTATCTAATAACTAATAATACTTGTATCTTATATATTCTATCATTCTACAACCGAAAAGAATGACATTGACACTTTAGTAAAAAGTTAACAGAATACAGTCACAATTGTATATATAAGAGGTGCGGAACGCTAACTATACACCAAGTTGGAATCCTTGGAAGGCTTCTCGTCTATGTAGATACTGTCCTCGCATGCCTTTCTATACGTTGGGGTCAATAGCATCTGCCGCCTGGAAACGGAGTGGAGGGATCAGAGTAGCGTAATTTGAAGTAACCATAAAGGTCTCCCAACGCAGATGGCAAATACAACTGTTCTATCCCGCTAGGAGTGCAGGTGGAATCAGATGGATGAAATTTGCAGCTGCATGCATATGCTGGTTCTGATCGTATGTTCATATGTCACAGGTTCTTCCAAAGTTACACTAGTAGGCCCTGTCTGTTACATCATCGCATCCTAGATGAACTCATCTTCAAACGCGTGAGTTCACAATTCAAAGTTTTTATGATTATCATGATTATTCTAACTGTTATATTTTATATCTGGATATCTTAAGACTGGTGGTCTAAAACCTTAATATCCTTATTATAAAGATGAGTTCTCTAGATGAATTATAGACATTCTTTCTAGTACTGCGTGCACTGAAGATCTAATCCAGTGGAGAAGATACCATTTCCCAGGTCGCATGATCATACTAGGGTGTTATCATATTCCAACAAAAAAGGAATTATCATATCAGTCAAGTTTTTATGCACAAAAAGAAGGGAGCTTGTTGAGAAACACCCTCTCTCCCTTTTGTTGGCAGACACTTCGTGATATAATGTTGCACATGGTGTTAATAAAGATTTCATATAGGTGTCAAATATATATAACTAAGCCATTTCTTCTCTCTAACTTCTTCACATACTCTTCCTGAATAGTGCTCTCTCTAACTTCTTCCAAAATCTTCTGGAATTGTCCGCACCTCTTTGTAACCTATTGCACTCTATTAACAAAGAGCTTTACTTGCATTTGGGAATAAAGAAGAATAGACATTCTATTCAACATGTTTATTCAATTATCACTCTAGACCTCATATCCCACTCTCCCAGCTGCAGAGAAAGCTATGCAAGCCTTGGCATTGTAACAAGGTTATAGTGTTCGACATCATAGCTTCAAAAGGTCAAAAGGAGGAGAAGGAGAATTGTAAAAACTTTGGTTTGTTTGCTATCTCGGAAGGATTTATCAGAACAATCACCTCTACTTGACAACTCTTTGCAAACAAAACCCAAATAGCCTGATCAATGCTCAAGGATTCAAGCAAATCACATGCCAAAACACCCATTGAAGTGTACTTGGATATATTACAAGAGGAACACATGCTGCATGACTATGCTAGAGGTGCATAAGAAAGTTGATGAATCTCTTCTTTCCACTAATATTTGCAGTTGAATTGGCCAAGGAATTTCCAAAAGTACTTTTGATTGATGCTACTTACGAAACAAATATGTATTTCTCACAATCTCAGGCAAACAATGAGGTCAGTAGGGCCTCTCAGCAACTTTAAGCAAGACTTGTGTCCTTGGGCCTATTGGGTCCTTTGTTTTGAAATTATCAAGCCATTTTTGACATATTGAACCTGTAAGTTGTATCAATTTGAGTTCCAAAAATTGAGAGAGGAACTTGTAGTGGTTGTGAAGGTACAACATGCTGACACTAGCATAAATTGACATTTGTCTTGACTCATACTTTTCTTGTCTTGGGGCGGAGGACTCATCATTTTGATGATCTACATCCTACCCAAAGAACTCAAGCAACATTCTTTGTGCTTGTAGTGCCAAGGAATTTAAACTTTTCATTTTTTAATGTTTTTTTCTTGTTTAGAGTAGAGAGAAGAATGGAATTCTGGCCTGCACAAAAGAAATCCCAAAAACCTTGATTTTGGTGTTAAGACCTTATCTTTGAAAGTTATGACTCTTTGCAAGACTAATGTCTTCACAAAGAACTAAACTTTTGAATGAATATGAATAACATTCTCCCAAAGATGGGCCTTGAAGACTTTGATCTTTGGAAGACCTTGTCCTCATCTTCCAAAGATAGAGATAATTTTCAAAAGAGTGGGAAGAAGGATGGCGGTTCACAAATTTCAAGGACATGCAAAGATTGCCTCCAAGATGGCTCACACAAGTGGGGAATGATGGGCATTGAAGACCACTACAAGCAAGGATAGAGGAAACTCTTATAAACTCAACATTTCTGTAGCAAGAGTGTTTTTGTAGTTCTTCAGCCTTCCACTCTTTTTAAGTTTTTGGTTCTTGCTTAAAAGTAATTGGAGAGAAGAATAGGAGAAGAGCAAGTGGATATCAAAAATCAAAATCAAAAAAGGAATTGTCTATTTGGTGAGTTTCTTTGAAAGAAGTTGAAGAAGAGGACCATTTTGGAAAGAGTTAATTCAAAACTTTTCAAAAGACAATGGAAGACCTTAAAAAGGTGGTAGCCAAAGAGAAGGCAAAAAAATCCAAGGATCAGATCCTACAATTCAAAGCACAAGTGAGGCAATTGGTGACTAACAAAGCATTGGTGTCCATCCTGAAGGCAAGTTATGAGGAAGTGACAACCGCATACAAGAGAGAGTTCCTTCTTTGTATTATAAAATACCAAGAAGCAATGAAGGATGTGTAGGACAACCTAAAGGTGATGCATCAAAAACTCATCAACATTATGATTTGCTTGAATGCAAAGAAGCATGAGAACCTTGATCTTTTGGTAGTAGCAACTACTCTTGCACTAACCAAGGTTCTTCAAGATAGTGAAGTGATGGTGCAATTAACTTTCAAGGGGTTGAAGGAGAAGAAATGTCAAAATACCATCAAACAAGTATGTGCTGCCATGTTGTAGATGATGGAGGACTTTGAGGACACCAATATTCACCTCCATAAAGTCCACAAACTTATAGAGCCACTTGGAGATCAAACATTGGAGCAGATTTCCCTAGGACTTAGAACTAGAATAGATAGAAAACTTAGGGAGTTAAGGGAGAGCTTGTGGATGACCTTGTAGAGTCTTTATAGCCAGAGGAGAAGTTCAAGGAGGCATAAGAGTCAGTAGAACCAGTTGAGTAGATAGTGGTGAAGCCCAATGCCCCAACCATACCCTCTCTGTACCCTCCTAGTGCCATAGACCCAATAGTGGCCATCATTGACCATTAGGTGTTTCTTGGCAATTTTTATTTCTTAGGTTTCTTTATTGTAGTTCTGAATGTCTGCACCTACTAAGTGAAAAATTTGAAGTGCTATATTTTTTACCAGACTAGTGGTGAATAAATTGAAAGAGCTTCAATTAGGACATCCCATTGCCAAGTGTCCAACTAGGGATGGACAACTTCAACCCATTGCCCAAATAGAGCTCTTGAAATATGAGGATCAGGGAAACAAAGAATCTCAAAAGATCAAGCCACTTATTGGAAACTTTATTTGTTCTAACATGATTGAAGGCTCAATCTTTACAAGTTTGATACACTTGCAAGGTATGATATTTGATCATTGTTGTAATATTTTGGTTGATTGTGAGAGTTCTAAGAATTTCATGTCTATGCAATTAGCAAAAGAATTATGTATTCCTATCAAGCTACTATTTAGTAATAGATTGATGATGGTAGATGGTAGAAAGGATTTTTCATTTTGTACCTCATATTTTATTACATTCAAAATTGGGAAGGAATATTCAAAGTGTATGAGGTTTGTAGTAGCTCCCCTACACTACAATGTCATTTTAGGTCTATTTTGGCTTGAACATCATAAGGTTCAATTTGATTTGACTTGACAAGAAATTCAAGTACAACACCAAGGTAATAATTACATATTAGGTTGTTTGGCACTTTTGAGTAAAATACTTGAGAATAGTCAATCCCAAGATGGGAAGTTTGTTAATAAAGTAACTATAGAGTAAGTTTTGGAAAAACATATTCTTATTTTTTCTATTTAGATCAAGCCAATTGTGCAATGAGAATTGAAAAGTGTAATCAGCCTCAACAAGCAATGGTTGATCACATAGTGTCAGAAGTTTTAGATGTGTTTTCAGAATATCTTTCAAAAGGATTACCTTTTGATTAAGGTATGCTCTTCAAGATCATGCTATTGCTAGGTAGTAATCCTTTGAGTAGACCAATCCATAAGCTCTCATCAAAGGATTTAGAAGAGCTTTGAACAACATTGGCCAAGTTGTTGGAGAAGGATTTCATATGACATAATATATCTCCTTGGGAAGCACCAATACTCTCTATAACAATGAAGGATGGAGGACTTTCATTATGTATTCACTACCCTGGCCTTAGTAACATATCATAAAGAATGTATATCCCTTGCTTTGAATTGATGACTTGCTGGATCAATTGATTGGAGCACAATACTTCTCCAAGTTGGATCTTCAAAATAGTATTTTTGGACTCCTATTAATGGGGAGGATGTGCAAAAGATTACCTTTTGCACAAGGTATGGGTATTTTGAGTGGAGAGTTTTACTTTTTGAGCTCACTAATGCTTTGGCAACTTTCATAGATTAATATGTGATAGTGTTCTTGGATGATGTTTTAATCTACAATAAGATGGAGGTAAAACACAAGAATCACATATGAGAAGTCCTAAGATGATTACGCCAATGGAAGTTTTATTGCAAGAAGTTGAAGTGTGCCTTTTGGCAAAAGGAAATTAACATCTTAGGTCATAAGGTCTCATCCGAGGAGATCAAAATAGAAGAGAAGAAAATCAAGGCCATTGTCAATTGGCCTACTCCTACAAATGCCATGGAAGTGAGGGCATTTAATGGCTTGGCAGGATTTTACCAATGGTTTATCCACTACTATGATCATATGGTTGCACTACTGACCAATCTCTTAGAGAAGAAATCAAGATTTTAGTGGACCATCAAGCACAAAGAAATTAAATTCAAGAAACTAAATCAAGACCTATCTTCCAACCATATGATCCTCAACTACCTTATGTGGTTGGTTTTGATGCTTCTAACTTTACCATTAGAGCTATGTTATAGCAATTTTTTTTAGATGAATTACATCTCATTGCCTTTGTGTCTTGCCAAAAGTGAATTAATTTGCTTGAGATCAAGAACAACTAGGAATACAACACTTTTTCCTCCAAGGAAGGCCTTTAATTCTATGAGAACCAAAATCTATGGTCGAGCCAAGGGTGCTCTACAAATTGTATGGTTTTAGAAGACCATGACTTACCAATCATTGGTCACATGGGTGTAGGCAAGACTTTGGGTACCCTGGAATGTTAGTGGTGGTGACCTAACATAGTATAAGAGGTTCAAGTGTTTGTTTGATCTTGTTAGAGCTACTAATGCAACAAAACAATAACAAAAAGATGAGTGGACTCCTTCAACCACAACCAATTCCACCTACCTAGTAGGAACATGTAGCCTTAGACCTCATCACATCCTTGACAAAGACAAACTAGGGCCTTAAAACCATTGTAATGTTTGTTGATAAGCTCAACAAGTAGATTCATTTGGCACCTAACATGGATACAATTGATGCTCCAACATTGGCCTAGATCTAGTGTGGTATCCACATTTTGTTGGTTTTATTATATTTTGAAGAAGAAGTGTACAATCAAAGTCAGTTGAAGCCAAATGGCAACAAAAGAAAAAGAATTTTGTCTTTCAGTCAAACCCAAAGCATTTTACTTTGTGTCAAGAAAAGAAGAACTCAAACTCAGATTGGACTTGTCACTGGAGAAACCCAAAGTAAGGAAACTTTGCCTCGGAGTGATCATCCAATGCAAAGACAAAGTAACAAATTTCCTTTGGGTTTGCAAGCCAAGAACATACTAGCAAGAAAACGGCTAATGTATGAGGAGATAAAATTGATAGTGACAAGAAGAATGCATGAAAAATGTGTGATTATCAAGTGAAGAGTGACTAAAGAATGACCACGCAGAGAAGAAATATAAAACTGAGAATTCATCAAGGGACTTTCAAAATGCCATGCAAGTATCCTTTACCACTAAGAAGTGCCTATTACATAGCCAGCTAAGAGTTCAATGTTTAAGAATCTTGAGGGAGTGAGAATTTTGCATCTAGGAGATGGAAGAATTATCTTCTAGATACCAAGAGTGAGAGATTGCATGATGCCAATGAGGGGTGGAAAGAAGAGTCCCTTACTCATAGTGAGGAATCTTGTGATTTGGAGGTTAGATGTCATAGTTATGACATCTAACCTCCAAGGATTGAAGTCTTGAGTTGTAATACCAAGAGCTAGCCATATGATCTAGATGTGAAATTTGGTTTGGTAACATCTGGAACGATGTTATACATGATGGTCAAATAGATCATATAGAAGTATCACCAAAAGGGTACTTCTACTAATAGGGCAGAAAACCCAAATAGATTTGAAAACCTTAGAACCAATAGCTAGACATATGATTTGAAGGTGAGATTGGGTTGGTAACATCTGGAATGATGTTACACAGGATGGATTGAATAGATCAGAAAGATGTATCACCAAAAGGGGACTTCTACTTATAGAGTTGGCATCGAAATATGCCTGAAATCTTTGAAGGCAATTTTGGAAGCCTAAATGGATGAATTAGGCCTAA
Source organism: Lunularia cruciata (assembly GCA_948567375.1). NCBI lineage: Eukaryota > Viridiplantae > Streptophyta > Marchantiopsida > Lunulariales > Lunulariaceae > Lunularia > Lunularia cruciata. The sequence continues at coordinate 32,135,344 of OX419762.1, read as the reverse complement.
AAAATGTATAGATTCCCCCCCAATAGAGGAAAGGTTGGCCTTCCCTCCCCCTTGCTTTGTCTCATAGAGAGCTTTCCAACGGTACCTCACCCACGTGATTCTGAGATTCCTACAAGAAGATTCCCTAAAAGATTCCCTCCGGTCAAAGCTTGTTTGACCAACCAGATAAGACCAGGACCAACATGTCACCCATCCAAGTAAGTAATCCAAGGGTGGAGCTTGCTGACATGTCACCTATCTATGTACTTAATCCTATGGTGGAGCTTCATTGGAGGAGATCCGCTTTACCTATATAATAAAGAGAAGGTGCTCCTTTGGGGCATCAGAGTTTGAGTGTGAAAGTGTGTGTTTCTCATGGTGTGTTTCTCTTCAGGTCTCCTATCCTCAGCGTATTACAATGGTATCAGAGCAGGTGTTGTCCAAGAGAGCAAATCACCCCTCTTGGAAGAACATGGGCTATTGAGACTGAGTAATTTTGAGGAGAGACATTCTGGTGTAATTGGTAGATTAGGAGGATAGAATGGAAGCTCCGGGAGGACAATATCCAGTGCCTCGCTTTCCATTCTTGAATCCATTCAACATCAAGATTATGTACATTCAGCACGAGAAAGTGAGAGTGTATTTGGTTTTTCACTTCGGAGCAGAGTTCGTGGATACAATAATGAATTCGCCAAACCCAATGATTTTCCTTATAGTGATTTATGATAGAGAGTAGGATTTGACAAGTTACATTTTGTTGTGATGGATTTGAATGTTCCAAATCCGTTCCCTTTTAACACTCAAGTAGAAATTAGTTATGTACTGAGACCAAAAGTGATGTTTAGGGATTTTGTGGTCAAGAATTTTGGTGAGGAATATTACCAATGAGTGGTAGCTTCTGAGGTCCCAATGGTAGTTCCAATAGTTTGTGCACCCTCTAGAGTGATCATATTAACTCTCTATTGAAGTTTAGGGTATAGCAATCGAGTGTTACAGGAACCATGGATCCGTAGTTACAGGAGTTGGTGCAAGGAACGCAGGGGATGTTGAACAAATTTTGAGAGATTAAGATGACCATGGAGGGGTTATAAAGTCAAGTGCAAACCCTCAGGAATGATCAAGCAATGCAAGAAGAAGAGCCGTCTCAAAATCCAATACCTACGACTGAAGTACTTGGAGAGGCACTTGTGCCTACAAACCCTATCAATGATGAAGCCACATTACTACTCCAGATGAAGAAGACCTGCAATATCAAGCCTTACAAGGGACAACGTATGATGGGAGTAGTGGAGAATTGGATCTCGAGAATGGATTGATATTTTTGGTTGTTCTCAACAGAGATCACCGAGCATGCTGTAGGCGTGTTTGCATGTGGGTACTAGATCGATAAAGCCCTCACATGGTACGACGCTTGGGAACAATCCATGTTGGCCAAGAGAAGGGAGGTCACATAGACAGCAATGCAAGAAGGATTGCTGAAGAATTTCCAATCGGTGGACTCTGTGCAGATGGCCCGGATCCGACTATGGGGATTGAAACAGAAGAACAACATACAAGAGTATGTGAAGGCATTTCTGGATCTACAAGTTGCAATAACCAACATGAGTCTAGTAGAGGCTCTTGACAATTTCAAACGAGGGTTGAAGGAGCGGATTTGCCAAGAAGTCATGTTACAAAATCCTTGCATGATATTTGAAGCTATTGCTTGTGCACAAAGAATAGCAAGAGCATTAGGTGGAGGTGAAGGAGTAGTTCGACTTCAACATTATTGGGCAAAAATGACACCCATGGGTGGACCAGTACCGATGGAACTAGGCAACCTTTGATTTCGAGACCGAGGAGTACAACCGCTTCAAGGAGAACGGGGACGGGTAGAAGAACGGAGAGATGGAGTCCCCGAGGAGAAGGAACTCAAGGAGAACAACGCCGTTGTTACAATTGTGGTTGTATTGGGCATATATCTACCAACTATCATGCTCAACTTTCCAGAGGCCCTCAACCTTCATACAGGTGATGTTTGAACAACATGGAGAGATGCACTGAAGAGGAGGAGGTGGAAGTCACTTTGGAAAATGAGATTGCCAGTAAATGTACCTTGTGGCCTTACTGGCTCAATAAGGAAGCTAGAAAAAAAGGGAAGGAAGAAGACAAGCGCACAAAGGTACCAAAAGGCAACCTCACAATTGATTGTAGTGAATGTGGTCCTAGAAGGCAATCAAGTGAGAGTGTTAATAGATCCAGGAGCCACATAGAATTTCTTGTCTTGCTCTATTGCAATAAGATTGGGAATGGATCTAGAGAGAGATGAGAGTGAAGAAGTAGAGTTACCTACTGGACAAACAGAGAGGATTGAATCATTACCCAGGTGTGTAACACTCTCTGTAGGAAAATATCAAGAAGCAGTTGAGTGGCGAGTGATACAATTAGCTCATTATAATGCAATCTTAGGTATGCCATGGATGGAGCATTACAACCCTATGGTAGATTGGAGGAAGAAATTAGTGAGAACCCACCAATGGTCGATCATTGGGGTTAAAGAAAAACCACATAGGCAAGAATTGCCTCTGTATGTCATAGGAACAACAACTATCTGTAAGACTGATAGGTGTTTCATGGGTCTAATAAGAGAAGTCCAGAGTGCACAACTCAAGGGACAAATTCCTGAGAAATTGTTGGATGTCATAAATGAGTTTCAAGATGTCTTTCCTGATGATCTACCCTCAGGGTTACCACCAAAAAGGAGAGTAGATCATAAAATTGAGACACTCCGCAGAAAGACACCCCCCTGTAAGGCCCCATATCGCCTATCATCTCATGGGTTAGAGGAGTGCAAGAATCAAATTGAGGATATGCTACAGAAAGGGTTCATCCAACATTGTATATCACCATATGGGGCTCTGGTCTTGTTTGTGAAGAAGAAAGACGGTATAATGCGCATGTGCATTGACTATCGAGGTCTCAATCAACAAACAGTCAAGAACAAATACCCCTTACCTCGCATGGATGATCTATTTGATCAACTCAATGGAGCAAGACACTTCACCAAACTAGATTTGCAGAGCGGTTACAATCAAATCCAAATTGCATAGGAGGATGTGTACAAGACTGCCTTCTGAACCAGGTATGGCCACTTCAAGTATCCGTGATGCCTTTTGGTCTCACCAATGCACCTGCCACTTTCATGAGTCTAATGAATGACATATTTTGTTCATATTTGGATAAGTTTGTCATTGTCTTCCTGGATGACATCTTAGTATACAATAGCATGATGATGGAACACAAACAACATCTATGAGAAGTCCTCCAGATTCTAAGACAAAATCAATTGTATGCCAAAATTTCAAAGTGTGAGTTTGGCAAGTCTGAAGTAGACTACTTGGGGCACAGAGTAAGTGCAGAGGGTATTCAAGTATTCATAGATAAATTAAAGGTCATACAAAAATGGAGAGCCCCATAAGATCAGACTCAACTCAAGAGCTTCTTGGGTTTGACGGGATTCTATTGTCGATTTGTCAAGGACTTCTCCAAGGTTGCACAACCTTTAATAGCACTGCTTGGCAAGGGGAAGAAGTGACATGGAGAACCGCACAAGAGTTGGCCTTTCAAGAATTGAAAGTCACCTTGCTACATGCACCAATCTTGAAATAGTATGACCCAAAATGTCCAATCAAGTTAGCTACAAACACATCATGCGTAGCAATCATAGCAGTCCTACAACAATAATGGCATGAAGGATAGCATCCCATTGCATATTTCTCTCAAAAGTTGTTATCGGCAAAGTGCAACTACTACACCACAGAACAAGATGAGTTGGCCATCGTCTTGGCAACCATGCATTGGAAACACTAGCAGGGTGAGAAGGCATTTGTGGTAGAGACAGACCATAAACCTCTAGTTTACCTTGAGACGCAGAAGGATCTATCTCGTCACCAGATTCGATGGGTAGAGTGGCAACAACGCTTCAACATGACAATCACCTACGTTGAAGGTAAAAAGCAACTTGCAGATGCATTCACCCGCATGCCAATGGCAAACAACTTAATGGTAGAGGTTTAGATTAACCCTAAATTTTGGCTAGAAATTCTAGCGGCTATAAAAACTGATCCATAGATTGTAGAAGGGCAATCATCCAAAGGTGTCACGAGCACCCAAGGACTCACCTTTCGTGATGGCAGATTATGGATTCCAATGTCCCAGAATTGCACACCACTATTCTAGCGGAGTGTCATGATTTGGCCATTGCATGTCATGTTGGAGTGGACAAGACCTTGGATGCAGTCCAGCGCCATTACTATTGGCCCAAGATGTGCAATGATGTGATGGACTACGTGCATAGTTGCTTACTTTGTCAACAGAACAAAGCTTCTAATCAAGCTCCTACAATCTCTCCCTACTCCTACACAACATTGGGAACAAGTGTGTATGGATCTCATCCGTGAATTACCCAAGACCACATCAGGATTTGACTCCATCGTGGTCTTTGTGGACCGGCTTAGCAAAATGATTCATGTACGCCCTACCACCAAGGAGGTGACCGCTCCACAACTTGCTCAATTATACTTAGATGCAATCTTCTTTCACCATGGCTTGTCTCGAGTACTCATCACCGATAGGGGTACTCAATTCACCAATTTGTTTTGGCGCATCCTCTTTGGTTTCTTCAAAACCAAGATGGCCATGTCCACAGCTTACCACCCACAAACAGATGGACAAACCGAGCGGGCTAATTGCACTATTGAAGACATGTTACGCGGCTTCACCTTAGAAGAGCAAGAGAGGTGGGACACCCTACTCCCGTTGGTGGAATTCGCTTACAGCAATTCAGTGAATGCATCCACCCAGGTCACTCCATTCTTCCTCATGTATGGTGAGCATCCCTTCACACCTTTTATCTTGATGAAGATCTGTCCGGTGGCTACCAAGGTCAATGCAGTCAACACATTTGTTTCTAGAATCCAACAAGGGGTGGAGAGCGCTAAGCACAAATGACAGATTGCGCAAAATCACCAAAAGCAGTATGATGATGCACACTGTAGGCACATGGAGTTCAATGTTGGGAATCAGGTGTGGCTATCGACAACCAACCTCACATTAGTGGGACCTTGTAAGCTCAGACCTCATTTTATTGGGCCTTTCTCAATTCTCCGTTGAGTTGGCGCTATGGCCTATCACCTTGAGCTACCATCACACATGAAGATCCATCCAGTGTTCCATGTTTCCCTACTACACAGATATGCTCCTCGATGAGGCTTGGGTCATTCCACACAAGACATTCGACCTTGTCCGACACTCGTTGATGGCAACGAGGAATATGAGGTGGAGCGTATTCTCCAAAAATGCATGTGTGGTACTCGTCATCCACGGGTGGATTATCTTGTCCAGTGGAAAGGTTACCTCCTCTATGAAGCAACCTGGGAACCCACTGCCAATTTGACACATGCACCGGTGTTGGTGCAAGCATTTGAGCAATAGTTGCACAACGAGGACGTTGAGTCTTAAAAGGAGGAAGGTTTGTAATACAAAGAGCTAGCCATATGATCTAGATGTGAAATTTGGTTTGGTAACATCTAAATTGATGTTATACATGATGGTCAAAATAGATCAGATAGAAGTATCACCAAAAGGGTACTTCTAATAATAGGGCAAAAAACCAAAATAGATTTGAAAACCTTAGAACCAATAGCTAGACATATGATTTAAAGGTGAGAATTGGGTTGGTAACATCTGGAATGATGTTACACAGGATAGACTGAATAGATTAGAAAGATGTATCACCAAAAGGGGACTTCTACTAATAGAGTTAGAACCAAAATATGCCTGAAATCTTTGAAGGCAATTTTGGAAGCCTAAACGGATGAATTAGGCCTCAAAAATGTGCAGATCCCCCCCACCAAAGGAAAGGCTAGCATTCCCTCCCTCTTGCTTTGTCTCGTCGAGAGCTTTCCAATGGTACCTCACCCACGTGATTCTGAGATTCCTACAGGAAGATTCCCTAAAAGATTCTCTCTGGTCAAAGCTTGTTTGACCAACCAGATAAGACCAGGACCAACATGTCACCCATACAAGTAAGTAATCCAAGGGTGGAGCTTGCTGACATGTCACCTATCTATGTACTTAATCCTATGGTGGAGCTTCATTGGAGGAGATCCGCTTTACCTATATAATAAAGAGAAGGTGCTCCTTTGGGGCATCAAAGTTTGAGTGTGAAAGTGTGTGTTTCTCATGGTGCGTTCCTCTTCAGGTTCCTATCCTCGGCGTATTACATGAGTAGACTTCTGATCACTTTCTTGGCCTGGAATTGGAACTTGAGTTTTCTAGATTTCATGGCAGAAATCACTACAAGTAATTGTGAGAAGGGTTTGGAGGAAGAAGGGGAGAGAGGCAATCCAACTCGACGGACAAAGTCAGATTGGAGACTAGTCCTAAGGAAAGAGGCTGGTGAGGAAACCTGAGTTACATTCCATGGGAAGGGAGAGTCTGCACAAGAGACTACAAAAATTTGCAACTCCTTTAGTGCTCCACATATGAAGAATGGATACAAAGCGGAAACCTATCAAGCCCAATAATTCTAAAGTTGAGTATAGCAAAGTGATGTAACTCAGTGCTCATCTTTTAGCTTAATTTTGAGTATCAATCTTGTGTGTGTGTGTTTGTGAGTGTGTGTAGAAATTCAAAGTGCAAGTCAATAGCTTGTTGGATGTAAGATTCCATGCTTGATTTCATTTGGTGTGTTTCATCCTAAGTGGATCGCAATCAAAGCAATGTTGTGACTTATCTATGAGGAATTGTAGTGTTGGTAGTATTTTGCATTTGTAATCATAAAGTTGGATTATTGCAAAGCAATTTTAATTGAGGAAGTTGTGCCTTCAGTGGAGGGGTGGAACATAATTCCAAGGTGAAGTTGTTTCATGGTGTAGTAGCCTTCTTTAGGAAGAACTAAATCATCACAATCAAGATTGTTTGGACAGATGGGATGAATTGTGATTATGGGTATTGTTAATTTGTGAGAAGAAGGTGATTAAGTACTTGTTACTCTCTTTTGGGTGTGGTTTCTACTTGAGAGATTAAAGATGCAATCAAGAAAAACTGTTTTGTGAATTTTGCTTTGTATTTAACCATTTTTTACTCATATCTTTGTGGGACCAAACAGTTACATGTTGATTACCACAAAAGTGATACTTCTTGGGTTGTCACATGATTTTGGTATCACTATCCAGGATCTTGGTGTGCACTAATTATGTTTGGCATCTTGGTGTGCAATAATTATACTACCAAGATGGTTGAATCCAAGGCAACTCGGAGGGATGATGCGGAAACTGTAGCCAAATTTTTCTTCCAAAACATCATCTCACGTCATGGATGTGCTTTGGAATTGGTCAATGACCATGGGACTCATTTTTTTAACTCACTTGTTGAGGCATTAACCAAGTACTTGGAAATCAAACATCGGAAGATGACTCCTTACAACCCGGAGGCCAATGGATTAACAAAGAAGGCAAATGGATTGTTATGTAAAATATTGAATAAGGTGATTGTCAACTATGCCTACAATTGGGACACAAAGCTACCTGCAGCTTTGTGGGCATATAGAACCACTAAAAAGATTACAACCAAGCAAAATCTATATTTCTTGACATACGGATAGCATCCTATACTACTAGTTGAATTTGAAGTGCTATCATATTGGATCCTTTGTAAGGAATGATTGTTGGAGGAAGAAAGTTAGGATCTCCAAATCCATCAACTAATATGGTTGGAAGAGAAAAGGGACAATGCAATGCAAACCACAAAGGAAATACAAGACCAGCAAAAACTCAAGCATTATAAGCAAATCAAGCTTGTCATTGTTTGAGAAGGCAATTTGGTGTTGTTATATGACAATTGCCAAAAACATTTCCTGGCAAGCTGCACTTATGATGGATGGGGCCATATTGAGTAATGCACATTTATGATAATAGCTCTTTTCAACTTGCAGACTTGGAGGGAAGTCTATTTGCCACTCAAGTAAACGGGTGGAGAGTCAAAAAATATTGGACTGTGGACCTTGACATGTACAAAGAAGCCAAGTATGATGTTTGCAAGGATGCTCACATTTGAGGGAAGGGGTATGTGGTACCCACATTTTTTGGTTTTGACAATTTTTTGAATTAGAAGTGTATTGATAAGTCAAATTGAAGCCTAATGATGAAGAAAGAGAAGAAGATTCATGTGATCGGAGTGAACCCAAAGAAGTCAACTTTGTGTGAGAGCAAGAAAGACTCAGATTGGACTTATAAGGGAAGACCTAAAATAAGTTTACTTTGCATTAGGGCAATAAATCAGGTCCAAAGAACCCATAACAACTTTCCTTTTGGTCCTGCAAAACAAGAACGTACAATTTTGTAATACAACACTTAGCACTACTAGCCAGGTATTCAAGTTTAGGTTTAGGTTTTTCAATACCAATAGCTACATATATTATCTAGAGGTGAAAATTGACTTGGTAACATCTAGAAGGATGTTATGTATGATGGGCTAGGTAGATTAGATAGAGGTGTCATAGAATGAGAGTTCTACCAATAAAACAAGAGCCACAAACAACTTGAAAATGTAATACCAATAGCTATACATATGATTTAGAGATGAAAATTATATTGATAAAATATGGTAGGATGTTGTAGATAATGGACTTATTAGATCAGATAGGGTTATTACCAAGAGAGTACTTCTACTAATAGTGCAAGAGCTAAGAATTGCCTACAAACTTTGGAGTCAATTTTGGAGTCAATTTTGGAGACCTAATGTAATACCTATAGCTAGACATATGATCTAGAGATAAAATTTGGTTTGGTAACATCTAGAAGGATGCTATAAATGATTGACTAAATAGATCAGATAGAGGTGTAATCAAAAGAGTACTTTTACTAAAAGGGTAGAAACCAGAATAGACTTGAGAACCTTAGAACCAATATCTAGACATATGATCTAGAGGTGAAATTTGGTTTGGTAACATTTCAAAGGATTTTATACATGATGGACTAAATAGATAAGAAAAATGTATCAACAAAAGGGGACTCCTCCTAATAAGGCAAAAACCAAAATATACCTAAATGAGGCAATTTTGAGCGCTTGAACGAATGAATTAGGCCTTGAAAATTTGCACATTCCCTCTCAAGGAAGAAAAGGTTTGCCTTTCCTCCCTCTATATGTCTTATCAAGAGCTTTCCAATGGTACCTCACACATACAATTCAGAGATTCCTATAAGAAGATTATGTAAAGATTCCTTCTAGTCAACATTGGTTGGACCAACCAGATAGGACCAGATATGACATGTCACACATCTATGTATCTGATCCAAGGGTTATGCTTGCATTGAGTGTCTCTACTTTGCTATATAATAAAGCCAAGGTGCTCATTTGGGGCATCGGAGTTTGAGTGTGAAACTTGTGTTTTCTCTTCTGCATTTCTCTATTATCCTCGGAACATTACACCTAAATGGATGAATTAGGACTCAAGAATTTGCAGATTCCTCCCCCCCTATAGGAAAGGCTGGCACTCCCACCCCTTAGGTTTGTCTCATTGAGAGCTTTCCAACGGTATCTCACCTACACAATCCTTACAAGAAGATTCCTTAGAGATTCCCTCTGTTCAAAGATGTTTTGACCAACCAGATAGGATCAGAACCAACATGTCACCCATACATGCAACTTATCTAAGGGTAGAGCTTGCAAACATGTCAGTAGTCCATGTATTTGATCCAAGGGTGGAGCTTCCTTTAGGGAGTACCCTTTGCCATATAATATAATCAAGGTGCTCTTTTGGGGCATCGAAGGATTGAGTTTTGCCAAGGATTTTGTTTCTTCTCTTGTGTTTCTCTTAAGGTCACGTATCCTCAAAAGATTACAATGGTATTAGAGTGAGTGTTTCAATCCAAGAGAGTGGATCACCCCTCTTGGAAGAACATGGGCTACTAAGACTGAATAATGTTTTGAGGAGAACAATGGTTCTCTCCAATTTTTGAGCAAAAATTGTATTGCAATAGATAGATTAGGAGAGTGTTAGAGAGAGAATGGGATGGAGGCCCCGGGAGGGCAATATCTGACACCTAACTTTTTGTTCTTGAATCCATTCCATATCAAGATTATGTACATCTAGTGTGAGCAAGTGAGAGTATATCTTGGTTTCCATTTTGGGGCAGAGCTCATGGATATAGTGATGAATTCATCAAACTTGATGATTTTGCCGGTGGTGATTTATGATATGGAGTGGAATTTGAAAATCTACAATTTTTTGTGATGGATTTTAATAGACCAAATCCTCTCCATTTCAACACTCAAGTAGAAATCTATTATATGGTTATAGTAATGTTTAGAGATTCCATAGTCTGCAATTTGGTGAGGAATATTATCAATGAGTGAAAGTGTCTGAAGCTCTAGTGGTGGTCCCAATGGTCCATGGCCCTTCTTAAGTGATCATATTAACCCTTTATTGAAGTAAGAAGTAACAATTGAGCAGTTGTTGTGTAGGAATCATGGATTCATAGTTGCAAGAGTTGATGCAAGGAATGCAAGGGATGTTGAATGAGTTTCAAGAGATCAAGATGACGATGGAGGCATTGTAGAGTCAAGTAAGTACCTTCAAGAATAATCAGGCAATGTATGAAAGGGAATTGTCCCAAAACCTAATACCAACTATTGAAGTACATGGAGAGTCACTCATGCTAATGACATCAACCCCAGTTCACAATGAGAGATATTATTTATATGTAGATATATGATGGTTCTACATTAGTCATGATGAGCTAAAGATAGCTATAGTTAAGATAGAGGGGACCTTACTTTAGAGGAAGTGGAAAAGATGAGCACCACTATTTTGAATTCTAGTGTGTTGACTTGGTATTATTCCTTGATGTTTGGCTTTGAGGAACGAATTGAAAACTCTTGGACCCACAAGCCTTTTTGTTTGATCTTCTTCTATAGTCCAAGGATAACCCATGGTTTGAATCTTGGAGTGTTAGCCTTCAATGGAGGAATATGATGGAGTTGGGGTTACTTGCCTTCTTAGTTTATAGTGCACTACCATAATAGCCATCAAAGGTTCATCTTGAGTGAGAGATAGGTTGGCTCACAGGCCACATTATTACAATGAATGAAGAGGACATGCATTATCAAGCCTTAGAAGGAACAACTGTCCATGGGAGTAATGTACAATTGGATTTCAAGAATGAATTGATACTTTCAATTCTTCACCATTGAAATCACCTATCATTTCAAATGCATATTCACACGTGGGTACTTGACTGATAAAGCCCTCACATGGTAGGATGCTTGGGAATAATCAATGTTGGCAAAAGGAAGAGAGGTCACTTGGACAACCATGCAAGAAGGGCTATTGAAGAACTTCCAATCCATGGATTTTGTGTAGATGGCCCATACTTGACTATGGAGTGTGAAGTAGAAGAGTAGTGTACAAGAGAACATGGAGATATTCCTTGATCTACAAGTTGCAATAACCAACATGAGTCTAGCCGAAGCTCAGGATAATTTCAAACAAGGATTAAAGGAGTGAATTTTCCAAGAAGTAATGGTAAAAAACCCTTGCATGGTTTTTGAAGCCATTGCTTGTGCTAAAGAATAGCAAGGGCGCTTAGAGGAGGTGAAGGAGTAGTCACGGCTCAACATTATCAGGCTGAAACACAACACTTTGGTGGATCAGTCCTTATGGAATTAGGCAGCATTTGGTTTCAAGAACAAGGAGCACGACTGCTCCAAGGAGAAAAGGGACGGCTTGAAGGAACAAGAGATGGGGTCCCACAAGAAGAAGGGACTCAAGCACAACAACATCATTGTTACAATTGTTGCCAAGTTAGGCACCTAGTCATCAATTGTTGTACATGATGTCCTAGAGGCCCTTGGCCTCCATACAAGCAATCTTTGAACAACATGGAGAGACTAATTGAAGAAGAGGAGGTGGAAATCACATCAAAAAACAAAGATTGCCAATAAATGTACCTTATTGCCTTTTTGGTTCAATAGAGAAGCAAAAAAGAAAGGAAAGGAAAGGAAAGGAAGAAGACAAGTGCACAAAGAGTGAGGAAGACAAACTCACAGTTGATTATCATAAATAGAGTCCTAGAGGGCAATTAGGTGAAATTGTTGATAGACCCTCAAGCAATAGAGAACTTCTTGTCTCGCTCTATTGCAATAAGGTTGGAGATAGATCTAGAGAAGGATGAGAATGAAGTAGAATTATCTAATAGGCAGATAAAGATGATTGAATTGTACCTTGAAAGGTAGCACTCTCTATAGGAGAGTATCATGAAGAAATGAAGTGGTGAGTAATACAATTAGTTCATTATGATGCAATCTTAGGTATGTTGTGGATGGAGCACTATAATCCCATGGTTGATTGGAGGAAGAAAGTATTGAGAACTCACAAATAAAAGATCATTGGGGTTAAAGAGAGAGCACACATGAATTACACACATGAATTACACAAGAATTACCTCTTTATGTCATAGGGACAATAACTATTTGTAAGATAGATAGATGTTTCATGGGCCTAATAAGAGAAATCCAAAGTGTACAACTTGATGGACAAGTTCTTGAGAAATTGAAAGATGTGGTCAATGAGTTTCAGGATGTCTTCAAGGATGAGCACCAAAAAGGAGAGTAGATCATAAAATCAAGATAATTTTTGGGAAGACATCTCTTTGTGAGGCACTATATTGTCTATCTCTACATGAGTTGGAGGAGTGTAAGGCTCAAATTGAGGATATGCTATAGAAAGGGTTTATTGTACCCAACATACCACCATATGGGGCTCTAGTCTTGTTTGTGAAAAACAACAACAATATAATGCACATATGCATTGACTATCAAGGTCTAAATCAACAAATGGTGAAGAAAAAATACCCCACATGGATGATCTATTCAATCAACTCAATGGTGCAAGACAGTTCACCAAACTTGACTTATAGAGAAATTACAATCAAATACAAATTATGGAAGAAATTGTCCACAAAATTACCTTTTAAACAAGGTATGGCCACTTTGAGTAGCTGTTGATGCCATTTGGCCTCACCAACACAATGGCCACTTTCATGAGTTTGATGAATGATATGTTTTGTCCATACTTGGATAAATGTATTATTTTTTTCCTAGATGACATCCTTGTCTATATTAGGTCAATGATGGATCACAAGCAACATCTACGAGAAGTCCAAATTCTATGATAAAATCAGATGTATGCCAAAATCTTAACGTGTGAGTTTTGCAAGTTTGAAAAAGACTATCTAGGGCATAGAGTAAGTACTAAAGGTATCCAAGTGTTAACATATAAAATAGTGGTTATTAAAAGATGGAGCGCTCTAGAGGACCACACTCAACTCAAGAGTTTCTTAGGATTGATGGATTTCTATCATCTATTTATCATGGACTTCTCTAATGTTGTACAACCTCTAACAACATTACTTGGCAAGGGGAATAAATGGATGTGGAGAACCACACAAGAATTTACCTTTCATTACTACATGCACCAATCTTGAAATGGTATGTGGTGCCCACATTTTTTTTTTTTTTCAAAATAGAGAAGAAGAAGTGTACAGTGAAGTCGGATTGCGCTTGTATGGCCAAAGAAGGCAAAGAAAAGAGTCTTTGGGATGAAACCCAAAGTAAAGTGACTTTGGGTCATAAGGCAAAGTACTCGGAAATGCCCTATCGGCATACAACCCAAAGTAAGGAGTCTTTGTATCGATAGGAGCTCAACCCGAGGTGAAGCCAGTCTAACAACCTTTCGTTTAGGCGAGAAATTCAAGAAGGGACCATTCAAAGCTGGCAGCCCATAGGCGTGAAGTATGATTGACATTGACAGGTGCATGCAAGAGGTGTGATTTTGCGGTAGAAACTTGAATTGAAGAGAGACAAAGAAAGCGCAACTCTATAAAAATTGAGCTCGTGATGAAGCAATGTCGAGCAATTGGAGAGTGCAATGTCAAGCAATCCTTTGCCATTGAGAAGTCGTCCTGCAGGTGATCATGGGAAGGGAAATAGAGTTGAAGATGCGCTAGTGTGTAAGGGAGAAGTTGCGAGAGTGAAACCGAGAGACAGTGAGAAAGCAAGAGAGATGGGAGGAGGAAAGAAGAACTCTGAATTTGCAGTGAGGAATCATGCGATTCGGAGGTTGGATGTAATTGCAAGAATCAAAGTCTTGAGCCGACTTTGGATTACATTCTTGGCATGGAACTGGAATGTTAGTTCTCCAGGATTCATGATTGAGATCATCAAGAGCAAGTGTCTTGATGGACCCGAGGAAGAAGGGAAGAGAGGAAATCCGGCTTGCTAGACAAAGTCGGATTGGAGATTAGTACTCGGAAAGGAAGCAAGCACGGAGCAGGGTGCCACATTCTTGGGGAAGGGAGAGATAGCTAAAGAAACCCAAGAAGTGAGGGATGCATTCTCGTCAAAGCGGACGAAGAATGGATATAAAGTAGAGAGCTATAAAGATCCTGTCAAGGGGGGGATTGTGAGTGCTCTGATGGCAATCCTGAAGCCGAAGAGAACAACCTACGTGATGAAACACCAAGCAATGTTCTTTCACAAATTGTTTGCAAGAGAACCAATAAATTGGGCGAGGTGCTTCCATGGAAGAACGCAACAAATGGTGTGGAATTTGCGGGATAAATTGCCTCCACATTACATTGTGCCGTTTGCAACACACTTCTACCTTAGGTTGAATTTGCTGAACTTGGCGGAGTGAACTCGAATGGTGTTGCACTTCCACCCCGACTTAAGAAGAGAAGTCGATGTAGAGGAGCAACCGTACATCCTTCAAATCCAAAGCATAGACAAGTACTACAAGAAGACGGGGAAGAATGTGGAGATAGAAGCAAGTACTCCAAAATCAAAGAAGCAAAGTTGGCAGGCTGAAGCCAAAGACAAGACGAAACCTCGGAAGGCCAAGAGAGGAAACCCGAGGCAAGGAATGGTGGTGATCGAGTCAAAAGACAAAGACTCGGAAGGTGAAGCCAAGTGCAAGTCCCAAGACTCAAAATGCAAGGAGGAACCCGAGCTAACGCTATAAACTGGAGATACGAGTAGCAACAACAATGAAGGTGGAGAAATGACGTCGGTGACAGCTGCTGCCAAGGAAGAAGAAGAAGTGCAGGTGGAGATCAAGGTCAAGGACAACACGAAGTTGGAGGATAGATACCTGAGGCCAAAGAAAAGACTATTGCAATTCAAAGGGAAGTCCACTCAAGACACAAGGTGAAGTGTGAGGCAAGTCTGAGTAAAGTAAAATAATAAATGAATGAAAGCTCGGGAAGCAAGGCGCCAGTTCCGATACGAAGACTGCAGAGACGAAGGCGAGTATCGGGTGAAACAGAAGTGAGAAGGGAGATTGGTACGCAAGAGGAGGTAGTAGCGAGTAATGGAGTAGAGTACCTGTGGGAGATCGTGTGTCCACTGCTGGTGAAATTGGAGCACAAGAAGAAGGAAATGCAGTCAACTTGTCCAGAAGTGAAGACTGTTTTGCAGGTCTTAGCAAGATTAGAAGAAGAGAACTCAGAGTTAAAGAAAATCATAACCTGAGGTGAGGAGGAAAGTGAAGTACTGCGAGCGGAGGCAATGGTGAAGACTAAGGTAATTGAAGACTTGAAGAGAGAAGTGAGATATCGAGAGAAGCTTGTTAAGACAAGTGACATAGCAAGGGAAAGACAAGTAGTAGAGTATGAGATTTTGAAGCAGCAGTTTGCTGATTCAAGGGTAGAACTTATCCATGCTATGGCGAGAGTAGCGGCAAAGGAACAAGAGCTTGATAGAGTTATGGAGAGTGTAGAGAGAAGAAGCAACTTTGGCAAAGGGAGTTAGCAGCACAATATAGGGAAGAAGAAAGGTTACGAGAGTTACTTTGTAATCAGGAAGAGAAGGTTGTACAGAAGGAGAAGGAGAAGGAAACGGTGAAAGCCGAGTTCAAAGCAGAGTTTGCGATGTACAGGGAGGATTGGCTTGCAGATCGAGAGCAAGAAAGAAAAACGCAATTGGAGCCATTGAAGGAGATTGTCCTCAAGATGAATGCAATGTTAAGTACAAAGGCTAGCATTTGAATTGAAGAAACGAGGTTGCACGAGTTGAAATTGTTGGTGCAGGAGATGAGGCGAAGACAAGCAAAAGATACAGATTTGAATGCGCAGCTGATAAGCCTCAAGACTCTTGTAGATAGGAAGATATTAGAGGTAGAAGATAATATCACGATTAGATTAGACTTGGTAAAGTTGGAGATAGACAAACTTCAGAAAGATGTTAGAGCAAAACCCAAAGTAGATGAAGTAGGAGTACAGATGTCTTTGGAGTTACCATCGGAGACATTGGAGAAGAGTGGGTCGGGAGATAAGGAGTTAGATAAGTTACCCACTAGTGTAATTTCAGATCAAGAAAGAGAATTGCTAGATTTGGTAGAAGAATTAGAAGTTGTGAAACCCAAAGACAGGGAAGTAGGAAGTAAATTTACTTTGGGTTTGAAAGCTGATGACGAAGTAGACATCGGATCAGAGTACTAACAGTTTTGAGATTTGAAGATGCAGATTTGAAGAGGTGCATTGTCATTTCGGATCTGCAGGTTAGAAGAGTTGTTGTAGAACGGTATAGTTGTTAGAACTATCAATTTGTTCACTACTTAAGAGTGGCATTTGCAGTATCATGTTGTTCAGTGCTCATATTTCTAAGAATAGATAAAGCAAAGTGTTGTGAAGCAGTGCTCGTCGCTTGAGCTTGATTCCAAGTATCAACTTTGCAATTGTGTTTGTGAGTGCATGAAGAATTTTGAAGTGCAAGTCAGTGTGCTTGTTGGATGTTGGATTCCACAGCCTTGATCTTCATTCTGTGTGTTTGATCCTGAGTGAAGTGCAATTGAAGCAATGCCTTGACAGATCTGAGAGGAATTGTAGTGTTGGTAGTATTTTGCATTTGTGAGTGCAGTGTGAGGTTGATGTGAAGCAATTTTGATTGAGGAAGTTGTGCCTTCAATGGAGGGGTGGAACACAATTCTGAGGCGAAGTCGTTTTGCAATGAAGTGTCATTTTTTGAGAGAGGCTAAATCATCACAATCAAGATTGTTTGGAAAGATTTGATGGAGTTGTGATTATGGAGTGTTAATTTGTGACAAGACTGCAAATTAGTGCTTGTTACTCTCTTCTGGGTGTGGTTTCTACCTGAGAGTTTAAAGATGCAACCAAGAAGAACTAAAATTGTTACTTTGCTTCATATTTGGACAATTTTGACTTGTATCTCTACAGGAACGAACTTTACTTACCTGGTTACCGCAAAAGTGATATATGCCAAGTTGTCACATGGTATGACTCAAAAAAACCAATCAAGTTGGCTACAAATGCATTGGGTATAGCAATAGGAGTAGTTCTTCAACAAGTGTGGCATGATGGATGGCACCGTGTTGCATATTTCTCCCAAAAGCTATTACTAGCAAAATGCAACTATCACACCACCAAGTGAGAAGAGATGGCCATTTTCCTTGCAACCAAGAATTTGAAGCACTATATTGGCAAGAAGGCATTTGTACTGATAGACCAAAAACCTTTAGTCTACCTTTAAACACAAAAAGATCTATCTTATTGTTAGATTTGGTAGGCAAAGTAGAGACAAAGGTTCAAGAATGACAATCATATATGTATGTGGAAGGAAAGAAGCAATTAGTAGGTGCATTTACCAAAATGCCTTTGGCAAAAAATCTAGTAGTAGAGGTCAAGATGAACTCTAAATTTTGGCCAAGGATACTTGCTACTATGAAAACTGATCCACAAATTGTAGGAGCTCAATCATCAAATGGCATCACCAATACCCAAGGACTCACTTTTTGTAATTTTAGGTTATGGATCCTAGATGACCCAAACATTAGAACCACCATCCTAGCAAAAAGTCATGTTTTGGCCATTGTAGGTCACGTTGGCATGGACAAAACTTTGGATGTAGCAAAATGCCATCACTTTTGGCCCAAGATGAACAACAATGTGATGGAGTATGTTTGAAGTTGCCTACTTTGTCAAAAGAATAAAGCTTCTAATTAAGCTCCCAGAGGACTCCTACAACCCCTTCCTACTCCTACACAAAGATTGGAATAGGTAAGCATGGATCTAGTTTGTGAATTACCCAAGACTCCATTGTAGTCTTTGTTGATTGACTCAATAAAATGATTCATGTGCATCTTACCACTAAGGATGTGACCGCTCCACAATTAGCTTAATTGTACTTAGATGCAATATTTACTCACCATAGGCTGTCTTGAGTGCTCATCATTGATATAGGCACTCAATTCACAAGTTTTTTGTAGAGAACACTCTTTGGGTTCTTCAAAATAAAATCGGCCATATCCATGGCTTATCATCTATAGACCTATAGAAAAATAGAGCGGGCTAATTGCACTATTGAAGATATGCTTTGAAGCTTCACCCTAGAGGAGCAAGAAAGGTAGGACACCTTACTCCCACTAGTGGAGTTTTCATACAACAATTTAGTGAATGCATCCACACAGGCCACACCATTCTTCCTCATGTATAGAGAGCATCCTTTCACACCTTCAAGCTTCATGAAGACTCATGCAATGGATACCAAGGTAGATGCCATCAACATTATTATTTCCAAAATCCAACATGGAGAAAAGAATGCCAAAAATGGGTTGCAGATTGCACAAAATCAATAGAAATAGTATGTAGATGCACATTGCCAACATCTAGAGTTCAATGTTGGGGATCAAGTCTGGCTGTCAACAACAAACCTCATGTTAGTTGGCCCTCACAAGATCAGACTTCATTTTGTTGGGCCTTTTCCCATCCTTTGTCAAATTGGAGCAGTGGCCTATCACCTAGAGCTACTACCACACATGGATATCCATCCAATATTTCACATGTCCTTACTATGAAAATATGCACCTTGACCACCACATGTTTCTTCCATACAAGAAATTTGACCTTATCCAATACTCGTTGATGACACAAACAAATGCATTCTCCAAAAATTCATCTGTGGTACTCGCCATCCGTGGTACTTGCCATCTCATACATTGGAAAGGGTACCCACTATATGGGGCAACATGGAAGCAAGTAGCAAACGCTCCAATATTAGTGAAATTGTTTGAGCAACAACTTTGCAATGATGACATTGCATCTTAAAAGGGGGGAGGTTTGTAATACCAACAGCTAGATATATTATCTAAAGGTGAAAATTGACTTGGTAACATCTAGAAGAATGTTAGGTATGATGGGCTAGATTGATCAGATAAAGGTGTCACTTTCACTAATAGAGTAGGAGCCAAAAATAGCTTGAAAATGTAATACCAATAGCTAGACATATGATCTTGAGGTGAAAATTAGATTGGTAATATCTAAGAGGATGTTTTAGATCAAATAGAGGTATCACCAAGTGAGTACTTCTACTGATAGGGGTAGGAGCTAAGAAGAGCCTAAAAACTTCAAAGTCAATTTCAAAGGCCTAAACGGATGAATTAGGCCTAAAAAATGTGCAAGTGCAACCCCTCTCTCTCCCCTCCCTTCCATCAACAAAGGAAAGGCTAGCCTTCACTCCCTCCAAGTTTTCTCATCAAGAGCTTTCCAATGGTACCTCAACCATGCATTTGGAGTCAACAAATTTGGAGATTCCTACAAGAAAATTCCCTAAGGATCCCCTTTGATCAAAGATGGTTTGACCAATCAGATAGGATCAAAACCAACATATCACCCATACATGCAACTAATCTAAGGGTAGAGCTCATGGACATGTCACAAGTCCATGTATCTGATCCAAGGGTGGAGCTTCCTATAGGGGAGTCCCCTTTGCTATATAATACAATTGAGGTGCTCCTTTGGGGAATTGGAAGATTGAATGTGAAGCTTGTGTTTCTCTTAAGGTCACTTATTCTTGTAAGATTACAAATTCAAATCAAATAGCTACTTTCAGAAGAGTTTAAACTTGAGAGCAACATGATCAAATTACACAAAATCTATGAGTTGCAAGGGAAGATGGACTAAAAAGTGACTAAGAAGCACAAAAGGACAAAATTGTGATTTCATCAAGTAGATTTTGTAGTGCATTCAATACCCTTTGCCTCTTAGCAGTTATCCAAAAGATGTCATACCTATGAGCCCAATAGTTGGAGCAATTTGCGAGAAACCAAGAGTGGGAAGGCACATGATGCAGATTAGTGTTAGGCAGGTTCCTTCACTTGCTGTGAGGAATCTTCCAATTTGAAGGCTAGATGTTGTAGCATGGATTAAAGCCTTGAGAAGACTTTGGATCACATTTTTGGCTTGGAACTAGAATATAAGTTTTCCAACGTTCATGGCAGAAATCATTGCGAGTGAAGACCACTATAAGTGCAGGTCAGTGAGCTTGTTGGATTTGGGATTCCACTAAGCTGATTTCATTTAGTGTGTTTGATCCTAAGTGGATAGCAATCAAAGCAATGCCTTGATAGATCTATGAGGAATTGTACTGTTGGTGGTATTCCACATTTATGATCACAATGTTGGATTGATGCAAGTCAATTTAGATTGAGGAAGTTGTGCCTTCTATGGAGAGGTGGAATGCAATTTCAAGGCAAAGTCATTTTGTGGTGAAGTAGCCTTCTTTAGGAAGAACTAAATCATCATAATCAAGATTGTTTGGACAGATTGGAAGAATTATGATTACGAGTATTGTTAATTTGTGACAAGACTTTGATTCAATGCTTATTACTCTCTTCTGGGTGTGGTTTCTACTTGAGAGACTAAAGATGCAATCAAGAAACAATATTTGGTGACTTTTACTTCATATTTGACCATTTTTTACTCATATATCTATGGGAACAAACTATTATTTGCTGATTACCACAAAAGTGATACTTGCTGGGTTTTCATAGTAATCCTCTACACCAAATCTCCTCAAATTTGTCTTGGTTTGGAGAACTAAATGCCCATGTACAATCTTGGGCCAAATAGTTGGTGACATAAGTGCTCCCATCAATTGAAAGAAAACCCTAATGTAGGATACACGCATTGCCTTGTCAAATACCTTTTTGCAGCCCTATCTCTTTATGGAAACCAATCTGAAATAGCTGCATAAGGAAAATTACTCCTTCTTGGTGTCCTCCCTCTTGGCATTGCAACTACATCTCTAAATATATCCATTGTCTATTGAATCTGCCTCCCTTTAACCAACCTTATGCAAGAATTCTTGTCTCAAGAACTCACAAACTTTGTACATGCAAGTCCTTGTAAAAGTCACCAACAAACAAGTGTAAGCATCATGACTCATCTAGGAAGCCGCTAGATGCTGCTTGGTGATGCCAACAAACAGTTGAAAAAAAAGAAAGGATGCCATGGGATGCCGCCCATGGCCATTGAAGGATAGAGAAATAATGCTCAACAATGCAGCTAGATGTTGCACATCAACACTTTAGGACAAGGAAGCTAAAACCAAAAACCAAAATTTCAAAGTGGAAGCCGTTGGGAGTCACCCATAGATGTTGAGGGATAGGAAATGGTGCACTAGGATAGGAAAAACATGGGGCAACACCCATAGGTGCTGCAAGACAGGCCATGCAATGTTAGGTGATGCTATGGGATAGGAGAAGCACAAAAGAAAATGCAAAAAGGCACAGGTGATGCCCGTCAATGTTGTGGGACAGAAAAAGGGTTTTAGGGTTTAAGTAAGGGTGACATTGGGTGATGCTTGTAGATCATGTGGGTCAAGCCCATTGCTTCAGGGCAGTTCTGATAGACACTATGGAATAGGGCCGGTTGATGCAAGGTGACGTCCATAAGCATTGATGACTGGACTAAAAAATGTCAGCAAAAACTCAAATGTGTTTTGAAAACTTAAAAAGAAGCAAGAAATAAAGTAGAATGGGAGAAAAGAATACCTTTGGCCATGGGTAGTGTAGCTCGAGGGTTATTTTGATGCTGAGAACATTAAGATCAATCTCATTGATTCTGGCAAGAGCAGTTCAAACTTTATGTTGATCCATCCAAGACCATTTTATGAAGGTGGTTGGGTTTATGAATGGTTTGGAAATCAATTAACCAATCTCCTTTCTGATTATTGATTATATCTTCACCATTAGAGATCTTTTCATAACCTCAAATTTCTCCCATGGGGAAATTTGGTGTGCACTTTGGAACTTGATCTCCTTTGAAATTTTCTTTCTTTCCTCACTTGCTCTCACTTGCTCTCTCCAAAGCCAAATCTCTTGGAAATTTCCCTTTCTCTCCCAAACTCTTCTTCTTTTACTCTCAAAGTGGTAGTCTTGGTCCCAAAAAGCCAAGCCCTTCCACATGCCTCTTGAGCTGCACTCCTTCTCTCAAATCCCTCCCAAACTCAAACTGCACTTGTTGAACTGCACTCCTTCTTCTAAGGTGCTATCTTCAACACCTATCTATCAAATGGCATAAACCCTTTGAAAACCCAAATTGCTCTCCTCCTTTGAAAACCCTGAATTGTTGAAGTGCAAACTTGATCTCCTTTGAATTGTTGAAGTGCTAAACTAATTGATTAAAATTAATTAATTGATTTATTAATTGAACTGCAGAATAGTGACTTCTTTGCAAAGGGGAGATTTTATTTAGCCGCTCACATGAAATTATAAGTCTATATCTTGGAGGGAAAAAATCATATTTCACTATGAAAGAACCCTAATTTGGAAAAAAAATCAAATTCTGAGTAGTGACGGATGACCACATGTGACATGACACATTGGCAACCAGCACACTTGACTGTTGCCTTGAGAATAGCCACCAACAAGTGCTAGGATGCAACAACATGCGCTGACTTTTAATCCTAAACAAAAAAAAACACACTACACTAGGTTGCAATTGGCGCCAACCAACATCTACATGAGCCTTTCCCCAATAATACAGGGTGTCAACTGGTGCTAGGCTACCAACCAGCACCTTCCTATGTACACCAAGCATCATCCAATTCCTTTGTATGTACACCAAGCACTACCTAATGCCTTCTAATGCACATCAGCCATCACCAACACCTTTTTACATCAGCTCCATGTGCCAACCGGCATTGACAGATCAAGAAGGCCTTTTCTAGGACAGCAATGAGTGTCAATGGGCAGCAACCTACTAAACTTGGAGTACTAAATTGTAAATGAAACAAAATCATGGATCACATTCTCAAAACAATACTAGATTATGAAGAAGAATAAAAATTAGGAAATTTTTATTATGGAGGAACATGTCCTTATTCCATATACTTGAGATGATGAGCAAGGCATTGTGGCATCACCCTTGATCTACCTACTTTCTTCTCTACCAAAATCCATTCCATTAAGAGATATTTTTGAATCTATTTTAGTTTCCTCTGTAAATCCGCCATTGACTTCTAACCAAAAATTTGACCTATAGATACAAAAGTTATGTGAAATAATACAAACTAAAATTCACTTTAACAAATATGCATTTCTACTATTGTCTTTTAGTTGCACTCTTAACTCCCGCAAAGAATTCCATCTACCTTTTAATACCCCTATACAATGCTCATTTATTACCCTTGCTTTCACCAAATATTTATTGAAATCTTGCTTGTCCTCCATTGAGGCTTGAAAGTTGGGACTATGTGATGCATGGGTACATAACCAGAGTCACCTTAAAGGTAATCTTTGGCCTCAAAACTAAAATATCTCCCTCTCCGGTTCAAATCATTCCACAATGAATATTTTCTCAAACACATCATCTTGTGACATGACACTGGCATTCTTACAAATAAGCAAACGTAAACTTGAATCAAAGAATAGCAAATAAACTAATAAAAACATGAAGGTGCACAAAATCTAAATAACTAAACCAGAAATATAGGGGAAGAACTAGATATTGAACACTTACCTCTTGTAAGATGTATAATTCTCCTTTTATCATCATAAATCACTTGGCCGTTTATGGAAGAGGAGCCTTTTTGGTTGAAATAGATTTCTCCATCCATAGTGGGTCAAGTTGCAAGAGGAAAAAATGTTCTTTCTACTAAACCTACACAAATAGGTAAACCTTTGTGTGCAAAAATTGTAGATATTCTACTCCTCTCCCCATGCTTAGGCTATGCCACTTGACTACAGATCAAATCTAATATAGTTGTCATAACTCAATTGGTAAAGGCAATTTTTGAACTTGCACTAATGCCTCAAATGTTTAACCCCCTTGCGACACAAGCTTCATTATTGTGATGCCCAAATCTATTGAGACCTAGAGCTAGTTTGATCCAAACCGATGTTTGCTCCCACCAATAGTTCTTTTGAAATACATTGTGAGTCTTTATCAAATCTACCAATGTTAAAAAAAATCAATGTCTATTCTAGTCGGCTGGTGGAAGGCATTCACATCTAGACCTCTAAAATATTTTATCACAAACTCCCCAACTATAAGGGTACTTAACTTTGGGTTCTAAGTACCTAAGCATATGTGTATATTCCCACCCACTAATCAATAGTTCTAGCATATCTAAATCTCCCTCTTCATATTCTAGTTCATACAATGATATCTCTAAACCTATTTTTATTATCCATTGTATACATTTTCTATTGTTTCTAGTTACTTCCCCATGAGTGTTACCTCTTGGCATGTTCTACTCTATTTTCCTCAATTCTTGAATCCACCAAAATACACCTACAAGTGATACCTCTTGGCATGCTCTTCTCTATTTTCCTCAATTCTCAAATCCACCCATACAATAACACTATGAATTCATACTCTCTTCACATTCTCTATAGAATGAACACTCAAGGGAGATTTTTAAATATAAAGAGACCACTCAAGCAAGTAAATCAACATTCTTTAGACCAAGAGAGCTTGCTTTTGAGGAAATAAATTGGTCATAGTATAGAGTAAACACTCCAAACAGATTCTTCAAGAAAAATGACTACAAAATGCAGAGAGATCACTCAAGCAAGTAAAATCCATTGGACCAAGAAAACAAAGTTCAAGCCAATAAATTGATTAAGAAGAATGGTAGATGTATCCTTTCAAACAAGAAATTTTAGGAATTGGACTGCACTTCAACTGAATTCACTCCCCCTCCTTCCAACCCACACACATTCTTCCCAACCCATATTCAATTTCTTGTTCTCTACATCTAGAGAAGAACCATCTTCCTTGCTTTGGTGGCAACTAGATTTAAATCAAATCAGGCACTTTTTTTACCCTAAATTGTAATTAATGTTTTATGGTGTGCTAACAAAAAACTTCATATCCCTATTTCTTATGAACCACCTATTAGGGAGTTTGCTAATAATAAGGAACTTGGACGGAAGTCCATAGGGGCTCCCTTTCTTCCTTTGGCTCGCATCATGTACCAATTTGGTTGATGCTTCATGAAAACCTATATGAAAATATAAAGAGCTTCATAAAACTATTTTTGAAACCCCCTACTATAGACATGAGAGGATTTCAAGAAATTGTGTGATGTGGATTGCAGATTTGGGGATTATGGTGATTTTGGGTCTCAAGTTTGAGATTGAGACCTAAGATTTTCATAGTAGTTAGCTTGAATTATCTTACAAGTGGAACACCTAAATTTTTTGTAAGTGCTGTAACACACATTAAGCTAGAATTTTTGGAAAGTGGTAGGGTAAACTGTTCTTGCAAATTGCATGCTCTCCGGAATTTTTTACAGAGTTTTCCATTTTTTAATTTTGCATTGGATTGTTGTGAAAAATTTCTAAAACATTTAATGCACCACATCATACCATTTGGCCCAAGAATGAGGAAGAGATCATTCTTGTGCAAGAAGTTATGAGTTTTTAAGTGAAGGTGGTACCAAATGTGAAATATGTGTGTTGAACAAAGAGATCCCTAGGCCAAATTGGTTGATGAAAAGGGCTGAAATTTTTTAAGGGAAGACAACCTATGGTGTTGATTAAGTGTGATTAATTCCAAAGATCTTAAAAGTATGATGTGGGAGAGCTAGTTGATATTGTGAGGAGAGGCCATTTGAGGAGGGTTAAGTTCTCATAAATGGGGAGTGTAGGTTTGACCAAAAGCATGCTTGGGTGTTTTGATTCCTCTTGGGAGCATGGATGGCAATCATGAGTGGAAATAAGGTTATGTAATGTTCCTCAAGGCAATGAAGTGACTGTAATGGCTGATTTGAAGAAAGGAGAGTTTAAAATTGAATTTGAAGAGTGTTGAGAGGATTCAAAGGATTTCCCCATTTGGAGGAAAGAGTGATTCTAAGTGCTTTTTATGTAGAGAGAAGGGATACAAGAAAATTTCATGTCTTTTGATTCTTGAGTGCAAGAGATTGAGAGAAAGGAGAGGCTTACTTGACTTGGGATTGCATGTTAGACCTTCTTCACTAAGATTAGGAGGGAAGAGATCTAGGACCAAGGAGTTGTATGAGGTTTATAGAGTGGAAGGACTTCCAAAGAGCTATGAGTGTAAAGGAGCAATAAAATTGGTGGAAAGCTTGGTGAAGGATCTTGGAGAGAGTCATAGTACAGCTACATAGAAACCATCACTTGCATTAGAAAGTGTGGTACCCACATATTTTTTTTGTTTTGGATGGTTTTAATAAAGTTTTGAAGAAGAAGTATGTTGGTAAAGGTGAAGGAGGGCTAAACGGAAAGAAAAATGTAAAGAATCATGTGTTTGGTCTAAACCCAAAGTCGACCTTGGGCCAAGTCCAAAGGACCTGGGATGGCAAGAGAGAAAGGCAAAGAAGAGGACTTTGTATTGGGTAACAAAATTTGACCCAAAGAACCTGTAACAAACTTCTTTGGGGTTGCCAATCAAGAAAGTACGTGGGAAGAAAGTGACTACCTTAGGATCAAGGAGTTCTTGATAGTGACAAGAAACAACCTCACAGAATTGGTGAGAGGCACGGAGAAGGAATTGAAGAATGACCAATCAGCAAAGGACTATAAAATCAAGATTTTTGCAAGGAAGCATTGCAATGTCTAGACGCTATCCTGTCTCTATTCAAAGCCGACCTGAAGGAATGCAAATTGCAATTCACAAGAAGAAGAGTGGGTTAGGATCTTGAGAACGATCCTTCACAAGAAAAGAGTGAGGAAACACATGATGGCTCCAAAAGTGAGTGAGATGAGTGCAATGAGAGGTCTTGCAATGTGTAGATTAGATGAAGTGGCAAGGATTGATGTCTTAGCAAGACATTGTATCACATTCCTGGCCTGGAACTCAAATTTCAATTTTCAAAGTTTCATGACAAAAATCACCGCAAGTGATTGCAAGGATGGGCCAAAGAACAAAGAGAAGAGAGGGAATCTGGCTTGATAGATTGAGTCAGATTGGACATTAGTCTTGGGGAGAGAAGCAGGAGAGGTAGGAGGTACCACCTTCTACGGATGTGTGATGCCTCAAAAGAGACTACCAAGATGAGAAATTCTTTCAATCTACCTCACACCAAGAACAGGTATAAGGTGGATAGCTATAGAGACCCCGAGCTGTGAGCCGGCCTGTCTCTCACTAAGGATGAACCTCTAATGGCTATTATGGAATCACACCATGGACTTAGAAGGCAAGGAACCCCAACTCCATCATACTCCTCCAAGGCTAACACTCCAAGACTCAAGACATTGCTCACTAGAGAACTCAATGAGAGAGAGATAGTTGCAAATGAAAGGATGATGAGTACCTCCTCACCCCTAGTTTATATACTTGTGAAATAATTACACACCAAAGTTACTAATTATTGGAATAACTCAAGTTACTAGGCTAAAAGTCAAGTAAAGTCAAAAAGTATAAAGGAATATCTATCCACATGGGCATATTCCACTAAGCATGTGATCTTATCTTGACCCAACCACCAAGTCAAGGATTTTTTCACATGGGCCATCCTTGGACTATAGAAGAATTCAAAACAAAAAAAATTACGGGCCCAAGAGTTCTCAACTCTTTCCTCAAAGCCAAACACCTAGGAATCATACCAAGTCAACACACTAGAATCCAAGATAGTGGTGCTCATCTTTTCCACTTCCTCTAAAGCAAGGTCTCTCTACCTTCTATATTAGCTATGACTAGCTTTAGCTAATCACGACTAATGTAGAACCGTCGTTTTATGTTTATATAGATAATATCTCTCAAGTACTAGTAATACCAAACTAAATATCACAATACTACATACATGCACAAATGAGTGTTACATTTACCCTTGGACTAAGTTTTCACTTTGTCCTCAAAGTGAAGGTCTCTCTACCTTCTATGATACATCTTCAACTTATCATGGTTAATCCTATCAAAGTGTCCTCCCCACTTCTTGAGATCATAGGTGTAATTGGCCCACACCTTCTCCATTATAAAAGGTCCAAAGTACTTAGGCAAAAAATTCTTTTGCACTCCCTTCAATCGAATGGAATCAAACAACATTACCCAATCACCTTCTTTGAAAGGCTCCACCTTCTTCTTGCCTTGCCTCTTGTCATAGCTCTCATTTTTTTTCTTTTGGGCTTGCTCCACTCGAACCAAAGCAACTGCTCTTGCCTCTTCCAATTCCATGAGTTGATCCTTCCTTGACTTCTTTGTATCATCTCCTTGTACTTTCTTCAATCTCCTATGAATGCTTTGGAAGGTAGGAAGATCAAAGTGAATGGGTAAGGTAGACTCAATACCATATACTAATTGAAATGGAGAATATCCGGTGTAACTCTTCATGGTTGTCCTATACTCCCACAAAATTGCATGAATCCTCTTGTCCCAATGATTTTTAGCCCCCCTCCCCCATGTCTGCATCTTTGGCCAACATCATGCACAAGGTCTGATTGGTTCTCTCTGCCAAGCCATTGGAATTTGGCTTATAGGATGTAGGTACTCTATGTGTGATAAAGAAATGTCATAGCATGGCTGTAGTGATGCTTCTTGTAAACTCTCTTCCTCTATCAAAAACCAACTCCAAAGGGCATCCAAACCTATTGATAATGCATTCATAAAGAAATCTACCACCTTCATCTTCATTCTTGTCCCTCAATGGTCTAGCCTCAACCCACTTGGTAAGGTAATCAGTAACTACCACAATGTACCAATTGTTCCTTGAGGTTCTATTAAGAGGACATACAAAATCAATTCTCCACTCCTCAAAAGGTCCTAGCAATAGAATTGATCTAAGTGGTGGAGTGAAAGTAGATTTTCTAGCAAAAGCTTGACAAACATGACAAGTTTTGCAATAATCAAGACAGTCCTTAAAAATTCCTCTCCAATAGTAACTTGCATCTAGAATCTTGAAAGCAATCACCTTTCTTAAAAAGTGTCTTCTACACACTAAACCTTCATGAAACTCCTTTATTAGTAGGATAAAATCTTCCTTACCCATTGCTCTTTGAAGTCCACCATCTGCTCCTTGATGAAAAAGAATATCCTCCACCATTTTGTAAGGTCTAGATCTTGCTACAAGGGCATTCCTCTCCCTAGCATGCATCCCTTCTGGATAGTTACCTCTTGTCACAAAATCCACAGTCTCATTGTACTCCATTGGAACCTCTTGAGTGACTGAGATTGTCATGAACTCCTCATCCACTAGAAAGCCCAGTGGAAAGAATCATCCACTGGCTCATCTCCATCATGATCATAGGCCCTAGATAACAAATAGGCATTTGCATGTTTCTTTTTTGGCCTATCCTCAATGGTTTAGTCATACTCAGACAAGAGTATCATCCACCTTGCTAGTCTCCCTTCAACATTAGGCTTGTTAAAGATGTACTTCAAGGCCTTGTGATCCGTGACAATGGTGGCTTTCTCTCCAATCAAGTAGTGTCTAATCTTCTTGAGACCAAAGATCATTGCCAACCCTTCTCTGCCAACCCTTCACTGCCAAAGTAGTTCTTTTTTGCTAAAACCATTTGCCTACTAGCATAAGCTATTGGATTATCATGCACATCTTGGTCTAATTGACTAAGAGTGCATCCTATAGCAACATTGGAAGTATCTTTGTAGAGGATGAAAGGCTTACTCCAATCAGGTTTAGCAAGAATTGGAGCTAAAACAAGGGATTGCTTGAGCTCCTCAAAAGCTTTGAGAGCCTCCTTGTCCTCCAAAATCACCATGTAATCTACATCCTTATTCATGTAGATGGTCAATACATAAGCCTTTTTGGAAAATGAGAAGATGAACCTCCTATAGTACCCAACCATCCCCAAGAATTGGCGTAACTTTGTCAAGCTTGAAGGGAATGGAAGGTTTGAGATTTTCCTCACCTTCTTAGGATCAATTGCTATTCCATCCTTGGAGATGATGTGCCCCAAAAGTAGACCTTCTTCACATCCAAAAATGCACTTCTATGGGTTGAGTGATGCATTTGCCTGATCCAAGCATTGCAAGACCTTGATTTAGGTGCTCAAAGTGCTCTCCTTGCTCCCATAGACACAAAATTCATCAATGACATCTCTCACAAATTTCCTAATGAAAGGTTCAAATACCTTGTTCATGAACCGTTGGAATATGGCTGGAGCATTGCAAAGCCCAAAAGGCATGACCTTGAAAGCTTAAGTTCCCCAAGGTGTGGTGAATGTTGTGAGTTGTTGATGCTCTGGTGCAATCTTGATTTGGTTATATCCACTATAACCATCTCCAAAATTGTACCTCTCATGACCTGCAACCTCCTCCAAGATCTCATCAATGAATGACAATGGGTAGTAGTCCATCTTGGTAAGAACGTTGAGCTCCTTGTAATCCATACATACCCGAAGCTTGTCATTCTTTATCTTCACAATGACAATTGGAGACACTCATTCTATATTGTCCACCTCA
The DNA here is from genome assembly GCA_948567375.1 of Lunularia cruciata. Taxonomy (NCBI): domain Eukaryota; kingdom Viridiplantae; phylum Streptophyta; class Marchantiopsida; order Lunulariales; family Lunulariaceae; genus Lunularia; species Lunularia cruciata. The sequence goes on along the minus strand of OX419762.1, from coordinate 32,104,646 downwards.
AAGATAAATCCAGCCTCCTTGAGCTTATCAATCTCCTCCTTCACAACCAAAGATATTGGTGGGCTAATGCGATGTTGTTTTTGGCGGATTGGTCTTGCATGTGGTTTCACCTCTATCTTGTGCTCCTCCAAGGTGAATTCCTTTAAATCCTTGTAACTAAAAGCAAACACATGGATGAACTTGCAAAACATCTCCTCAGATCTCACCTCCTCCTCCTTGGTAACATTTGGGCCATACTCTATCTCCTCAAGTGTCAATGGTGATTTATCTGGGTCCTTCAAAACCTTTGGCTCAGGTCCAAAATCATAGCATACAAGGGATACACATAAGAATCAGATTCAGATTCATCCTCCTCTGTGGAAGTGTCCTCTTCCATTTTTCATGTCCACACCTAAAGCTTTTTCTTCAGAATTTGATTCCCAATAATCCAAAGATGGTGTATCTGAATGTGAAGTGTTGGTGGTGTTAGTCACCAAAACTATAACTTTATGGTTTGATGGCTGAATCCTTACATACCCTTTGTGCCATCAATCAGTTGTGCATGCTGCTCTCAAACATGGCCTCCCAAGAAGTAAGTCATAGCTTGAACATCAAAACAAGCTCTCTTCTTCTCTTGTGCCAAAAGCTCCAAATTAAGACTCTTGGAGTTTGAGCACTTTCCTTTCTCATACTTGCTCTCAACCACATCTATAGATGCTATCCCCTTACCTTTGTTTGGATTAGGAGCCACTTGGGTTTCACTACCTCTCTCTTTCCCTCTATTGGCTCCTTCATAACCCCTTCCTCCATGGTAAGTGGGATTTGGGCAATTCCTTTGGATATGGCCTCTTCCTCCACAACCAAAACAATTTCTCTCATTGAAATTGTTGGGTGGTTGACCTCCTCTATATGGATAGTTTCCATAACTCCTAGGCCCTCTCCCTACATTCTGATCCACCTCTCTCTTCTCCTATAGTTGCACCACATTGATCTTGAGATCTACAAGTTGTTTTGTGATGGTTTGAAGTGGATCCTTTGGTGGAGGTGCAAGAATTGGAGCAACTACTACTTGTGGTGCAACCCTTGCCACCAAAGTATCAGAAGTTCCACCATACTTGTAGCCTTGAGGAGGATGCATAACCTCCTTCACCACCATATCACTCTCATCCCCTTCCAAACTCTCCTCCATATGAATTGCAATTTTGATAGCTTCAACCTTGGAAGAAGGTTTTTCATATCTCACCTTGCTTCTAATTTGTGGTCTCAACCCTCCCACAAAATTCTTGGTGAGCATGGCCCCTATGCCAATCATAGTAGTCTCCACATCATCCCCACCCTTCCTCAAGACTATGCAAAATCTGGACTCTAACTTTTCCACTCTTTCCACATAGACCCTCACTTTCTCTCCATCTCCTTGCTTGGAAAAGGTAATCTCACTCATCAATCTCTCATAACTCTCATCAAGAAGAAATTTCTCAATGAGTGCTGAAGTCAAAGTCTCCCAAGACTCTTCTTGCCTATCTTTCCTCTCTCTCTTTTGGTATTCTGACTCATACCATGTAAGTGTTGCATCCTCAAAGAAATCTGGTAATAATGAGGCCCACTCATTCTTCCACCTCTCATTTTTTCCTATGCAAGCTCTCTTGAAGTCTCTCACAAAGACCTCCACATCTTCTCCATCCTTGCCAAAGAAAACCGGAAGTTTCCCCATCTTAAGCTCTCACTATCTTTCTCTTCTCTCAAATTTTTTTTTTTTCTCTTTTCTTTTCTCTCACTCTATAACTAATAGAGTATATACATGACTAACACCATTTGAGAGTAATCCACCCTAGGGAACAAAAAAGGTTCATGTTGCTCCAAGATTTCTATAGCAACATCAAATCCTAGAGTGCATATTAATCGAACCCTCATGGATAGTTTATCCATAAGTTGAAAGATTATCTCCATCACTAATCTTGAGAATTTGCTGATGAAGGTGGTAGTATTTCTGTAGCTGTACTAAGAATCTCTCCAAGATCCTTCACCAAAGTCTCCAAAAGTGATTTTACTCCACTACACTTATGTCTTTTTGGAAGTCCTTCAACTCACCAAACCACACACAACTCCTTGGTCTTAGATCTTCTCCCTCCCAATCTTTGTGAAGAAGGTCCAACATGCAAACCCAAGTCAAGTAAGCCTCTCCTTTCCCTCAATCTCTTGCTCTCAAAGGTCAATGGACATGAACTTGCCTTATGTCACTTTTTACACAAAAAGCACTTAGACTCACTCTTTCCTCCAAGTGGTGTAAGTTTTTGGATCCTCTCAACACTCTCTTCAAATTCTATTGTAAACTCTTTTTTCCTCAAATCCACCTCTACAATCACCTCAAACCCTTGGAGAACCTTGCATAATCTTAATTTCCACTCTTGATGATCCTCCTTGTTCCCAAGATGAATCTAAACACTCAAATAGGTTTTTTGTTGCTCTCACACTCCTCATGCATGAGATTTAAACTCTGCAAAATTGACCCTTCCGCACAATGTCACTCAAATCTCCCAACCACTATGTCATAGTCCTCAAAAATTTTTCCCATTCTATAACAACTCCAGGGCATCTCTCCTTGCAAAATTTTGGATCTTTTCATTGAGCCATTTCGCCTAGACACCTTTCTCTTCAGCACACATATTTCAAATTTGGTCTGAAAACCACCCCCTCACTTCAGAAACTCATAACTCCTTGTGCAAGAACGATATCTCTCTAATTTTTGTGGCAACAGGTAGGATAAAATGCACTGAATTTTCTTGGAAATTTTCATGATAATTCACCAGAAATTGAAGAAATGGCAGATTGTGTACAATTTTCCAAAGAGCATGCAGTTGCGGGAGCACTTTACCCTATCAAGTTTCAAAAATTCTAGCCCTATGCGCATAGTAACTGAAAGATAACCCAAGCTATCATGTGTAGAAATTTCAAGTCCAGATCTCAAACTTGAGATTTTGCCCAAAATCACCTCAATCCCCAAAATCTGCAATCCACCTGACACAATCTCTCCAATTCCTCTCATGTGTACAAGATGTACAAAATCACCTCAAAGACATCATAATGAACTACAAGGTAAAAAAATAGATCTTGGTTCTCTTACATTAGTTCAGCCTCTCCTCTCCTAATGTTCTCTCCAAGTGAGCTCTCATAGCCTCCTTCTGCCTAATGTAGAATTGAACGCGGAACATTATCTTACCTTCTAGAGAGGTCGCGGCAACGGAACCAAAAATGTGAGCCGGCATGTCTCTCACTCAAGATGAACCTCTGATGGCTATTATGGTAGCGCACCATGGACTAAGAAGGCAAGGAACCCAAACTCCATCATACTCCTCCAAGGCTAACACTCCAAGACTCAAGACATTGCTCACTAGAGAACTCAATGAGAGAGAGATAGTTGCAAATGAAAGGATGATGAGTACCCCTTCACCCCTTTTTTATATACTTGTGAAATAGTTATGTACCAAAGTTACTAATTACCATAGTAACTCAAGTTACTAGATGAACAATCAAGTAAAGTCAAAAAAGTAGAAAGGAATATCCATTCACATGGGCATATTCCCCTAAGCATGTGGTCTTATCTTGACCCAACCACTAAGTCAAGGATTCCTTCACATTGGCTATCCTTGAACTAAAGAAGAATCCAAAACAAGAAGGCTTGCGGGCCCAAGAGTTCTCAACTCTTTCCTCAAAGCCAAACACCTAGGAATAATACCAAGTCAACACTAAAATCCAAAATAGTGGTGCTCATCTTTTCTACTTCCTCTAAAGCAAGGTCCCCTCTATCTTAGATATGAATAACTTTAGCTAACCATGACTAATATAGGACCATCCTTTATCTCTATAAATAATATTTCTTGTTACAGGTTCACTTTGCTTCTTTGTGTTGGAGATCTTCACCGCCACTCTCTTCTATTGTCTTGTCTTGGCAAAGTGATCATTGCTTCTTTGAATCTGGCATATATACTGCTGCTATTCTATATTTGCTTCTCTTCTCAAATCTAGGTGGAAGTGCAGCACGATCTTCTATCTCTCTTCTGCACTCAACAGGTTCAACCCAAGGTAAAGTGTGTTGCAAACCGCACCAGGTAGTGTGGTGGTGATATGTCTCTCCAATTCTAAACCATTTGCCTTGTTTGTTGGTGAAAGCACTTTTCCCAATTCATTGGTTTCATGGCAACACCTGGTGAAAGAACATGACCTGGTGCTTCATTACATAAGTGGTTCATTCCAACTTGAAGATTGCCATCATTTTCCCAACAATTCTTTGCCTCATAATGTTACTAAATAACAATAACATTGTAAATGCTTCCTTTAAATAGGCCTTGCACTCAACTACATCCTAGAAATCTCCAAATACAAATCATCTTCTACCATTTAAATTCTCTACTTCAAATCTGCTGATTTGATATGACATTACACTTCTTCATATTTGTTCTTTCAGATCTCAAAATTTTTATTAATCCAATCTGATGTCTACTTTGACTTTGGCTTCTAAGCCCGATGTGACTACAATCACTTCTTGTAATTTTGGTTCCTCTACTACCACTATCTCTTCTTCTATTTCTATTCTATCTTCAGTCTAAACTAGAATTGAAGTCATGGCTATGCTTTCTACCTTCTCCTTCTCTATTCATACTTCTTCAATTGGCTCAGGTAACTCACCTGAAGACACTTGCACTCTTACCATTGCTACTTTGTATCAGTTTTCATTCTTTAAATTACCCCAAAGCTCATCTAGCTCTGATCTCATTTAATCTAGTCTGAGACAAACATTGTCTTCTATCTTTAACATTTTCCTATCTACTCTCTCTCTCTCTCTCAAGCTAATCATTAATTTATACATATTTGTATCCTTTGCTTGTCTCTTCCTCATCTCTTGCACCAACAACTTCAACAGTTGTAGTCTTTCTTCCTCCATTTTGGACATCGGACTCAATACTCAGCATTGCTTTTACTCTCTCCATGATCTCTCCTACTGGCTCTTATGTTTTCTTTGGAACTATCTTCTCTCTATTCCGCTCAGCTTCCAACTCATTCCAAGACATGTCTTGTTTGTCTTCAAACACAAATTTCAACACTTCTTTCTCCTCCATGTACTGCACAGGTTGGGCCTCCATACTCCTGATCAGACCACACAATTCTCCTCCTCATGATTTCTATTTGTTAACTCTCTTTGCCAGGCCTGATCCTTCTCTATTGCCTTTGACCTCAAACTCTTCAATTCTTGCTCCATCACAACATTGATTGCCTTGGAATGCACTACTTCCAGGTGAGATCCTTCGACTCCATCTTTTGCTTCTCCAACACCATACTTTGTACTCTCACTTCTCTGCTTGATATTCCAAAACACTGCCTCACCTCTAAAAATCTACTTGAAGATTCTCCAAACTCTACTTTTGAAGTACTGCATGAACCCCAAAACTTTAGCTTCCTCTTCTCCTTGGATTACCTTCTTTAGCTCCAAGACTTCTTCACTCAAATGTTGCACCACATGCAACTCATTTTTCACATCTGGATGTGCTTCCTTCATTTCATTCTTCTTCTTTTGCAGATGCAACAACAACAAGAAGATGATCTTTGGTAAATATATGAGTTCATTGATTTATTCTTTGTCTTCTTATTTTTCAGCTTTGGTTGGCACTTCTTTGACTGGAGCCTTACCCCAAAGTCTCAATCTGTATCTTCAGCATGACTTCCCCCAAGCTTTGTTCTTCTTCAATTGCTCGACCTGGTCCAGCAGTTGCAGACCGCACATTCCTCTTTGTTATTGTCCCCTCTGGAAACACCAATCTGAGCCCTTCCTCCTACTCCTCTGGAATGTCTTCCTTGGGCAGATCAATGTACTGGTGTGACACCTGGCAAGTATCACTTTTGCGTTAATCAGTAAGTAAAGTTCATTCTCACAAAGATACAAGTAAAAAATGGTCAAACACAAAGTAAAATAGTAAACCTTCAGTTTTTCTTGAGTTTTTCTTTCATTTATCAAGTAAAAATTGCACCAATAAGAGAGTAACAAGTGTTGACTTGTAGTCTTGTCACAAATTACACTCCATAGTCACAATACCATCAAATCTTTCCAAACCAACTTTGATTGTGATGAGTCAGATTCCTCCAAAGTAGGCTAGGGTTTAGGGCAAAATGACTTAACCTCATAATTGTGTTCCACCCCTCCATTGAAGGCACAACTTCCTCAATCAAAATTGTTTTGCATCAACCCCGTGTTGCGCTCATTAATGCAAATACTACCAACACTACAATTCCTCTTGAATCTATCAAGGCATTGCTTCAATTGCTATCCAATCAAGATCAAACACATAGAATGAAATCAGAGATGTGGAATCCAACATCTAACAAGCTCATTGACTTGCAACTTGAATTTCTCCCAATACTCACAAACACACACAAGATTGATACTCAAAATTAAGCTGAAACAATGAGCATTGAGTTACAATAGTTTGCTTTACTCAACTTCAAAACTATAAATACTAAACAACATAACATTGCAAATACCTCTTTTAAATAGTCTTAGCACTTCAGTAGTTATTAACTAAAATAACATTCTACAACAACTTTACAAACCTATAGATCCAAAATGACAAACCGGTTCTTCATATCTGCCTCTTCATATCTCAAAATTGTTTCTACTCCAATCCAATGTAAGCCTCAACTTTGGCTTTTAAACTTGATGTTACTCTTATCACTTCTCCTTCTTTGGGCCTCTCTAACACTACTCCTACATCATTTATTTCTACTATCTCTTCACTCTGAACTACAATTGCAAACATGGGTAATCTCTCTACTTCTTTATCAACTAGCCCACTCTTTTCTAATGTCGTAGGTAACTCAACCAAAGACACTTGCACTCCTACTTGTACAACTTTGGACTTTGCATTCATCTTCATCTCCCTACTAAGTTTGTCTAAAGCTGGTCTAACAAAATCCAATTTGAGAATCACATTATCTCCTACCTCAATAATTTTCCTATCTACATGATCCCTCAAGAAAATCATCAAATTGTTCATATCTACATCCTTTGTCTTCCTCTTCCAAGTTTCTTGCACAATCAGCTTCAACTCATGTAGCTCACCTCTTCTAATTTCCCTTTAGCTTCTATAATTGACATCACTTTCAACTCCTTCATGATTGCTCCCACACTTGGAACTACCTTCTCCTTATTTCTTTCTATTTCCAATTCATTTTGATACATTGTCAACTTGTTCTTGAATTCAGCCTTCAATGCTTCCTTCTCGTGTGCATACTGGAATAATTGATCTTCAAGTCCTCAAAGCAACCCCTAGCAATTGTTCTTCCTCCCAAATACATTCTACCAATTCTCATTGCCAAGCTTGGTCCTTCTCTGGCATGCTCTTCTTCAAACTCTTGAGCTCTCGCTCCATCACTACTGCATTTGCCTTCAAGTGTATGACCTTGACTCATACATCAACAACTTGTTTCATCTTCTCAACCAATGCCCTCTACTCCTTCAATTCTTTGATGCACTTTGCAAAATTCTCCTGCAAGGCATCCAACCTTTTCCTCCAAAGAACTACTTCAGCCCAAAGTTCTTTGGCTTCCTTCTCTCCTTGGGTTAGTTATTCCTTGACATTGAGGTCTCCTCACTCCATTTCTCCACTTCCTCCAACTCATCCCTCACTTGCAGATGATGGCTCCTCAGATCTGCTTTCTTTTATTGTAGAAGCACCAACAAAGGAGAAACAATCTTTGATAGGTACATGACCATGCCATATCTTCCTTCACAGTCTCTTTGTTCTTTGTCTTTGGCAGGCATTTCTTCAGCTGGTACCTTACCCCAAAGATGTGATCTTTGTATCTTCAATGTCTCACCCTCCAAGCTCTTCTCTTTGTCCTCACCTTTACTTGGTCGGAAACATTCACGTGAGCACTTCTCCTTGTTCTTGCCGCCCTTGGGAAGACCAAGGTACCTCTCCTACACATTCATCTTCTAGCTCATCTACCAGCAACTCCAAAAATGGCTTGTCTCCTCCTTCCATGTAGTCGATTGCTCATGGAACTCACACTCTTCTTCTCCATCAATCCCTTCTCTCAATTGCTGAACTTTGGCCTCTCCTTCACTACCACTACTTGACTCTTTGCTCCATGGAGTAAATTCTTCTTCTACTCCCAAGGCTTCTCCCTTTGACTCCATTTCTCCTTTTGATTCTTCCTCTAAGATTGATTCCTTCACTTCTACCAATGTTGCCTTTGGATTGAGTCTTTGTATCTTCTTGGGTTGCATTGGTGTAATTTGTCCTTTGGGTATATTTCTCTTTCTTGGCATAGGGATGTCCAATATCACTATCTGCTTCTTTCCACTATGCAAGTAATAATCATCACCTTCAAAAATCCGTTCCATGTAATATCGTTCATCTCTCTCTACTTCTCTTCATAAATCAGGGTGAAAATGGGACACCATCCTTCCTATCTCCTTTTAGCTCAATAGGTTCAGCCCAAACTAGAAGTGGGCTGCAAAGGGTACAAATTAATGGGGCGGCATATCCATTCTTCAATTGGTGATCATCTTCCCAACTTGGTGATGCAAACACCTCGCCCAATCCACCACTTCTCTTGCAAACATCTGATGAAAGAATACTGCCTACTACATTGTTACATAAGTGGTTCACTTTGGCTTAAACATAGCCATCATTGCACTCATGATCCCCCTTTGTACAAGATCCTTGTAACTATCAATCTTGTACCCATTCTTGGTGCAAGGTCTACTGAAAGAATTCCTCACCTCGGCAGTTTCTTTCAAAGCATCACACTTTGGATAGAAGGTGATGCATCCTACCTCTCCTGCTTCTCTTCCTATGACAAATCTCCAATATGAATCAGTCCATTGAGTCGGATCTCTCTTCCCCTCGTGCTTGGGCCCATCCTTACAATTACTGGCAGCAATTTAGGCCATGAACCCTAGAAATCTCAAATTCCAATTCTAGACCAAAAATGTGATGCAAAGTCTTGACAAGACTTTGATCCTTGCCACTACATCTAATTAATGATTTGCAAGACCCCTCACCACACTCTGCTTATTTCCATTTAGGACCATCGTATGCTTCCTCATTCTCTGCTTATGAAAGATCAAACTCAAGACTCTAGCCCACTCCTCTTGTATACTCATAGTTTGCATTCTTTTGGGTTGACTTTGAATAGGATTAGGATACCTTCTAGACATTGCAATGCTTCCTCACTAAAATCTCAATTTTATAGCCTTTGCTGATTGGTCATTCTTCAGTCATTTCTTTGTTTACCCACCAATTCTATGGGTTGGTTTCCTATCACTTTCAAGATCATCTTGGTCTCAAGGTAGTCACTTTCTTCCCACATACTTTCTTGATGTGCAAAACCCAAGGAAAAGTTGTACAAGTTCTTTGGATCAGGTTTTGCATCCCAATGCAATGTCCTTTGTCTTTGGCTTCATATTTCAGTCCATCTAACCCAAGTCTTGTTAACTTTGACCTGAGGTCGACTTTGGGTTTACATCAAAACATACAATTCTTTGTGTTTCCTCCCTGTTTAGCCCTTATTTGGCTTTACCAACGCTTTTCTTCCTTACAGCTTAAAAAATTAAAATTTGTGGGTACCACAATTAGCCATCTCTCCCTTCCATGAGTTCAATTTCGCTGTGAAACTCCTTCTCCTCTTCTTCAGCCTCACCATCCACCAATTGCTGGACTTTAGGCTCTCCTTCACTCCCACTTGACTCCTGACTCTACAATATGAGCTCTTCTTCTTCTTCTTCTTCCTTGCTCTTGGCCTCTCCCTTTGACTCTTCTTCAAACAATGGATTCACCACCGCTTCACACCTTAGGTTTATTCTCCTTGTCTTTCTTGATTGAATCGAGGAAGCTACCTTCTTGGGTCAATTTCTCTTCCTCAATGTCAGCCTTGGAGCAACTTTTGCCTCAATTTTTTCTCTCCACATCCTAGCAAAATCTTCATCACTTCCTTGGATTTGCTTGATATAGTATTGCTCATTGAAATCTGCTTCTTGACACATGTTTAGATGGAAATGTGACACCATCCTCTTCTTCTCTTTGGAGCCATTGTCATTGTCCCAAAGAAGAAACTAGGGAAGATCTGAGTGTGCCAAGACTTCCGTAAGATGAACGCAATCACAAGGAAGGATCATCATCCCTTGCCTTTTATCAATACAATTCTAGACCAAGTAGTTGGTCACCCTTGTTATAGCTTTCTCAATGGATTCTCAAGGTACAATCAAGTATCCATCCGAGACGAGGACAAGGATAAAACTACATTCATGATCAATTGGGGAACTTTTGCTTACAATCAAATGCCCTTTGGGTTGTGTAATGCTCCCGCTACTTTCTAGCAGATGATGAATTCAATCTTCAAGGATTTCTTGTGCAAATTTGTGGAAGTCTTCATTGATGATTTTTGTGTCTTTGGGCGAAGAGATGTACATTTGGATTACCTTCACCAAACTTTTTAAAGGTGTCGTTTTGCCAGCTTGTCATTACACCCGGAGAAATGCTTCTTTGCAATGAAGGAGGGAATTCTTTTGGGGCATCGGGTGTCAAGCCAAGGTATTGAAGTCAATGTTGAGAAGGTTAAAGTAATTGCAGCTTTGGAATCCCCAAAGAACATCCGGGAGCTAAGAGCCTTCTTGGGACATGTCGGATACTACAGACGCTTTGTGTCAAACTATGCGGTGCTTGCTGCATCCATTACAAAGCTTTTGAAGAAATCCAAAGACTATATGTAGGAAGAAAATCAAGAAGAAGCTTTCCAGGTGTTGAAGAAGAAACTGGTTGAAGCACCAGTTATGAGGGCCCCAAATTGGGACGTCCCTTTTCATGTATATGTGGACACTTTTTCCATGGCCATCGGTGTCATCTTATGTCATAAGGACAAGAAGAAGAACTACCCGGTGTATTATGCCAGCCGCCAACTTTCAATTTCTGAAAAGAACTATTTGACTGAAAGAGAAGCACTCGGAATGGTGTATGCCTACAAGAAATTTCACCACTACCTGCTAGGATATGAGTTTGTCTTCTATGTTGACCATTACACATTGCAACATTTGGTCAAGAAGGCAGATTTGTCCGGGCGAATTGCAAGATGGATCTTGTTGTTACAAGAATTCACATATACTGTACAAGTAAGGAAGGGAGCTTTGCATTCAAATGCGGACTTCCTGTCTAGGTTAGAAGCTCAAGACCAAGAGTGGGAAATTGATGATTGGTTTGCTAATGAAGAGTTATATCAATTAACAGCAGCGAAGTACAAGGTATGCAGCAAAATATCATTATTTGCATACTCTCCATTGTCCTGAAGGGATGGACCTGGAGAGTATGGGGCCGTACCAAATCAAACACAACATTCAAGATGGGTGAAGATGATGTACTTTGACATGCTTGGAGTCATATGAAGTAGGAGGCGTGATTGAGTATTTACACTCCAAAGCATCAGGAGGACACTATGCTCTAAAGAATACTATGAAGAAGATTCTTTCGGCAAGGTATTGGTGGCCTATGATGTACAAAGACACGCATGCTCATATTCAAAGCTGTGATGCTTGTCCAAGAACAGGGAAGCCGACATCTACTTCTCATTGGCCTTTGAGATCAATTTTGCCATTGGCCCCATTTGAGAAATGGGGAATGGATTTTGTGTGTCCCACTCAACTAGTGACCCAAGTCACAAGGAAGCAATACATTTTGGTTTGTACTCACCATACTACCAGGACGGTTGAAGCTGAAGCAACTTGTAGAGATGATGCCAAAACCATGGCGGAATTTTTCTTTCAAAACATCATCTCCCGATATGGGTGTCCTTTGGAATTGGTTAGTGACCAAGGGACACATTTTTTGAACTCCGTGATGGAAGCATTAACCAAGAAATTTCAGATTAAACCTCAGCAAACGACTCCTTATAACCCAAAAGCAAATGGCTTAACGGAAAAGGCAAATGGGTTACTTTGCAAAATTTTGAATAAGGTGACTATCAATTATGCCTATGACTGAGATACAAAACTACCAATCGTGTTGTGGGCATATCAAACAACAAAAAATATTACAACCAAAAAAACTACATACTTCTTGACATATGCTTGCATCCCATACGACCAGTTGAATTTGAAGTACCGACATATTGGATTCTTTGCAAAGAATGACTGTCAGAGGAAGAGAGCCAGGAGCTTTGGATCCATCAACTAATGTGGTTAGAAGAGAAAAGAGACAGTGCAATGCAAACCACAAAGGAAGTACAAGCACAGAGGAAAGTCAGGCACGATAAGCATATCAAGCCTATGGCTATGCATGAAGGAGATTTGGTTTTGTTATATAACAATTGCCAAATATTTTTTCCAAGCAAGTTGAGTTTGAGATGGATGGGGCCTTATCGAGTTCTTCATCTTTATGAAAATGGGTCCATTCAACTTGTAGACCTGGAAGGCAATCCTTTTGCCACTCGAGCAAACAAGTGGAGAGTTCAAAGATATTGGACCATAGACTCAAAAGTTTCTAAGACACCCGAAGTCTATATTTGCGGGGACGCTCACATTTGAGGGAGGGGGTATGTGGTACTCAGATTTTTTGTTTTCTTTTCAAATAGGAGAAGAAGAAGTGTATAGAGAAGTCCGATTGCGCCTGTATGGCCAAAGAAGGCAAAGAAAAGAGTCTTCAAGATGAAACCCAAGGTAACGTGGCTTTGGGTCATAAGGCAAAGTACTCGGACTTGCCCTATCAGCATACAACCCGAAGTAAGAAGTCTTCGTATTGGGGGTGCTCAATCCAAGGCGGGGATAGTGTAACAAATTTTCTTTGGGGTGAGAAATTCAAGAAAGGACCGTTCAAAAACCGGCGGTCATACGCGTGAAGGACACTTGACAGTGACAAGATCATGCAAGAGGTGTGATTTCTTGGTAGAAACTTGAATAAAAGAGCAACAAAGAAGGCATCACTCTATAAAAATTGGGCTAATGACAAAGCAATGTCAAGCAATTTTCCTTTGCCGTTGAGGAGTCGTCCTGCAGGAGATCGTGGGAAGGGAAGTAGAGTTGAAGATGCGCTGGTGTGTGTAGAGGAGAATTTGAGAGAGCTAATCCGAGAGACAATGAGGAAGAAAGAAAGATGGGAAGAGGAAAAAAGAACTCCAAATTTGCAGTGAGAAATCATGCGATTCGGAGGTTAGATGTGATTGTAAGAATCAAAGTCTTGAGCCGACTTTGGATCACATTCTTGGCGTGGAACTGGAATGTGAGTTTTCCAGGATTCATGACCAAGATAATCGAGAGTAAATGTCTTGATGGCCCCAAGGAAGAGGAGAAGAGAGGAAATCTGGCTCGTTGGACGAAGTTGGATTGGAGATTAGTACTCGGAAGAGAGGCAAGCATGGAGCAGGGTGCCACGTTCTTGGGGAAGGGAGAGGTAGCCAAAGAAACCCAAGAAGTGAGGGATGCATTCTCTTCAGAGAGTACAAAGAATGGGTACAAAATAGAGAGTTACAAGGATCCGGTCAAGAGAGGGATCGTGAGTACTCTCATGGCAATCTTGAAGCCGGAGAGAACAACTTATGTGATGAAGCACCAAGCGGTGTTCTTCCATAAGATGTTTGCAGGAGAGCCAATTAATTGAGCGAGGTGCTTCCATGGGCAAACAAGACAGATGGTGTGGAACTTGCGGGATAAATTGCCTCTGTATTACATTGTGCCATTTGCAACAAATTTCTACCTCGGGCTGAATCTGCTCAATGCGGCAGAGCACAACAAAATGGTGTCGCATTTTCATCCTGACTTAAGAAAGGAGGTTGACACGGAAGAGCAATAGTACATTCTTCAGATCAAAAGTAGTGATGAGTACTATGCCCAAACAGGAAAGAGTGTGTAGGTGGATGTGAGTACTCTAAAGTCAAAGAAGAGGAGTCAACAAGGAGAAGACAAAGATGTCAAGAGAATAAGACCTTGGAAGACCAGAAAGGTAAACCCGAGGAAAGGTATGGTAGTAATCGCATCGTCGGAAGAAGACTCGGAAGCCAAAGCCAAGTGCAAGTCCGAAGACTTGGAACGCAAGGAAGAACCCGAGCTCACACTACAGAGTGGAGACACGAGTAGAGATAGTGACAAAGGCATGAAGATGACATCGGTTCCCACAATGGAAGAAGAAGTCAGGATGGAGCTCAAGGAGGAAGGTAATGTGAAGTTAGAAGACGAAGTGCCAAAGCAGGAGGAGAGGAAGGTTACCATTCAAAGAGGAGTTTGGTCTACACAAAAGGTGAAGTGTGAAGCGGGTCCAAGCAAGGTAAGGGAAGAGGAGAATGCCAGTTCGGGGAGTGAAGCATCCATTTCGATACAACTATTGCAGCGAAGAAGGCGAGTATCAAGAGAAGAAGAGGTAAAGAAGGAGATCACTCCGCAAGTTGAAGTAGTTGCAAGTGACAGAGTGGAATACCTGCACAAAGTTGTGTGTCTTTGTTGGTGAAATTGGAACACAAGAAGAAAGAGATGCAGTCAAAGTGCTCGGAGGTGAAGATTGTGTTGCAAGCATTAGCTTGATTGGGAGAAGAGAACTTGGAATTGAAGAGGAGTATCATCCAAGGAGAGGAGGAACGGGAGGTACTACAAGTAGAGGCAGTAGTGCAAAGTCAAGTGATAGAGAACTTGAGGAGAGAAGAAAGGAATTGAGAGGAACTTGTGAAGCAGAGTGACATAGCAAGGGAGAGACAAGTAGCTGAGAATGAGATCTTGAAGCAGCAATTTGTTGATTTGAGATTATAGATTATCCATCCTATGGCAAGAATAGCCGAGAAAGAACAAGAGCTCAATAGGGTGATGAAGAGTGTATAAGAGTAGAAGCAGATGTGGCAACAAGAGTTGACAGTGATATATAGAGAAGAAGAGAGGTTGTGAGAGTTACTTCGTAATCAAGAGGAGAAGACTGTACAGAAATAGAAGGAGAAGGAAGTTGTGAAAGCCAAGTTTGAGGCAGAATTGGCAATGTACCGAGAGGATTGGCTTGCAGATTGGGAACGAGAGAGGAAGATGAGACTGGAGCCATTGAAGGAAATTGTAATTAGGATGAATGCAATGTTGAGTATAGAGGCCAGCGTGCGTATCAAGGAGACGAGGCTGCACGAGTTGAAGTTGTTGGTGCAAGAGACAAAGAGAAGACATGCAAAGGACACCAATTTGAATGTGTTGTTGATTAGTCTCAGAACTCATGTAGATAGGAAGATGTTGGAGGTAGAAGACAATATCACAATTCGATTAGACTTAGTAAAATTGGAGATAGATAAACTTCGGAAAGATGTTAGAGAAAAACCCAAAGTAGATGAAGTAGGAGTACAAATGTCTTCAGAGTTACCATTGGAGACATCAAAGAAGAGTGGGTCGGGAGATAAGGAGTTAGATAGATTACCCACTAGTGGAATTTCAGATCAAGAAAGAGAACTATTAGATTTGGTAGAAGATGTAGGAGTTATGAAACCCAAGGACAGAGTAGTAGTGAGCAAATTTACTTCCGGTTCGGGTTTGAAAGCCAAGGAAGAAGTAGATATCAGATCAGATTAGTAATAGATTTGAGATGTGAATAGGCAGATATGAAGAGGTGCATTGTCATTTTGGATCTGCAGGTTTGTAGAGTTGTTAGGAAGAGGTACATTAGGAAGATAATTGTCAATTGCTTCACTATTTAAGATTAGCCTTTGCAGTCTTATGTTGTTCACTGCTTATTATTTCTGAGAATAGATAAAGCGAAGTGTTGTGAAGTAGTGCTCGTCGCTTGAGCTTAATTCTGAGTATCAACTTTGTGCTTGTAATTGTTAGTGTTGGGAGAATTTTGAAGTGCAAGTCCATGTGCTTGTTGGATGTTGGATTCCACAGCCTTGATCTTCATTCTGTGTGTTTGATCCTGAGTGAGGTGCAATCGAAGCAATGCCTTGATAGATCTAAGAGGAATTGTAGTGTTGGTAGTATTCTGCATTTGTGAGTGCAATGCGAAGTTGATATGAAGCAATTTTGATCGAGGAAGTTGTGCCTTCAGTGGAGGGGTAGACCACAATTCTGAGGCAAAGTTGTTTTACAATGAAGTACTATTTTTGGGAGAGCCTGAATCATCACAATCAAGATTGTTTGGAAAGAATTGAAGGTGTTGTGATTAAGGAGTGTTACTTCGTGACAAGACTGAGAATCAGTGCTTGTTATTCTCTTCTGGGTGTGGTTTCTACCTAAGAGATTAAAGATGCAACCAAGAAGAACTACATTGTGACTTTTGACTTTGTATTTGGACATTTCTGAATCGTATCTCTGTGGGAACAAACTTTACTTACCCAATTACCGCAAAAGTGATATTTGCCGGGTTGTCACACTTTGTGACATAGGTGGTATGTCTTGGTTTAAATATTACTATGAGAGCTCCTACAATACTTCTTCTTATCAGGTCTCTATAGCTCTCCACCTTATACCCATTCTTTGTACATGCAAAGTTGAATCAACTCCTTGCTTTTGTAGTTTCTTTTGAGGCATCACACTTTTGATAGAAGGTGACCCCAGATGAATCCCCAGCCTCTCTCCCTCAAACCAGCTTCTAATCTTACTTGGTCCAGCAAGAAGGATTTCCTCTCTTCCCTTTGGCTTTAGGGCCATCCTCACAATCACTTGTAGTAGTTTCCACCATAAACCCTAGAAAACTACATTCCAATTCCAAGCCAAAAAAGTGATCCAAAGTCTACTCAAGACTTTGATCTATGCTACAACATCTAGCCTTCAAATTGCAAGATTCCTCATTGCGAGTGAAGGAACCTGCCTAACACTCTTAATTGGCATCGTGTGCCTTCCCACTTCTGGTTTCTTGCAAATTGCTCCAACTGTTAGGCTTGTAGATATGACGTCTTTGGGATAATTCCTAAGAGGCATAGGGTATCAATTATGCATTGCAGAATCTGCTCATTGAAATCAAAATTTTATCCTTTTGTGCTTCTTGGTCATTCTTTGGTTGATCTTCCCTTGCAACTCACATATTTTGCATCTCTTAAGGTTAAACTCTTCCTAAAGTAGCCATTTTCTTTGAATTGTATGTTCTTGATTTGCGGGACCCAAGGGAGAGTTGTTATGGGTTCTTTGGATCAGGTTGATTGTCCCAATGTGAAGTAAACTTAATTTGGGTCTTCCCCCATAAGTCCAATTTTAAGTCTTTCTTTCTCTGACACAAAGTTGACTTCTTTGGGTTTAGTCCAATCACACAATTCCTCTTCTCTTTCTTCACCATTAGGCCTCAATTTGGCTTATCAATACACTTCTTCTTCAAAAACTCATCAAAACCAAAAAATGTAGAAGAAGAGGAGATTATACATGATAGATAGGATAATGATGATGATGAGGATAGAGACAATGAGGAAAAGGACAAGAGTGCTTATGATGGGGAGGATGAGGATGCTGAGTGATAGATTAGATAGTTATTGATATATTGAGTTTTGCCATATTTTGTATGTTTTCATTATTTGAAACATACAAAGTTTTATTGTATACACCATTACCACATTTAATGAAAGAGCTAATTTAACATGCCTTAATTAATGAACTTATGTATTTATTTGATTGAAATTTGGTTTTACTTGATGGATGATTAAATGTACCTATTTTGAATAGGTGCTCAACAATTTCATGTTTAGATACATGCCTTACCAATAAATAGTGAGGTTAGAGAATGATAGTTTTCTTGAGAGAGTTCTTTCTCCATCTTCATCCTTTGAGATAGCTCCTTCTCCCTCTTCTTCTCCTTCTACATCCTTGAAGAGTGCACCTCATCCCTTGCACTCAAAAGTCCCTTCTCCCTCTTGTTCTATTGACATAAAGCATGTATTAGATAATTGTGGTTGAGGATGGAGAGAGACTTGTTGTTGAGCAAGAGAGTAGATTGGAGAGCTTAGAGAAGAGAAAGATTAGTGCTTTAGGGAGAGAATTGAATTGGAGAGTGTAGAGGAGCAAGAGAGATTAGTGCTTGAGGGCAAGAGTAGATTGGAGAGTGTAGAGGAGCAAGAGAGGTTAGTGATTGAGTGTGAGAGTAAAGGAGATGCATTTGACCTTTACTACTTCTGAGATGGAAGGAGAGCAAAGGTTAGCTAACATGGACATGGATATTCTAGGTGCCACTGTCATGGCTGAGGGTTATAAGGTCCAATTATAGAATCATGCACAAGAGTTAGCATTTGCTATGGAGAGGTGGAAGAGTGCACATGTTCAAGTAGAGGAGATTGAGAGTTGTCTTGTTCAAGTGAGGGCTTGTGTGGCTTATCTTGGACAAAGACCATGCACTATTGCTTGCTAGACCCACAGCGAGATGCAAACTTAGATAGATGCCACCCATGTGTTACCCCATAGTGTTGTTACTCAAGAGACCTAGACTTTTGCCTCCCATTCCTTATCTCACAATATGGTGACTCAAGGGACTTTGAACTGAGTTTAGAGAGAGGCTTTTTTTGTCAAGAGAGTATATTCTATGTATTCTCTTACCAAGATTCTTACAAAAGAAGATTATTGTTGTGGTTACTTGTTTGGCATCATTATGGCTTTGTGGTAGCACTGGTTATAGTGTGTGGGAGTGCTGGATAATTAGGCATAGCTGGTGCCCTCATAGACAATCAAGGTCCATAGTGTGAGTACCACGTCTTGGTATTAGCCATTTCATTTAGTTCTGTTTGTTATGCTTTGAGGTTATGTTGTGGATAGACCTTTTGTCTTATAGAGTCGATTTGTTGCTATGGAGCATGTGGTTGTGGTGAGAAATCCCAAAGGGAGTTCAAACTGGGTCTTGCCTCATGGCCTATTTTTGTTCTATAGATGTCCAACAAGATGATGAATTTCCAAGACTTAGAGCTAGATCTTATGAGCATCTCACTTCATTATGTTTACCTCTTCATGATCTTTTGATACTAGATAGTTATGCACACTCTTACTATAGGAACCATCCACATGGTGTTATCTATCCTCCTTACTTTTGTTCTTATAGGGTAGAGAGATCATCATACACTTGGTTATTTGACTCCTTGATGATAGTTTTGAATAGATTTGTCCATGATGATAGGCTTGCTATTAGTTGGGCAAAAGAGGAGTGGATCTCCAATAGATTGATTTCTTATTATAGTGATCCATATAACCTTCTCACTAGTGGTATCGAGCACCAACCCTTGGATGAGAGCAAGTGGTGCCTTTGGTATTCATTGAGTCTATTAGGATTCAACATGATGTATACCAATGCAGACTTGAAAATGTGGTTGCATGTAGACTCCATGTTGCATCTCCCTCTTCCTCTTCACCTCCTTCTCCTCTAGCATAATGACTAGATTTAGTGACTACACAGTTATACACATATTTATCATATTTAGTATTATACATTTATATCCATTCTCAATTTCTCTTTGCCTCACTCTCATATCTCATATCATCTCATATAATGTGATATGTATCATATTTTTAATTCTACATTTATTTACATTTTCACTTTGCTTCACTCTCATACCTCTATATCACTTGAAGTTGGTCTTGTTAAACAACACAAACTTTATTCACTTATGTTTGGGCATTACCTGGCACTTATACGCACTACCCACTAACAATGGGCACCATTGTGCACCTTCCACACCAAACCAGTGTCACTTAGCACCACCCTAAAACACACACACACTTTGTTGCATGGCACCTTGCGGCACGGAGTGACTGTGACAACCCGGCAAATATCACTTTTGCGGTAATCGGGTCAGTAAAGTTTGTTCCCGTAGAGATACTATCCAGAATTTGTCAAATACAAAGTCAAAAGTCACAATTGTAGTTCTTCTTGATGTCTTCTTTAATCTCTCAGGTAGAAACTACACCCAGAAGAGAGTAACAAGCTCACAATCTTGACAACTTGTCACATATACACACTTACATAATCACAACATAGCAAATTCTGTCCAAACAACTCTTGATTGTGATGATTTAGATTCTCCCAAAGACGGCACTTCACTGCAAAGACCAATTTCACCTCAGAATTGTGTTCCACCCCTCCACTAAAGGCACAGCTTCCTCGATCAAAATTGCTTCACATCAACTTTGCACTACACTCATGAATGCAAAATACTAACAACACTACAATTCCTCTCAGATACGTCAAGGCATTGCTCCGATGCACTTCACTCAGGATCAAACACACAGAATGAAGATCAAGGCTGCAAATTCCAACATCCACAACCACACTGACTTGCTCTTCAGAATTCTCCACACACTCACAAACACAAACACAAAATTGACAATTGGAATTAAGCTTAAGCGACGAGTATTGAGAACAACACTTCGCTTTATCTATCTTCAGAAAGTTGAAATTGAATAACATTGTATTGCAAATGCTCCACTTAAATATTGAAGCAAATGGCAGACTTACCTACCTAGACACCGCTTCCTAACATTCTTTCCTACCTACAGATCCTAATCGATAATCTATCTCTTCATATCTGCCCCTTCCGGTCTCAAAATCAACATTTATCCCGATCCGATGTCGAGCTCATCATCGGCTTCCAAACCCAATGATCTTCCTACTATTTCACCTTCTTTGGGTATGACTGATTCTACTAATTTCTTCACTAATTCTACAACTTCTACACTACAATCTACAATTGAGCTCATGGGTAATCCATCTACACTCTTATCTCCTGACCCACTCTTCTCTAACATATCAAACCTCAAGTCCGATGACACTTGAACTCCTACTTCTGCGACATCGGATTTCTTCTCCACTATCACACTAGTCCAAATTTTCTCTAACTCCAAATTGACTAAATCCAACCTAAGACTAATATTATTCTCTACCTCTAACATTTTCCTATCTACACGCTCTCTCAACGGAATCAGCAATGTGTTCATGTCCACGTCCTTGGCTTTTTGCTTCTGAGTTTCCTACACAAGCAACTTCAACTCATGTAGGCGGGCTTCCTCCAATCTCCCTTCAGCCTTCGTGCTCAAGATTGCTCTTAATTTCCCTACCACTTCTCCCACTGATTCCGACTCATATCCTCGAGAGTGTTCTACCTTCAACTCCTCACGATACATCTTCAACTCGTCTTCGTATTCTGTAGCAAGCATCTTCTTCTCCTCTGCATATTGCATATTCTACTATTCCGCGCTCTTTACAAGTTCTTGCAATCGCTCTACTTCTTCTTGCCTGGATGCTAACTCTCTCTACCATGCTTGATCTTTTGTTGCGGCACTTTTCTTCAAGCTGTCAAACTCCATCACGATGTTCATTGCATTCAAATAGACATTCTCGATGGGCACATCACTCACTTCCCCCTTCATCTTGCTCAGCCACATTGCCTGCTCCTTCAATTCTCTGGCTTGCCTCTACCGTTCTTTTTCTTTAACCTTGCAGCTTTCTTGTAACAAGCTCAACATTTTCTTCCTCAAGTCTTCCTCCCTCCGAAGTTCTTCAATTTCTTCATGTCTTCGGACTTGTTGCTCCTGCAACCCCTTCACTTCACTCAACAGATGCTTCACCACATGTAGCTCATTCATCCCTTTCCTTTGATCTTGGGCAATTCCTCTCCAATGTTCTTTCAATAGCTCGAGCAATGGTGTGACCACCTTTGTTAAATATGTTATCCCATCAAAGTTTTCTTCCTCTTCATTGCCATCTTCGTTTGGAGTCTTCTCCTGTGTCATTGGCTCCTTCATCCAAAGTCACGATCTTTGTATCTTCATCGTGTCGGCACTATCTTCGTCTTGACCTCTTGAACTCGGCCCCTCGGGATACTCCTCCTTCTCTTCAGGTCTTAGCTTGTTCTCCACCATTGCCTCACCAGCCTCACTTACTACCACCGATTGCTGGACTTCTGGCTCTCCCTCACTTTTGCTCCCAGACTCCTCACTTTTCAAGGTGAGCTCTTCTTCTTCCGAGTCCTCTTCTTGTGACTCAGTTTCTTCTTTAGACTCCGATCTCGATGATGCTCCTCTTACAACTTTGGCGGTCTTCAACATCAGCCGCTGAGTCTTTCTTTGCATGGGAGACGTCTTGGCTTCTTCAGGTTTGCTTTGCTTCTTCTTCTTCGGACTGGTAACACCTTTGATTTTCCACTGTCCCGTCCTTGCAAAGTACTCATCATTTGCTCATAGATGAAGCATATACTGGCGCTCCTCATCGTCTGCTTCCCGTCTCAAATCGGGGTGCATGTGCGACACCATACAATGATGCTCGTCTTTGGACAGCAAGTTCAGCCCAAAGTAGAAATGAGCCCCGAATGGTGCAAAATAATGCGGTGGTGAGCACGTTCTCCAATTCACCACCATCTACCTCGTTTGGTGATGAAAGCACCTTGCCCAATTCACCAGAACTCCTGCAAACATCTGATGGAAAAAGACTGTCTGCTGCATGGTGACATAAGTCGTTTGTTCTGGCTTGAACATGGCCATCATTGCCTCCATGATACTTCTTTGGATTGGGTATTGATAGGACTCTACCTTGTAACCATTCGTAGTTCTCGGAGTGAAAAATGAGTTACGGATCTCCGCCGTCTCCTCTGCAGCATCATTCTTCTGATAGAAGGTGATCCCTGTCGGCTCTCCTGCTTGTCTCCCCAATACTAACTTCCAATCCAACTCAGTCCATCAAGCCGGCTTGCCTCTCTTCCCTTCCACCTCGGGACCCTCCTCACAATTACTGGCAGCGATTTTTGCCATTACTCCCGGGAAACTGAAATTCCAGTTCCATGCTAAAAATGTAATACAAAGTTTGACTAAGACTTCAATCCTAACTACTACATCTACTCTTCGGATTGTGAAACCTCTCACCGCCAGCGCGTTGGCCACCTTCTTCACCATGATTTGCTCTCTCGTTCTACGCTGTTGGAAAACAAGACCCTCTCTTGGACTGTGAGCCGGCCTGTCTCTCACTCAGGATGAACCTCTGATGGCTATTATGGTAGCGCATCATGGACTAAGAAGGCAAGGAACCCAAACTCCATCATACTCCTCAAGGCTAACACTCCAAGACTCAAGACATTGCTCACTAGAGAACTCAATGAGAGAGATAGTTGCAAATGAAAGGATGATGAGTACCTCCTCACCCCTTGTTTATATAGTGGTGAAATAGTTATGTACCAAAGTTGCTAATTACCGTAGTAACTCAAGTTACTAGACTAAAAGTCAAGTAAAGTCAAAAAGCAGAAAGGAATATCCATTCACATGGGCATATTCCCCTAAGCATGTGATCTTATCTTGACCCAACCACTAAGTCAAGGATTCCTTCACATGGGCTATCCTTGGACTAAAGAAGAATCCAAAACAAAAAGGTTTGCGGGCCCAAGAGTTCTCAACTCTTTCCTCAAAACCAAACACCTAGGAATAATACCAAGTCAACACACTAAAATCCAAAATAGTGTTGCTCATCTTTTCTACTTCTTCTAAAGTAAGGTCCCCTCTATCTTAGCTATGACTAACTTTAGCTAACCATGACTAATATAGAACCATCCTTTATCTCTATATAAATAATATCTCTTAAGTACTTGTAATACCAAGCTAAATATCACAATACCACACACATGCACAAATGGGTGTTACATTTACCCCCGGACTAAGTTTTCACTTTGTCCTCAAAGTGAAGGTCACTCTACCTTCTATGGTACATCTTCAACTTATCATGGTTAATCCTATCAAAGTGTCTTCCTCCCAACTCCTTGAGATCATAGGTGTAATTGCCCCACACCTTCTCCACTATGAAAGGTCCAAAGTACTTAGGCAAAAACTTCTTTTGCACTCTCTTGAATCGAATGGAATCAAACAACATTACCCAATCACCTTCCTTGAAAGGCTCCACCTTCTTCTTGCCTTGCCTCTTGTCATAGCTCTCCTTTTTTTTCCTTTGGGCTTGCTCCACTCGAACCATAGCAACTGCTCTTGCCTCTTCCAACTCCATGAGTTGATCCTTCCTTGACTTCTCTGCATCACCTCCTTGTGCTTTCTTCAATCTCATATGAATGCTTTGGAAGGTAGGAAGATCAAAGTGAATAGGTAAGGTAGACTCAATACCATACACCAATTGAAATGGAGAATATCCGGTGGAAGTCTTCATGGTTGTCCTATACTCCCATAACACTACATGAATCCTCTTGTCCCAATGATGTTTAGCCCCCTCCATTTCTGCATCTTTGGCCAACATCATGCACAAGGTCTGATTGGTTCTCTCTGCCAAGCCATTGGAATTTGGCTTTTAGGATGTAGTTACTCTATGTGTGATAGAGAAATGTCGTAGCATGGCTGTAGTAATGCTTCCTGTAAACTCTCCTCCTCTATCAGAAACCAACTCCAAAGGGCATCCAAACCTAGTGATAATGTGTTCATAAAGAAATCTCCCAACTTCATCTTCATTCTTTTCCCTCAATGGTCTAGCCTCAACCCACTTAGTGAGGTAATGAGTAACTACCACAATGTACCGATTGTTCCTTGGGGTTCTATTGAGAGGACCTACAAAATCAATTCCCTACTTCTCAAAAGGTCCTAGCAATGGAATTGATCTAAGTGGTGGAGTGGATGTAGACTTTCTAGCAAAAGCTTGACAAACATGACAAGTTTTGCAATAATCAAGACAATCCTTAAAAATCCCTCTCCAATGGTAACCTGCATCTAGAATCTTGAAAGCAGTCACCTTTCCTACAAAGTGTCCTCCACATACTAAACCTTCATGAAACTCCTTTATGAGTAGGATAGACTCTTCCTTACCCACTGCTCTTCGAAGTAGACCATTTGCTCCTTGGTGAAAAAGAATATCCTCCACCATTGTGTAAGGTCTAGATCTTGCTGCAAGGGCCTTCCTCTCCCTAGCATGCATCCCTTCTGGATAGTTACCTTTTGTCACAAAATCCACAATCTCCTTGTACTCCATTGGAACCTCTTGAGTGACTGAGATTGTCATGAGCTCCTCATCCGGGAAGGAATCATCCACTGGCTCATCTCCATCATGATCATAGGCTCTAGATAATAAATCAGCATTTGCATGTTTCTTTCCTGGCCTATCTTCAATGGTGTAGTCATACTCAGACAAGAGTATCATCCACCTTGCAAGTCTCCCTTCAACATTAGGCTTGTTGAAGATGTACTTCAAAGCCTTGTGATCAGTGACAATGGTGGCTTTCTCTCCAATCAAGTAGTGTCTAAACTTCTTGAGACCAAAGATCACTGCCAACCCTTCTCTCTCCGTGACAGAGTAGTTCTTCTTTGCTGAAACCATCTGCCTACTAGCATAAGCTATTGGATGATCATGCCCATCTTGGTCTAATTGACTAAGAGTACATCCTATAGCTACATTAGAAGCATCAGTGTAGAGGATGAAAGGCTTACTCCAATCAGGTTTAGCAAGAATTGGAGCTACAACAAGGGATTGCTTGAGCTCCTCAAAAGCTTTGAGAGCCTCCTTGTCCTCCAAAATCACCATGTAATCTACACCCTTCTTCATGTAGATGGTCAATGCATAAGCCTTGTTGGAAAATGAGAAGATGAACCTCCTATAGTATCCAACCATCCCCAAGAATTGGCATAACTTTGTCAAGCTTGAAGGGAATGGAAGGTCTGAGATTTTCCTCACCTTCTCAGGATCAACTGCTATTCCATCCTTGGAGATGATGTGCCCCAAAAGTAGACCTTCTTCACATCCAAAAATGCACTTCTCTGGGTTGAGTGATGCATTTGCCTCATCCAAGCGTTGCAAGACTTTGATTAGGTGTTCAAAGTGCTCCTCCTTGCTCCCATAGACACAAAAATCATCAATGAAGTCTCTCGCAAATTTCCCAATGAAAGGTTCAAATACCTTGTTCATGAACCGTTGGAATGTGGCTAGAGCATTGCAAAGCCCAAAAGGCATGACCTTGAAAGTGTAAGTTCCCCAAGGTGTGGTGAACGTGGTGAGTTGTTGATGCTCTGGTGCAATCTTGATTTGGTTGTATCCATTATAACCATCTCCAAAATTGTACCTCTCATGACCTGCAACCTCCTCCAAGATCTCATCAATGAATGGCAATGGGTAGTAGTCCTTCTTGGTAACAGCATTGAGCTTCTTGTAATCCACACATACCCAAAGCTTGCCATTCTTTTTCTTCACAATGACAATTGGAGACACCCATTCTGAATTCTCCACCTCAAAGATAAATCCAGCCTCCTTGAGCTTATCAATCTCCCCTCCTTCACAACCAAAGATATTGGTGGGCTAATGCGACGTTGCTTTTGGTGAACTGGTCTTGCATGTGACTCCACCTCTATCTTGTGCTCCTCCAAGGTGAATTCCTTCAAATCCTTGTAACTAAAAGCAAACACATGGATGAACTTGCGGAAAATCTCCTCAAATCTCACCTTCTCCTCCTTGGTAACATTTAGACCATACTTGAGGGTAGCTAACCTTCTCTCTACCTCCTCAAGTGTCAATGGTGATTTGTCTGGGTCCTTCAAAACCTCTGGCTTAGGTGCAAAATCCATAGCACACAAAGGATACACATTTGAATTAGATTCAGATTCATCCTCCTCCGTGGAAGTCTCCTCTTCCATGCTTGTGTCCACACCTGAAGCTCCTTCTTCAGAATCTGATTCCCAATAATCAGAAGATGGGGTATCTGAATGTGAAGTGTTGGTGGTGTTAGTCACAGGAACAGTGACTCTATGGTTTGATGGCCCAATCCTCAAGTACCCTTTGTGCCATTGATCAGTTGTGCGTGCTGCTCTCAACCATGGCCTCCCAAGAAGTAAGTCATAGCTTGAATCCTTCAAGACTTGGAAAGTCATGAGATTTTGAACTCCCATAACTGAAACTACCACCTTATCCATCACCCCTACTGGTCGAACTTGTTGCTTGTTTGCCATGCTCACCACAAATGTTGAAGGTCTTGAGGGTATCATACCCAACTTCTTCATCAACCTTTCTGACATGGCATTCACTGCTGATCCTCCATCAACCAATGCATCCTTGATGTTGTGACCATTCACTCTCACATCAATCTTGGAGGCATATTCACAAGCCTCCCATGGTGCTGGCTTGGCATCCACCACCCCCATTGATACTGGAACTTTTGCCTTCTTCTTCTTCTTGCTCCTTGTAGAATTCAAACCACCTCTAAGCTCCTTTCTCAATAAGGGTTCAAAGCAATTAATTGGCCCACTGTGATGTTAGCCTTGTGACTACCAACATCCTCCAACACATTGTAGTTCCATTGTTGCTTTGAGATCAAGAAGTCCTCCGTTCCCAACTTCTTCCTTGAAGTCTTTGTTGTTGATGGTGTTGAGGTGCGAGTGCTCCTAGTAGACATAGGAGTATCCTTGCTTGAAATAAATCCTTGAGAAGAGTAAACATCCTCTGCAAAACGAGCTCTCTTCTTCTCTTGTGCCAAAAGCTCCAAATTAAGACCCTTGGAGTTTGAGCACTCTCCCTTCTCATACTTGCTCTCAACCACATCTATGGATGCTATCTCCTTACCTTTGTTGGGATTAGGAGCCACTTGGGTTTCACCACCTCCCTCTTTCCCTCTATTGGCTCCCTCATAACCCCTTCTTCCATGGTAAGTGGAATTTGGGCAATTCCTTTGGATATGGCCTCTTCCTCCACAACCAAAACAATTCCTATCATTGAAATTGTTGGCTGGTTGGCCTCCTCTATATGGATAGTTTCCATAACTCCTAGACCCTCTCCCTACATTCTGATCCACCTCTCTCTTCTCCCATAGTTGCACCACATTGATCTTGAGATCCAGAAGTTGTTCTGTGATGGTTTGGAGTGGATCTTTTGGTGGAGGTGCAAGAATTGGAGCAACTACTACTTGTGGTGCAACCCTTGTCACCAAAGTATCAGAATTTCCACCATACTTGTAGCCTTGAGGAGGATGCACAACCTCCTTCACCACCCAAATCACTCTCATCCCCTTCCAAACTCTCCTCCATACGAATTGCGATCTTGATAGCTTCAACCTTGGAAGAAGGTTTCTCATATCTCACCTTGCTTCTAATTTGTGGTCTCAATCCTCCCACAAAATTCTTGGTGAGCATGGCCCCTATGCCAATCATTGTAGTCTCCACATCATCCCTACCCTTCCTCAACACTATGTGAAATCTGGACTCCAACTTTTCCACTCTTTCCACATAGACTCTCACTTTCTCTCCATCTCCTTGCTTGAGAAATGTAACCTCACTCATCAATCTCTCATAACTCTCATCAGGAAGAAAGTTCTCAATGAGTGCTGAAGTCAAAGTCTCCCAAGACTCCTCTTCCCCCTCTCTCCTCTCTCTCTTTTGGTATTCTGACTCATACCATGTAAGTGCTGCATCCTCAAAGAAATTTGGTAATAATGAGGCCCACTCATTCTTCCTCCTCTCATTGTTTCCTATGCAAGCTCTCTTGAAGTCTCTCACAAAGGCCTCCACATCTTCTCCATCCTTGCCAAAGAAAACCGGAAGTTTCCCCATCTTAACCTCTCACTATCTTTCTTTTCTCTCAATTTCTTTTTCTCTTTTCTTTTCTCTCACTCTATTACTAATAGAGTATATACATGACTAACACCATCTGAGAATAATCCACTCTAGGGAACACAAAAGGTTTAGGTTGCTCCAAGATTTCTATAGCAACATCAAATCCAAGAGTGCATATTAATCTAACTCTCATGGATAGTTTATCCATAAGTTGAAAGATTATCTCCATCACTAATCTTGAGAACTAGCTGATGAAGGTGGAAATATTTCTGTAGCTGTACTAAGACTCTCTCCAAGATCCTTCACCAAAACTTCCAAAAGTGCTTTTACTCCACTACACTCATGTCCTTTTGGAAGTCCTTCAACTCCACAAACCTCACACAACTCCTTGGTCTTAGATCTTCTCCCTCCCAATCTTGGTGAAGAAGGTCCAACATGCAAACCCAAGTCAAGTAAGCCTCTCCTTTCCCTCAATCTCTTGCTCTCAAAGGTCAATGGACATGAACTTGCCTTATGTCCCTTCTCTCCACATAGAAAGCACTTAGACTCACTCTTTACTCCAAGTGGTGTAGGTTTTTGGATCCTCTCAATACTCTCTTCAAATTCTATTGTAAACTCTCTTTTCCTCAAATCAACCCCTAAAATCACCTCAAACCCTTGGGGAACCTTGCATAATCTCAATTTCCACTCTTGATGACCCTCCATGTTCCCAAGATGAATCTAGACACTCAAACATGCTTTTTGTTGATCTCAAACTTCTCATGCATGAGATCTCCACTCTGCAGAATTGACCCTTCCTCACAATGTCACTCAAATCTCCCAACCAATATGTCACAATCCTCTGAAATTTTTCACACTTGATAACAACTCCAGGGTGTCCCTTCCTGCAGAATTTCAGATCTTTTCATTGAGCCATTTGGCCTAGACACCTTTCTATTCAGCACCCATATTTCAGATTTGGTATGAAAACCACCCCCCTCACTTCAAAAACTCATTTCTCCTTGCGCAAATCTGATCTCTCTCTAATTTTTGTGTCAGCATGTAGGATACAATGCATTGAATTTTCTTGGAAATGTTTAGGACAATTCACTAAAAATTGAAGAAATGGCAGACTCTGTACAATTTTCTAGAGAGCATGCAGTTGCGTGAGCACTTTACCCTATCAACTTTCAAAAATTCTAGCCCAGTGCGCATAGAAGCTCTCATAATAATTTCAAGTGTGCTAACTGAAAAATAACCCAAACTAACATGTGTAGAAATTTCAAGTCCAGATCTCAAACTTGAGATTTTGCCCAAAATCACCTTAATCCCCAAAATCTGCAATCCACCTCCCACAATCTCTCCAATTCCTCTCATGTGTACAAAATGTACAAAATCACCTCAAAGACATCATAATGAACTACAGGGTATACAAATGGATCTTGGTTCTCTAACATAAGTTCAGCCCTCTCCTCTCCTAATGTTCTCTCCCCTCTATCTTAGCTATGACTAACTTTAGCTAACCATGACTAATATAGAACCATCCTTTATCTCTATATAAATAATATCTCTTAAGTACTTGTATTACCAAGCTAAATATCACAATACCACACACATGCACAAATGGGTGTTACAGGACAAGACACTCTAACTCCCTCAGGGTTTTGGAAAATCTCACTCTCGATGGGCTTCCGG
Source organism: Lunularia cruciata (assembly GCA_948567375.1). NCBI lineage: Eukaryota > Viridiplantae > Streptophyta > Marchantiopsida > Lunulariales > Lunulariaceae > Lunularia > Lunularia cruciata. Next base: position 32,074,531 of record OX419762.1, on the reverse strand, counting down.
ACACGCATTACTGCAGCACGACTACTCAAAGGAATCGGAAATTTACTCTGAGTGTTTGAATTCCCCCTGCGTAGTTGCAATTTACATTGCCCTGAATTGCAGTCATTCTTCAGTCAATTTTGTCGGTGAATTTCTCTCTTCTGCGTGCACTCCCGGTCACTGTTAAGACATGATTCTTCTGGCCCCGCTATTTCTTGAAATGTACTTTCTTGCCACGTACAGAGGTTGTTAAACGGTCTTTGTCTTTCTTGCATTTTCCAACCCAAAGACGGTGATCTTCGGACTGTTCCCGGCATACTCCTCTTCCGAGTACCTCCATCATCGGATCCGATGTCAGCTTCTTCGGCTTTCCTTTGAAGTTACTTCTGTCCACTCTTTGTCCGCAATTCAACTTTTCCGTGCTTACTTTGTCTCTTTAACACAACTAACCATAGAAAAACAAAAAATGTGGGTACCACATACCCCCTCCCTCAAATGTGAGTGTCCTTGCGAACACCAACAACAGGGTTTTTATACAAAGTTGGGTTCAGGGTCCAATATTTTCTAACCCTCCAACCATTGATGCGAGTTGCAAAAGGATTGCCATCCAGGTCTGCAAGTTGAATAGAACCATTATCATAAATGTGCATCACATGATACGGTCCCATCCACCTCAGATGTAATTTTCCTAGAAAAAATAGGTGGCGATTATCATATAATACTACCAGATCTCCTTCTTGAACAGTCATAGGTTTGATTCTTTTATTGTGCCAAACTTTCTGTTGTTCTTGAATTTCCTTTGTAGTTTGCATTGCATTGTCCCTTTTCTCTTCCAACCACATCAGATGATGGATCCGAAGATCTTGACTTTCTTCCTTTGACAAATGTTCTTCACAAAGTATTCTATATGTCGGTACTTCAAACTCAACTGGTAATATGGGATGCAATCCGTATGTCAGGAAATAAGGAGTTTGCTTGGTAGTAATTTTTTCCATTGTTCGATATGCCTACAATGCTGCAAGTAACTTCGTATCCCAGTCATAGGCATAATTGACTGTCACCTTATTCAAAATTTTACCCATCAATCCATTGGCTTTCTCCGTGAGTCCATTTGCTTTTGGGTTGTAAGGTGTGGTCTTCCGATGCTTAATTTGGAAGTATTTGGTTAATGCTTCCACCGTTGAGTTCAAAAAATGAGTTCCCCAACCACTGACCAATTCCAGAGGACACCCATAACGAGAAAATGATGTTTCTGCTACTGTCTTTGCATCATCTCTTCGTGTTGCCTTTGCTTCCACCATCTTGGTGGCATAATCGGTACATGCTAAGATATACCTCTTTCTTGTGACACAGGTTACTGGTTGAATAGGTCCCCCAAAATCAATACCCCATTTCTCAAATGGAGCCAGAGGCAAAATTGGTTTCAAAGGCCACTGAGAAGTCGCCGTTGGTTTCCCTGTTCTTTGACAGGCATCACAACTCCAAATATGTGCATGCATATCTTTATACATCGTAGGCCACCAATACCCTGCCGAAAGAATTTTCTTCACCATAGTTTTCAGGGCATAGTGTCCCCTCGATGCTTTCAAGTGCAAGGATTTGATGACTCCTCCTACTTCGTATGCTTCCAAGCATCTCCAAAGTACTTCATCTTTGCCCATTTTAAACAAAATGTTGTGTTTCAATTGGTACGGTCCCATTTTCAAAGGAAGACTGCTCTTTGTTTCGGATCCAGCCCCTCCGGACAATGGCATGTATGCAAATAATGATATTCTGCCGCATACCGTGTACTTCGCACAATCATTAAATGATATAGCTCTTCATCAGGAAACCGATCATCGATTTCCAAATCTTGGTCTTGAGTTTCTAACCTGGATAAAAAATCCGCATTTGAATGCAAAGCTCCCTTCCTTACTTGTACAGTGTATGTGAATTCTTGTAACAACAAGCTCCATTGTGCAATTTGCCCGGACAAATCCACCTTCTTCACCAAGTGTTGCAATGCATAATGGTCCACATAGAAGACGAATTTGTATCCTAACAGGTAGTGACAAAATTTCTTGCAGGCATACACCACCCCGAGGGCTTCTCTTTCAGTCATCAAATAGTTCTTTTCAGAAACTGAAAGTTGCTGGCTGGCATAATACACCAGGTAGTCCTTTTTCTTCTTGTCCTTCTGACTTAAGACAACTCCGATGGCCATGGACGAAGTATCTACATACACATGAAAAGGGACGTCCCAATTTGGGGCCCTCATGACAGGTGCTTCAACCAGTTTCTTCTTCAATACCTAGAAAGCTTCTTCTTGAGTTGCTTCCCACAGATAATCTTTGGATTTCTTTAGAAGCTTTGTAAGTGGTGCAGCAAGCACTACATAGTTTGACACGAAGCGTTTGTAGTATCCAACATGTCCTAAGAAGGCTCTCAGCTCCCGGAGGTTCTTTGGGGATTCCAAAGCTGCAATTACTTTAACCTTCTTGACATCCACTTCAATTCCTTGGCTTGACACCCGATGCCCCTGAAGAATTCCCTCCTTCATTGCGAAGAAGCATTTCTCCGGGTGTAATGACAAACCGGCAAAATGACACCTTTCAAAAGTTTGGTGAAGATAATCTATATGTACATCTCTTTGCCCAAACACACAAAAATAATCAATGAAGACTTCCACAAATTTACGCATAAAATCTTTGAATATTGAGTTCATCATCCGTTGGAAAGTAGTAAGAGCATTACACAACCCAAAGGGCATTTGATTGTAAGCAAAAGTGCTCCAATCAGTGGTAAATGTGGTTTTGTCCTTGTCTTCTTCTCGAATGGATACTTGATTGTACCCTGAAAATCCGTCGAGAAAACTATAGCATGGATGACCAGCTACTTGGTCCAAAATTGTGTCTGTAAATGGTAAAGGATGATGGTCCTTTCTGGTGATTGCATTCAATTTGCAACAATCTTGGCATACTCAAATTTTCCCTGTCTTCTTCTTTGGAATGATGACAATGGGTGAAACCCACTCACTCCTTAGAACAGGGAAAATTATTCCGGCCCCTAAGTACTTATCAATTTCATCTTTTACCAGGAGAGAGTACTTCGGGTTCAGGCGGTATTGTCTTTGCCGAACCAGAACTGCACCTTCGACCAGATCAATCCGGTGCTCGCCAAAATCTTGTGGAATTCCCGGCATTTGGTCAATAGACCAGGCAAATACATCCTGGAGCTCTATAAATAGGGTAGTGTATCTTGCCAACTCCTCAGCAGTGACTGTCTTTGAAATTTTTCAAATCTTTTCTTCAGTCAAGACCACATCTTGACAGTCATTGGGGTTAATGACAGCTTCTACGTGACTTACTCGGCTCAACTCGAGTCGTACTGCCATCAAACCCCCTTCCTCCAAGTCTTGTTCACCCGAGGTGATGTCGTATGGGTCTTCATTGTCGACTTCTACCTCGTAGCATTCCAAATAATTTACTTGGACGTCGGCTTTGGAGTCCTCAGAAGACAAAGACGATGAATCTTCGGATTCATCCTCGTCTTCTGACGAAGTAGTTTCCCCAAGATGAGGAACCTTTGTCCAACTTACGGTCACCAGCTTTTGTTCTTTAGACAAAATGTCTTTAAATCATAAGTTTTGTTGGTGCCAATCCACCATAACCTGGGCACTGTACAACCAGGGTCTCTCGATCAAGAGAGGGTAGCCAGTTTTGGTTACAGTTTGTAACACAATGTAGTTTAATTTGAAAGGCACCCCTCCAATAATTGTGGTAATATTCGACAGCATGCCCAAGGGCCGTTGCCTGGTTTGATCCGCAAACTTAAGTATCCGCGGTGTTGGTTCAAAGGTTGTGTACCCCAGTCGATGTGCAGTGTCTTTTGTCATGACATTTACACCCGACCTCGAATCAATGGGTATGGATGTAATCATACAACCTGCTATCTCTGCATCCACCTCGGGAGATCCCAAATCTTCCTATTCAATATGATAAATTGCGGGCAAGTCCTTCTTCGTCATCGCCCTTCCTTTCTTGAGGGCTGAACTTAGCTACTTTTTATAAAGCTTATTGTCCTCCCATAATTGTTTGAGCATGACATTTGCGCTTGTAGACGCCATATTTGCCACAATATCATACTGTGGAACTTCCCTCAATTTCACCTGCTTCATTTTTGGCTTTGGTTCCGAATTGTTTGCCTGTTCAAAGCAAACTTCGGGATGCTTGAGGATGGTAACCAGAGTGCGTAGGTGGTTGACCCGATGATCATCGGGTTGACCAACTTTGGGTTGACCAACTTTGGCTTGAATCAGGTCTTTTACTTCAGACCTGATATCCGCCGGAAATATGAGGGTTTGCGTCTTCGCATTTGCCTCCACACTCATCTCCTGCGTGCATAGTACTGCTTCCTTAATTTCTTTCTGCAAGGCTTTTGCTAGGACTTTTTCCTCCTTTGCAGAAAGGATAGCTTTTGGTTGCAGTCTCTTCATTTTCTGGGAGGAAGATGCCGCCATACTTGTTTCTTCAGAAACTCGATTCTTTCTCTCCGCGTGAGTTTCTACCTTCAAAATTTTGAGGTCCGGCCAATCTCCTTCTGAAGCCGGACTCCCTTCTTGAGGCCTCTTCTCCTCAAGTGTAATACAATTGACGTTAGTGTCCCCCTTTGCCTGGAGCGCAACATGCTCAGCAGGAGTTTGAACATACTTGACAGGGAGCTTCGGATTGGGTGGTTGCAAGCACTGGTTTCTTGTGTGCCCCGATCCCTTACAATTCCCACAAAGGGGTACATACCCAATTTGTCATCTTGGCTCCGGACAATTTGGAGACCAATGTCCTATTGAGCCACAATTGTAACAAGCACCCGGTGCAACATTTTGAGGTCTATTTTGACGGTCTATTTTGACCACCCATTGGGGGTCTTTGTGGAGGAACCGTAGGATTATACTCCCTTGGTCCAAACCGGGGACCTTGATATGATGGGCTTGATGAAGGCTGTGTGTCTTGGGTTTGGTATATTGTATCTTCTTCTTTGCCTTGATCCCACCCAGGTACCCAATCTATTTGTTGCACTAGAAATGCCGTGCGAGTTAAACACTCCGTATTAGCGTGGCCGGATTTACCACACGCAATGCACCATACATTTGGTTGTCCAAATGATTGGGGTTTTCTTTGGTCCTTCGCCCCAATCATCTGGATTTTAAAATCCGCAAACTCTTTAATGAGAGTTTCCAACTTTTGATCCGCCTTGGATATATTCTTTACTAGCGGTGTTACGGGCTTCTTTCCTCCGCGTCTTCATATTTTTCTTGGCTTGGGTTCTTTGTCGGATTCCGAAGAAGAACTAGAAGAAGTGGAGGATTCTTCCAAAGAAGGAGAAGTACTTTGTGAAGCTCTTCATCTTGGCTTTTTGCCTTTCTTCTCATGATTTCTTCAAGTACTGGACGAGTTAGAATGAACCGCCTCATATCGGGCAACATGTTTGAGGACTTTGTCCAGAGAGGTTACATTTCTCTCCCTGGCAAAGATTCAAATCTCCGGTGAAAGCCCGCCAAGAAACCAGGTAATGGCTTGGGCATCGGAATAACCCACCACCCCTGATTGCTTCGGGACTCGGTTCAATAAGGCCATGAACCGCTCAGAGTAATCTCTCAATTTTTCCTTCTTTCCTTGGTCCAAATCATTAAGTGCCGCGAAGACACTCGTATCATAATCCACTTCCCAAAATCATTCCATGAAGCCATTCCGTAAGTCTGCCTAGTCTACTAGTGTAAATCCCTTCTGTGTTACATGAGTATACCAGCTCCGAGCCTTCTTTTGGAGCAAACTTGGAAAAATCCATAGTCGATCCGCAGAGTCATGTTCCTTGTTGGCAAAGGAAATGACTTTGAATTCCTCAATGAATTCGTCAGGATCTTTGTCTTGCTCTGTACCTTTATACTTTTGATAAGCAAGCATGTCGGATCACGGGTACTGAAGACATCGTTAGGTGCGGTGGATTTGGGTGTGGTAAGTTTGAACTTACGGGGACCGTAGAGCTACTTGGTATGGACACCGTGTTGTCTGCCCACGGGTTCTAATTTTTCAAGTTCAAATTGGGGTCTTCTTTGACAATTTCTTCTTCTCTGATTGTGTCGACTTCAACCCGATCAGAAGTAAGAGGGTCCACAACTTCAGTCTGATCTTTAAACCTTCTTTGGGTTAATCGGGGAATCTTTCGTACCAGATGCTGACACTCTTCTTCCGTAAGTGTTCACACTGTCTTTTTGTGAACACACTTCTTAATGAAATTGACTTCCTTTACAGCTTTAGGGGAAGTCGGTGTATTGGGTCATACCGCGTATGTCTGCCCACTCGAGTCTTTCTTGTTCTTGGAAGATGGGGATGAAAAGTAGCCTTGCCAACTTCCTTCGTGTCTCTTTTGTCAAGTTCACGCAGGGCTGCTTGCACTTTGTGGAGAAGTTGAAAGTCCAACTCTTCTAGTTTGATTTCGTTTGAAGTTTATGGCGCTTTCAAACGTTCATCTTCTTCATGCTGCACTGCTCGTCTTGGAGCTCTCTCTTACCGTTGTTCTCTTGATGCAGACATTCATATTGCATGGACACCCAGTTTCGAATTTGGCTTTGTATTCTTCCACTTCCAAGACTTGTATCCCCAACAACGGCGCCAAAAATCATGTGACAACCCGGAAAATATCACTTTTGTGGTAATCGGGTCAGTAAAGTTTGTTCCCGCATAGATACTATCCAGAATTGGTCAAATACAAAGTCAAAAGTCACAATTGCAGTTCTTCTTGATGTCTTCTTTAATCTCTCAAGTAGAAACTACACCTAGAAGAGAGTAACAAGCTCACAATCTTGACAACTTGTCACAAATACACACTCACATAATCACAACATAGCAAATTCTGTCCAAACAACTCTTGATTGTGATGATTCAGATTCTCCCAAAGACGGCACTTCACTGCAAAGACCGATTTCACCTCAAAATTGTGTTCCACCCCTCCACTGAAGGCACAACTTCCTCAATCTAAATTGCTTCACATCAACTTTGCACTACACTCATGAATGCAAAATACTAACAACACTACAATTCCTCTCATATTTGTCAAGGCATTGCTCCGATGCACTTCACTCAGGATCAAACACACAGAATGAAGATCAAGGCTACAGATTCCAACATCCACAAACACACTGACTTGCTCTCTAGAATTCTCCACACACTCACAAACACAAACACAAAATTGACAATCGGAATTAAGCTTAAGCAACAAGTATTGAGAACAACACTTTGCTTTATCTATCTTCAGAAAGTTGAATACTAAATAACATTGTACTGCAAATGCTCCACTTAAATACTGAAGCAAACGGCAGACTTACCTACCTAAACACCGCTTCCTAACATCCTTTCCTACCTATAGATCCTAATCGATAATCTATCTCTTCATATCTGCCCCTTCCGATCTCAAAATCAACATTTATCCCAATCCGATGTCGAGCTCATCATCGGCTTCCAAACCCGATGATCTTCCTACTATTTCACCTTCTTTGGGTATGACTGATTCTACTAATTTCTTCACTAATTCTACAACTTCTACACTACAATCTACAATTGAGCTCATGGGTAATCCATCTACATTCTTATCTCCTGACCCACTCTTCTCTAACGTATCAATCCTCAAGTCCGATGACACTTGAACTCCTACTTCTACGACATTGAATTTCTTCTCCACTATCACACTAGTCCGAATTTTCTCTAACTCCGAAATGACTAAATCCAACCTAAGACTAACATTATTCTCTACCTCTAACATTTTCCTATCTATACGCTCTCTCAACTGAATCAGCAATGCGTTCATGTCCACGTCCTTGGCTTTTCACTTCCGAGTTTCCTGCACAAGCAACTTCAACTCATGTAGGCAGGCTTCCTCCAATCTCCCTTCAGCCTCCGTGCTCAAGATTGCTCTTAATTTCCCTGCCACTTCTCCTACTGATTCGGACCCATATCCTTGAGAGCATTCTACCTTCAACTCCTCACGATACATCTTCAACTCGTCTTCGTATTCTGCAGCGAGCATCTTCTTCTCCTCTGCATATTGCATATTCTATTGTTCTGCGCTCTTGACAAGTTCTCGCAATCGCTCTTCTTCTTCTTGCCTGGACGCCAACTCTCTCTACCATGCTTGATCTTTTGTTGTGGCACTTTTCTTCAAGCTGTCCAACTCCTGCTCCATCACGATGTTCATCGCCTTCAAATGGACATTCTCGATGGGCACCTCACTCACTTCACCCTTCATCTTGCTCAACCACATCCTCTGCTCCTTCAATTCTCCGACTTGCCTCTGCAGTTCTTTTTCTTTAACCTCACAGCTTTCTTGTAAGAGGCTCAGCGTTTTCTTCCTCGAGTCTTCCTCCCTCCAAATTTCTTCAATTTCTTCATGTCTTCGGACTTGTTGCTCCTGCAACCCCTTCACTTCACTCAACAGATGCTTCACCACCTGCAGCTCATTCATCCCTTTCCTTTGATCTTGGGCAATTCCTCTCCGATGTTCTTTCAACAGCTCGAGCAATGGTGTGACCACCTTTGTTAAATATGTTATCCCGCCAAAGTTTTCTTCCTCTTCATTGCCATCTTCATCTGGAGTCTTCTCCTGCGTCATCGGCTCCTTCATCCAAAGTCGTGATCTTTGTATCTTCATCGTGTTGACACTGTCTTCATCTTGGCCTCTTGAACTCGGCCCCTCGGGATACTCCTCCTTCTCTTTGGGTCTTGGCTTGTTCTCCACCATCGCCTCACCAGCCTCACTTACTACCACCGATTGCTGGACTTCCGGCTCTCCCTCACTTTCGCTCCCAAACTCCTCACTTTTCAAGGTGAGCTCTTCTTCTTCCAAGTCCTCTTCTTGCAACTCAGTTTCCTCTTCAGACTCCGATCCCGATGATGCCCCTCTTACAACTTTCGGACACGCATTACTACAGCACGACTACTCAAAGAAATTGGAAATTTACTCAGAGTGTTTGAGTTCCCCTTGCGCAGTCGCAATTTTATATTGCCCCGAATCGCAGTCATTCTTCAGTCAATTTTGTTGGTGAATTTCTCTCTTCTGCGTGCACTCCCAGTCACTGTTAATACATGATTCTTCTGCCCCCACCATTTCTTGAAATGTACTTTCTTGCCACATACAGAGGTTGTTAAACGGTCGTTGTCTTTCCTGCATTTTCCAACCCAAAGACAGTGATCTTTGGACTGTTCCCGGCGTACTCTTCTTCCGAGTACCTCCATCATTGAATCCGATGTCAGCTTCTTTGGCTTTCCTCCAAAGTTACTTCCGTCCACTCTTTGTCCGCAATTCAACTTTTCTGTGCTTACTTTGTCTCTTAAACACAACTAACCATAGAAAAACAAAAAATGTGGGTACCACAGTGACACAAGGTGGCGCTTGGTGGGATTGGGTGGCATTGGGTGGCATTGGGCACCCAATGCTACCCAATGCCGCCCTTCTTGAATGAGTAATTCAAGTGCAGTATTCTACAACCTCAGTAGGGACAACAGTCAACTAGTATCGAGTTTGATTGGCAAGAGTGATTCATCATGAGCTCAATTAGAGTGAACATGAAACAGTACACAAGACGCAAACTTGTGGTGGAAAGGATCTACCTTCTAGATCAAGGTTGGAACAAAAGAGGCAGTTTAAATTATGGGTTTGGTAAAACCTTCATCATTCAAGAGTGGGCCATCTTGTTAATCTCACAGTGGACCTGGTCTTCCACTACCATTATGATGGTGACTTGATATGTATTCACAAAGCTTCAAGAGGTGAGTTCAAGAGATGGGTCTTTGCAATAGGTGTTCAGATAGCTCATGATACATCAGTATTGTAGCTCTATTTTACTGCCCTTGCACCTTTGGACTAAGATCACAAAGATGTGTGCAACTACCACACTTACCATGATTGGGTATGCAATAGAGGACACAACAGAAGTTAAATTTTTTGATCAATTCTTGAGTAGAAAATGGTATGATTTATGGACCAATAGCTGCTGAAATGCTGGCGGGGGCACAAGAAAGACAAGTTTTTTTAATTTGATAATCAAGCAGGACAAATTCACAGCGTTTGGTTCTTTCAAAGCCTTTTTATACAAGAACTCTTTGAACAATTAAGGTTGATGTTATCTAATCATTTGTGTTTTGAAATTTTGGAGCTAAATCTAGATCTCTATTTAGCTTTTTCATGCTACCCATTACTAAAAAAACTTGGATTGATATGGTCAGCAAGATTTTTGAAACATGGATTGATCTGATTTAAATGTGAAGGTAGGCAAAAGTAATTTTTTTGGTGATAGTGAGTTTAGTTGAGGGCACTTTCCATAAATTAAATAATACTTTCTATTATTTACAAGAATGACCACAACTACAAAATTTTTTGCAGAGGACATGTGTCACAAGAAACCATGCAGTGCATTCTTCAAGGAGAAGTGAATTATCCTATGTGGTTGCCTTTTGGTAGCAAAAATGAATTGTCAAATGAGAGGATTTTCCGTGTTCCACTATTGTTGAAGACGACCATGAAATCTTGTACCACATAGAAGGGATATCCAACTCTCTTGGAACTGAGATTAATGAGCGCCACAATCGTGTTGGTTGACCGAGAGTTCATAGCTGATCAGGTACAAGATCCAAACTAAACCTACTAAACCAACTTTCTTCAATCAGGAAATACCAAGTGCCAACTAGCGGTAGTGCGTGCCATTTTGAGGATAAGATGGAAATAGAATGCCCTTTTGGGCTCCAAGAGGAGACTGCATGAGGCACTTTTTTTAGCTTCAAGAGTGAGTACTTGATCTTTAAACTCTAAAGGTTACACAAAAATCTCAAATCTCATAAAATTAATCATAATACATAGTCAATACAATAGCCAAAAATCATCTTGGATTATAAACATACTTGGGTAGTGGTAGTGCATTCAGTGGTTGTATCATATTTTTTGACACTAGAGTATGAATTTTGAGCGAGATGTTTTGGCTTGGGATTGTAACTTATAGCATAAGACTTGATTTTGTGCCAAACTTGAGTTAGCACTTTGAAATACTAACTTATTTCCTTGGGATATTTTCCTCCCCATTAAGACTCATTTTGATTTTATGAGTGAAATTTGCCTCTAGACTCATCTCCTTGAACCTACGTTTGCCTACCCTAGCTTTCCTTTTATTAGCACTCAATTTCTTCTCAATCTCAACGTTCATTTTCTCTATCTCTAATCTAACACTCTTAGCTTCTATTTTCATCAATGTTTTCTCTCTTTTCCTCATGTTGTTGGCTTCTAGTTCAGCTAGCCATAACCTCTTCCTAGATTCTATAGTGTTGGCCTTCAACATGGTGAGTTTTGGTAAATCTTGAGACAATGACATACTAGGTGAAATTCCAAGTACCTTACTTGCTGATAATCCACCTTTTTTCCTCTTTGGTTCACATTCTCCTTCTTGGTCAAGGAAACTGCACTCTGACCCATCCCTTGTAGAAGTTAGTGGAGGTGGTGTAACAAAAGGTGAGTCATCTATTGGTGCAAAAAATTGTGACTCCTCCTTGGGTGATCAGATTCCATTCTCCAAGCCCTCCATATAAACACTAGGTAAACTTTCCACCCTTTGGGTGTTTGGGACAAATTGGAAGCACAAGTCTAGGAGCACCTCTAGAAGAGATAGGAATTGAGAGCTAATCAAGATGGTTTCTTTGCATTTATGGACTGCCTCAACACCAACCTTGCTTGAATTGGGGTTTAAATCTCCCAAACTTACCATAGCAAGAGGAGTAATGTTTGCTCTATTCCCAAACATGGCTTCCATACTAACAAAATGTGTGCACATTCTATTTCAAGAAATGGCACTAGCCATTTCTTGTATAGTCTATCACATGTCATAGAAATAGGAAATCCTTGCCCCTCTTGAACCAAAAATGTGGCCTTAAAACTAAAAGTAGTGGATTTTTGAATGAGCTTTTTTCAATTTCCACCATGAATTTGTGCAAAATGCTTGAGGTCTTCCAAATAATCCAATATTTGGCCGTTATGGTGTGCTGCCATGCAGAACTATTCATCCTCTTTTGTTTTTCTAGGCATAAAAGAAGCCATCCAAAATTTGGAGTATCAACAATACTCCAAATTTCCACAATGATTGTATTGGTTGCAAATCTATAAAAGACCAAGCCCGAGGAGAGAAGTAGGAGAATGGAAGATCACATTGGGACACTTGAATGAGGGAAAACTCCAAATGCTTAGCATGAGCTTGGGCTTTGGTTTTTATAGAGAGAATATAATGCTCTTGAGAAGCTTCTCAAAAAGCTTCCTTAAGCTACTTTCTTGGAGTGGATGTCAAGTCTTCTCAAGAAACTTCTTTCTAGAAGATGCCTACTTGGCATGCAAGCTAAGCTAGTTGGAAGCTTTCTAGAAGTTATCTACTTGGGGTGCAAGCTAAGCTAGCTAGGAAGCTTCTTCCTAGAAGTCACCACTTGTCATGCATATTACCCAATACTTGGAAGGTACCAAGTAGCTTCCCAGATACTTCTAGAATATTCCAAGGCTAATTTGGCTTATTTGATACTTTTTTAGCCTTTACTAACTTGTCAATAACTCCGTATTGTTACATATTCTCCCATTGTTAATTAGTGACATCCTTGTAACCATTGAAGCTTCAAACTCCTAGATGGCCATTTGTCCATTCTAGAGATGAGAAAGAGGTTCCCAAGTAGCATCATGAAGGGGATACCCTTTCCAAAGGACCTTATACTCCATATGTTGTTTCCAACCATGTTGAATGTGGCTACATGTAAGGATACAATAAATTTCATACTCCTCATGATCGTTGATAGCACGGGAGGAGGAGGAGGTCAGACACAAGAGGAAAAGGAAGATAGATTAGAAACAAAGGGTTTGAACTTAGAAATGTAAAAAATATGGTGGATTTGCATATGAGAAAGCAATATAAGCAACAAGAGAAATGATTTGGGTGACATCAAATAGACCTATCCAATTAGGAGCAAGTTTACAGACTTGGGAATCAAGTGGAGGGAGAGGAGGGCAGGTTACAAGAGGAGAGCATGACCTTATCACCAAGTTGAAATGTGAGATCATGACAATGGTTGTCTGCATATTGTTTTTGTCAATTTTGTGCAACAAGTAGATGAGATTTGGCTTGTTGGAAGGATTGAGATATGGTGGTCAAGAAGGTGGAAGTATGAGGGAGATGAGATGGAGGAGAAGCAAGAAGGTAATTTGGAACAAGTGGGTGTTGACTAAAATTGAGGAAGAAATGAGAGAATCCGATGCTTGCCTATTTGGAATTATTGTATGCAAACTCTGCAACAACAAAAAATTCATCCCAATTGGTACGGTGAATGTCCACAAAGGCATGAAGTATATCCTCCAAGGTGCAATTTTCACATTTGGTTTGTCCATCAGTTTGAGAATGATAGGCCATGGACAAAGTAAGCTTGGTGCCAAGTATTTAGAAGAGTGTTTGCTGAAATTTTTCGGTGAAATGAGGATCATGGCCTGAGATGAGTACCCAAGGCATCCCATGATGCTTGAAGACATTGTCAAAGCAGATTTGTGCTAATGTTGGAGCATCTACGATATCAATGGTTGGTGCCAAATGGGGTTGCTTACTAACCTTATCCACAAACACCACAATTGTTATGTGACATTGCTTTGACTTGGGCAAGGAGGTGATGAGATCTAAGCTCTTGTGTTCTCATTGAGTAGATGAAATGTGAAGTGGTTGAGGGAGTCCACTTGGTTTTTGGTCACAGACCTTGTTGCATTGGTAACTCTCATAAGTTTAATCAAATTCTCAAACATCTTGTGCCATGTTGGGCCACCACCATTGGCATTGGTGTTAGAGTGTACCCAAGATCTTGTCCGCACCCATGTGACCAGTGATTGGTAAGGCATTGGCTTCTTGAAGATGCACAAGTTGAAGATCACCTTGGCTAGAATATAAATCTGATTCTCACAAAATAGAAGGCCTTCCTTGAAGGAGAAGTTGTTGTACTCCTTGTTGCATGTTGTAAGATGACCTTGTATGATTTGAAAGAAGGAATCTTGTTGTAAAGTTGTCTTGAATTTGATTTGGGGTTTGGAGTAGATTGACATCATCTTAATTGCCACCATGATGAGAAGAGACTTCAAATCAGGTCATCATGATAGGTTCTTGAGGATGATATGGCCTTGAGGATGATATGGAACTAACATGGTTTATACTCAAGTTTAATGTCAAACAATTGTTATTGTTCCTCCCATCAATGATGTTGACTCTTCATGTGCTCCATATATAATGTCTGCAACAAGGGTTTTTGATCGATTCACATGATCACTTGTTTCCCCAAGAGAGTGTGTCTCCAAACCTTGGTGGCATATACATTGCTAGTTGTCCCTAATGTTGAGTAGTGTAATTTCTTTCTGTAGTGTTTAGTCAACAAGACACAAAGGCAATGGGATGTAGCACACCTAGAAATGCATGTTGTAACATAGCTCCAATGGCAAAGTTAGAAGCATCAAAATCAACCACACAAGGTAATTAAAGGTCATATGGTTGAAGAATGGGTCTTGAAGACACCATATGTTGTAGCTTCTAAAATGCTTCTTTGTGTTTAGAGGTCCACCAAAAGCTTGATTGAGTTTTTCCCCAAGAGGTCAATCAATGATGCTACCACATAAGCATAATAGTGGATGAACCGTTGGTAAAAGCTTACCAATCTATTAAATGCTTGCACTTTTATGGCATCCTTTAGAGTAAGCCAATCAATAATGGCTTTGATTTTCTCCTCTTCTATCTTGATCCACTTTGACAAGATTTTGTGATCCAAGAAGGTAACTTCTTTTTACCAAAAGACACACTTTGACTTCTTGCAATAAAATTTTCATTATCATAGTCATCTAAAGACTTCTTGAATGTGATTTATGTGTTCTGCTTCTATCTTGCTATAGATTAAAATATCATTCAAGAACACCACCACATACCAATCCAATAGTCAATCCAACATCTTATGCATCTTATCCATGAAGATTGTTGGAGCATTAGTGATCCCAAAAGGTAGAAATCTCTACTCAAAGTGCCTATACCTTGTGCAAAAGATAGTCTTTTGTACATCATTTCTATCAATATGAAATTGCCAATAGCCGATTTGAAGAACTTGGAGAAGTATTGTGCTCCACCCAATTGATCTAGCAAGTCATCAATTGGAGGCAAGGGATATGCATTATTCACTATTAGTTTTTTGAGACCAAGGTAATCAATACAAAAGCAAAGTCCTCAATCCCTCTTTGGAACAAATAGAACCAATGCGCTCCAAAGAGATGTACTATGTCATATAAAATCCTTCTCTAACAACTCTATCAATGTTGGGTGAAGCTCTTCCAACTTCTTTGGTGAGAGCCAATAGGTGGGTCTACTCACTAGAGTAATTCCTGGCAATAACTCCATCTTGAAGGGCATACTACAATCAAAGTGTAGTCCCTTTGGTAGATCATCCAAAAACACATCTAAAAACTCTTGAACTATTAGATTAACCATTGCTTGAAGCTTTGGGCTCTCCTCAGATTCTCCATGCACAACTTGCTTGATCCACACCATGAAAGCAAAATTATCTTCCTCCAAAGCTTGCTCTATGGTTGCTTCATTGACAAACTACTCATCTTGGGACTGACTATTCTTAGGTGTCTTACTCAAAGGTGCTAGACAACCTAATCAGAAATTCTTACCTTTGTGTTGTACTTGAATTCGTTATCGGGTCCAATTAAAATGAACCTTATGACATTCAAGCCAAGGTAGACCCAAAATGACATCATAGTGTAGAGGTGCCACTACAAACCTCATACACTCCAAATAATCCTTCCCAATCTTGAATGTAACAAGATGTGGGGTATGGAATGCATAACTCTTTCTACAATCCACCATCATCAATCTACTTTCAATTATTGGCTTGATAGGAATACATAATTCCTTTGCTAATTTTATGGACATGCAATTATCTAAATTTCCAAAATCAACCAAAATTCTACAACCACAATCAAATATCATACCTTGCAAGTGAAGCAAACTTGCATAGGTCAAGCTTTCAATATGTTAGAAGTAATCAAGTTCCAAGTAGGTGGTTCAAAATCTACAACAAGGATTCCTTGTTTCCCTATCATTATGCTCCATAAACACCATATGGACGACTTATCAAGGTTACCTATTCTTGAGTGGACATTAAGTAATGCAATGTCCAATTTGGTGATAATAAAAATATCACCATTTTTTTGCAATTTTTCTCTATCTATAGTGCCAAGTGGTCTCTATTAAATGTCATCAATCTCCATTCGTGTCGGCTCCTCCACCCATGTGTAGTGTATTGGTAGGTTTTATCGAGGTCAAGACCAAGTTGTTGCAACCAAGGAATCAAAGCATTTGGCCAACTGCATGGCTTCCTCAAAGTGTTTTGGCTCTTGCATAATCACCTCTTATTTGGTTTGTGACTTCAAGTCTCTCACAAATTGATCCAAAGCTTCACCTTCCATTATATCTAGAATTTGCATGTGGTGTTCTGGAATTATATGATGTAACTTCTTTTAGAGCCAATTTGCTTCAATTCTGCTAACCTATTTTGTGCAACTTGTGTGGCATTTATAGCTTGGAATCTACCAATTATTGTATTCTATCCATGTCAAGATTAGGGCAAAAATTTTCCATTCAACTCGCTCCACTCAAAATTACCACTATAACTTTGCTACTCCATCCAACTGGCTAGAAACTAGAAGAATTTGTTTTAGTTCATCTTCAAGATTAGTAGCTTCAAAATAACATTCATAGTCAAACACAAAATTCTCCACTGCACTCATGAGACTCTTGCCTTCAAATAACTTGGGCTTTGGAAATCAGGTTTCCTCTCCTCCTTCTTGAAGTGGTGCTCTCTCTATATGCTCTTGTCATTGACGATCTTGCTCTTTTGGCAATCAAGTAAGGTGCTTGATTTGTTGTTGCATAGCAATGATAATCTTGAGCATTGCCGCCATGGCTACTACTATATCACACTACCCTAATTTATCTAAATTAACATGTAGAGGCAACACATCCACCATTCTCCATAAGTTACAATTAGAAGTACCGAGGGTTCCTCAAACAAGGTGATTGCATTCAAAAACTTATGCCCAAAGCATGAGGTGATGAACTACGTGAAATGATGCTTGGATAGTACACAGACGCAAAAATCCCAATGGTTTGGCAAAGGTGGATTTGGTGGTCATAAATTCTATCCATCCCATTCTTGCTCTAATACCAATGTAAAAGACCAAGACCAAAGAGAGAAATAGGAGAATAGAAGATAACATTGGGACACTTGAATGAGAGAAAACTCCAAATGCCTAGCATGAGTTTAGGCTTGGTATTTATAAGGAGAATACAAGGTGCTTGAGAAGCTTCTCAAGAAGCTTCCTTAAGCCGCTTTCTTGGAGTGGAAGTCAAGTCTTCTCAAGATGCTTCCTTTTAGAAGCTGCCTACTTGGCATGCAAGCTAAGCTAGTAGGAAGTTTTCTTGAAGTTTCCTTCTAAAAGCTACCTACTTGAGGTGCAAGCTAAGCTAGCTAGGAAGCTTCCTCTTAAAAGTCACCACTTGTCATCCATGTTACCCAATACTTGGAAGGTACTGAGGAGCTTCCTAAATACTTCTAGAATATTCAAGGGTAATTTGGCTTATTTGCTACTTTGTTAGCTTGACTAACTTGTTGGTAACTCCAAATTGTTACAAACTCCAAATGTGAGTCTAAAGGTCTTGGTTTTGCATCCAAATGTGAGCCTGCACTATAATCACATACTTCATCTCCCATTGCATAATTGTTGTTGCCCTTTTGGAGTAAAATTCCTTGACCCTCAATCAGTTTCTTGGTTGCCACAAGGCGGCGTGGATCATTTTCCATAACTTGTGCTATCTCCCTTGCCATACTAATCTATTGAAAAAACACCACACCAATTCAAAACTACTAAACCCACTGCTTAGTTTACTAACAAGAGCATTAACACACCAAAGGTGAATTTGAGTTGAAATAGTTGAGGATGGCATTTTGGATCTGCCAAAAAAATTTCATGAATTACCCTCTAAGAATCACCCACCAAAAAACATGGCAACCCTCCCAAGAAGCCATGTCACCTCTTTTGACAAACATTTATTTGAATACAACGTACCTAAATATCTGTAATATGGTGCCTGATTTTTATAAATGAATGCAACTTGCACTGAATATCCTATTAAACCATTTATGGGGTGTTCATTTATTAGCACTTCATCTCCTTATAAATTTCACTAAAAAGAGTTATGAATTTTATTATTTATCTAGTAGACATGTGTCAAAACCATTTTGAAACCCCCTAGTATGCACAATATCATCACAAAAATATCATAACTAATTACATGGTACAAGTTCCCTAATATAAGTTCAGCCCTCTCTCCACCTAATTTTCTCTCCAAGTGAGCTCTCATAGCCTCCTTCTGTATAATATAAAATTGTACACGAAACATTATCTTGCCTTCTAGAGAGGTCACAATAACGGAACCAAAAATATGAGTGGGCGTGTGTCTCACCCAAGATGAATCTTTCATGGCTATCAAGGTAGCACACCATGGACTAAGAGGGCAAAGAACCTCAACTCCATCATACTCCTCCAAGGCTAGAACTCCAAGACTCAAGATATTTTTCACTAGAGAACTCAATGAAAGAGAGAGATAATTGCAAATGAAAAGATGATGAGTACCTCCTCACCCCTAGCTTATATACTTGTAAAAAAGTTATAAACCAAAGTTACTAATTATTGGAGTAATTTCATTTACTAGGCTAGATGTCAAATAAAGTCTAAATATCTAAAAGAATATCCAAGCACATGGGAATAATCCCATAGATATATGGTCTTATCTTCATCTACCAACTAAGTCAAGGATTCCTTCACATGAGCTATCCTTAGACTATAGAAAAGACTACACCAACAAGGCTTGTGGGCCCAAGAGCTCTCAACTCTTTCCTCAAAGTCAAATTACTAGGAATAATACCAAGTCAATACACTAGAAGACAAAATAGTGGTGTTTACTCTTTTCCCTTCCTCTAAAATAGGGTCACCTCGATCCTAGCTAGGACAACTCTAGCTGATCATGACTAATGTAGAAGCTTAGCTAAACTCCACATATATAGTATTTCTCCACTACTTGCAATACCAAACTTAATATTGCTATAGAGCATACATGCATCACTGGGTGTTGCAAGACCTGAATAACTTATCAATTTACCTTAGTGATCAAGTAGATAGGAAAACAGTAGAAGTAGGAGATAATATTTGCCTAAGATTAGACTTAACTAAAATGAATATAGATGGTCTTGCCACTACTCTAAGTGAGCAAACAGTGACCTAATCCAAAGTAGGTGAGATCATAGTGCAGGTGACTTAGGCTAAGTTATCTAAGTCATTGGAGAAAGGTAGAATAGGGAAGGAGGATATTTTCAGGATACCTATCACTTTAGTTACAGTGCAGACAGATGATGTGACTACAATAGATGTAGATGCTAAACCAAAGCACAACAAACACTCATAGTTACTTCAGGTGAGGAAGCCAAAGAAAAAGTAGTACTCAGATTGGATCCAAGTCAATAGAAGTTATAGACTAGGGTAGCGGTTTTGTAAGTTGAGTTGCTTCATACTTGCAACATTGGTGGAAGAAATTGTAACAACTAAGTAGTTTAGGTAGTTTATGTAACTTTGAAGTAATTTGACTATTTAGAGTAGTCATTTAGAGTGTTTTGTATTGAATAACGAGTAGAAGAAGAATAAAGCAAAGTGCAGATATAATGCAATCATTTTTGTAATTATGAGTGTCAATTGAACTCCTTTCTAAATACCTATGAATGCATGAAGAAATTTGGACTGCAAGTGAAGGAGTGTTAGATGTTACATTGTATAACTCTAAATTCCATTCTATGTGTTTGATCATGAGTGGAGCATATTAGAAGCAATACCTTGATGAATAAATGTGATTGTATTGTTATCAATATTTATCATTTGCAGCCGTAGACAAGAAGTTTATGCAAAGTTGCTTTGAATTGGGAGATTGTACCTTTGTGGGAAGGGTGGAATAAAATTCCAAGGCAAAGTCAATTTGTGACAAAGTAGACATCCTTGTATCAACTAAATCATCACAATTGATGTCAATTTGGACTAGAACTAAAGAATTGTGATTTTGAGTAACAATTATTTGTGGTAAAACCTCCTATGAGTGTTTGATACTCTCTTCTTGCTGTTGTTTTTGCACAAGAGTTGCACCTTACACTATGGTGGAAAATATTCTTTTTCATCACAAAGCAGATTGTCTACTTCAAAGAGCAATGTATAAAGAGGAGTCTATGCTATTTATGAAGGAGTTTCATGATGGTTTGATATATGGGGATCACTTTGCAAGAAAGGTGACAGTTTTCAAGATTCTAGATATAGGTTACCAGTGGAGTGGAATTTTCAAGGATTGTCTTGATTATTGCAAAGCTTGTAATGTTTGTAAGCTTTTGCTAGGAAATCTACCTCTACTCTACCTTTTAGATCAATTCCATTCCTAGGAACATTTGAGAAATGGAGAATTGGCTTTAGAGGTCATCTCAATAGAACCACAACAAAGAATTGGTACATTATGGTAGTTACCTATTACTTTACCAAGTGGGTTGCCTTTGGAGTTGTTTTCTAATAGAGGAGTAGAGTTTACAAGAAGTATCACTACAATCATGTTACAAAAATTTTCTATCATACATAGAGTGACTACATCCTATAAGCCAAACTCCAATGGCTTGGCAAAGAGAACCAATAAAATATTGTGCATGGTTTTGGCCAAAGATGTAGAAATGGAAGAGGTAGAACATCATTGGGACAAGAGTATTCATGTGATTTTGTGGGAGTATAGGACAAGCATGAAGATATCCGCAGGATATTCTCCATTTCATTTGGTATATTGTATTTAGTCTACTTTTATCTATTCATTTTTATCTTCCTATATTTCAAAGCATTCATAGGAAATTGAAGAAGGCACAAGGAGGTGATATACAGAAGTGAAGGAAGAGCAACTCATGGAATTGTTTAGGTAAGAGCAATTATTATGGTTTGAGTGGAGCAAACCCAAAAAAACAAAAGGAGAGTAATAACAAGAGGCAATGCAAGAAGAAAGTAGAGTCCTTCAAGGAAAGTGATTGGATAATGTTGTCTGATTCTACTCAATTCAAAGTGATTGGATAATGTTGTCTTATTCTAGTCAATTCAAGAAGGTGCAAAAGAAATTTTTGCAAGATTTATTTTGGACCTTTCATAGTGGAGAATTCAAGAGGGTGTAAAAGAAATTTTTGCAAAAGTATTCTGGACCTTTCATATGGAGAAGGTGTACTGGAAAGAGATAAATTGCGTCTCGGTAAGCATTACACTTTTCTCTCTGATTACGGCGTGCCATTGTAGATCTTTGAGCGGGTTCATATGCATGGAATTTCAACTCCATGTTGGAATTGGCTATGGAATTTAATTTCCATGTTTCCAGTTATATTTTGGAATTACTAGGTTCAGACTCTGCTTAAGGAACAATTTTTTCTTACGTGGGCTTGAAATTAGCCGCTGAATCGTTACGAGGTAGACGTGAAATTGTAGAGCATCCGCTGAAAATGAACAACATGTCCTTGGACAAAGAGAAACACATATTCTGCGATGTTTGGGATATATATGGAGCTGGGGACATTTGTTCCTGGCGCTCCTTCATGTGTTAGAACAAAGGCGATCGTAAAATCCTAAAAGCTCTCCTCTTGCGTTAGGCCGTTCTCCTAGTTACGAAACCATAAATGTGTCACTTTAGTCTAATTGTGTGTAGAAACCCATATTGAACCTGAGAACATGTGTGAGGAAACATTAGGCTGTCGGTTCTGTTTTGGATACCTACCGAAGAATCACTTATTCGATGCTTCAGATGACAAGTACTCGGGGTTTCGTACCCTGTAGTCCTCGAAGTCACCAACGTAGATCCAGATAAGTCTTTAATTCAGTGCAGTGACGAGACACTCCGTACATGTACAGTTCACAAATGTGTGTATCCTATTCAATATAGTTTATATAGCTCTCTCTAGATCCTCTAGAGCTACTGAGTCACATAAACTCAGTAGATCTGTCCATACAAATATCCCGCACATACATTACACATTGGTTTTGCAGGACTTACACTCGAAACAATGATGTATTAAATTCACACTTTAAGTGCTGAGGCAAATGACGAGCAGATTTGTTTCCAACATCATGATTCCTAATTTACATGAGTGTAAAGGAGCAACATGAACTTCTATTTCCTAAGATGCTTGTTGAATCCGAGATTTCAGCTCAGAATATTCAATGCTGACTATCTTCGTGCTGGCAGGCGGAAAGAAGCACTGCGACTGGAAGATTGCAACGTATGTTTCCAGCTCTCATCTTTCATGACTGTGATACAACGAGACCTATCGGACCAGGGAGAGATTCTAAATCTTCGACGCCATTTCGACATGTGACGCAGGTACAAAACAGATGGATTGTGGTCGTTCAATTGAAACGCTGTACCCTTGAGCCTCGGAACAAGAGGTCCGAGCTAAAAGGCTCACTGAGATATCTTCTTCCCACTCCGCATGCTGCACTGCTGTGGATTGTCGATGCAATACCAATAACCTTTTCTTGGAAGAATAGAAATCATTCACTGTTGCACATTGCTGAACCAAGTTGTAATGCAGGCAGCAAGATGTACCATACCTTTCTATTTACTCTTCATTCTCGGACTTTGAGTCTAATAAGTCAACCGTCTAAAAGAAACCTAAAACAAAGACTTTCATCAGCGAGAAGTGTGGGAAAGCACAAACTTACAATAGTATTCATCACGTGATTGAACAACAGTAGGCAACAATTTTACCACTACAGAACTTTTCCATAATTCAACATCGACAAGCTCTGCACGGAGAACATTGCATAAAAATTTCTTAAACACAGAGGTATGCATGAGGAGGGATTACGCTTCCAGTTGCTTGAAACTCCTCTTGGCTGCATACTATCCATCGGGTCAGTGAAATTTCCGCAATGCTCATTCGCTCAGGTGTAGGTGGACCTTTGTGCGTTTTTGGAACTCAAGCAACAGGAAGCGGGATCACACGATTCTTTGAGCTCCCAGTCCACCTCTACATACTTACAGGCAACAGCAGGCGAGCGATGTCATGACAGATCCCTCGAAACTATGGCACGTGAGAAGGAGCCCACACTGAGAAATGGATTATTTCTATC
Source organism: Lunularia cruciata (assembly GCA_948567375.1). NCBI lineage: Eukaryota > Viridiplantae > Streptophyta > Marchantiopsida > Lunulariales > Lunulariaceae > Lunularia > Lunularia cruciata. The sequence continues at coordinate 32,051,245 of OX419762.1, read as the reverse complement.
GTTCTTGGATTTTGGGGTTGCATTAGAAAAGTAGAGAGGTATTCGTGACACATTTCTCCGACGGAAGTTAAATTTGGAATGAAAACGCCATTCCTTCTTTGACTTCCTTCTCCCTATATTTACGGACACATATCTGCAAGTGATTAAATTCTTCTCACAGCAAGATGGAAAAACCTAAAATTCTCCATATCAACTACATGAGACGACTTTTTTCCGATCATTCTCCGATTGTGAGGAGTTCGCTCAATCAATAGAATATTTTTCTTTGCCGCAGATCTGATTCTGTGCTTATCATACATAAGTTGCAGATCTGGTTCTGAGATTTGATGGGGATGCACATTTAGCCCGTTCATGGAAAAACGGAAGCGCTGCACTTCGTGGTGATTACGCTATGTCTATACTTTCGCCCGTTTCATTCTCGTCGTATTGCTGTCTTGTTTACTCATTTCTATATCTTTCGTCTTTCCTGTAGGAAATAAAAGCGTGAAAGGAGACTCAACTTGGAGCAGTTTCTGCAACGTTGCCAGTTCCGACATATGATGACATTCCGTTCATAAATCAGTTGCAAGTTCTGGTCCTGAACGGCTATGCGATCAATTGACTGAGCAAGATTATGAATCTTCTGCAATTCATTCTCCTTCTAACAGTCCCAAACGTGGCCGCCTGTCTACTGCACAACTTGCACCTGGAGAATACACCGTATATTGCAAGACTGGCGCCTCTCGTACAGGCATGCAAGTAAAATCGATCTGCTTCTTGAGTGGTCAGCGCAGAAGCAGTGGGTGCGAACCAATCCACCAGCCCTCGAACTGCCGTTGAGTGGGTTCGAGGTGTCGCGAGCTCGGCGTGCTTGAAGGCTGCAGATTTAGTGCGGCGCAGTATCTAATGTTCCACTAGAAGATTTAGAAGTTAGGGTGAAGGCATCTCTGGCTTCAGGAAACCTATGATTAGTTTGGGATGAAAAGCTAGTTGACGGCCATTCGCGTAATTTGCGAGCATTTACCGCAATCAGTAGACTGACGATATGACAACCTGGAGATAGTCAGGGAGATCGCTTGAAATTTGTCCACAATTGTATTTTGTGTACTATGACAATGGTGCGCAGACAAAAATCAAAGAAAGGCGACCGCGTAGGAAAAACGAAGGATGGGAAGACCCCATCAACCCGTACAAGGGAGAAACAAAAAAGGTAACATGGGGCTAAGTCTCGATAGAGTCCATATGACAAATTTGCCCTACAGCACCTAAGATATTCGAGCTATGCAAGTCATACAGTCTACACACAATTGGAGTATTGAAAAAACATCATCTAATGTGATTTTTCTCCTATGGATTGCACCCGCCACTGCGCTCTGTAGAGCAATGGACACACGCTGTCTAAAATATACTACAAAGTATAAGAGTGAGAGTGAGAATGGTACCCCATGACACCTAATATGATAAGCTCTCGTGCACTCCTTGACAAATGTGTCAAATGCCGTGTCCATCGCTCCATATAACTCCAAGGCTAGAGGAACAAACAGGTGACCTCGCTGCATGCCCCTATACTTGGAGACCTTGCAACTTGCTACTGCACTCGCTGCCCATCCAAGGGATAGGTAATCACTCCCTCCGAAACTGTATCCCACGTAGGGTCTGTAACCACGACATCCGCTACTGTCACCTGATCATCTCGTACCAAGTATATGTCTGCCTTGACACATGTCGTCTGCAAAGCATACAAACGCTGCCTCTAAGCCAAGTATCCACTCTCTCGTGCCATAGCAAACACTATGTCTCTAATGGCATCATGGGTAGCTATCCTCTGTCCTCCAAAAGGACACTGTGTCATGTGGACCGTTGTTGCATCTAATGTAGAACCACACTCACAAGTGAGTAATGAAGATGCAGATGGGTGGACCAAACCTAGGCAAAACCTCATCACTGTAGAGAAAGTAGCTGGTGCGAGTCAGAAAGCCCTAAAGCACAGTCGAGCTAGGATCCAAGAGCCTGCACCCTTGCCGGAGCAAGAGCAAAGACGTGCTCTAGTAGCCTGAGGAATGGATGAGTCGACTAAGAGAGAATGTAACGTATGCTCACACGGTCGCTCCATCAAGGAAGACTGTAAACCTCTAGTCCAATCTGACGATAGTGAAGCAAAAGGTGGAAAATCATCTCGTGCTCGTTGGGATAGACTATCTTTCCTCGTCTACCGCAATAACACTTGGAGAGAAAAGGATCCTCCCTCCACCTCTGTCACATAAGTCTCCAAAACCCGCCTATCAACAACCACAAAATGAGAGGAAAGTAGAGGTGCCAAGAGAGCCCAAATACCCAAAAATGCTATAGGTGTTGTCTCCCCCATAGAAAGCAAGCCAACCCATATGAGATCGGAAGAGCCATTTGTCTACGTGCCAAATCCGCTATCACACACTCAAAAGTCCCTGGTCCAATAATATCACCAAAGACTACCATAATCCTCCTATCAAATGCTCTCAAACATGATAAGAAGGATGGTGAGAGGAGAACTGTACGTTTGATGTAGGATGGTCGACGAGCAATACTGGAAGAGAGTATACCAAATGCCACCTGCGGATCTCCTAGTAATGGAAGGTCATCCACATGGAGAACATCCTCTACAAGAGCAACGTCTAAGAAGAGTGTGACAAAATCCTCCGATCCTACTGGCACTCCAAGAACACGAAGTCCATCTATGGATGTGATACAACCCTCTGGAAGCTCAAGGTGGGGAGTGTAACAATATGGAGTTTAGCGACAAAGTTAGTTGGGCTTACAAAGTAGCACATAAGACAAATTAGCCTAGAATATTCTGGAAGTACCTAGGAAGTTTCTTGGGAAGCTTCTTGGCTAGCTTAGCTTGCACCTCAAGTAAGTAGCTTCTAGAAGCTTCCAACTAGCTTAGCTTGCATGCCAAGTAAGTGGCTTCTAGAAGGAAGCTTCTTGAGAAGCTTCCTAGTTAGTTTAGCTTGCACTCTAAGAAAGCGGCTTGAAGAAGCTTCTCAAAGGCCTTGTATGCTACCTATAAATACCAAAGCCAAAGCTCATGCTAGGCATTTGGAATTTTCCTTTATTCAAGTGTCCCAATGTGAGTTTCCATTCTCCTATTTCTCTCCTCGGTCTCGGTCTTTTACATTGATATCAGAGCAGGAATGGGATGGATGGAATTTATGGACCACCAAATACACTTCCACCAAACCATTGGGATTTTTGCGTCCAAATACTACCCAAGCATCATTTCACACAATTCATCAACTTGCACTTTGGACAAGATTTTTTGCATATGATCACCATATCTGAGGAACCCTTGGTGCTTCCAATCATAACTTATGGAGAACGGTGGACGTGTTGTTTCTATGTGTTAGTAAATTAGATAGATTAGGAGTGGTGTGATAGAGTAGCAACCATAGCGGCAATACCCCATGTTTTCATTGCTATGCAACAATAAATCGAGCACCTTACTTGATTGAACAAGATCTTCGACGACAAGAGCAGGTGGAGAGAATACCAATTTGAGAAGGAGAAGATCAAATCAGATTCCCTAAACCTAAGGTATTTGAAGGCAAGAATCTTCCAGGTGCAGTGGAGAACTTTGTGTTTGATTGTGAACGTTATTTTGAATCTACCAATCTACAAGACGAGCAAAAACAGATTCTCTTGGCTTCTAGCCAATTGGATGGAGTAGCAAAGCTATGGTGGAGATTTCAAGTAGAGCGAGCTGAACAACAAATGGTTGTAGTAATCTTGACATGGGCAGAATTCAAGAGTGCAATAATTAGTTGGTTCCAAGCTATAAATGCCACACAAGCTGCACGGGATAAGTTGGCAGAGTTGAAACACATTGGCTCTATAAGAAGTTACATCATGTAGTTCTAAAACACCATCATGCAAATTCCAGATATATTGGAAGGTGAAGCTCTAGATCGATTCATGAGGGACTTGAAGGCGAGAACCAAATTAAGAGGTAACCATGCAAGAGCCACAACACTTGGAAGAAGCCATGCGGTTGGCCAAACATTTTGATTCCGTGGTAGCAACAACTTGACCTTGACCTTGACCTCGACCTTGATAGAGCCTACCAATACACTACACACAAGTGGAGGAGCCAGCACCAATGGAGATTGATGTCATTCAACAAAGACCACTTGGCACGGTAGATAAAGAGAAATTGTGACAAAATGGTGGTTGTTTTTATTGTCACCAATTGGGGCATCAAATTATTGAATGTCCACTCAAGAATAGACAACCTTGACAAGTTGCCCAGGTGGAGGTTGTGGAGTGGAATGATCAAGGAAACAAAAAATCCCAATAGGAGATTTTGAGCCGCCTATTGGGAGCTTGATTAGTTCTAATGGGATTGAATGCTCGACCTATGCAAGTTTGCTTCACTTGCAAGGTACAATATCTAATTGGGGTTGTAGGATTTTGGTTGATTCTGGAAGTTCAGAGAATTGCATGTCTATGTAAGTAGCAAAGGAATTGGGTATTCCTATCAAGCCAGTGATTGGAAGTAGTTTGATGATGGCGGAAGGTAGAAAGGGTTCTGCATTCCGCACCTTGCATCTTGTTACCTTCAAGATTGGGAAATAGTATTTGGAGTGTATGAGCTTTGTAGTGGCACCTCTACACTATGATATCATTTTGGGTCTACCTTGGCTTGAATATCATATGGTTCAATTTGATTGGACCCGACGCCAAATTCAAGTACAACACCAATGTAGTAATTTCCGATTAGGTTGTCTGGCACCTCTAAGTAGGACACTTAAGAATCATCAGTCCCAAGATGGGAAGTTTGTTGAGAAGGTAGCCATAGAGCAAACCAAGTAGGGAGATGAGTCCCAAGATGGGAATTTTGCCAAGAAGGCAACTAGGGAGCAAGCTTGGAAGAGAGGTGAATCCCTAGAATGGAAGTTTGTTAGTAAAGCAGCCATAGAGCAAGCTTAGGAGGAAGATAAGTCTGTATTTGCGGTGTGGATCAAGCCGATTGCACAAGAACAATCTGCGGAGGGCCAAGAGCCTCATCAAGCAATGGTTGATCAGATAGTTAAGGAGTTTGTGGATGTGTTTCTGGATGATCTACCAAAGGAATTGCCATGGAGTACTCCAGCGAGTAGACCAATCTATCGGCTCTCACCAAAGGAGTTGAAGGAGTTGCGAACAACACTTACAGAGTTGTTGGAGAAGGACTTCATACAACATAGTACCTCTCCTTTGGGAGCACCGGTACTATTTGTTCCAAAGAAGTATGGAGGACTTTGTTTCTGTATTGATTATCGTGGGCTCAATAAGCAAATTGTGAAGAATGCATGTCCCTTGCCTCGGATTGATGACTTGCTTGATCAACTAAGTGGAGCACGCTACTTTTCCAAGCTGGATCTTTGTAGTGGCTATTGGCAAATTCCTATTGATAGGGAGGATGTGAAAAAGACAGCCTTTTGCACCAAGTATGGGCATTTTGAGTGGAGAGTTCTACCTTTCGGACTCACTAATGCTCCAGCAGTTTTCATGGATCAGATGCATCAGGTGTTGGATGGACTATTGGATTGGTCCATGGTGGTGTTCTTGGATGATATCTTAATCTATAGTAAGATAGAGGCGAAACATGTGAATCATGAGCGAGAAGTCCTAAGACAACTACGACAATGGAAATTTTATTGCAAGAAGTCAAAATGTGCCTTTTGGTAGAAGGAGGTTACCTTCTTGGGTCATAAGATCTCATCAGAGGGGATCAAGATGGAAGAAGAGAAAATCAAGGCCATTACTGATTGGCCTACCCCAAAGGATGCTATAAAAGTACGGGCATTCAATGGATTGGCCAGTTTTTATTGACGGTTCATCCATTATTATGTTCATGTGGCTGCACCATTGATTGACCTCTAGGGAAAGAACTCAAGCTTCCAATGGACCACCAAGCATGAAGAAGCATTCCAAAAGTTAAAGCATATGGTGTCTTCAAGACCCATTCTTCAACCATATGATCCTCAACTACCATGTGTGGTTGATTTTGATTCTTCTAACTTTGCAATTGGAGTCGTGCTGCAATAAGAATTCCTAGATGGACTCCATCCAATTTCCTTTGTGTCTTGCCGACTGAATACGGCTGAATGAAACTACTCTGCTTGAGATCAAGAACAACTTGCAATGGTATACGCCACCAAGGTATGGAGGCATTACCTCTTGGGGAAACAAGTGATCATGTGAACTTATCACAAACCATTATTGTAGACCTTACACTTGGAACACATGAAGAGTCAACATCATTGATGGGAGGAACAACTCCAACTGTATGACATCAAACTTGAGTACAAACCAGGTCAGTTCCATGTTATCCCTGATGCTTTATCAACTACCTGATTTGAAGTCTCTTCCTCTCATCACAATAGCAATTTCAATAGTGTTAGTTGACTCCAAGGTCCAAAACGAGTTTCAATCAGTTCTACACCAAGATCACTTCTTCCAAATGGTACATGGTCACCTTACAACATGCAATAAGGAGTACAACACCTTCTCTATCAAGGAGGGCCTTTTATTCCATGAGGACCGGATGTATGTTCCAGCTAAAGGTGATCTTCGACTTGTGTGCCTTCAAGAAGCCCATGATATACCCATCGCTAGTCACATGGGTGTGGACTAAACCTTGGGTACCCTCCAACATCAATGGTGGTGGCTCAACCTGACACGAGATGTTTGAGAATTTTTCCGATCGTGTGAGAGTTGCAAACATAACAAGGCCAACAACCAGAAGCCGAGTGGACTCCTTCAACCACTTGCCATTCCATCCGCTCACTAGGAGCATGTGAGCTTGGATCTTAACACATCCTTGCCAAAGACAAAACAAAGACACACCGTAATTGTGTTGTTTGTGGATAAACTTAGTAAGCAAATCCACTTGGCACCAACCTATGATACTATGGATGCTCCAACCTTAGCACAAATCTACTTCAACAATGTCTTCAAGCATCATGGGATGCCACGTGTACTCATCTCCGACCGTGATCCTCGATTTACCGGGAAGTTTTGGCAAGCACTCTTCTAGATACTCGACACCAAGCTTACTTTGTCCACGGCCTATCATCCTCAAACTGATGGACAAACCAAACGTGCAAATCATACATTGGAGGATATGTTGCATGCCTTTGTCAATGTCCACCATACCAATTGGGATGAATGTCTTGCAGCTACAGAATTTGCCTACAATAATTCCAAACAAGCAAGCACCAGATTTTCTCCTTTCTTTCTCAATTTTGGCCAAGATTTGCTTGTTCCAAATTCTCTTCTTGCTCCCTCTCCATCTCAAGTTCCTCATACTTCCATATTCTTGACCACTCTATCCCAATCGCTCCAACAAGCCAAGTCTCACCTCCTTATTGCTCAGAATTCCCAAAACAATATGCGGACCACCATCGTCGTGATCTCACCTTTGAAGTCAGTGATAAAGTCATGATATCCTCTAGTAACCTCCCTCTCCCACTTGATACCCAAGTTTGTAAACTTGCCCCTAATTGGATAGGACCCTTTGATATCACCCAAATTGTCTCTCATGTTGCTTATCGACTTGCATTGCCTTGTCACATGGATATGCGTATTGTCTTTAGTGTTTCCAAGTTGAAACCCTTTGTTCCTAATCCCTCTTCCTTTTTCTCTCGAGTCCAACCTCCCCCTCTTCCTATCCCTATCAATGATCATGAGGAGTACGAAGTTGATCATATCCCTGCGCGTCGCCATATTCAACGAGGCCGTCGCCAACATACGGAGTACAAGGTCCTTTGGAAAGGGTGTCCTCTTCATGATGCCACATGGGAACCTCTTTCTCACCTCCTGAATGCACAGATGGCCATCTAGGAATTTGAAGCTTCACTGGCGACGAGGATGTCACCAACTAGCGGCGGGGGAATATGTAACAATATGGAGTTTAACAACAAAGTTAGTCGGAATTTCGAAGTAGCACATAAGACAAATTAGCCTAGAATATTCCGGAAGTACCTAGGAAGCTTCTTGGGAAGCTTCCTGGCTAGCTTAGCTTGCACCTCAAGTAAGTAGTTTCTAGAAGGAAGCTTCTAGAAGCTTCCAACTAGCTTAGCTTGCATCCCAAGTAGGCGACTTCTAGAAGGAAGCTTCTTGAGAAGCTTCCTAGTTAAGTTGACTTGCACTCTAAGAAAGCGGCTTGAGGAAGCTTCTCAAAGGCCTTGTATGCTACTTATAAATACCAAAACCAAAGCTCATGTTAGGCATTCAGAGTTTTCCCTCATTCAAGTGTCCCAATGTGAGTTTCCATTCTCCTATTTCTCTCTTTGGTCTTGGTCTTTTACATGGACGGATACCTAAAGGGGACCATGCCCTACACTTTGACACCTTGACTCTCAAGCCTACTAGATGTAGCTTGGTAGTCAAGTAGTCAAGGGCATGCTTAATCTGATCTATAGGGCCTATAATGTGTGTATCATCTGCCAAGGAGGGAAATACACAACCTAGCATGGCCAAAGTAGCAGATAGGAGAGCTCTAAAGTGAACCATGGCAAATGAGGCCCCCCGAAAGGATCTCCCTGACGTGTACCAACAGCTGACTCCAAGACGGTGACTCCCTCCTATGAACCACCATGCTGGTAGTAAAGGGAAGCCAAAGAGCCATAAAAAGACCACACAAAAGGAATGAGACTCGCCAAGAATCCGCCAGCCTCCCTAAGCTCTCTAAAGATGGATGCACGTGAGACGCTATTAAAAGCATTCTCAACATCCACTTGTTGGACGACCCACTCCATATGGATATCTAGGAGTGCTCTAATGCCTAGAGGTATAGCCTCACATCCTCCAAGTGTAGCTACTCCAAACTGATATGGACTAAGGTGTTGTTGAAAGTGAGAATGATGTTGAAGGACAATGGTATGACTGACCAAACGCAAAAAGATCTCTCCAATAGCAATCGGTCTAATGCATCCCATGTCCTCCATCACAAGAAGTCGACTAGCACCTAACACCTGACTAACAGACATAAGAATGTCTCCTCTTGCTACTATTACAGCCACCTAAAACAACTCGGTAAAACCACTAGAAGGATCATCTGTTGGAAGTAATCTCTAAGGTGCTCATAAACCATCCTTGACAAGCCTCCAAAGGAAAAGTGAGGGGCAATGCACAATGCTTATGCAAATAGTGACCTATCAAGACATAAAGGCTGCTCAAGCTGATAATCTAAGACCTCTAGTGGTAGTCTCTCTACTGCTGTAGGATATAGTGAGCATAGGGAAGAGATGGTCTCATTAGTAGGACTCACTATAGACAAAGGGTGTAGCGCTCGTGCTGCTCTACTAAACTCTCCCACCCGACCCAATGTCCTACATCATCGTATCGAGTGGAATCTGTGGTATTCTATGGCGATGCTTGTCTCCTAAATTGTGCAGCCCTAATAGACTGCTCCTGAAGGGCTGCCCAATCCCCTACTTAGAATTGACAAAATCTAGCAGCCACCTCTCTATGCCCCACACGTCCTCCTCTAGCATAACAAAGATACCATCGAGGGAGTAAGAGGAATAGGAACTATGCTAACTAGTCTAAGGGATCATGTGCAAAACGGTCTAGTGCTAGGCAAAATGCCTGTCTAGCCTCATCATGGAGTGTGCGGAGTAGCCTATGGAATAGACGTGGACATGGAAAACTAGTCTCAAATAACCCCAAAATGCAACCTGCTTGAGAAGCTAACCACTCCCACGACTCGATCGGTATCAATAAGGTATAGAAGAAGCGTGCGTAATCCCAAGTGTCACTGTTGTCGATGTGGTTGCTCGTCTCATGTGGGCATCCCAAGTGGTCCACCCAAGTGGTCCAATCATAGTCCTTGTGCATCCTTCACACAGGGGTCTTTATCCCTTGCGAGGTAAAGCATCGGTGACACACCGAGCATGGTGTATCTCGACCTGCTCTAGGCGACCCCACATGGGAAGGTGTAGCCATGTCTAACACAAGAATAATGATAGTAACACATGCTGCTCCTCTCCATATCTCCCCATATTTGCAAAACCACAACCCCTCACATCCCAACTCACATAAGAAAACAATCTCTCCAAACCCTAAAATATATAAACTCTCATAACTTTCAATTTCCATCTCCAAAATTTTCAAACTAAATTCCAATGGAACTTAATCATGAAAACCAAGAGATTTGAAATGAAAGTCCTTGACCCATCACTCTCAATGTATAATGATCACTCAAACACTAAAAAATCTAAAAATCCTCATAACTTCCTACTCCATCTCCATAGTCTTCAATCTAGGTGCCAATGGAACTGAAATTGAAAAACAAAGAGAGTAGACTATTCACTCAAATGCTACATGCTAGAGAGCCCTCAGAAATTACAGATATTGTCTCACAGTCTCTCCCTCTCTTCTCACATCTCCACACTCTCCCGCAGCTCCCCCACAGTCCAACAGCCATAATAACAATAATTCATCAGACAGGATGTGGGATGATGGGACACGGTAGAATCCTTGTTCTAGTTAAAGTTACATAGTTGGATTCAGTATCATAGGTTCCATGAAGGCAACCGCGGAGAGAACACAAAGGATGGGAAGACCCCATCAAGCCCGTACAAGGGAAGAGGAAAAAAAAAGGTAAAATGGGGTTAGGTCCCAATAGAGTCTATATGAGAAATTTACCCTACCGCAACTATGATATCCAGAGATATGCAAGTCACATGGTCTACAAACCACGGGTGCATCAAAAAACATCATTTAGTAGGATTGCCTCTATGGATGGTATCAACCATTGCACTCTATAGAGCACAAGACACACATTGCCTAAAATATGATACAAAGTATAAGAGTGAGTTTTAGGGTTACCCCATGGTACCTAACATGATAAACTCTTGTGCACTCACTCCCTTACAAACATGTAAAAAGCTATATCCATCACTCCATATACCTCAAAGGCTAGCAAGACAAAGGGGTGATCTTGTTGCATGCCCCAATATCTGGAGACCTTGAAACCTACAACTGCACTTGCCGCCAATTGGTTGCATGCCCCAATATCTGGAGACCTTGCAACCGATAGTTGCACTTGCCGCCTATCAGGGAATGGATAATCACTCTCTTCGAAACTATCAGGGAACGGATAATCACTCTCTTCGAAACGGTGTCTCGGTTTAGGTTCATAACCATGATATCCGTTATTGTCATTTGATCATCTCGAACCAAGTATAAATCTACTCAGTCATGTATAGTCTGCCAAGTAGATAAATACTCTCTACAAGCCAAGTATCTATTCCATTGCCATTGCATTGCAAACACTATATCTCTAATAATATCATGGATAACTATTCTCTACACTCCAAAAGGACAACTTTGTGTCATATGGACAGCTAGTGTATCTAGTGTAGAACCACACTTAAACGAAGATACAGGTGAGTGTACCAAACCTTGATGTTTGAACCAAACCTAATGGAAACCTCATCGAGAAAGGAGCAGGCTGGTATCTCGGTTGGGGAATAGTTTTGATACTTACTAGCAATTCCCGACTGTAAGCCCAACACAGATCTCGAGCTCGGCGTCGATACACCCTTGATCTAGGCGTGGTCTTGAGAGCAACAAGCGTTGTTGGAGTTCCTTCTTAGTTCAAGTTACAGGGTATCCAAGGCCTTCAGTATTCAATTCAAATCGAACCGCTTGCTCGACTCCACTTGTACTCGGGTTGGGCCGCAGAACATTTCGTTGTTTTGAGGATAGAGTTGGTCCCTTCGTGAAGGAATCCCTCAATTCTAAACTCGTTACAGATATTCTCGTCCATTTTCCCGTCACTGGAATCCACACAATCATCGTTTCAGTTCATGGTGCTTGACCATCCACCTTTAAAAACGGGGCTGATCAAGTTCTCACCACTTAGTTCTCCCAAACAAAATCCAAAACAAATCATCAATCTCGGATGCAGATAGTTACTTTGAAAGTACAGGCAAATACGTACACGGTCTACACCAGCACAGCAGTTGAGAGCAGGAGCAGAGAGGTAGTCTCAACTACATGCAGGTAAGCGAGAGGTCCAAGTCCAGTCAAAGTTACTTCAGTAGGATTGATGGCAAGTGAGGGCATTACCAATGATCACACGAGTTGGAAGTTCCATGAGCAACTGGTCCTGCCTCAAAGACCGACTTGACGGAGTCCTATCATGGCATCAAAAACTTCGTTTTGCATCCAGATTCTACGATTACGGGGCCTGTGTTCGAATTGGTTCCGGCAAAAGGAGAATTTGTGCAGGGTGTGGCAGGCAAGGATATAACAGTCGACGAGGAAATGAATTTGTCGGCGCGCATATATACTCCAGACATTATTCTTACGTCCGACAAAAAGTTGCCCGTGATTCTTTACTTTCATGGATGAGGTTTCGTCTGTTTGAGTGTCCACGCACGCATGATTCATGATTACTGCGAACTGGTTTGCAGGTCTACGAGTGCTATAATAGTGTCGGTGGAGTACTGGAAAGCTCCGGAGTCTTCGCTCAGTACGAAGACTCCTACAAAGCTTTGAAGTGGCTGCAATCCCAAGCACTTCTGTAGAGAGGGGATGAAGGAAACAGGGATTGTACTCACGCAAAAGCGGAACTAGAGCCGTGGTTGAATTCACACGCTGAATTCAAGGGTTGTTTTACGATGGGAGCCAGTGTGGGCGGCAACAAAGTACACCATCTTTGTGTGAGAACTGCTGTCGAGGATATACATCCACTGCAACTGTGTGAGCAAACTTTGCTTCAGCCTGGCGTCGGAGGGATGGATGGAACCCCAGCTGAATTGTACTGGGGTCGCGAGAAATCTCTTTCTCTGAGAGCAGTTGATACGTTCTGGAACTTGGCTCCCCAAAAAGATGCGGATCTTAATCATCCAGCTTGTCATGTGTTCCCTCAACTTGCAGAACTGACTGAGAAGAAAATTTCTCTTCCTGATACACTTTCGGTTGTGGGTGGCCAAGATCTTTTACAGGATTGGTAGACACTGTTTTACGAAGCACAGGAGAGATCGACCACAAAAATTCGCTACATTTGGTACGATGATGCAATTCATGGGTTTAACCTGACACCCTCAAACAAGTGGACCAATCCATTTTTGAAAGAAAAAAAGCACTTCACCAACAGCTCCAGTACGACGACTATGGTCGACCGAAAGGGATTAGAGGCAGATAGATTTTAGGATTTTGTGAAGCTCATTTGATTCCCCAATTTAAGAAATTTGTCCATCAGAATAAACAAAGAAAGTGCATCCTTGTCAACTGTCGGTGATCGAGTTCATCATTTGCCTGAATTTTGATGGCGACCCGGCTTCTGAGGTAGTCACAAAGACAGCTGCAAATTTCAGAACTCTTGAATTGTCCGAAGAGTGGCATTTCGTGCTTTTGAGCTCAGATTAAGACAAATTCTACTTTTCCCTTTAGATTGTAAAAGTCTCTCTGTGGCTGGCGGTGACTCTGATTTTGAATCTTCACAAGATTATACCGTTGAATGTTTCTATCTTGTTGCCAGAAATAAATGCCGCTTAAAACTAATTGCATAATATGTGCATGTGTTGTCCCATTTGAAGACAAGAGGCCGAAACCATATCTTGTAACAATCGGCTGAACTGAAACTAAATATAGATCTCCCTCGAAGAGTGCGCAGCAGTCCAACAAAATTATGCCAGACTTCTTATCAGGAACACGTTTTAGCTAGTGCCATCAGTTGCCTGCGACCATTCTACCAGACTTCTGTCATACATCGCTGGGAATACATTCCTATTCTTCCACCGAGTTTGGGTTTGCCACTTTAGATCTGGCAAGGCAGGAGATTGGACCTGGACTGTAAATTCCACATGCATCTCTATAAACTATGATTTTCAATCTGCAGACACGTTCTTTGTTACGACGTTAGCTGCAGTTCAAATGTCGTTGACACTGAGATTGTCAAATAGAGAGGATTAGGGAAGCCGGTAAATATCATACATGGAGAGGTTTTAACATGTCAAGTCCTGGACGGATACATTCATGGGCTCCATGTACAAACTGGTACAGCTCAGTCGGAGTGGTCCCCGGCGAATAATAAGACTAACGAGTTTGCTCGATTTCACATTAGAGACTCCGAGCCGTGACATATTCCGGATAACGTTGGACCGAATAACTCGGATTCAGAGGATCAAAAGCGTAACTTCCAAGTTAAACAAAGATTTTTAGTTACAGACGGGAGAAGAGACCATGATGTGTTCAGGGTCGCGAGTTTTCCCTGCATCGTGATGGGTCACATGTCACATTCCCATGGGTGGTGTTTGATTTAGGATGTTCATTTGTTGTATCAAGCGGTGACCAGCTCTATACTGGGCCCGCCCTCCTGACTCCGCGCCTAGATCTAGGTAGATACATACCCAAAGAAGAAATAGTCCAGTTTTTGTAAGCTGAAGATAGATATACACGTTAGTTGGGTGGAAAGGAACGATTCTGTTCAAAACAATGCTCCATAGCAACTGCCTCCAGATGCAACTTGAGATCTAGAAGTTCTGGAATCGATGATGGTCCATATGAGACGATCTTGTTGACTTCGAATAAACAAGGGGACAATGACATCTGAGCACAGTGTATCGGTGTTTAACAAACTCTGCACACAGTCCTCAACGAACTGTTGAAAAGCGCGTGTGAGTAATTTCTTTTGTTTTCTCAAGCCTATGCGACAGGGGTGACGACATGGTGCCACTTCCAGACAAAACTGGCCTTCAAAAATATTATCTTGCAATATTCGTTGCAATATTGTTATGGTGTCTGACAATACATGTTGCCGAGTTAGTTAACTCCTCACTACTGTGGTGAGGAGTTTGCATACTGACCGCTAATCTAATACCACCTGGAAGATTTGTCGGATTCGTGAGAAAACTAACTGATCCCGAGGCTTTAGAGCTCACTACGAAAGTGTCTGACAGTTTATGATTTCATTTTGTGACATAACGAAAACCCTAATCGAAGGGAAGAAATAAGACCAGGAGTAGATTCGTTTCAATACTCGTGGTATCCACCATCTGATCCGCCTATTAACCTTTGAATCTATTCCTCTGTACGTGACGTACACACCACTCTACCGTCATACATGTGAAATGTAGGCCAGTCCTCCTTAGCAACGTGAATCAGTACTGTAAGCTTAGTTAACGCACAGATTTGACTCAATCCAGACCATTCAAACCTAAAGATCATAAAATTTAGTTTCAACATCGATACCAGTCGTCTGTCACAAGGGAAGCTCAATAAAAGTCACCATATCACACTAAGGACCATATCACATTTGATAACAGTACCATCCTTCATATACTGTCTGAAAGCCGACTATAAACAGCGTTAGCTGCTCATTTGCACAACCTAAAGTTCTGGCTAGCAGCGGAAGTCTAATTGTTGCTTTGAGTGGGACGGCTCAAAGGTAGAATCCGCCTGTCTCCATTAAATCGAAGCATTAGCGAAAGGAAGTTACGGTGGTCTTTCGAAGATGACATGCAGATTGTTATATTAGATCTCCCTCGAAGCTCATGGCTTTTCTGATTGTTTCTGTCCAAAGTTTACTGTAAAACAGCAATAAACGGGTAGATCGAAGTACGATCTACAGCTGAATATACGGTACTCTCCAACTCCAAATACATTTGCAGTTTGAAGGCTGGAAGGTAGGAAGAATCAGTTTTCAAGTCGGAGAATATCAAGTAGAATAACATACTGAAAGTCGTAAAGAAGCTAGGTGATCCGCAGCGGGTAGTCATGAAAGTACTATTTCTCGTTTACCTTTAACTTGTCATTCTTGCAGAATGACAAACATTCTCATCAAGAATCTGCAGAACTATTTCGGATTTCCCAAGTTTGAAGTGCCCATGTCGAGGAATGTTCGTTCCACGTAGACTCGCATGATATTTCTCTCCGACTGCTAACTTGAATTTTTCTCGAGGAATTCAACACCTAGCAGTACTTGCAGCAAAATCAAAAGGAAAATAACTCTGATGATAATATCAAGTCAACAGAGCCGTAGGCTAGAATTACTCTCTCCACACAATCAAGATTTAAACGAACAACCAAGCGTACTGATTCTCCTCATACGGGTATAGAGTTCAGAGACGAATCAAATTCCCTGAAGAATATCATTGTGTATAAAGCAAACTTCCCACAAGTAGCTCGTAATTTGAGCACTAATTGCTAGATGTGCCTAAATTTTGTACTCTCCTTCGGAAGTACGAAAATCAGTTCTGCTTGCCGTTTATGTACGTATATGCTCAAACTGAGCAGCAGTTTCTACTCAGATGGCACTGGTTGTGACAAGTCTTTGATATGATACGATCAGTCCGGACAAAAATCAGTTGGCCAATTACGGGGAAATTCCATGATCTTCGGATCCATGTCCGAGATTGCTTGCACGTTGCATCACGGCCCACTCTGCGGATTGAGCTCCTTCTTTGCCTTCAACTCCCACTCTCTGTTCTTTACTAGTGCAGTGTTTAGTTAGGAGTACTCGTACAGAGTACTTGCATCGGTGGTGATGATATCCAGGAGCTATACAGTACTTACTCGAATCTCCGCAAAGGTTGCCCATGACCAACTTGTACAATGTACTCTGACTGCTGGAATAAACTGGAACCTACAGCTAGTATGCATTATCCGAAATTTGCTATGAGTAGGGAGGAAATAACAGTCCAGCTTTTGTTCACACATAGCAACTAATGGGCCTCCATATTAAATAAGGATAATTCGGCTGGTGAAGCTACAAGCTCCTCGCTAGAAATTTAGCATGGCAATCTGAGTGGATCTCCAGGAGTAAGAAAGTACAGTAGATCTAGAACACGAAATTCCACGACTGTTATATAATATCTTTGCCTAAAGCTACAGGAAACAAGGATCACTTTACTGCTGTCCATCTAGTTAATAGGCACTATGCATCTCATCCAAAAAGATCTAAGAAGTCCTCTGGAACCTGGACAGTAGAAACTCAGCAAAACAAAATTTGTATCTGAGCTTTGTTGGTCTCTACCTGCAACAGAGTCACCACTTTATGGCTTTACACAAGTGTGGTCAGATGCGTGTGAAGATCACAGTTCATGTGACCACGAGATTCTTCATGGTGTTGGTATGCGGGGCACATACGTACACCCTAGGTGTAGATCTGTAGAGCAATTTGACATGAAAAATAGCGGAAAAGGAAGCAGCACTGATCATTTCTCATGCGTATCTGATGATCCCTGTCGGACGAAAGGGAATAAGAAAGCGTGGTATTTATATGCTTGGAACTCATGTACAGTATTGCATTTTCAAGCTAGTCCAGCATACGACGCAATGCTTCCGCAGTCGAATAAGTCTGACTGATTAACGGACAAGCACTACCTGATTCATTAATGTCAACGATCCGAACATCATGGAACAACATTTGTACTTGATTCGTCAAGTCACGTGATTAGCCTGTCGACTACATGGCTCCATGTATAGAGTATTCCACAGTTGAAAGCAATTGCAATAAATGGCGGACATGTCGTGACCGTTTTGACCGCGTTGGCACTTGGAAAGTGGTCGGATGTCCTTAACCTTGTCAACTCAACGTTAGCATCTCATCAGGTTATTACGTAGGTCTACTTCAAACATGCATTGTAGTCTTGTCGCAAAGCAGATGTAATGCTGCATGGTAGGAGATTCCAGCTGCCTTATAATAAGGAAAAAGGCGACCGCGTAGAAAAAATGAAGGATGGGAAGACCCCATCAAGCCGCACAAGGGAGAGACAAAAAAATGTAACATGGGGCTAAGCCCTTTATAGTATGCACCGACAGTTCTCATATACCCTGATGACCATGCTTTGCCTCAGGGACGCCTCTTGTCGTGCTACTTGTTTCCCATCATGTTGTTCATTCCATAAGTTCGTTGACCTGATAGGTCTACAACTAGATTGTGACGAGTGTTTGGTACTCTAACTCACCGCTCTAACTCACTGGTGCTGGTCTGCGACCGTAGCGCTTGTTATGAACGACGTACAAGACCAATTTCAAGCTGCGGCCGGTATGGTAGTGACTGCGACATACATTCATTCCAGGACCTCATCTTCCTATAAAGGAGAAACAAGAACTGTAAACTACTTTTATTATCTAGACAACTTGGGGATCAACTGACCCAGCAAATTTCCGTGAATATTAGTGGAAAACTTACTGAAGTAAGAGAGGTCAAAGAAACGAGTTTAAGAGAGAATGTGGAGAGAGTTGTGGTGAAGAAGTTGATCATCTCGTAATAGGATATGACAGTGCTAGTTATCAACACCATAATAGGAGGTATAGCTCTTTGGAGATTAAAATTCATGGCATTAAAATATGATGAGAATCTTTCTTCCTAGTCTTTAAAGTAGATGGTCTATCTTCATTCATTCTGACTTCTTATGTATCAGACATCCTAGCACTCAGCTTTCTCGGTCTCACCAGAGTAGACATTCCTGATTGCACACAGCAATATTCAACTCACTCTCTCTATCTGAGCCTTCAAAGATAGTACACAGCAGCACTCACGCAGCATGAAAGGTAGCCCAGTGGTAACCAACATAGACATCTGAAACATGGTACAAGGTGTTGGGAATGACCCTTGTATGAGAACTAAACTAAACAAGAGCATAAACCACTCTTATATACACATAAGCAAACCCTAGAAGGTTGCTTTGCAGGGCCCTAAGTAGGGTTGTGCCCCCTCTTTACCCTAAGTATATTTTGCAGAGCTTCTAGAGGAATGTGACAAAGCCCTAAAATTAGAGAAGTCACTAAACTAGAGATTAACTAAATCTAACACTCCCACTTAATGAGAGTTTAGGACAATTCTCATTTCTACTACACATTTTATGTATTTATCTTTAGGTAGTGCCTTTTTTAAACACATCTATTGTCATCTCCTGTGTACGACACTAACTAACTTCACAAAATTCTCCTTTCTTTCTCCTCTACAAATCTTCTTCTAATCTCAATGTGCTTAGTCCTTGGGTGATGTACATGATTTTTGCTGAGTGTTATACTTCTTGTATTGTCACTGTACAATGTAGTTGGACTTTCCTGCTCAAAACCCAGCTCCTTAAGAAGTCTCTTATTCCAAATGACTTCTTGAGTAGCATTTGAGGCAGCCATAAATTCTACCTCAATAGTAGACAGTGCAACAGATGTTTGTTGTTTACTATGCCAGCTGATTGCTCCACCACTAAGCATGATTACATATCCACTAGTTGATCTATTGTTATATGTGTCATCTCCCCAACTAGCATCTATATATGCTTCAAGTTTAGAAGCAAGTATGTTCCCTTGCTTTTGGTACTCCAAGAATGCATCTTGAGTACTCTTTAAGTACCTAAATACTCTCTTTATACCTTTCCAATGTACTTGTGCAGGGTTGCTAGTATATCTAGCTAGTGATCCCACTCCATAGCATATATCTGGTCTTGTACAGACCGTACAATATATACAACCAATTGCTTTCCTACCTGGTGGTAAGTCAGCTAGTACCCATGTACCATTAGTCTGAAGAGACTTCTTCTCTTCTGCTATAAATTGCATTCCTACCTGGTGGTAAGTCAGCTAGTACCCATGTACCATTGGTTTGAAGAGACTTCTTCTCATCTGCTATAGCCAACTCACACTGACTTGAATCTGGTCTGAGCATAGCTTCCTGTAGAGTTTCTTGATCACAATCTTCATGACAGATGTAAGATTCATCTTACATCTCTTCTGATAGAAAGCCAAGTCTGTCAATAGGTTTTCTATCTCTCTGTAATCTTCTTGGCTCTGTGCCCAGAAGTTTCATGTCATCTCTTGACATCTCTGGAATCTCACGCAGAGATTCTGCATTTGAAGTCTGCTTCTGGGAGTCATCTTCTATAGTATCAGGATCAGAAACCACCATCTGTATAGGCCTTCTTTGGTATACCTTCAGACTCTCCTTTGGTGAACCATTAACTTTAGGTAGAGATTTCTCTTGTGATGATTGATCTGAAAAACTGACTCTGCAGCTTGGGAAGATAGGTTGATCAGGCTGATCAAACTGATCAGCTTGCTTCTACAACTCATCACTGTTTTCACTCCAAGTCCTCAATTCATCAAAGAGTACATCTCTACTTCTGATGATCTGTCCAGACTAAGGATTGTACAAAAAATATCCTTTCAGTCCCTCTTCATATCCTACAAAGAGCATTTTCTCAGCCTTCTTTGTGAACTTCCTCCTTTTCTCCTTGGGAATATGAATATAGGCAGGACATCCAAAAAAAAATTAGCTGAAAGATTAGGTTTCTTACCACTCCAACATTCTTCAGGAGTTCTTCCTTTCAATGTTGTGGTACCACTGATATTTCTAAGGAAATTTTCAGTGCTAATTGCAGCACCCCAAAAATTTCTCTCCAGCTTGGCATGTTGGAGCATGGCCAATGCTTTGTTCACCAATGTCCTATTCAACCTTTCTGCAACTCCATCCTCTGCAGGACTGTCTCTGGCAGTACAGTCAAGGAGAATTCCTTTCTCTAACAGAAAAGAGAGGAATTCCTCATTCCTATACTCTAGACCTCCATCTGTTCTCAATTGCTTGACTTTGCTCCCTATCTGGACTCAGCCATCGCTACAAACTTTTGGAATTTTTGCAGCACTTCATCCTTGCTTTCCATGAGATAGATAAAGCCCTTTCTACTGTAATCATCCACAAAGGAAATATAGTAGGCTGCTCCACTCAATGACTTCTCAGTCATGTATTCCCATACATCAGAATGTATGACATCTAGAAGACCAGAAGCTCTAGATGAAGATTTCTTGGGGATAGGAGCCTTGTGTGCCTTACCTTCTGCACACCCAATGCAGAACTCAAGTTTTCCTTTGGGATCCAGTTTCAACCCATTGACTACCTTCTCTAAAGTATATAGATTTTGCACTTATAAGTGCCCTAACCTCAAATGCCACAGATGGATATCATTTCTATTTTCTATTACCAATGCAAAATCAGAACAATCAGCTTCCATCAACTTGAACAGCTTCCCTTTGACAGTGCCATATCCAAGGACCAGCTCTCCTTTCTTCAAAGTGCATTGATTTCTGTTGCTCTCAAACATAACATCCACTCCATGCTCCATGAGGCGATGTACTGATATCAAGTTCTTGGTGTAATCTGGAACATAGAGCACATCTTCCAAATAGCTCTTACAAGAACTTGTGGTAAACCTTCCCATGAAGGCAATAGGAAATTTGCTATTTCCTAATACTGGATTCAGAACCCAGGTCCACAACGAACACTCTTGGGAATCTTCAGAAGTTGAAGAGTTGAGTATAGCTCCTTCTGGTAACAGATATGAGAGGTGACTCCAGAATCCAAGAACCATCCAAAACCATTTGTGGACAACTATGATTCTGCCAACATTCCACAATCTAGCTCTTCTGCTGAGTACCCCTCCTCATCACTTTCTATCTCATTGCACTCCTCTGTGTTGTCAGCTGAATTTGCAAATTTTTGACCTTTTACTGGTTGAGGTCCCTTGCCTACCTTCTTCAGCTCTCGTTCTCTCCTTTCTCCTCTCTTTGGACATATAGGTGCAACATGACCTTTCTCATGACAGAAATAACAAATCTTGTTATCAACACTACTAACTCCTTTACCAGATTTACTTATTGTGGATTGCTTTGGTTTGGTCACTCTTCTATCTGGCACTCTCCTTGACCAAGAAGAAGCTCTGAATAGAGCAGAATCTCCCAAATCATTAAACTTAATCTCTAGGTCCTCTCTATAGAACTTTTAGAGCTACTTCAATAGGTTGGTAGCTTGGAGAGAGAGTCTTCAAGAGATAGTTGATCTCATATTTCTCTGTAAGGGGACACCAATCCTGCTTGACACTCTTGAAGACCTTTTGTAACTTTGACAAGTGCAAAGTAAAGTCTTCACCATCTTCTAGTTTATTGTTCCACATCCCATCCCAGATCCTATTGGAACTTTCCAGCCTCTCAACAGAGTAAAAATTCTTGAGTTTGTGCCAGATCTCCCAACTCCAAGCATAAGTGTCTACTAGGTCTCTTATTGGCTCTTGCATAGCCCTTAGGAGAAACCTCCTAGTAGTCGAGTGTTTGATTCTCTCCTCCTTGTTGGACTCAAGTTCATCTATATCATGAGCTTCTAATCCCAAGTCTAAACAATCATAATTGTCTAGGACACACTTCACATCCAAAGCCCAGGCTTTGTAGTTAATAGTTCCTAGTTTCTCTAGCTCTCTCTGAGTTCTCCTATCAATCCCAAGGGTGATTGTGGGCCCATAACCTGATGAGAACCTTTCTTCCTAGTCTTTGAAGTAGATGGTCTATCCTCAGTCATTCTGATTTCTTATGTATCAGACATCCTAACATTCAGCTTTCCCATTCTCACCAGAGTAGACACTCCTAATTGCACATAGCAATACTCAACTCACTCTCTCTCAAAGCTTTTAAAATTAGTACACAGCAACACTCACTCAACATGAAAGGTACCCCCGTGGTAAGCAACATAGAACACACCTGAAACAAAGTACAAAGTGCTAGAAATAATCTTTGTATGAAAACTAAATTAAACAAAAATAAAAACCACTCTTATATACACAAAGTAAACCCTAAAAAATTACTTTGCATGACCTTAATTAGACTTGCACTCCCTCTTCACCCTAAATATATTTAACAGAGTTTCTAAAAAATATAACACAGCACTAAAAAAAAAAAATCACTAACTAGATATTAACTAAATCTAGATAATATCTAATTATAATCCCGACTTTTGAATGAATCTAGATATGGAACATGCTTGTGCATATGGAAGGACTAAATATTGCTGCATAACAACGTACAGCAACTTGATGGCCTCCGTTGACTGAATTACTACTCGAACTTTGATCAGCCATGCTGCAAGCAGTGGCAATAGCAGATGAATCGAGATCTGTATACCTACAATGTCATGTACTGATAAAAGTTGTTTGAAGCGGCTAATCTCGGGTCTGATCATGGAGTAGAGTCGCAGAGCATTTCTGATCAAGAACTGCGGCAAGAGTAAAGTCGAGTCTAGATCTATAAAAGTGTTGTTCACTGAAGTCTGATTGTCTTTTCGGATTCCAAAATAGCTCTTTTACCATGTTTCAATACTCTACGGATTTGAAAGCAGATCCTGTATCTTTGGCTTCTTGGTGGGGGAAATGAGCTCGAGTAAGTCACTGGCCGACACGGCTGTTCTTGTGAAACGTGGAGGTACAGAAGTCCGAATGCTGGCTCTTAGCTTTCCATTTGCTTAAAATTATAATTTCCCCCCAGATTTAAAGTTACACCTTGTACTCAGAAATGCCTTAGTTACTGTACAAAATTGCGTGCCATGGATATATTACGTATACACTTAATAAAAGCAGTGACCAGCGGTACCGAGGGAGCTAGTTTCAGCTCCTTATAATGGTGACTAATGGTAGTTCTAGATTGTATGGAGAAAATTTCCTCAGAAAGACGTTTAGATAGAGGAGATCGATAGTTATAATCACAATCTCTAGCGAAACTCAAGGACAGGTACACATATATTGCCAGTACCTCCAAAGAGCACTGCAGGTCCTTTGTACCTGGCTAACGGAATTACATGTTTAGAGTTACTCAAGTTATGGACCATAACTACAGGGATTGATGATACTGATGATGCAACTGATTCCTGTTCACAATTTTACCACCCAAAGATTTGGTGACTGTCCTGTTCGATTTGCCTCCAATGCAGGAAAATCTCGAAGGTTTTATATGTACAACAGTAAGTTGTTGAAGCACGCATGGATCACGATATATACGAATGTGTACTTTGTTTTGCACCAAACGCCATGAACTGGTAAGTAGTAGGTCAAGAACTTTAACCTCACAGGTTCTGTGGTTCACGTGTGAAAATTTGCTAAGGGATTCAATTCGTCACTAGATGTACCTGTTTCCACATGAATGCTGAGTGCATCACTATTAGATTCTAGCTAAAAGAACCTTGAATCTATCCTGCAAACTATAAATTGGACTTAATTTTCGGGGGTCCTCCAGGCCTCGTGTAGATTTCTCTGGATCCAAAGTGTTCAACTACAGAGTCTAGCCATCTGGTTGCAATTTAAGACATGTGCAATAAATTCTTTCATGTTCAGTAAACATATGTTTCTGTCCACGAAAACCAAACTGGTGTAACCAGTTTAGTAGTTTCTCGTATGGACCGCCAATATTTAGCGCCTTACCAACTATTGGACTCGTACTTTTCATACCTGATTGATAGAAGTAAGTAAGTAGGGTTCACGTGTAAAATTGCAGCTTGGAATTGGAATGGTTACTGAATTTTGCCCTATTCTTGACCCAAATGGTGTAGGTATTAATTAAGACCAATCTTTTCATGAAAATTACTATGATCCAATTTTTGTAGCTACATCTTATACATTAGTGTGGTTACTAATTTCTTCCCAATTCCTAACCTGATTCATATAGATACTAATCAAGACTAATCTTTCTGTGAAAATTACATTAATTCACTTTTTTGCAGATGCATTAATTATAATTCTTCACAGGATTGAAATGAAGAGTGAAAATCAAATAATAATCAAGTCCCTTTCTTGGCTTGTAGCTAACAAAATTGGTACTTACTCATCAGGGCTACGCTACGACATTAAACAAAAAGCTAGCAAAATCACACTAACTACCATTGATGCAAAATGCAATATCCATTCTTGCCAAAATTCACTCAAGTTTGGAGCTCCCAAGCTTCCAACATGTACTTGAAGAGCAAAGTTAGACCAAATGCTCATGTGATTCTTCATATTTCTATAAACAAGGTTTTCAATAGTAAAACATTTTGATGATGAATCTTTCTCCCCATGGTGTATGTAGATGTAGGAGATACAACTACAATTACAGACAAGAACAATGAAGAATTAACTCAAATAATTGGATGATTTACTTGCTTGTCAAGGTTCTATGCTCGGTAATTTATACTAGAAAAATGAAACTATAATACCATTGTTGTGGGTAGACTAATTTTTTTTTGTGTTTTGAATATGAAGTCTATCTTGCCTTGAGGAGACACCTTACTTATGTCGGTGGTAAAAGAACCACGTAATGGTATTGGTACAAGATTGGCTGATTTTACAACAAGCACTTTGGTATTGGCATTTTCATTTCCATATGCCTTTATGCTTTAAGCAGCTACACTCTCTAATAATGTGTTCCTTCTACCTTTGAACAATTTGGAATCAAGCACATGGTACCAAGCCAAGGAACTTTGTCCAAATGTATTGCCACTTATCCTAGTTGATGCTTTTTGGGTCAAACTTGCAATTTCTATGGATATGGTGTGACTCAAACCTTCTATTCTACCTAAAGCCTACTTGCTTAAACCTGCCATTCTTGTGGATGAATTCCACCTTAATCTTGCAATTCTCATTGATTTTGTCCTATTCAGTCTAGAGGACAAACTTGTGTTAGGATGTGACTTGCAAACTCAAAGAGGATGTTGAGAGAAGCCTTTACCTTTTCAGGGATTGAAATAAAAGAGTTTCAATACTCTTGACCTGAATGTACTAATAATTAATCATATTTTCTTATAAATGGATGGCTCAATATGCCTAGAAAGGATCATAACTTGTTGCTAATCTCTGATGGAGTTTTCTCCATCCCAATTGAGTTTTAGGTTCAAAATGTCTCACTACATGTGGTTGGTGTTATAGATATATCATTCTCCATCACATTTTGTTTCATGAGTGTGGAAATAGAGGGAGACTATTTTTGTGCAATTGCTCATATTTGTGGAAACTTTCTTGGAGTCCATCTTCCTTAGGTTCTAGTTATGGAACACAAGTTAGCTTGCTTTAATGAACACAAGTGAAGGAGTGTTCCCCCTTGCAAAGCACTACTCTATCAATGGCATATTGAGAAGAACATCCCTACCAATTTGAAGGAATGCTTCTCCACCAACAAAGAATTTGAAGCCTTCCAACTCCAATGACAATCTCTTTGTATTAGTACTTATGAAGACATTGTTAATCACCAATGGATCCAATTTGTGAGCATTATCCTTTACTAGCCAAGTAATTCCTATGTCACTAATACTTGAATGCCTCACAAAACTTGCTTTGCACTCCCTTGGACAAAAGAGATCATGTACTTTGGGCATTTGGTTAAATCTAGTGCCAAGGGAAAACTTTCTTTGTCACACTATTTTTAGTGTCGCATCTAGATTGCTCGGACATTGGAGTTAGATTTCAGCAGTTTCTTAGAGACTACTTTTTGATGGTCAGATTTCATATTCTGGGTAATGACTTCACGGTGTGGCCCACTGTCACTTTGCACCGTTTGCACATTGAGTGTGCCGTCAGCGAGACCGTTAGGGTTTTAGACCTAGCTCAAGTCCAGGGGTATACTTTCAAAGTGCAGCTCCAAAGAGCTCATTTCTCTGATGTTGAGCTTTCGAGTTCTTGGCTATGGTGGATAGAGGCCGGCGAGTGTCACTTGGATTCTCTTAGCTAGAGTGAGTGTGTCTTGATTGTAATCAGTGCCCAGTTGTTGTAGTTTATAGGGTGACAGATCAAGTACTTACCTGAGTTGAGTGTATTTGAGAGTTATAAACAGTTTGATTATTATGGCATTTTAGAGTCTATGTATGACTTACTTGTGAGTTGTACTTCTATAGTGTATAATATTTACAGCAATGTATGTTGTGTAGCTATGTATATACGCACGACATCTTCCCTAAAAGGGTGGACCAATGTTTGTATTGGTGACTTGAAAGGTGTCTAAGCTAAGCCTTTTGTTGCCTTTGTTTGTTAGCTCACCAAGAAAGAAGCATTCTTCAATTGGTAGCTTATGATAATGTAAATAAAATGCAAATTCTTCTCTTCTTTCTCACAACACCTGGATAGAGGTTCACATGAAGGTATCCCACTATGCTTTGTGCAAAACTGCAGAATAACTCAATAAGGCAAAGCATCCAGAAAATACTTCTTTGCATGTACTAATGTATTCAAGAAAATCATGGGGTTGCCATGTTCCTCATGTTGAAGCATATGTTGGATCAAAATTTTCTTTCCCATGAACTTCATATGCAATCAATAGGGCAGCTGTAGCAGATGGTTCCAGAAGTCAGCTCCGCTAATCTACGCACGTCTTCGTATAAACTATCCGGGTGTTTGGTATTCGAACACTGCGATCAGCGTGCATGAAATCTTACTTGTCCTTCCAGGAATTGCCCTTACTTGTGGGTATAGAAACCAGCTCATCAACCAGATGAGCGACAGCCTCTTATGCATAGCAGCTCAGGGGCAGGAGCCATTAAATTTGAACAGACCTACGGATCATGTACACTGCTCTGTGCATTCAGGAGATAAGCGTATGATATAAATAACTTGAAAGATAACTCGAAAATAAAGAGCACCCAGCCAAAGGCAATTAATCGGCATAAAATAGGGAGATGCCGTATTAGATCTCAGGACTTTGAGGTATCCAAAGTCCGGGGGGGGTAAATGGACAACGATTTAGTAGGTCAAACCACTCGGTAAGCGGAGATCCGTGGGAACTACGCTGACACATGGTCTTTCAGTCAGAGACTTGATATTTCAGGTCAACGACTTCATGAAAAATCGTCTGCAACTGAAGTTGATGCCTGAAACGTGGATATAGCGAATTTTAATTTGTCATGTTCTCTTTAAAAAATGAGAGTGTCAGGTGAACTTCAAGGTCCCCAGTCACTTATGGAGAGTGGAATATATGTATGCTTGTCTGGATAGATTAGCAGAGCTGTCTAGATTCGGGATTTGATTCGTTCCGAACGAGTCCTCGCTATAGGGATTACTCTTTGTAAAAGCATTAAAAAGATAGGATTGTTCATGTCTAAATCACAATAATCATCACATAAATCCCACACAAAGACGTAACCCACAGAGTATTTTTCTCAGCTCTCCTGAGCGCTCCTCCCGGGGTCTTTCCTGTCAACTTGTAGATGGAAAACACAATTTACCTTAGTGAGCCTGAGTCTAAAGCGACTTAGACTTACATGCAGCTACTTTTACGCACAATAGTCTCTCAGAACTGAATATTGATAGGGTTATATGTCTTTTCGACTCTTAGAACTGATTATTTACGAGGTTACATCTTGTCTTTTAGACTCCTAAGACTGATTACTTGCAAGGTTACAGCAGTTTTATATTGATTATTGACAGAGTCATGCTGTGCTCCTCTTCGAGCACTTCAGATAGAAATTGACTAGAATAATTCATTTCTCAAGGAAAAGGTTCGCGAACGTCATGTGAATCTGCTCTGACTACAACGATTGGTAAGAAGGCCAGTTGAGTCCTAAAGACGAAATCAGAATGCCAGTAACTAGAGATTCCACTAAATACTTCGAATTCCAGATTGAATATTTTCCAACGAACCATGGAACAACTGTTTCAACTGCCTATGAGCTCCTTCATCTTCGTGATTCCTTTCGTGGATATTACGAGAGGTACTTGGCAAACTGTGTCTTGTCTTCCAAGCGCAAGACCATGCCATTATTCTCACTACAGTCAGAAATGATGGCACATTTACGCTCGATACAAAATCGCCCATCCCCCTGGAGTTATACACAGGATTTATTCTAGAACAACATGTAAGAAGTAAAATAATGAAACAATTTATCATGAATCAAAAACAACAATCTTTTACTATTCGTTTTTAATAGAAGAATTTCAGTGTTATTCATCATCACATCTAAAAAGAGAACTAATACTATGAGACTGTGCTCAACAATTGGCGCATTAAACAATTGTAGATAGGCGCGAGATATCGGTTGAACTAAAGTTTGATAAGTTCAAAATTCGCTAATTTAATGAAAACAAGATGATGTTAAAAGACACAAGGTGTTGTTTTGTTCTAAGTAGTCATACACTCGAGAACCAGTCACCCTTGTCAGATTAGACTCGAGAGGATTGGGGAAAAAAAGAATTTTTACTCTCATGACATGTGGTCTCCTGGTGCATATGCGTTACGTTTGTGATTCGATACTAGAGATACAAGAATTTCAAAATCTGCTTGTTCACTCGCTCTAGATATCGAAGGTGAACACTGTTGACACAGTCCTCAAAAGCGACAGTTGTGCTACATCTCAAAGACCAACTGGCTTCAATGCAATTGTACGTGGATCTGCTGGGTATGTCCTCCAGCACAGTGGTGAAAAAAAGTTATCTAGCTCGACACAATTCCCGACACGACCGCTCGATGCACTCAAGTCCATATGCTTTGCGTGCAGAAAAGGAAGTTGCAACCTACTGCGAAGAAGATTCCAATGTCTGTTCTTAGCCTACAACTACTAATATCTGCAAGCGAGGGGTTTGTACTTGCTGGCCGTGATGTCCCACCTGATCAGTAAAAACTCATATATTATGACTGTAATCGATGTCGATCTTGGAGGCCGTTGATGTATATGAGCAACCGTTTTTACTTCACCCACTAAACACTGAGGGAAAGTGGAGTGCATTACAAAGGAAATTATAACCAAATTTTGCCTTCGGGTTTCATGTAGATGAAGAGCATGGAGGCAGCAACTGTTGGTGAAAAGCCTGGTCATATTTGCGTGCAATCAGACTCGATGCAATCATGGGAAGATACTTTAGATAGTATCTGAATTCGGAATCCATAGAAATTGACACTATAGCATATCTAGCATGTCCTCCTAGATACGCTGGATATGCTTTTGTGTACGCAGGTAACGATTGTTACCACGTAAACAGTTGTAAACTATGTCAACTGAAGGAGCCCCTGAGGGACCGTAATTTGCAACAAAATCTACATACGTCTTGCCCAAAATTTCACAGAAACATCGCTGCTGGAAAGTACGTACGCTAGCTCGTTGCTGTCTAGGCGACAGCTCCATAATCACATGGAGCTCCCTTACCTGGTCTAAATTTCAAAGCAATTGAGGAGGAAATTTACTTCTAATTTGAGAATGTGACCTACAGGTAGAACTACTGTAGATTTTGCTTATAGGCGTTCTTGTATCTGGATGTTCAGTTAGTACCTGTGCAGAAGCTCTGTAGTTTAAACTCACAGTTGGAAGAGCTAGCGGATCTGTCTTTACGCAGTCTCCATCCAGAGACAAATATCGATCCTTAGCCGAGATATTCCTCCACTGAACACATTGCGAAACTCTGCGGCTACTCTGATTAATGTGCCCGCACCGTTCCTTGATCTTTGCCCCCGATGGATTCAATAATTGGAGTCCTCTGTTTCTCAATTCGTCTGAAGAAATTCACATCAATATGTACATGTTAAAACAAGAGGAGGATTTTTCTTGATCACGATTGAACGGGTTTACAGAGTCAGTCGTCACAATGCAAGATTTCAAGTGAGGCACAACCAGGTGTGGATGGAAATAGTGACTGTGCTCAAAAGTTTAAAATTCTGGCTTCTTGAGAAGGAGAGTGGACTTTAAATCTAAACTATATCGGTGGCACTCCAATAAAATGAATTAGTAAGTACGAGTCCAATAGTTCGTATGGGGCTAAATGTTGACGGTCCATACGAGAAACTAGCAAACTGGTTATACCAGTTTGCTTTTCGTGGACAGAAACATAGGTTTACTGAACATGAAAGAATTTCTTGTACATGTCTTAAATTGCAACCAGATGGCTAGACTCTGTAGTTGAACACCTTGGATCCAGAGAAATCTACACGAGGCCTGGAGGACCCCCGAATATTAAGTTTTACTATTGAAAACCTTGTTTATAGAAATATGAAGAATCACATGAGCATTTGGTCTAACTTTGCTCTTCAAGTACACGTTGGAAGCTTGGGAGCTCCAAACTTGAGTGAATTTTGGCAAGAATGGATATTGCATTTTGCATCAATGGTAGTTAGTTTGCTTTTGCTAGCTTTTTTTTTAATGTCGTAGCGTAGCCCTGATGAGTAAGTACCAATTTTGTTAGCTACAAGCCAAGAAAGGGACTTGATTATTATTTGATTTTCACTCTTCATTTCAATCCGGTGAAGAATTATAATTAATGCATCTTCAAAAAAGTGAATTAATTTAATTTTCACAAAAAGATTAGTCTTGATTAGTATCTATATGAATCAGCTTGGGAATTGGGAAGAAATTAGTAACCACACTAATGTATAAGATGTAGCTACAAAAATTGGATCATAGTAATTTTCATGAGAAGATTGGTCTTAATTAATACCTACACAATTTGGGTCAAGAATAGGGCAAAAGTCAGTAACCATTCCAATTCTAAGCTGCAATTTTACACTTGAACGCTATCAATCAGATATGAAAATTTTAAGTTGTAAATTTTCAAGAATACATTTGATTATAAGGTTTGATAGACCCTTGAGGGAACACAACACCCAAGGATTTAGACATCAACACATTTCTTACAGTAGAATACCGGTAGAACATAGTAAGCTAATTAGGGAAGTTGTGTCACTCAAGTATAGCTATGTATAGAGTAAAACATGAAACCTATCAAAATATTATATGTGTCTACCTAGAAGTACCATCCCAAGGGATGGTTTGGTACAATTTTTGAGCTACTTGAGCTTTGGTGATTAATGAAAACTTCCGTAGCTCAAAGCCCTTTATGCAAGTACATAAAAAATCTAGATAGGAATGTATTTTCGATTTGGGAATTTTTACTGGCTTATTATACTCAAGAAGTTGGAAAGTGAAGAGATCAGGAATCTCTGAGGCTTTGGCTTACCAACTTGGTCTTTTTTTTTATAGTGTGCTTGGGCCCAAACAGCACTTCAAATCATTGATCTCTATAATCCATAGTTACATTGATTGTGCTATGGTTCAAAGTCTTCAAAAATAGCTTCTAATTGCCAAATCAAGGTGAAATTAAAACTCACCATAGAGGACCTACAGTGAGCTTCAATACACACTGAAATATACATCCAACTGCCTTGTAGTTCACTCGTTGCAATCTCCTTCAATCAAAGAGAAGCATATAAAGGATGCATTGTAGAAAGGCACTAAAGCAAGAACAACTGAAGCAATATAACAACCCAACAAACAAAAAATTGATGCATTTTAGTAATTAAACATCATTTCCACAAGGATACAGGTCAGAAATGGTTGAATATGAAGGAAAGTGTCACATTTGAGTCCTTTATTGCTATTAGTTAACCTCTTGGATAGAGACAACTCCCAAACAAGGTCAATGTCACTAAAAAGGCACACTATCAAAATAACAACAAATAATCACTTGCACTAAAGTATATAGTTCTAATGAATTTGGAGAAGTGATGGTTTAGTACAAAAGGTGCTCCTCTTCTCCAAAGGTCTCCTAAAGGTCCTTTGAAGATAAATACCCCACTTGTCCAAAGAGGAAGGGTGTGGTCTTCTGAAGACAAAGACTGTCCCTTCTTTGGAAGACCTTACCTCCTTAAGAGTCCTTTCTCCTTCCAAAGATCTGATCTACAGTCTTCCAAACATAATGTACTACCCTTCCAAATGCAACATCTTCTCCAAAGTCATTGTACTTCCCTTTCAAAAGCACCATTTTCACCAAAAATAACATACTACCATTCCAAAGGCACTGCCTTCAACAAACCGCAATATCACACCCTTTGGAATGCATCATCTTCTCCTAATACCAATGGTCTATGCCTCCAAAGGCATCACTAACTTCACTAAAGCCCAATGAACTACTCCTTGGAAGGCACCATCTGTAGTGAGGTAAGCCCAAAGCGCATCTAGTAGCATGACATTCCAATCATATACATAGTTTATGGTTAACTGTTGAGTATTCTATATAGATGCCCATTAGATTTTTCTCTCAATCCATTGGCATTCAGATTTTAAGGAGTTGTCTTTTGGTGTTTGATTTGGAAGTACTCAATAAGGGCTTTTATGAGGTTAGTCAAGAAATGAGTCTCTTGATCAGTTACAAATTCCAACAGGTAGCCATAACAAGAAATTTTGTTATGGAAGAAGAACTTTGCAACTATTTTTTCATCATCTTTCCATGAAGTTTCCACCTCTACCATCTTGGAAGCATAATTTTTTCACACTCAGATGTACCTCTTCCTTGTGGTTCTTGTAGGTAGTTGAATTGGTCCCACAAATTCAATACCTCATTCCTCAAATGGTGCTAGAGGTAAAATTGGCCTTAAGAGCCATTGCATTCTAGGAGTGGGATTACCAATCTGCTGGCTAGTGTCACATTTTTTTATGTACTAATGCACATCTTTACATCATGGGCCACCAATCCCAGGTTTTCAATATCTTTTGAACAATGTTCTTTAATGCATAGTGTCCTCTTGAGGCTTCCAAATGGAGTGATTGTATCACATCACCCACTTGATAGGACTCCAAGCATCTTTATAAGACTTCATATGCTCCCAATTTCAAGATGAGTCTACTCTTTGATTGGTAAGGTCTCATCTAGTGAAGAAACACTACCCTAAATTCTGGATCCAATTATTTAGGGCATTGTAAGGTTTACAGGTATCTATATTCCTTTGAGTAGTGGATTCCTCAACATGTTGTTAACTAGAAAAGCTCATTTTCAAGAAACTCATCCTTTGGATCCTTGTACTGATCTTTTAATGCCAAAACTTGAAAGAAGTCTGCATTCTCATGGTGTATGTCCTTCCTCCCTAGAACCATGCAGGTAAACTCATGCAGGTAAACTCATGCATAACAAAGTCCACCATGAAATTCTTCCTAAAAGGTTGCCCTTCTTCATAAGATGTTGCAAAGCAAAGTGCTCAATGCAAAATACAAACTGATATGTCAAGCGGTAATGGCAGAATTTCTTGAAGGCATAGACCATGCCCAAAGCTTCCTTCTCTATGGTGGTATAATTCTTCTTTGGAGCAGATAAATGCCTACTTGCATAGTAAATTGAATAGTATCTTTTATTTTTGTCCTTCTAGTTCAAAACACCCCAAGCAACAAATGAGGTAACCACCTAAGCTTGAAATCCCAATCAAAGGTCCCAATCAAAGGCTCATGTGATTGGTGCTCCTAGTATGTTGAATTAAGAGCAAAATGCATCTTTCTTGTGTTTTTTTCTACACATAGTCCTCCAATTTCTTCAATAGTTTTGTCAAGGGGCAGCAAGGAATTGCATAGTTTGGCACAAAAATTTTATAGTCCCCCACATACCCCAAGAATGCCCAAATTTCTCTTATGTAACTTGGTGCTTCAAGTGTTGTTATGATGTTAACCTTTTCTACATCCACCTTGATTCTAGATACACGATGTCCCATAAGCATCCCTTCCTCCATCAAAAAGAAACACTTTTTGAATGAAGCAAAAGTTTGGTCACTTGGCATCTCTCAAAGATTTTCTAAAGATATTCAAGGTAGTGGACTTCTATTCTAAAGACACAAAAATTGTTGATGGAAACTCCACAAAATTTTGAAGGAAATCATTGAATATTGCATTCATCTTTCTTTGAAAGGTTGCATAAGCATTGCAAAGATCAAAGTGGCATTGTAGGTATGATTGTAGGTATGGTGCTCAACTTTTTGTGTTAATTTTGGTTAATTTCAACTTTGTTTGTGAGGAAGTACTAGCTTATCCTAAAATTTGGTAGGAAAACCTATACATATAGCATTCTCTAGAGTGGTGCCTCTTGAGCCAATAACCCAAATGATAGAGTCGGGGTTGGAGAAACATCTAAAGGAAAAATGTAGGAAACCAACTTGGGACCAAAGGGTGCTTGAAGTTGAATGGTTTGGGGAAGAAGAATTTTGGCCCAAAGATCTCCATATAGAATGAAATTTGGCTTGAAAACACTTTGCACAACAATCAAAACTTAGCCAAATGAGTTTGCTTCAATTGCACTTCTTTTTGGACTTGACATATAGCAAACATTGTACACCAATTTGAATGTGTTGCCAACCAATTCAAGGATGACCGTTCCAATTCAAGAAGGGTAGTTTTTATTTCTAAGGAAGACAATTGGCATTTGACCCGATGCTCACATTGGGAAATGGATGGTTTCCATGTGTGAGTAGTAGTTGGCATTGAATGAATGACATAGAAGAAGGAAAAAAAACAACTTTATGGCTGAATAGTAACTGAAGACTTTGCCTATAAAAAAAAGTGGAGAATGGCCATTTCCACTTTTTGCTTCATAGGTGATCATTTGAACATAGCTTGATCTTGAATTTGTCATTTGTTGTTGTACTTTTCTAGTGTTTGAAGCCAAACCAACATTTACTTTGGTTCCTTAGCACTTGTAGATTAGTTTTTGTTCAGAACCCATGATGAAGGTCCTCAAAGCCACTCTCCAAAGCCTAGTAGTGAATGCTTGGGTGGTGTACTATAGGAGAGATTTGGTTCATAGCAAGCATATGGGTTTCTTACCTTGGGATTGGGATGCATCAGATTTTGAAATTATCCATGAGACAATGAGTAGAAAGGAGAAGAATAGTGGAGATATGAGAGTTAACCTCATGGATTGGACAAAGGAGCAATGGAAGAATGTCCTTGGTCTAGATGCTATCCCATTAGCATGAATGATGACTAATATCAAGTCTTATGATTTGGAGTTGTCCCAAGAGATTAAGGACACTTTTGTGAATGCTGTGTGGGGAGAATCAGTCCCATAGTTGAGGGAAAGTGGGCTATGGGATGTAAGGAAGGTAACTTACACAATCTTATGCATGTCCAGCCTTTGATTTGGCTTGGGGAGCAGTGATAGTCTGGACTGCCATATTTGGGTGTTTCTCCACTAGAGCATAGGAAGTTCTAGCAAACAGTTACCTCAAAGATTGTTCAAGGGTCTATCACCCCCATGAACCCTTTGGCCTTTTGTAGGAGGAGACTTATTGTCTTCCCTATTTGTCAAGACAATAGTGCAACGAGGAACAAAGAGTACTATGCCATGAAAAAAATTGTATTGACTCAAGCATTTCCATACATTCAGCCACTTATTTCCAATAGTAAGATTGAATTCCCCTTTTTATTATCTTTCAATAGCTTGAGCCTTCTCTACTACAAATCCTAATACAATTTATGTTTGGATTTTATAATCACTCTCATAGTCTCTTATTACCCTATTCCCATAGGTGGGAAAGGCCAACCTCTAGGACCTTCAAGACAAAAGCCAACCCTTACTATGAAGTTCTATCTCCCTTAAATACTTAGGCTAACCCTCAAATGAATTTTACTCTAAGCCCTAATCACTATGCTTATAGTAGGCGGCCATCAACTTCAAGGGGACTTGTTATTCATGCTACTTATATCCCCTCTATTAGATTTTTTCCTTGGATAATCCTATCTAACCTGATAGTGTACTATTACTACTTAATTACAATCCTAAAGTGGGATTTCTAGCATATGAATTCTTGCCTAAGGGTTCCCACAGATGGCTTCCCACCTAAGCATTCTTGTAGATGGGTTCCTGCTTAAGGGTTCATGTGCTTTGCTCCACAACCTAGCTCTCTCTTAAGACCTTGCTTACTAAGCAAGTTGCTACCTTTTCTTCTTCCCTTTGTTAGCAATTTAAGTTGTAATTTTTCAAGAATACATTTGGTTATAAGGTTTTCTAGACCCTTGTGGGAGCACAACACCCAAGGATTTAGACATCAATGCATTTCTTATAGCAGAATACAGGTAGAACTTAGTGAGCTAATAAGGGAATTCATGTCACTCAAGTATAGCTATGTATAGAGTAAAACATGAAACATCTCAAAATACTATATGCATCTACCTAGAAGTCACCATCCAAGGGATGGCTTGGTACAAGTTTTGAGCTACTTGAGCTTTGGTGACTAATGAAAACTTCTGTAGCTCAAAGCCCTTTATGCAAGCTCTAGATAGGAATGTACTTTAGACTTGTAAATCTTTGATTGGCTTACTCAAGAGGTTGGAAAGTGAAGAGATCAGAAATCTCTAAGGCTTTTTTATACCAACTTGGTTTGTTTTGATAGTGTGCTTGGGCTCAAAAAAAAACAATTCAAAGCATTGATCTCTATAATCCACAGTTACATTGATTGTGCTATGGTTCAAACTCTTTAAAAATAGCTTCTAATTGCCAAATCAAGGTGAAATTGAAACTCACCATTGAGGACCTATAGTGAGTTTCAATACACATTGAAATAGAAATCCAAGTGCCTTGAAGTTCACTCATTGGAATCTCCTTCAATCAAAGAGAAGCATATAAAGGATGCATTGTAGAAAGACACCAAGGCAAGCATAAATGAAGCAATATAACAAACCCAACAAACACAAAATTGATGCATTTTAGTAAGTAAGACATCATTTCAACAAGGATACAGGTCAAAAATAGTTGAATACAAAGGAAAGTGTCACATTTGAGTTCTCTATCATAATTATTTATAAGAAAAGGATAGAGATAACTCCCAAACAAGGACAATGAGACCAAGAAGACACACTATGAAAATAACAACAAATAATCACTTGCACTAAAGTAAATAATTCCAATGAATTTGGAGAAGTGATGGTTTAGTAAAAGAGGTGCTTTTCTTCTCCAAAGGTCTCCTAAAGATCCTTTAAAGATAAATGCCCCACTTATCCAAAGAGGAGGGGTGTGGTCTTAAGAAGATGAAGACCATCCGTTCTTTGGAAGACCTTACCTCCCTAAAAATCCTTTCTCCTTCCAAAGATCTGATCTATTGTCCTCCAAAGATGATGTACTACCCTTCCAAATGCAA
This sequence comes from Lunularia cruciata, assembly GCA_948567375.1. NCBI lineage: Eukaryota > Viridiplantae > Streptophyta > Marchantiopsida > Lunulariales > Lunulariaceae > Lunularia > Lunularia cruciata. Next base: position 32,013,637 of record OX419762.1, on the reverse strand, counting down.
CATTTCCCCAAAGGCATCATCTTCACCAAAAGTAACATACCACCCTTCCAAAAGCATTGTCTTCAACAAACCGCCATATCCCACCTTTTAGAACACGTCATCTTATCTTAAGACCAATGTTCTGTGCCTCCAAAGGCATTGCTCTTGCCTAAAGCCCAATGTCCTACTCCATGAAAGGCACTATCTTCTGAAAATGATGTTATACTCTTCAAAAGGCACTATCTTTACCAATACATAGTGTTTTTCCTTTTGAAGAGCAAAATACCATTTTTTAAGTTTTTCTCTTCAGAAGGAAAAACACCTTTTGATCTTTGTGACATGATGATTGCTTAAAAATTATCTTTGAAAAACTCAGGATCTTTGTGACAATTTATCCATTCATTCTTCACACTTTGGTTACTTACAACACTACAATATAAAATCTGTCAAGGTATTGTATCAAGCAATTGCAAGGAAGCCAAGGATCACACAAAGCATCCACATTGTTTACTAATTTTCACCAAAGTGAAAATGCAAATCAAGAAAATTTTATAAGAGAGTTTGAGAAAAGCTACAAAGGGCTATGAAGCTCTTTCAATTTATTCACCACTTTTATAGTGAGCAATGTAGCACTTTACATGATATGTTTAAATAGCTATAGACATCCAAACTACAACAAGGAAACCCAATAAATGGCCACCACCAAGAAACACCTAATAGTCAATGATGGCCACTACTAGGTCTATGGTCCTAGAGGGCATGGAGAGGGCATGATTGGGGTATTGTGCTTCCTCACTATCTCCTCAAATGGCTCTAATGACTCCAATGCCTCCTTGAACTTCTAATTTTGCTCTAAAGACTCTATTGCTTGATCAAAGAGAGATTTAATGGATAACAAGGTCATCCGCAAGCTCTCCTTCAAATCCCTAAACTTTCCATCTATTCTTGTTCTAAGTCCAATCTGCTTCAATGTTTGACCTTCAAGTGGCTCCATGAGCTTTCCCTTACTTAATCAAGGTTTGTGCAATTCATTGAGGTGAGTATTGGTGTCCACAAAGTCCTCCATCATATGAAGCATAACAATTCATACTTGATGGTAGTTTTGATGTTTCTCCTCCTTTGACTCCTTCATAATTAATTGCCTTATCACTCCTCCCTCTTGAAGAACCTTGGTTGGTGCATGAGTAGTTGTTACCACCAAGAGCTGAATCTTCTCATGCTTCTTTGCATTGAGGCAGACCTTAGCATTGATGAGTTCTTGATGCACTGCTTTTAGTCTATCCTAAGAATCCTTCACCACATCTTGGTAATTGGGAATACAAAGAATGAAAACTCTCTTATATTGAGTTGCCATGTCCTCATAAATCACCTTCTGGATGGCCGCCAATGCTTAGTCAATCACCAATTGCCTCACTTGCACTTTGAATTGTAGAATATGCTCCTTGGATTGTGCCCTCTCTCTTTTGTTGTCAACTTCCAAAGATGTGTCATTTTCTTTTGAAGGTATCAAATAGACTCTACACTAAACTATTCTTTTCTTCAACTTCCTACAAAGAAAATTTCAAAGTATAAATTTTTTTCTCCAATTCTGCTATTTTCTCATTCTTCTCCTAATCTTCATGCACATTCTTCAAGGCTTTGAGTTATTCTTGTAAGGAAATTGATTCTACAACTTGTTTCTTTTTTTCTTCATGAAAATACAAGATGTCACTCCTCAAGGAAGTCACCTCAAATTTTTGCTGCTCTAGTTGAGAATGCATCTTGGTTACCATAAATGAATAGTTGGATACTTATGGATGGAAATGACTATCCAAGATCATCATTAATGGCAACATGATATTGTGAATATATCTCACCCCAAGCATCTCCCAAATAATGAAGCTCTCCTCTTCACTGATCAGCCTTCTTCCTATGTCTATGGGTATCTTGGTGTCTTCTTGTTGTTATATCTTTTGTGATGGTACCTCTACTTCCCTCAAGATGTCCTCTTCTTGATCTTTCTTAAAGTCATCTTCCTCTTCATTCTATCCCAACAGTTAGATTGGTGGCTTCTTGGGTTCCTTTGGTGGGTAGCGTTCAAGAGTGAGCATGTTACTGATTCCTTACCATTGGCTTCTCCAAGTGCCTCTCCTCCTTGGCTCTAGACATTGTCATCTGGTTCCTCCAATGCTTTGTCCTCTCTATCAGAATCTATCTCATTCAGTTCCAAAGGCTTCTCTTCTTCTTCTTTAACTTTGGGCTGAGTGTCTTAGTCTTCTTCAGACTCTTGGATAACTTGAAGTTTCTTCACTTCTTTTGGGCAAAGATCTTCTTGGTGGCAGGAGTAGTGTTGAATTTTCACTTCTTTGTCTTCTCCTTCTTCTTCTTCATTGGGCTTACAAATTGTCCCATCTTTTTCCACTTCTCATATGCTTCCCTTATAAGCTCCATCTAGCACATACCTTCATGGTGTTCTTCAAACTAGGCAGGAGACACTTAATGCTTGGGAAATTCAGACTTCTCTTCCTTGGTGAGTAGCCCATGTCTAATGGAGAAATGTACCAAAAATAGCATCAGGTAGTGCATTCTTGGTCCATCAAATCTGTTATATATCTTTTGCACATGGGTGTGGAAGATCTGTCCCAATTGATTGGCCCTTTAGAGAATAGCTGCTCAAAGAAAGTTGCCTTTGAATTCATGAGGTAAGTGGTGAGTTAGGGCTTGAAGATCTTCATTAATGATCTAGCAATCTCCCTTCAAGCAAGGTTTAGTATAAGCTACCAACCAGCCATGGTTGGGTGCTTGTCATACATAAGGCCATGTCAATCCTTGCTTGCATCTTCCCACCAAGAGTGAACCTCAATTCAAAGGTGTAACCCCTTGCTACCCCTAGCTCTCTTCCCAAGGTCTTCCTCCAATGGAAGGATATCCACTCACTCATATTTTCTCTAAGACTACCTAGTACTACCTTGTTCACTCTACAAAGTTCTAGAGCCATGGCTCCCAAAGTATATTCCCATTTCCATAAGAGGAAGCTTACCTGCAACCCTTTCAAGCCACCATTTCCAGAGGATCAACAGGTGCAATCTTCAAATTCAAGGTGCTATTAGCAATCCTAGAAGATGTGGTCTTCACCATGGTGGTAGCAAAATATTCTCCTCACAAATAGGCTCTCAATCTCTACATTCATGTAGGTTTAGTTAATACAAGAAGCAAAAATTTGTGAAGAGTGGAAGGCTGAAGAACTGCAAAAACACTCTTGTTGTGGAAATGTCAATTTTATAGGAGTTTCTCCCATCCTTTCTCATAACAGTCTTCAGCTCCCCATCACTCTCCACTCATGTGAGCCATCTTTGGAGGCAATCTTTGCATGTTTATAAAATTTATGAACCGCCAATCCTTCTTCAACAAAGATTATTCCCACTTTTTCCAAGATTGTCTTTACCTTTGGAAGATAAGGACAAAGTCTTCAAGGCACACCTTCAGAAGACGGTTATTCATCTTCACTGCAAATTTCAGTGGTTCTTTGTGAAGATGTTAGTCTTGTGAAGAATCATATCTTCTAAAGACAAGATCTTCACTCCAAAATCAAGTTTTGTGGGATTTCTTTTGTAAAGGATGGAATTCCACTCTTCTCTCTACTCTAAAAAGGGAAAAACATAAAAAAATGAAAAATATTGAAATTTCTTGGCACTACATACTCCTTTCCTCAAGTAGGAACTTCCCCATGAACATATTGAAGGTCTTCCAAAGGTAGTTGTAGTACCTTCTTACTTGCCAACCATTTACTCTTGTGGCAAATGAATTTCCTTCCAAATTGGCCATTTATAGATACCATTCTCAGAAACTTGTGTGACTTTGTAAGGACCCATCCAATGAAGATGAGGCTTCAATAGGAAGTTCATATGCAGATTATCATATAGAAGAACAAAATCACCTTTCTTCAACCTTGAACCATGCCATTCCTTTCTCTTCTGTTGGACATCTTTTGTATTTGCATACAATTTATCCCACTTCTCATCTAACCAAATCAGTTGATGAAGATGGAGATCTTGACTTTCATTTTTTGGTAGCCGGTCTTCCAAATGATAATATAGGAGGGTATCTCAAATTTCATTGGTACATATGGGTGTAACCTAAATGTGAGAAAGCATGGTGTGGTGCTCCCATTTCCTTAAAATTTAATGGAGAGAAGTTTTAGAGAACCATTGGGAATGATAGAATTATTAGGAGAAGTGACTCAAATAGAGAGGTACATGGAGGAGTGACTCTAGCAAGCTAAGATGTTTAGCACTCAAATTGATGTAGGATAATCCCAAATGCTAACAGAAAGAATGATTTTGGAAGCCACATGAGCTATATGGCCAAGTGTTAGGGTAGCAAGCAAATTTTTGTCACAAAGGAGATGAGAAGCACTTGGAGAGGTATAAAATGACCCCAATTGCTTGAGGATAGAACAACATTTAGAGTGTTATAGGATCATTTGGAGTGCTTACAAGAGATGTACCACTCAGAGTGCTGGTAGGTGAGACATGTAGGCTCTAGTGTTGAGTGCCTCCTTGGTACTTGGATGAAAGTGCAGCCACAATTTCAACTTGCCACCAACAACACTTACCTCTAATGACATTTGTTGCCAAGGACTAATACCTACAAGAAAATTGTTAGCACTTGATGAACAAGTGTGTCATAGGAGAAAGTGGTTGGAAAATGAATTTCTGATGTCATGTTGTGGTTTGCATAGCCTATGAAAAAGTAAACAAGTGTGGTTTATCTCCATAAAGATGGAGTAGGTTGTATGATAGATCCCACGGTGGAGCTATTTCCATGTGAGAAATCTATGTGCATTTAAGTGGTTGGCCATGTGGAGTATGATCTTATCCCTTTTAAGGGCTCTAATGTATATAGGTGGTGGAAAGTTGTGAGCAAAGGGGTGTTTTAGTTTGAGGAGTCTCAAGAGAGACGAGGACTTGAGAGTGAGAGTTGTAGCAAAGCGTGAGTGTTAGAGCATCGAAGGAAGTATTTGAGCAATAGATGTCCCATGCTCTTGATCTACCACTCCTAAATCCTTTTCTCATCAAGCTTCAGATTCTATACCATACCGGCTAATGGGACTGGATGGTGGCACATTTTGAGGTGGCATTCATGGAGTTGGTGATGGAAAACCCAAATCTTGTCATCTTTTTGGAGCTAACTTATGAATAGGTTTATGATTTGACAATCTATATACTCTTAAGATGTAGAATGAATTAATTTTTCTCCTGAGCTTTGATGTGGAGTTGTGTGGTCCACTTGTCAAAAAGTGAAGAAACTAAATGTCAAAAAAGTGCAAGTTATTGGGTCCCAAGAGGAGAAGTCTTGAGCTTTTTACCATTGAAGGAGTCAGGGGTGTGCATTCAAGAAGACAAGACCAAAATTGAAGAAAGGAGGTGACATCCTACAATTGGGTGATAGAAACAAATGATTTGTGCAGATTCTGTAGAGATATAATTGATTGAATCAAAGGGGGTAGAATTTATACCTAGGAGCACAAAATAGACAATTTGGAGAGCTTCATGAAAAAAGTTTATAATTTTTTAGTGGATTTGGAGAGAAAAAAAAGTTCTTATAGTGTTGAGTGCAAGAAATTTTAAGTTTGGATCAACTCCAAATCAGATTTGGTCAATTGAAATTGAAGCTCTAGGAAGTGAGGCGTTGAAGATGAGATCTTGATTGGGTTTGGAATTTTGGTCACTCCTAAAATTTTGGTTCCAATCACCTTATCAAAATCTATAGCATTGTTTGTAGTTAGGTCTTGCACCTTTGTGCAAAGGTTTTATGTGAATTCCTCAAACAAAAAACTCAAGGTCTTGGGTCAAGCATACCTAGGTCTATAGAGCTCACAAGTTAGCCTAGTTCAAAAATTGATTCATATTTAGGGATTGTGATTTGATTGAGCCATCAAACTTTATAAGCATTTAGAAAAGAGTACAAATAGCTACTATGAAAAATTTAGTTGGCTCAAAGTCCATAAAGAGTGAGAACTGATGCTATAAGTTCCACTAAAAATACTATCATGAGCTCAAGAGGAGCAATTTTATCATCAATCACTATTAAATACCAACTCTTCCATTTTTGTGTTCAGGATTGAATATTTTAGGTTACTTGAGTAGCTTTAAGGATTATGTGTATCTTTGAACTTGAAATCTGATGGAAATTGCCAAGACCCAAGAGCAAACCCTCAATTATAGATTTATAAATTAGGGTGAAAACCTACAAAAAATTGGCCAAGTTTGAGACCTTGTCAAGGGAGCTATAGTTGTATGATTGTAGTTTAATTCATATCATTGGAAATTTTATCTCATAGGCTTTTGTGGTACCAACAAATTTTATTTTTTCTATTTTCAAAAAGAAGTATATAGACAAAGTCGTATTGAACCCAAATGGCATTAAAAGAAGAAGAATTGTATCTTGAATTGAAACCCAAAGTAAAGTGACTTTGTATCAAGACAAAAGTACTCAAATTGGACCTGTCACAGAGAAACCTAAAGTAAGGAAATCTCACCTTGAGGTGATCAACCCAATGCAAAGATAGTGTAACAACTTTCCTTTGGGTTTATCAACCAAGAAAGTACAAGTAAGAAAATGGCTAAGACGCAAATGACTAAACTTGATAGTGCTAGGAGGAACTCATGCAAAATGTGTGATTTTTAGTGAAGAGTGATAGAGGAATGAATGCACAACAAAGAACTATAAAATTGAGACTTTTTCAAAGGGATTTTGAAATGTCACACAAGTATTTTAAGCCACTAAGTAATAAGTGCCTGTGGAAAAGCCATCCAAGAGTTTGATGTTTAACAATCCTGAGGAGTTAGGATCTCAAGACTAGGAGACAATAAAATTATCTTCCAACTACCACAAATTAGAGATCACATGATGTTGAAGAAGGGTGAGAAGAAGAGTCCTTCACTCATGGTGAGAAATCTTGTTATTCAAAGGTTAGACATGATAGCCAAGATCAAAGTTATGAATAGACTTTGGATCATGTTTCTGGCTTGGAATTGGAATTTGAGTTTTCCAAGGTTCATGGAAAAAGTAGCTTTGACTGGTTGTGAGGAAGAGCAAGAGGAAGAAGGAAAGAGAGGAAATCCGGCTCGATGAACAGAGTCAGATTGGAGATTGGTTCTAGGGAGAGAGGCTGGCAAGGAAATTAGGGCTACATTCCTCAAGAAAATAGAATTTGTGGAGGAGACTAAAGAAATCTGCAATTCCTTCAGTGCGATATGTACAAAGAATGAGTATAAGGTCAATACCTATCAAGACCTTGTAAGGCAAAGTATTGTTGGGGTGATGATGGCACTCTTCAAGCCTGATTAAACCACATACGTGATGAAGCATCAAGTTGTGTTTCTCCACCAGATGTTTGCAAGAGCACCAATGAATTGGGAGAAGTGTTCTCACCAAAGAACACGGTAGATAATGTGGTGTTGGAGAGATCAAACCGCTCCCCACTACTTGGTGCCATTTGCTACACATTTCTAATTTGGGTTGAACCTGATGAAGGAGGCAAAGCAAAGAAAGATGGGGTCTCACATTCATTTGGATCTACAAAAGAAGCGGATGAGGAAGAGCAGTAGTACATCTGACATATCTGAAGTAGTGATGAGCACTATGCAAGAATGGGCCAATATATGAAGGTAGTAGTAAATATCTCAAAGACAAAGAAGAGAAGTCATCTTGTGGAGATGGTATCACCTGTTCAGTCTTAAAAGACAAGAAAGGTGCATCCAATGCACAATGTTGTGGTAATCAATGAGTCGTTGGGAGCACAAGAGTCAAAAGGCAAAGCCAATTATAAGTCAAAAGACTCGGGAGAAAAAGAGGAACCAGAGCTTACACTGCAAAGTGAAGAGTTGAGTAGTGGAAGAGAGGACAAGATGGAAGTTTAGCAATGAGGAGAGAATGATACTAAAAATGAAGTCCAAGAGTTCCATGCCACGGTTGACCACATGGGAGGGAGAGATATTTTGTATTTGGAATTGCCAAGGACAGAGATAGAAGAAGCTCAACAAGCTGAGAAGCACATAGGGTTCTAGAAAGGTAAGAGATCAAAGAGAAGTATACCTACTGCTGGTGTGGAAACGAGCAAAGCAAGCCCAATAGAGGAAGAAGGCAAAAGCCTGGATGAGATGCCTCTATGAGTGAGGAGATTGAGACTTTGGAGTAAAGCTCCAATAGAAGAAGGAAGAGTGCAGAACCCAAAGAACCAAAGACTGGAGGAATCTTTGATAGGGTAGAATACTTGTCAAAGATTATCTGTCCATTGTTGTTGCAACTCAAGAAGAAGAGAGAAGAATTAAGAGGTAGTCATGTAGAGTTGAAAGATGAATTAAAAGTAGTACAATACATGAGTGAAGAAATTTTGGAGTTGAGAAAGAAGTTAATCCACAGATTGAGGAAATTAGAAGAACTTTGGACTGAAGTAGAGCTTAGAAGGAAGGAGATTTAGAGCCTAACTGAAGATTTTGTAAAGAGAGGCAAAGCAATGACAAAGCAAGAAGAAGAAAGAAAGGAGCAGATGGCAAAGACTAAGACCTTGAGTGCATAAGTGCATGATGCATGAGTGGAAGCTATTCATTTGAGGGCTAAGGCAGTAGTCATGGGACAAGAGTTGGAGAGCTTGAAGACAAGTGCGGTGGAGAAGGACCAAGCTTGGCAAAGAGAGTTAATTGTGCAAAGTCATGAGGAAGAAGGGGTTGCACGGGTTGATCAAAGGAATGGAAGTGCAACTCATGCAAAATATGAAGGTGAAAGAAGCATTAAAGGCTAAGTTGGAAGATGAGGTGAAGATGTATAAGGAGGATTTGCAGGCAAAGAGAGAAAAGTTGATAATACTTAGGCCAGAGAAAATTGAGGAAGTAGTAGTGAGAGTGAAGGCAATGTTGAGCATGGGATCAAAACTTCAGTTGGAAGAGGTAAGATTGCATGAACTGAAATTGCAAGTGCAGGAGACAAGGACGAAGAAAGCAAAGGGTGTACAATTGAATAAGTTATTGAGTAGTCTGAGGGATTGAGTAGATAGGAAGATGTTAGAGGCAAGAGAGAATGTTTGTCTTAGATTAGATTTAGTGAAATCTGAGTTAGAACAGATTCAAAGTAGTGTGAAGTTAGGAACCCAAGCCAAAGTAAGCGATGTAGGAGTGCAAGTTACTTTGGATGAGTTGTCTGAGATATTAGAGAAGAGAAGGTTAAAAGATAAATATGTAGATAGAATACCCAGGAGTGCAATTGTAGTCCAGAGTGTAGAAATACTAGAATTAATAGAGGATGTGTAGTATTATTGGATAGACCCAAAGAATGGTAAATTCTTAAAGGAGCATCGGGTTTGGAAGCCAAAGTAGAAGTAAACATTGGATCAGATTCCTAACCAATTTGGGATTTGAATCTATAGATATGAAGAGGTGCATTATCATTTTGGATATGTAGGTTGGTTAAGTTATTAGGAAATGGTATTTTATTTAGATAACTATCAAGTGCTCTACTTATTTAAAGGAGGCATTTTTATTGTTGTGTTGTTTAGTATTTATATTTTTGAAGTTGATAAAGTGAAGTGCTATAACTCAATGCTCGTCATTTCAACTTAATTTCAAGTATCAATCATGTGTGTGTGTGTTTGTGAGTGTTTGGAGAAATTCAAAGTGCAAGTCAATGAGTTTTTTGGATGTTGGATGTTGGATTCCATAGTGTTGATCTTCATTATGTGTGTTTGATCCTAAGTGAAGTGTAATTGAAGCAATTCCTTGACAGATCTGAGAGGAATTGTAGTGTTGATAGTGTTTTGCATTTGTGAGCATAATGCACAATTGATGCAAAGAAATTTTGATCAAGGAAGTTGTGCTTTCAACAGAGAGGTGGAATGCAATTTTGAGGTGAAGTCATTTTGTAGTGAAGTAGCCTTCTTTGAGAAAATCTGAATCATCACAATCAAGATTGTTTGGAAATATTTGATGGAGTTATGATCATGGAGTGTTAATTTGTGATGAGATTGTGATTAGTGCTTGTTATTCTCTTCTGGGTGTGGTTTCTACCTTAGATATTAAAGACGCAACCAAGAAGAATTGAAGTGTTACTATTTTACTTTGCATTTGACCATTTCTGACTCATATCTATATGGGAACAAACTTTACTTATTCATTACCGCAAAAGTGATATTTGTTGGGTTGTCACAACTTTTCATTGAATCATAGAATATGCATATCTAAGTTATGTCCATATGAGTTGCATAGAGTTTTTCTTGTAAAAAAGACATAAAATTCCACACTTGGATTAGAAATTGGTTGAAACTTGAAGTATATATTAAAGGAAGCTTGGAGTATAGCGTGAAATTAGCTTGATGACAGATCAAGAAGGCTCTAAAGCTCATTTCCAACAAAAAAACACAAAGATTTATTGTTGAATTCTTGTGATTGTATCCTTTCCATGCTTGCATGCCTGTTTGTACGCCCAATTGGTCAGGATTGGTGTGTGGGCTTTGCGCTTAGGTTCTTTCCTTTTAGGAGTGATGTGTATTTCTCCTTGGTAATACTTGAAGTGATGACCATCAGACTAGGAGTGCATGTTATGATGATAGGTTGGGTTGTCCGTTATTACCCTACCCAATAACAAGAATACCAAAAAAAAGAGTGGAGGATTCTGCTGGTTGGGTGAGACATATGCTCAGGCTAGTAGTGACAGATTTACACACAACCTCGGATCCATTAGTTCCACAGCTAAGCACCTTGTGTATTCCCAGAGAGAGAAAGGCAAACTATGATATTGGCATGTGGGAGAGTGACTTTGTCCCAAGGACAACATGTAGAGGCCTTTGCCTACATAATAGCAAGTGCCTACCTGCTTTGTAACAATTGAAGTGCTAAGGAATGACTTGGATCTGGGTGTCTAAATTGAAGTGCTTGGCATACAATAGCAATTTTTGCAAATCAATCTATTTTCTTAGCTGATTGAGAGGTGTTTTACAACTTTTTGTGAAGAAGTGAGTACTAAGTGTTGTTTTTGAGAGTGTCACTCGATGCAATCTCAAGTACTTGGAGTGAAGTGAGGTACTAGCCATAGTACAATAGTAGCTTATAGCATCCTTTTATGTGCAAGAACCATGGTAGTGACTCTTAAGACTTACAAGAAGGTACGTGAGGCCATCCTTAAATCCCTTGTTGTGAAAAAATGGGCAATATATTGTAGGATGGATGTGATTAGAAGTAAACACTTGGGATTCCTACTCTGGAATTAGGATTTGTCCAACTTCCATATGATTCATAAGATGAGAGGCAAGAGAGTGAACGCTTCAAGGGGAATGAAAGGTAACCCATTGAATTGGACAAAGGACTATTGGCAAATGGTACCTTGACTTGGATATTAGGGCTGCAAGAGCCATCACACTAGATAGTAAATTCATGGATAAGGAGCTTACCCATGAGGTCAAAAGTCAATTCAATAGCAAGTGCTCCAAGTACAATGTATGGAGTATAGCTAATTACAAGGACCTTGCTTGAAGAGCAATCATAGAAGAAATTATGAAGCTTTTCAAACAAAACAAACCACCTACTTAACCAAAGTTTAGGTTGTGTTCTTTGATTATATCTATGCAAGAGAGTCTATAGATTGTGCCAAAACATTTGACAAGTAGTGCAAGCTGCTACACCAAGACTTTGAAGACAAAGAAGAAGCCACTTACATTGCTCCTTTTGCAGTGCACTACTACATGGAGACAAATCTTCTAACTAAGGAAGAAAGGAAGAGATTCCCTACACATTTTCATCTTCTAGGTTATTTTTTAGTGCAACCTAAAGGACCTACATAGATTGCCAAGTATCTGCTATTGGATGCAAAGTTTGTAAATATAGTACAATTTATACCTGTAGATGAAAGACTGGCCTTGCCCCAAGCTCCAAAGAGGAAGAACACCACTTCAAAGAAGAAATCACTTCCTCTAACCAAGAAGTCAAAGTCAAGTGCCTAGATTGTTGAAGTGTCCTCTTTAGAAGATGAGGCCAAGAAAATTGAGGTGGATGAAGATGAAGACAAGGAGGATGAAGGATCCTTTGCTTTGTAAGGATCAACCTACACTTCAAGAGATGAGAAAGAAGGAGAATAAACCTAGGAAGATTCCTAATCTGCTTCTCAAGTGTAGGACCAAAACATAGACAAGTGCCTTGCATATGAAGAAGAGCATATGGTGGAGGAAGCAATAGTGCCCAAGCAAGTACCGTTGAGTCCGGATGTGCAAGAAGAAGAAGTTATAGAAGAGATGCAAGATTAGGCCAAGTGCTTGAAGGACCAAGAACTTTGGCCGAGAAGAGAAGAGGAGGCACATGATTGCATTGAGGAAGAGGACCAAATCATAGAAATGCCAAAGAAGAAGAAGAAAAGGTTAACATTGTAATTGATCTTCTTGAGACTGCACATGAAGTCCAAATCAAAGTGCTAGAGGCACCTACAAGTTCCAAGTTAGTGCAAGTGCAGGAGGGCTTGAGGCTCATCATCCACTTGGTGGGCACTACACTGCAATTATTGGAGGTGTTGTTGCTCCAATATCAAGCCACTGACCTTGATGTGGTTGACTCTCCATGCTGATCAAAACCATGCACAAGTAGGTCTACACTTGGAAGGCAAGAGAAGACCTGGTGAAGGATGAGGCAACAAAGGCCAGAGACATGTACAAGGCAGAGGTTTAAAAAACAAGTGCCTTTTTGTAGGAGAACTAGGAGCTAAAGAGGAGAAGTGCCACTGAAGAAAATGAACATGATCATCAAGCATCAAAGATTCAAAGGTTTGAAGGGGATTGGAAGGCACTCCACCTCAAGTTCAACCAGTTCAAGAAGGAAGCCAAAGAATAACTTCACAGCAAGTGCTAAGAGGTGGATAACACTTGGAGTGTTCTGAAGGAGAAATGTGACCGAGTAGTTACATTGAAGTTGCAAATGCAAGAGTACCAAAACAAAGTATCAGCACAACTAGAATGTCTCACCAAGGAGGCAAAGAACAAGAAAATTAAGCATGCGGAAGCCTCCAAATGTTGGAAGATCAGAAGGCTAAATGGAGTAGGTAGTCAAAGCAAAGAAAAGAAGACCAATTGAAGGTAGTGTACCTCTAAAAGAGACCTAGGCCCTGTTCATGGAGATGTTGAAGGAAGAAGGACCAATATGCACCTTGAGGACCAATACCATGAATTGAAGATGCAGGTCCAATGCTTAGAAAATCATGCCTATGAGGAGGAATGCATGAATAGCCTATCCTTGCACTTGAAGGAGAATTTAGACAAGAAGTTTAATGAAGAATGCTAGACCTTCTTGCTGGAGATAGCTAAATATCAAGTCTATACAAACCAACTCATTAGATACCTTAGAGTTGAACAAAGTCCTTCACCTCAAGTAGTTCCAGTCCAAGGCACTATCCCAAGAGGAATTCCTTTGGTAAGGAAAGCATTCTTTAGTAAGGAATAGATACTCAAAGTTGAGCAGTATTTGAGCACTTTGAGTTAGCCAGTCATGCTTGCACTCAGCATTGTATATATTTTAGAGGAATGCTCTCAAAGTTAAGTGCACGGAGTTGTATAGAGTTGAGGGAGGAATGCCCTCGGGTTGGTATAGGTTCTTGGGTTTGTACACTGAAAATAGAATAGGTAGGGTATGATGTCTACCAAACATGTTTAGGAGTCCAATTAGTGTGGGAATCTATAGCATTCTATAAATGATTAGGATGAGACATGATTAGGATAGTAAAATCAGTGATGGACAGTTTAGATCAAGATTTTTCAAGATTCACTTGGGATGTTGATCCCTTCAGCTTGGAGCGAGATTAGTATATAAGGTTAAGTGCCACTAGCACTTGTGTTTGTTCTTTTGTGTAATGCATACTTTGATTACCAATAAAGAGTAAGTCTACTTTTTTGCAAGTTCTATGTCCTTCATTTTGTATGTTATTTGGTGTCTATGCAAGAGTAGAGGTGAGAAATTTCACAATAGGTCTTTGATGCTTAGTGCCAAATAGGTACTCGCCCATGATCAAGGTGTGAAATGAATGACTTGAAGGAGTGAACTTGTGCAATAAATGGATTGGGAGGCTCACCGTATAGGTAGAACCACAAAATCAAAAAGCTTAGGAAAGGAGTAGCATGAAGGTTAATCCGGTAAGTTGTGCCTTCTAGGAAGGGTGGAACACACTTGTTATAACTGCATCTTTGGAATGGAATGGCACTTGAAGTTGGACAAACCATCACCTTCAAGAGCAATCTTGGCTAGATATTAGAGTGAAAGTCATATTTTGAATTTTTATTTTCACTATAATGCACCACAAAGGGTGATATTATCCCCTTCTAGGAGTGGTTCATGCACAATAGGTTAAAAAGGAAACAATAAATGAACTAAGATTTGGTGACAAGTGTGTGTGCTTCATTCTTAGGCATTTCTGATCAATATCCTCATGTGAACAAACTATTCTTATTGACTATACTATAAGTATGTCAACATTGAGTTATCACACATGGCATTTGTCTAGGCATGATCTTCTCTATAGTATAGTAAGCCCAAAGTGCATCTAGTAACTTGACATTCCAATCATATTCATAGTTTATGATTACCTTGTTGACTATTCTATATAGATGCCCATTGGATTTCTCTCTCAATCCATTTGCCTTTGGATTTTAAGGAGTTGTCTTTTGGTCTTTGATTTGGAAGTACTCAATAATGGATTTTATGAAATTATTCAAGAAATGAGTCTCTTGATCAGTTACAAATTTCAATAGGTAGCCATAACTGGAAATTTTGTTATGGAAGAAGAACTTTGCACTATTTTTGCATCATCCTCCCATGAAGTTTCCACCTCTACCATCTTGGTAGCATAATTTTTTCCTACTAGGATGTAACTCTTCCTTGTGGTTCTTGTAGATAATTGAGTTAGTCCCACAAAGTCAATACCCCATTCCCCAAATGGTGCTAGAGGTAAAATTGGTCTTAAGATCCATTGCATGCTAGGAGTGGGATTACCAATCTTCTGGCTATTGTCACATTTCTTGATGTATTCATGCACATCTTTACATTAGGGGCTAATACTAAGTTGTCAATATCTTCTTAACAATGTTCTTTAATGTTTAGTGTCCTCTTGAGGCTTCCAAGTAGGACTCCAAGCACCTTAATAAGACTTCATATGCTCCCAATTTGAAGATGAGTCTACTCTTTGGTTGGTAAGGTCCCATCTGGTGACAAAACACTATCCTATATTCAGGATCCAATTCTTTAGGGCATTGTAAGCTTTACAAGTATCTATATTCTTCCTTGTAGTGGTCTCTCAAGATGTTTTTAACTAGAATAGCTCTTTTCCAAGAAAGTCTTCCTTTGGATCCTTGTACTGATCTTTTATTGCCAAACCTTGAGATAAAGTCTGCATTCTCATGGTGTATACACTTCTTCACTGGAACAAGCAGGTGAACTCTTGCATAACAAAATCCACCATGCATAGAGTCTATATGAGAAATATGCACTACTGCACCTAAGATATTTGAGCTATGCAAGTTGTATGGTCAATAGAAACAACAGGAGCATCCGAAGAAGCATCACCTAGTGTGATTGCTCTCTTATGGATTTCATCAGCCATTGCCCCTTAAGAGTAATGGACACACGCTGCCTAAAATATGCTACAACGTATAAGAGTGAGAGTGGTAACCCCTTGCATCTAACATGATAAGCTCTCGCTAAACGTGGATTATAGGTCTTGTATAGGCTAGAAAGTGGATTCAAGTCTTGTATGCTTATTTAACATTTCTCGAAATATAAATAATCTCAATGTGGAAGTTGACATGTAGTTCATACTAAACTTATCATTATGTGCATAATTGAACTACTCAAGGTTCTTTAAAATAGAATTTACATTTGCAACTTATATATCCTAGCATTAATCCCTCAAATCTTCATATTCTAGTCCATGTTCAACCATCTTGTGTTATCTCGTATTGGCAATCTGTTGATAACTTGAAATTTGGTATCTTATTAGCTGATATTAACTAACTCCCATCTTGTGTTATCTCGTATTGGCAATCTGTTGATAACTTGAAATTTGGTATCTTATTAGCTGATATTAACTAATTGGATATTCGTTTTGCCTTTATGTTTCTCTCCTAAATTAATCCATTTCTAGACCACATAACTCCCTTTCCCGTTTGGCTTTCCTAAAATTATTATTTTCCTCATCAATTATTCTTCTTTCATCACCAATACATGGTAATGATAGTATATTTAAAATTTCATATAAAATTTAAAATTACTCTAAATTATATATAATTATACATATTTAAATTTATAATAATTTTATATTTCTAAATAATTTAGAAAAGTTCAAATTCTTTTATCTTTATATTTATATAAAAACATATCATCTAAATATTAACAGAAATTTAACCTATAAATTATTTAGATAACTTTTAAATGAAAGCTTCAAACTAAAATTAATCTTAATTTATTTTGTAAAACCATTTCTTAACTTCATCGGCCCTAGGACAACGTTGAAGATTATGGCCTGTCTCGTAATAAATCACACTTCTCTTAACTTGCCAGCCCGTCTCTACATCTCGCTTGACGCCAGCGGCTCACGAGTAGAGTTATCATTATACAGTATGTGGTTTTTGTGAGATAATCCCATCCTTCGTGTTCACTATGGATTCGCCTTTTACCAAGTTTGTATCAATTTTGATATTACGTTTATCAATTTCGGAAAAGAAAAGTATCTATAGAACTGTACATTTAGAGTCCATGTATACGGTAAGGACTGCGCTTGAATTCACCAAACTGCGCATTATCGCTCCCCTGTTGACGTAGAAATTTTGGAGCCGCGGCACGCAGTTATTCACCGGAGTTAGAAAATACGTAAGGTAGTTTCGTGTGGAAACTTAGATTGCATTGCGGGTAGGTTCATAGAACGTCGTGGTGGCAAGAGATAAGAGAACTCCAGATTAAACTTCGTTTCCGCTTCCCCATAGACTGATTCCCTCGAATAATTTTGCATCCCTACATCGTGTATCATTGTTTAGTGTAAGAACCGTAACGACAAAATCACTTAGCCTTAGGAGCTATGGTAGTGCGCTTACTGTGTGTGCAACACACGTTGATATTGCTAGTGGTACCGAATGTGGGAGTGTCGAGTGACGAAGTACTGTACTGCTTTACAACACCTCGCCTAATCCTAATTCCTGCTTCTCTTGTCGCTTCTTTGTCTATCGTATGCACTCCCCGGATATACGACGACTCCATGATAAAATGTTGTGAGGTCAGGAGCAGTGGCACAATACAATTCGAGATATGGAAAGGCGTTCCTAAGAAAGAGTGAAAGGTATACAGATGAATCTGCCTGTTCAAGAGTCCATACCAAGAAGGACATCAGTCTAGTGTTCTTGATTCGATGTCAGCTTGGTCCGAAAATTTGCGAGTGTTTGTCAATCAGAGGTCGGTGAGTGCTTGAATTCAACTTCGGTTTACCAAAGTCAAAATGATCGGCATTCAAAGGGAAGTGATTACCTGGGAGGGCAGATCATTTTGATATTTGTAAACGAAAATCAAATTCAACTCCACAGATAAAGATTTAATAGCATCGTCGAAAAAGACTCAGTTGCCTGGCTTAACCTGTAGAGTGACACCAACAATGCAAGCAGTTGCAATCCGAGGACCTACTCACTTTATATAACTAGTCAAATAAAACTAATCGAGAACTAAGCAGAATTAAAATACAGATTGTACATCTGTATCAAACATTCACAAGCTGCAACTACGGACAGACGTTATGGTGAAGACATGTAATCATATCTCTGGTATGTCTCATCCAGGCGCATCGACACCTCGGAAGCTCTAAATCACGCAGCTCACAATCTTTTCAAATTTTCTTCACATGCGCACCCGCATGGGAAGTAGATATTTAACTAGGGCCTTTCAAGTTAGTAAAAAACTCAATACAGCTCAAGGACCGACGTTATGCTGAAGACATGCAATCATATCTCTGGTATGTCTCATCCAGGCGCATCAACTCCTCGGAAGCTGTAAAATCACCCAGCTAACAATCAATCAAAAACTATTTTCAAATCTTCTTCACATGCGCAATCCCATGGGAAGTAGATATTTGAAAAGGGCCTTTCAAGTTAGTAAAAACCTCAATACAGCTCTTGGATTCGTATGCGCTCAGCATTGGCAACAAGGCACAGCACTTTCAGACCCAGGCCTACTTTGGTGAAGACACGACAGAACCGCAAGATTGTCATTTCATCCAACTCCGTCAAGTCGTAATGATTTATGTGCTCACCTATCGGCCGTAGGAGTAGCTTAACATAGCTATATTTAACTTCCTTGAATCAAACTCACGTCATTTGAAAGAATGAGATACGAGCTGCAGGGGGGGACTTCGAAGAGTTCTAATCTCCAAGGGAACCAAGTCCTGAGTTACAGAAACTTGCCATTTGATGATGGCCAGTTCTGTACGACACACAAGGCGAAGCCTACTAAATTTACCCTTGCGACAGATTGCGATCTTTCTGCACTGTGGCGGTAATGGGTGAGACCTATCAAGGTAGAAGCGCCGGAGGACTTTCAAATCGTAGTTAAGGATGGGGGTCTTTACGGAGATCGCATTCGAACGTCTGTACAGTGAGCAGGAAGCCCGCCATAGATCATGTCTTTTGGAATCCGGTAGCTACTTACTCTGACTCAAATATTCCTAGTTTCTGGGTAACCAGCAACGGAGGGGCTGATGATTGCAAATGCCCCGCAAGACGCTATGACGAGTTGCAAGATTGATTACCATCAATCTTGCGACTCGTCGCTAGGACGCTTATGGGGGCTTTTGAGCTACGTATCGATGAAACTCTTTGGCACCACTCCCTGGATTGTACATATCTGTAGCTAGAACTATAGCGGAGCCTGATGCTATTTACGATTAGGACCAGACGTACAAGGAAAAGCGAGGTTCATACACTTCACATGACGAAAGAAATGGTTAGATGTCAGGGCTCCGCAATTGACGATCGAAGCAAATCGGATGGCCTTCAGATAGAGAAGCGGATGCAACCTCACAGACACAGACGAGGACGATGGAGTACAAAAGCGAAATTGTTCTCAAATATTCGGACCTGGAGTTGTGGAAATCGATTGTGTAGAGTAACACAATCGATTTCCACAACGAGTAAAAAGAGCTACAAAGTTCAGGGTTCCCTAACTTCGCTACTCGCTTGCACACGCGGGTTGTCCGTCGCATGAGCCTGATTCATCGAACAAACCAGATTAATCGCAATGCGGCTAGTGTTATGGAAGATACGAAGCACGCAAGGCGAGCTGGAAGACGTCCGCAGTTGCCGTCATCCAAGTTCCCCTGCCTTAGTACATGAGAGATACAATTGCCCTCGGCTTTGGCTGATAGATCGTTCTCGCCACTGTGGTCTACCACGGTTCCGGTAATCCACATCAACACGGCACCGAGAGATAGCTAACTCTCTGCAATCCACAAGATGCAGATCACCGTCGATCGAAACGATCTGGCATCTCACTGCTAGATATCCCTTAAATCGTCGAGCAGAATTAGGGTTCTCGTACACCAGTCAACACGAATCCGATGTCCGGTGTTGTATCCGATAATCTTTTTGTCAAAGCCTCGGACCGCAGGTTCTCAATTGTTATTTACATTATAGAGTTTTAAATGTAAATTTACGGGTGTTTATAGAGTTAGGGTTTAGGTTACGAGAAGATGATAAACATCTGAAGTTTCAATAAGAACTCCATAGGTACCCAAAGAAATATTAAAATTCCATATTTCCACAAAATATTTAGGGGTGACCTCCCGCGATGACTAGGAACATTTTATGGATATGGAGGCTTTTATCCATAAAATATTCATCATTATCATCAAAAATAATTATTATAATCTCTCATGTGATGCGTGAATACCCATCAAAGTTAAAAATATCCATAGCAATATAGAATTTAAATTTATGGATAGATAATAGACATTTTATAGGTGACTAGCCATAAAGTTCAGAGTCGCATCTGGAGATGGATCCATTGTTATGTCCATTGTTATTGTTATATCCATCCGGATATAACAATACCTTATTGTAGTGTGTAATGTAAACAGTGTGTGTCCATTGCTCTACATAGGGCAGTGGCGGGTGCAATCCAAGGGAGAACAATCACATTAGGTGATGTTTCTTCAGATGCTCCAATTGTGTGTAGACCGTACAACTTGCATAGCTTGGATATCTTAGGTGCGATAGGGTAAATTTCTCATATAGACTCTATTTGGGCTTAGCCCCATTTTACCTTTTTTTTTGTGATGGCTCGATGGGGGTCTTCCCATCCTTTGTTTTCTCCGCAATCGCCTTCTTCACATTATAGTGTAAGTATAAAGATTTAAGATTTAAATTTATGGGTAAACCATATGCATTTTATAAGTGACCACCCATAAAAGTCACGAGTCACCTTCGAAGATGGATCGATAAAACATCACCTTGTTATAATATTTACATTATTAGACAAGTGGAGGTTTTAGTTCTCAAGTTAGAGGAAAAAAGCGACCGTTTAGAAAACACGAAGGAGAGAAAGAGGTGAAATGGGGCTAAGTCCCAACACTATCGGTATGAAATTCTCGTATCAGTACTGATCCTTATATAGCCTTCACAATTTATAGAAATTCAACTTTCAATATTTTATAGTTAAAGACCTCGTAGCCCTAAAAGTTCCGAGTTACATCCATATAAGACCTATAACATTTTACAGCTATAGAGTATTCCCAAAGGTGACCCATAGTTCTTCAAGGTTCAATTTTTTTATGGATAAAGACTCTATAGCCTTTAAAAGTTACATATCACCTCAATACATGACCTCTAAAATTTTAGGGGTTCCGCCGCTTAAAAAGGGTTGAACTCTAAATTTCTATTAGTATAAAAAACTGAAACCTCTAATTGTCTAATCCTACAATTGTATAGTAGTATAGTATTTTTGTCTCACACTTGTACGGCTTGATGGGGTCTTCCCATCCTTCATGTTTTCTACACGGTCGCACTTTTCTCTAAATAGTATAATAAAGTGTTAGTTATATCAACACACCCTATGATGCATAACTTAATTTGTGAAGTGTGCAATTAGCTTGTACTCCAAGACAGGTAATTTCTAAAAGGAAACTGTCTTTGGAATCTTGCACTTAGTTTACTATAAATACCAAAGTGGAGACTCAACCTAAGCTTTGGAGTTTCACTCAGTTGATACTTTTCAATTGATCTTCTATTCTCTTATTTTTCTCCTTGGTCTATTACAAAATCTATTACTATAGATAATTAAAATAAGTTATGCATCATAAGATATAAGATGTGTTGTTTTAGCAAAGGGTGAGTTGATATAACTAACACTTTATTATGACATTTATAGGATTAGATAATTATTAATAAATAATCATACTAAGTAAAATTAAAGTGAAATTAAAACTAACAAACATGTGAGAATTCTAAGAATATTCTAGAAATCTCTAGAGTGAACAATTGACTTGTAATTATATTAAGTGAAAAGCTATCATTCATTCTAGAAATTTCTAGAATATTCTTAGAACTCTTAAGTGTTTGTTAGTTCTAATTTCATTTTAGTTATGCTTAGCTTCTTTTAACTCTATATTATTACATATTCCTCCACCATTGGTTGGTGATGTCTTTGTCACCATGGAAGATGTGAACTCTTGTATGGTCATCAAGAATTTTGGAGATTATAGATGGAGAAATTTTGGGATGGAGGAATAGGCTGCCATGTGATATCATGAAAGAGATACACTTTCCAGGGGATCTTATATTCAATTTGTTATGGGTGAACACATTGGATGACTGTTTTGTAAGAATACATTCAACTTTGTATTCTTCATTGGCCATTAAAAGAAATTAGAGGAGGAGGTTTATATGAAAAAGAAAAGAAAAAAGGTTAAAAAAGGGTTTTAACTTCAAGACATGGAAGACAAGATAGATCTTCATACGACTAAGAAGTGAAAGTTTATAGATAAGTTTGGATGTCAAGAGAAAATTGGATGTCAAGAGAGAGAGAGGAAGGTTAATAGAGGAAAGCATGACCTTATCATCCACTTGAAAGATGATATCATAATGATGTCTATTGACATATTTTTATTTCCAATTTTGAGGAACAAGAAGAAGAGAGATTTGGACTAATGTAAAGATAAGATAAGGTAATATGGACAAGAAAGTAGAAGTATGATAAACATGAGATGGTGGTGTATTAAGAAGAGAATTTAGAATGAGTGGATCTTATACATAATTAAGAAAGAATGGAGAAAATTTTGTACTTGCCTACTTGGAATTAATGTAAGTAAATTTGCAACTATAAGACAAGTTGCACGGTTTTCATAGTGAATGTTAACAAAAGCACATAGTATATCTTCTGAAGTATAATTTGCTTATTTTATTTGCACATGTGTTTGATGGTAATAGGTTTTAAATAATGTAATATTTCAGTGAGTATCTTGAAAAATGCTTGACAAAATTTACCAACAAATCAAGCATAAATATTAAAGATGAGTACCTATGACATCCAATGGTGTTTAAATATAACCTTAAAGTAAATTTGAGCTAATTTTAGAGCATCCATTCTAAAAGATCAAGGAGAGAAGTAGGAGAATTGAAGATCAACATTGAAATCACATTAGAAATGCTCAAGTGAGAGAAACTCAAAATGCTTAACTTGATCTCAACTATGGTATTTATAAGCAACATTGGTACAAGACTCCCATGAAGTTTCCAAGGAAGGTTCTTTCAAAAAGCTACCTTACTTGAAGTGAAAGCTAAGCTAGTTGTGTACTTGGCATGCAAGCTAAGCTAACCGTCAGCTTAGCATACAAGTTACTCTACTTTTGGGAAGTTACTAGAAGCTTCTCACAAAGAAGCTTCTTGGATGCTTCTAGAATATTCTAACAAAAACTTCCTAGATGCTTTTGGAACATTCTTAGGTTAGTTCTACCTCCTTTTTGCTATATTTAGCTTGGGTTACTAACTCATTAACTTCTACTAGCTCATTATTAATTCCATATTATTACATATTCCCCTACCAGTTGGTGATGTCCTCCTTGCCATTAAGTCTTCAAAGTTGTGGATGGCAGTTTGAGCATTTTGTTCTATGTGGCATCATGAAGGGGATATCTCTTTCCAAAGGACCTTGTACTTGTTGGTGGCCATGTTGGATGTTTCTTTGGATAAGAATATGGTTGACTTCATATTTTTCATGATTGTGAATTGAGATTGGATGAGGAGGAGGTTGGATACAAGTTTAGAAAGGAAGATGGTTAGAAAAAAAGAATTTTGACTTCAAAAAATAGAAGATAGGATGGATACGTATGTGACTAGGAAGTGCAAGTTTGTAGCTAACAAGAGAAAGGATCTGAGTAATATCAACTAGACCTATCCAAGTGATAGAAAATTTAGGAACCTAAGTGTCAAGTGGGAGAGGAACGTTACTAAAAGAAAGCATGACCTTATTGCCTATTTGAAAGGTGGGATCATAATGATGTTGATCAATATATTTTTGTTGTTGATTTTGAGCAATAATAAGATGAGACTTGGCTTGGTGTAAGGATGTAGATAGCTTGGACAAGAAAGTGGAAGTATGAGGGATCTGAGATAGTAAAAGAGCAAGAAGAGAATATGGAACAAGTGGATCTTGCCCATAATCAACGAAGAAGGGAGAAAATCCAATACTTAGCTACTTGGAATTATTGTAGGTAACCAAGTTTACCTACAATAATTGGTAACCTTGGTAGTTAAGGTAAACTTCATTGTTGAGGTAAACAATCTATTGTTAAACAATAGTAGGTAAACATGGAAGTTAATGTCAATGTGATGACTGTTGACAAAGACATGTAGCATATCCCCCAAATTATGAATTTTTTTGTCCATAAGTTTGAGGATAATAAGTTGGAGACAATGCAAGCTTGGTGCTACGGAGTTTAAAATGTGTTTGCCAAAGGTTTATCAATAAAGCAAGGAGCACAGTCATATATGAGAACTCTTAGCATCCAATGGTGCTTGAAGACAATGTTGAAGTAGATCTTGGCCAATGTTGGAGCATTGATTGTATCCATGGTATGCACCAAATGAACTGTTTGTTGAGCTTATCAACAAACACTAAATGGCTATATGACCTTGGTCTATTGTTGGCAAGGATGCAATGAGGTCTAATCTCACATGTTCCCAATGGGAAAATTAAATTAGTAGTTTTTGAAGGAGTCCACTTGGCTTTTGGTTGCTAGCTTGGTTGCATTGGCAACTCTTACAAGATTGAACATACTCTTGAATTTCTTATGCTATGTTAGGCTACCACCATTGAAATTATATGGTACCCAAGGTCTTGTCCATCCCATGTGACCAACAAGTAGTAAGGGCCTCTTGAAGTTGCACAAATCATAGATTACTCCTTGTTGGAACATAAATCTGATTCTCATAAAATAGAAGGCACTCTTTGAGGGAGAAAGTATTATAATCATTGTTTTGAGTTGCAAGATGAATTTGTATCAACTAAAAGAAGGGGTCCTACTATAAACTAGTCTTGAACTTGATGTGTACCTTTGAGTCAATCAATATTGTGGTAATTTTTGTTGTTGTGAGAGATTCAATAAGATCCTTCAAATCAAGTCATTGTGATAAGGCATTGGGAATAATTTCTTTGTTGTATTCAAGCTTGATGTCAAAAAATTCTAGTTGCTCCTCTTATGCTCATCCTTCATGTTCCTTCATCCTTCATCCTATGTTCATCCTTCATGCTTGGAAGAAAGAGACCATCAACAACAAGAGCAAGCAGAGAGAGTATCATTTCAAGAAGGAGAAGAGCAAATCCAATTTCCAAAGCTCAAGGTATATGATGGTAATAATCTCTCAAGTGAAATGAAGAATTGTTTGTTTGATTGTGAATATTATTGTAGCTACAAATCTTCAAGATGAACAAGGATAGATTCTTATTGCTTCAAGCCAATTGGATGGAGTGGAAATACTATGGTGGAAATTTTGAGTGGAGCAAATTGAAAAACAATTTGTTGTGCTAATCTTAACATGCAACAAATTCAAGAGTGCAATAGTTGGGAGATTCCAAGCTATAAATGATGCACAAGATAAATTGGCAAAATTAAAGCAAATTTCTTTTATGAGAAGCTACATCACTCAATCCCAAAACACTATAATGAAAATTCCAAATATACTAGAAGGTGAAGCATTGAATCAATTTGTGAGGGGCTTGAAGTCATACACCAAATTAGAGGTGACCATGCAGGAGCCCAAACACTAGGAGGAAGCCATGCAAGTGGTTGAGAACTTTGATTCCTTGGTTGCCACAACTTGGTCTTGACCTTGACCTTGAC
This sequence comes from Lunularia cruciata, assembly GCA_948567375.1. Classification (NCBI taxonomy): domain Eukaryota; kingdom Viridiplantae; phylum Streptophyta; class Marchantiopsida; order Lunulariales; family Lunulariaceae; genus Lunularia; species Lunularia cruciata. Next base: position 31,988,287 of record OX419762.1, on the reverse strand, counting down.
TTTCATTGAAACTTGTCAACACACTACACATAGGTAGAGGCACTGGCAAATTGTGACAAAATGGTGGTTGCTTTTATTGTTGCCAAATTTGACATCATATTACTAAATTTACACTCAGAGTGGATGACCTTGATAAATTTCTCTTATGGAGTTTGTGCAGTGCAATGATAAAGGAAACAAAGAATCCCAAATAGGAAATATTGAGCAACCTACTAGCAACTTGATTAGTTCCAATGGGATTAAAGGCTCAACCTATGCAAAGTATGATATTTGATTGTGGTTGTAAGAATTTGGTTGATTTTGGAAGTTCAAAGAATTATATGTCCATGCAATTAGCAAATGAATGAGGTATTCATATCAACCTCATATTTGGAAGTAGATTGATGATGGTGGATGGTCAAAAAAGTTGTACATTTTGTACCCCACTTCTTGTTATATAATAGGAAGGAGTATTTAGAGTGTATGAGGTTTTTAGTAGTGCCTCTACACAATGATATCATTTTAGGTTTACCTTGGCTTGAACATCATAAGGTTCAATTTGATTAGATCCGAAGACAAATTCAAGTACAACACCAACATAAGAATTGTTGATTTAAGAATTGCTGATTAGGTTTTTGGCACCTTTGAGTAAGACATCTAAGAATATTCAATCTCAAGGTGGGAAGTTTGTTAGTAAAGTAGCCATAGGGCAAGCTTTGGAGGAAGAAATTTTTATATTTTTAGTGTGGATCAAGCCAATTGTGCATGGGATGGGTCAAAAGCTTCATCAAGCAATGGTTGATCAGATAGTTCAAGAGTTTGCATATGTGTTTTTGAATTCTCTACAAAAGAGATTACTCTATAATAATGGTACACCTTTCAAGATTGAATATTGCCAAGAAGTTCTCTAGTGAGTAAACCAATCTATCAGCTCTCACCAAATGCATTATAAGAGCTTCAAATAACATTGACAGAGTTGTTGGGGAAGGATTCATACAACATAGTACATCTCCTTGGGGAGCAATAACACTATTTATCCCAAAGAAGATGGAAGACTTTGCTTTTGTATAGACTACTATAGCCTCAATAAATAAACTATGAAGAATGCACATCCTTTGTCTCAAAATGATGACTTGCTAGATCAATTGAGCGGAGCATGATACTTCTCAAAGTTAGATCTTTGAAGTGGCTATTGAAAGATACTCATTGACAAGGAGGATGTGTAGAAGAGTGGCTTTTGCATAAGTTATGGGTATTTTGAATAGAGAGTTCTACCTTGGGCTTACTACTGCTCTAATGGTCTTCATGGATCAGATACATCGAGTACTGGATGGGCTGTTGGAGTGGTACATGGTGTTGTTCTTGGATGAGATTTAAATCTATAGCAAGATGGAGGCAAAAAACATGAATCACATGTGAGAAGAAACATCTTAGATGACTACATCAATTGAAAGTTTTATTGCAAGAAGTCAAAGTGTGTCTTTTGGCAATAGAAAGTTACCTTCTAGGGTCATAAGTCTCCTCAAAGGAGATCAAGATGGAAGAGGAGAAAATCAAAGCCATTACTAATTGGTCTACTCCAAAGGATGCCATAGAAGTGTGGGTATTTAATAGATTGGCAATTTTTTTAGATGGTTTATCCACTATTATGCTCATGTGGCTACACAATTGATATATCTCTTATAAAAGGACTCAAGTTTTCAATGGAACACCAAGCACAAAGAAGCATTCAAGAAACTAAAGCATATGGTATCTTCATGACCCATCTTTAACCATATGATCCTCAACTACCTTGTGTGGTTGATTTTGATACTTCTAACTTTGCCACTGGAGCATTGTTGCAACAAGAATTTCCAAATAGTGTACATCCCATTGCCTTTATATCTTGCTAACTAAACACCATAGAAAGGAATTATTTTATTTAAGATCAAAAACAAATAGCAAGATATATGTCACTAAGGTATGGAGATATTATCTCTTGGAGAAACAAGTGATCATGCAAATCAATCACAACCTTTGTTGTAGATATTATATTTGGAGCACATGAAGAGTCAACATCATCAATGGGAAGAACAATCCAAAAATTTTAACATCAAGCTTTAGTACAAGCCTAGTAAATTTTGTGTCATCCCCAATTTTATATCATGTCATATCATATCATATCATATAGACAACCAAATTTTAAGACTCATCCTAATCTCTCATCATGATAGCAATTACAACAGTATAAATCAACTTTAGAACTGCTTGGTACAAGATTGTCTTGCAACACATGACAAAGAGTACAAGACCTTTTAACTCAGAGATGGACTTCTATGTTGCAAGAATCACAACTATATTCCAACTTTAGGTGCTCTATGCTTAGTGCAACTTCAAGAGATACATGACTTACCAATTGTGGGACACATAGAAGTAGACAAGACCATAAGTACTTTACAATGACAATGGTGGTGGCCAAACATGGCATGTGAAGTTTGAAACTTTGTTTGATCTTGTAAGAGTTGCCAATGCAACAAAGCTAGCAACCAAAAACCAAGTGGACTACTCCACCTACTTCCCATCCCATCTACTCAATAGGTACATGTGAGCTTAGATCTCATCATATCTTTGCCAAGGACAAAGCAAGGTCATATAATGATTGTGGTGTTTGTTGATAAGCTTAGTAAGCAAATCCATTTGGCACTAGCCTTTGATACAAGGGATGTTCCAAAATTGGCCCATATCTACTTAGACAATATCTTCAAGCATCATGGATGCCTTGGGTACTCATCTCCAACCGTGATCCTTGATTCACCAAAAGTATGTGTCAAGTTTGGTGCCCAAGTACTTGGGCACCAAGCTTGCTTTGTCCATTGCATATCATCCTCAAACTGATGGGAAAATTGAACATGCAAATTGCACCTTGGAGAGTATGCTTTATGCCTTTGTCAATGTTCACCATACCAATTGAGATGAATACCTTGTGGTTGTTGAGTTTACCTACAATAATTCCAAGCAAGCAAGCTTCAGATTCTCTCCCTTTTTCCTTAATTATAGCAAAGATCCACTTGTTATAGACTCCTTTCTTGCTCCTTGCCATTTCACACTCCTCATACTTCTATTTTCTTGTCCACAATATTTCACTCCTTACAACAAGCCAAATCTAATCTTTGGGTTGCTCAAAATTATCAAAAGTAATACATGGATCAATATTGTTGTGATCTCACCTTTCAACTAGGTGATAAGTTCATGCTTTCTTCTAGTAAAATTTTTTCACCCACTTGGTATACAATTTTGTAAACTTACTCCTAATTAGATAGGTCTATTTGATGTCACTCAAATTGTTTCTCTTGTTTTTTATTGGTTGGCCTTGCCTAGTCATATGCAAATCCACCTTGTGTTTCATGTTTCAAAGTTGAAACCCTTTGTTTCTAATCCATCTTCCTTTTCCACTTGTGTCAAAACCCCTCTTCATCCCATCCCTACCAACTATCATGAGGAGTATGAAGTTGATTGTATCCTTGCATGGCGAGGTACTCAGAATTGCCAAATCAACATATAACCCGAAGTAAGGAGACTTTGTCTTGTGGGTGCTCAACCCAAGGCGAGGATAGTGTAACAACTTTCCTTTGGGGTGAAACATTCAAGAAAGTACCGCTCACAAAAATGTCGGTCATATGTATGAGGAAAAATTGACAGTGACAAGAGCATGCATGAGGTGTGATTTCTTGGTAGAAACTCAAAGTGAAGAAAGATGGAGGAGGCGTGCCACTATAAAATTCAGGCTAGAGACAAAGTGATGATAAGCAATTTTCTATTGCCGTTAAGAAGTTGCACTGCATGAGATTGTGGGAAAGGAAGTGTAGTCAAAGACATGCTGGTGTGTTGAGAGGAAGTCAAGAGAGTTAATCCGGGAATCAATAGGAAGAATAGTCCCCAACCTAGAGTGGAAGAGAGAAAGATGGGAGGTGGGAAGAAGAACTCCAAATTTGTAGTAAGAAATCATGCAATTTGCAAGTTAGATGTGATCACACGAATTGAGGTCCTGAGAAGGCTTTGGATCACATTCTTGGCATGGAACTGGAATGTTAGTTTTTTAGGTTTCATGACCGAGATCATTGAGAGTAAGTGTCTCGATGGTCCTAAGCAAGAAGGGAAGAGGGGAAATCCGGCTCAATAGACAGAGTCGGATTGGAGATTAGTACTTGGGGGAGAAGCAGGCATAGAGCATGGTGCCATGTTCTTGGAGAAGGGAGAAGTAGCCAAAGAAACCCAAGAAGTGAGAGATGCCTCCTCTTCAAAGCGCACAAAGAATGGCTATAAAGTGGAGAGTTATAAAGATCCTGTCAAGAGGGAGATTGTGAGTGCTCTAATGGCAATCTTCAAGCCAAAGAGAAAAAACTATGTGATGAAGCACCAAGCCGTGTTCTTCCATAAGATGTTTGCAGGAGAGCCAATTAACTAGACAAAGTGTCTTCATCACAAGACAAGATAGATGGTGTGGAATTTGCAAGACAAGTTGCTTCCACATTACATTGTGCCATTTGCAACCCACTTCTATCTAGGGCTGAACTTGCTCAATGCGGCATCAATGAGTCAATGAGACACAAGATGGTGTCACATTTCCACCCCAACTTGAGAAGAGTTGTTGATGCGGAGGAGCAACAATACATCCTGCAAATTAGGAGTAATGACAAGTACTACAAGGAGACAAGGCAGAGTGTGTAGTTGAAGGTGAGCACTCTAAAGTCAAAGAAGAGGAGTTGAAAAAGAGAAGAAGAAGAATAAGTAGAGAAGACGAGACCTTGGAAAGCTAGAAAGGTGGACCCGAGGAGAGAACTGGTGGTAATCGCATTGTTGTATGAAGAGTCAGAAGGGGAGGTTGAGTGCAAGTCTAAAGACTTAGAGAAGGAGGAAGAACCCAAGTTCATGCTTCAGAGTGGGGACACGAGTAGCGCCAGTGATGATGGAGTAGAGATGCAGTTGGAACCCAAAGACGAGGAAGCCAAGATGGAGATGGAGGAGAAAGGTAACTCAAAACCTGAAGATGAAGTTCCAAAGCAAGAGGAAAAGAGAGTTACAATTCAGAGGGGAGTCCATTCTAGATGTAAGGCAAAGTATGAAGTGGGGCCGAGTAAGGTAAGGAAATGGAGAGTGGAAGTTTGGGGAGCAAAGAATCCATTCTTATATGGCAATTGCGGCTAAGAAGGCGAGTGTCCAGTGAGGAAGAGGCAAACAAGAAGATAAGTCCGCAAGTTGAGGTAACTCCAAGTGAAGGAGTAGATTATTTAAGGGAAATTGTGTGCCCATTGTCAGTGAAGTTAGAACAAAAGAAGAAGGAGATGAAGTCAAACTGTCTGGAGGTGAAGACTATATTGTAGGTGTTAGCTTGATTGGAAGAAGAGAACTCAGAATTGAAGAAGAGTATAATCCGAGGTGAGGAGGAAAAGGAAGTGCTACAAGTAGATACAGTAGTGCAGAATCAAGTAATCAAGAACTTGAAGAGAGAAGTAGGGAGTAGAGAGAGAACCATAGAGCAGAATGACATAACAAGGGAAAGACAAGTAGCAGAGTATGAAATCTTGAAACAACAATTTGCTGATTCAAGATTAGAGATTATCCATGCTATGGAAAGAGTAGCAAAGAAGGAGCAAGAGCTCAATAAAGTGATGGAGAGTGTAGAAGAGAAGAAGCAACTCTAGCAAAGAGAGTTGATAGTGAGATATAGAGAGGAGGAAAGATTAAGAGAGTTACTTTGCAATCTGGAGGAGAAGATTCTGCAGAAGGAGAAGGAAAAGGAGACCATGAAAGCCAAGTTTGAGGTAGAACTCGCAATATATAGAGAAGATTGGCTTGCAAATCAAGAACAAGAGAGAAGAATGCGACTAGAGCCATTGAAGGAGATAGTGATGAACTTGAACGCGATGCTGAGAATAGAAGCTAGTGTGCAAATTGAAGAGACAAGACTACATGAGTTGAAGTTGTTGGTGCAGGAGACGAGGAGGAGAAATGCAAAGGATAAAGACTTGAATGCCTTACTTATCAGTCTCAAAACTTGTGTAGATAGGAAGATATTGGAAGTGGAAGACAATATCATGATTAGATTAGACTTAGTGAAAGTGGAGATAGATCAACTTTGGAAGGATGTAAGGGCAAAACCCGAAGTAGATGATATAGGAGTGTAGATATCTTTGGAATTACCATCAGAGATATTAGAGAGGAGTAGGTAAGGAGATAGAGATTTAGAAGGATTAACTGTGACAAGAATTGTAGATCAGAACAAAGAAGTAGTAGAATGGGTAGAGGAATTAGTAGTTGTGAAATCCAAGGATAGAGTAGTAAGTGAAGTTACTTTGGGATTGGAAGCTAAGGAAGAAGTAGACATTGGATCGGAGTAGTAACAATTTTGAGATTTGAAGAGGTAGATATGAAGAGGTGGATTGTCATTTTGGATCTACATGTAGGAAGAGTTGTTAGGAAACGGTATAGTTGTTAGTAATTGTTGTTTGCTTCACTATTTAAGAGTGGCATTTGTAGTAAAATGTTGTTCAATGCTCATTATTTCTAAGAATTGATAAAGCAAAGTGTTGTGAAGTAGTGCTTGTTATTTGAGCTTAATTCCAAGTATCAATTTTGTGTCTATGCTTGTGAGTGTGTGGAGAATTTTGAAGTGCAAGTCAGTGTGTTTGTTGGATGTTGGATTCTGCAACCTTGATCTTCATTCTGTGTGTTTGATCCTGAGTGAAGTGAAATTGGAGCAATGCCTTGATGCATCTGAGAGGAAGTGTAGTGTTGGTAGTGTTCTGCATTTGTAAGTGTAGCGCAGTGTGATGTGAAGCAATTTTGATCAAGGAAGTTATGCCTTCAGTGGAGAGGTTGAACACAATTATGAGGCAAAGTCATTTTGCAATGAAGTTTTGTTTCTGGGAGAGCCTAAATCATCACAATCAAGATTGTTTGGAAAGATTTGATGGAGTTGTGATAAAGGAGTGCTAATTTATGATGAGATTGCGAGTCAGTGCTTGTTATTCTCTTTTGGGTGTGGTTTCTACTTGAGAGATTAAAGATGCAACCAAGAAGAACTGAAGTTGTTACTTTGCTTTGTATTTGGACATTTTTGACTTGTATCTTTATGAGTACAAACTTTACTTACCTGATTACCACAAAAGTGATATTTGTCGGGTCGTCACAATATCTTACCCCAAGCTTTTCTACAACCATTACATTGACAAACTTATCATATTGGAATTGAATACTCTTCACTATCTTTCTCAAAATTACTAAACAACCTAATTGGTAATTCTTACCTTGGTGTTGTACTTGAATTTAACTTTGGGCTCAATCAAATCAAATCAAACCTTATGATGTTCAAGCCAAGGAAAACCAAAAAATATCATAATGTAAGGGTGCTACTACAAAGCTCATGCTCTCAAAATATTCCTTCTCAATTTTGAATGCAATAAGATAAGAAGTAAAAAATGCATGATGCTTCCTACTATCCACCACCATCATCAATTTGCTATTTAACACTAGTTTGATAGGAAAACCTAGTTCCTTTCCTAATTGTAGGGACATAAAATTCTCAAAACTCTCACAATTGACCAAAATCCTATAGCTATAATTAGATATCATACCTTTTAAGTGAATGAAACTTGCATAGGTTGAGCTTCAATCTAATTAGAACAAATCAAGTTCCCAATTAGTAGCTTGATATCTCCTATTATGACTCTTCATTTCCTTGATCATCACATTCCAAGAACTCCATTTGGATAATGGGATGAGATCATCTATCTTGCTTAGACATTTAATAATGCAATATCCAATTTGGCAACAATATAAACAATCACCATTTTGTTGGAACCATTTTCAATCTATTATGCCAAGTGGTCTATGTTGGATGATATCAATTTCCATTGGTGCTAGCTCTTCCACATGTGCTTGGTATGTTTTTAGGTTTTGTAGAGGTCTAGGTCAAGACCAAGTTGTGGTAGCCAAGGAGTCAAAGCGCTCACCACCTACATGGTTTCTTTTGGATGTTTGGGTTCACACTTAGTTACTTCTAATTTAGTGCATAATTTAGTGCATAATTTCAAGCCTCTTACAAACCAATCTAAAGCTTTTCCTTCATGTATGTTTGGAATCAACATCATAGAGTTAGGAATTGAGAGATGTAACTTTGCATAGAGCAAACTTGTCTCAATTAGCCTAGTGTATATCTTGCAACTTGTGCACCATTCATACCTTGGAACCTCCAAATGATTGCACACTTGAAGTCCTCCCATGTCAAAATTAGTCCAAAAATTGTCATTGAGTCTACTCCACCCAAAATTTCCATCATAGTTTAGCCTCTTTCTTTAATTAACTTGAAGCCAAGAGGATTTGGCTTTCATCATTTAGAAGATTTGTGGCTTCAAAATATCACTCACAATAGAATACAAAGTTCTCCATTGCATCTAGTAAATTCGTGCCTTCAATTAGCTTGGGTTTAAGAAACTGCACTTGACCTTCTTCTCAAAATGTTTCTCTCTTCATTTGTTATTATTTTTGTCATTGCCTATCATGATCTTGCTCCTCTAATAATGTGTGATCTGTTGTTGCATAGCAATGATAACTTTCAGCATCATCATTATGATTACTACATTCTTGTAACTACCTAAATCAACACATAGATATAAAATGTCCACCACTCTTTGTAAGCTACCATTAGAAGGATCAAGGATTCCTCAAACAAATTAATTGTGTTCAAAAAATTCTAACAAAATTGCAAAATTATGAACTAAGTGAAATAATGCTTTGGTAATACACAAACACTAAAATCACAATTGGTTGGGGGAAATGGATTTGGTGGTCCATAGATTCTATACATCTAATTCTTGCTTTGATACCAATGTAGAAGATCAAGGAGAGAAATAAGAGAAATAAGAGAATGGAAGATCAAAATGTAAATCACATAGGAAATAGTCAAGTGAAAGAAACTTTGAATGCTTAACTTGAGCTTAGCTTTGCTATTTATAAGCAACACAGGTACAAGACTCCCAAGAAGCTTCCTTCTAGAAGTTGTCTTACTTGGAGTGCAAGCTAAGCTAGTTTTTTACTTGGCATGCAAGCTAAGCTAGTTGTCAGCTTGGTGTAAAATTTACTCTATTTTTAGAAAATTCTTAGAAGCTTCTCACAAAGAACTTCTTACATGCTTCTAGGATATTCTACCCACAAGCTTCTGAAATGCTTCTTGAACATTCTTAGGTTAGTTTTACCTCCTTTTTTCTATATTTAGCTTAGGCTACTAATTCATTAGCTTTTATTACCTTGTTTGTTAACTCCATATTATTACATCACCATTAGTACCAAGTGAATTTGATTGTTGAGCTATCTACAAACACCACAATTGTTTTATGACCTTGATCCATCTTTAACAAGGATGTGATGAGGTCTAAATTCACATATTCATATAAAGTAGATGGAATTGGTAGTGGTTGAAGTAGTCCACTTGGTTTTTGGTTGCTTATCTTGTTTTATTGATAGGTCTTAGAAGCTTGGACAAACTTTCAAACCTCTTGTCCCATGTTTGGCCACTACCATTGATGTTATAGGTACTCAATGTCTTGTCTCATGTATATGACCAACAATTGGTACATCATGCACCTTTTGAAGTCATAGGTTAATGATAGTTGGATATGTAGAATGGTTCTTGCAAAATAGATTGCCTCCCTTGACAAAAAAGTTGTTTGTAATAATATGGAGTTTAAAGATAAGGAAATCAAGACTAACAAAGTAGCAAATAAGCAAAATTAGCCAAGAATTATAGGAATGTTCTAGAAGCATTTAGGAAGCTTCTTGGTATCTTCCAAGTATCGAGTAACATGTATGCCAAGTAGACAACTTCTAGGAAGATGCTTCTTGGCTAGCTTAGCTTGCAGACCAAGTAGATGGCTTCTAGAAGGAAGCTTCCTAAGTAGGTGGCTTCTAAAAGCTTCTAATAGGTAAATTCTCAAGAAGCTTCTTTATTAGCTTAGCTTGCACTCTTTTAGGATAACTTTTAGGAATTTTCTTGAGAAGCTTCCCAAGAGCCTTGTATTCTCTATATAAATACCAAAGTCCAAATTCATGATTGGTATTTGGAGTTTCACATTCAAGAGTACCAATGTGATCTTTCACTTTGATCTTCCATTCTACTATTTCTCTCCTTAGTCCTTTACATTGGTATCATAGTAGAAATGGGATGGATGAAATTTATAGACCACCAGATCTATTTCTTCCAAAAAATTGGAATCTTTGTATCCATGTATTATCCAAGCATCATTTTACATAGTTTGTCATCTCACACTTTGGGTAGAATTTTTTGACTATGTACACCTTGTCTGATGAACCATTGATACTTCTGATTGTAACTTACAAAGAGCGGAAGACATGTTGCTTCTATGGTTAACTTGGATAATTATGAATAGTTTGATAAAGTAGTAGTCATAGAAGTGATGTCTAAAGTTATCATTGCTATGTAATAACAAATCAAACACCTTATTGGATTGTTGGAAGAAAGATACTATCAACAACAAGAGCATGTAGAGAGAGCACTATTTCAAGAAGGAGAAGTGAAAATCTGAGTTTTGAAGCTCAAGGTAATTGAAGGTAAAATTCTCTTGGGTGTAGTAGAGAATTTTTTTTTTGATTGTGAATTTTATTTTGAAGCTACAAATCTTCAAGATGAATGGAGATAAATTCTCTTGGCTACAAGCCAATTGGATAGAATGGCAAAACTATGATGGAGATTTTGAGTGGAACAAGTTGAACAACATTTTGTTGCACCAATCTTGACATGGAAAGAACTCAAGAGCATAATGATTGGGAGGTTCTAAGCTATAAATGTTGCACAAGATAGATTGGTATAATTGAACCAGATTGATTCTTTGAGAAGCTACATCATTAAATTCCAAAACACCATAATGAACATTCCAAATATACTAGAAGGTGAAGCTCTAGATCAATTTTTGAGGGGCTTGAATTCATACAACAAATTGAGCAAGCCCAAACGGTTGGAGGAAGCCATGTAGTTGGCAAAGCGCTTTGATTCCTTGGTCGTCACAACTTTGTCTTGACTTTGATCTTCATAAAACTTGCCAACACTTTACAAGTGGGTGGAAGAGCCGGCACCAATGGAGATTGATGCGTCCAATAAAGACCACTTGACACTATAGATAGGAAGAGATTGTGATAAAATAATGTTTGCTTTATTGTTGCTAAATTAGACATTGCATTGCTAAATGCCCACTCAAGGATGGATGACCTTGAAATTTCACTAATGGAGTTTGTGGAGCACAATAATCAGGGAAACAAAGAATCCTAGTAAGAAATATCAAGCCACCTACTAGCAACTTGATTAATTCCAACGAAATTGAAAGCTTGACCTATGCAAGTTTGCTTCACTTGCAAGGTATGATATTTGATCATGGTTGTAGGATCTTGGTTGATTTTGGAAGTTGAGAAAATTGCATATCCATACAATTTAAAAAAATTAAGTACTCTTATCAAGCCAATATTTTGAAGTAGATTGATGATAGTGGATGGTAAAAAAGGTTCTATATTTTATATCTCACATCTTGTTACATTCAAGATTAAGAAGAAGTATTGGAGGTGTATGAAGTTTATAGTAGCCCCTTTCCACTCTAACTTTATTCTAGGCTTGAAAGTCATAAAGTTCAATTTGATTGGACTCAATGATGAATTCAAGTATAATATCAAGATAAAAATTAATGATTAGGTTGTTTGGCACCTTTGAGTAAGACATCTAAGAATAGTCAATTTTAAGATGGGAAGTTTATTAGTAAAGTAATCATAGAGTAAGCTTGGGAGGAAAATATTCTTATTTTTGCAATGTGGATCAAGCCAACTAAGCATGAGGAATTTGATGAGGGTCAAAAACCTCAGATAGTTCAAGATTTTGAAAATATGTTTTTGGATGATCTCTAATCATGGTGTGCACTTCAAGATTAAATTTTTGCCAAGAAGTACTCCAATGAGTAGACCAATCTATTGGCTCCCACCAAAGAGTTGGAAGAGCTTCAAAAAATATTGATGTAGTTGTCAGGGAAGGATTTCATACAACATAGTACATCTCTTTGGGAGCACCATTATTATTTGTCCTAACAAAGGATGGAGGACTTTGCTTTTTTATTGACTATCATAGCACAATAAACAAACTATGAAGAATACATATCTTTTGCCTTGAATTGGTGACTTGTTAGATCCATTGAGCAGAGCATGATATTTGTCCAAGTAGGATATTTGAAGTGGCTATTGGTTAATTCTCATTGACAAGGAAGATGTGTAGAAGATTACCTTTTACACAAGGTATGGCATTTTGAATGGAGAGTTCTACCTTTTATCTCACTGATGCTCTAACGGTCTTCATGGATTGGATGCACCAAATATTGGATGAGCTATTGGATTGGTATCTAGTGTCATTCTTGGATGATATTTTAATGTATAGAAAGACAAAGGAAAAACACATGAATCATGTATTAGAAGTCCTAAGATGACTACATCAATGGAAGGTTTATTGCAAGAAGTCAAAGTGTACCTCTTGGAAATAGGAAGTTACCTCCTTGGGTCATAAGGTCTCATCAAAGAGGATCAAGATGGAAGAGGAGAAAATCAAAGCTATTACTAATTGGTCTACTCCAAAGGATGCCATAGAAGTGTGAGCATTTAATAGATTGGCAAGTTTTACCATTGGTTCATCCACTACAATGCTCATGTGACCACACCATTGACTGATCTCTTATGAAAGGCCTCAAGATTTGAGTGGACCACCAAGCACAAAGAAGCATTCAAGAAACTAAAGCATATGGTGTCCTCGTGATCCATTCTTCAACCATATGATCCTCAACTACCTTGTGTGGTTAATTTTGATGCTTCAAACTTTTCCATTGGAGCAATGTTGTAGCAAGAATTTCCAAATGGGTTATCCCGTTACCTTTATGTCTTTCCAACTAAGCACCAAAAAAAGGAATACTCTACTTGGGATCAAGAACAACTAGCAATGATATATGCCAGCATGGTATGGGATTATTATCTCTTGGAGAAACAAGTGATCATGCAAAACTACACAAACTTTTGTTGCAAACCCTAAATTTGGAGCACATGAAAAGTAGACATCATTGATGGGAGGAAAAACTTATATCTTTTGAAATTAAGGTTGAGTACAAGCTTGACACATTTTATGTCATCCTTGATTCCTTATTCACCTGACCAAATTGGAAGACTCTTCTTGAATCTTTCATCATAGCAGTAATTACAATAGTATCAATTGACTAAAAGGTTCAAATTGATTTTAGAACTACTTTACAACAAGATCCCTTTTGTTAGTTAATAAAAGATTTTCTTATAGCACAAGACAAGTAGTACAAGTTCTTGTCACTCAAAGATGGACTTCTATGTTGCGAGAACCACATCTATGTTCCAACTTTTGGTGATCTATGCTTAGCACACCTTCAAGAGGTGCATGAATTACCAAGGACACATGTAGGACATGGGAGCAGGAAAGACCTTGAGTACTCTATAACAACAATGATGGTGGCCAACCATTGCACGTGAAGTTTGAGGCTTTGTTTGATCTTGTGAGAGTTACAAATGCAACAAAGATGCAACCAAAAACTAGGTGTACTACTTCAACCACTTCCCATCTAATGTGCTCAATGGGAACATGTCAACTTAGATATCATCACGTCCTTGCCAAGGACAAAGCAAGTTCATAAAGCAATGGTGGTGTTTGTTAATAAGCTTTGTAAGCAAATCCATTTGGCACTAACTTTTGATATAGTGGATTCTCCAACATTGGCATATATCTCCTTTGACAATGTTTTCAAGCATCATGGGATGCCTCATGTACTCATCTTAAATTGTGAACCTCAATTGACTAAAAATATTTGGCAAGCACTTTTCAAGCTACTCAGAATCAAGCCTACTTTGTCCATGGCTTATCATCCTCAAATTGATGGGCAAACTAAACATGCAAATTGCACCTTTGAGGACATGGTTCATGCATATATCAATTTTCATCATGCAAATTGAGATGAATATCTTGTGGTTGTTGAGTTTGCCTACAATTACTCCAAGAAGACAAGCTCCATATTTTTTCCCTTCTTCCTTAACTTTGGCCAAGATCCACTTGTTCCAGATTCTCTTCTTGCTCCCCTTCCATCTCATCTTCATCATACTTCAACCTTCTTGTCCACAATATCTCACTCCCTACAACAAGCCACATCTCATCTCCTTGTTGCTCAAAATCATCAAAAGCAATATGTGGATCAAAATTATCATGATCTCACCTTTCAACTAGGTGATAAGGCTTTGTTTCTTCTAATACCCTACCCTTCCCACTTCGTACCTAAGTTTGTAAATTTGCTCTTAATTGGATAGGTCCATTTGATGTCATCCAAATCATTTGTCCTATTGCTTATCGACTTGCCTTGCCTAGTCATATGTGAATCCACCTTTGTCTTCCATGTTTCAAAGTTGAAACCCTTTGTTTCTAATCCATCTTCCTTTTCCACTTGTGTCCAACTCCCTCCTCCTCCCATCCCTATCAACAATCACAAGGAATATAAAGTTGATTGTATCCTTGTACATTGTAACATTCAACGTGGTTGCCAACAACTCATTGAGTACAAGGTCTTTTGGGTATCCCCTTCATGATGTCACTTGGGAATCTCTATGTCATCTCCACAATGCAAAAACAGACATCTAGGAGTTTGAAGCTTACACAATGCCGAGGACATCACCAACTAGCAATGCAGGAATATGTATCAATAATATAATTAGTCAAGACTAATGAAGTAAAAAATATGCCAAATTAGCCAAGAATTATAGAAATGTTCTATAAGCATCTAGGACGTTTCTTGATACCTTCTAAGTATGAGTAACATGCATGCCAAGTAGGCCACATCTAGGAAGAAGCTTCTTGCAAAGCTTCCCAACTAGCTTAGCTTGCACAGCAAGTAGATGCCTTCTAGAAGAAAGCTTTTTGTGAAGCTTCCCTACTAGATTAGCTTGCACACCAAGTATACAGCTTCTAGAAGGAAACTTCTCAAGAAGCTTCTTGGTTAGCTTAGCTTGCATTCTAAGAAGATAAACTCTAGAAAGCTTCTTGAGAAACTTCCCAAGAGCCTTGTATGTTCCCTATACATACCAAAGTCCAAGCTCATGCTAGATATTTGGAGTTTCCTTTATTCAATAGTCCCAATGTGATCTTTCACTCTGGTCTTCCATTCTCTTATTTCTCTCCTTGGTATTTTACATTGATTTACTTCTTTTCATGTGTTGCAAGGTAACTTTGCACAAGGTGGAAGAAGGGATCTTGTTTTTAAGTAATTGTGAACTCTATATGGACCACCCATTGTGTTAGCACATGGTAGTTACTATTGTTATAAGAAATTTAGGAAGAATCTTCAAATCAAGGTATCAAGAATGACATGGAACTTTCCTAATTTGTACTCAAGCTTGATATAATTTAGTTATTGTTATTTCTTCCATGGATGATGCTGATCCTTCATGTGTTCCAAATGTAAGGTCAATAATAAAGTTCTATAATCCATATGTATTATCAAATGTTTCTTTGAGAGAGAATTTCTCTACATTTTTTTTTAATTCAATCTCAAGTAGAATACTTCCTTTCTATTGAGTTTAGCTATCAAGATAGAAAGGCAATGGGATGCAATTCATCGTGGAATTCTTGTTGTAGTATAGTTCCACTTGCAAGGTTAGAAGTATTAAAATCAACTATACAATGTATTTGAGGATCATATGGTTGGAAGATGGGTTGTGAGGAAATCAAATCCTTAAGTTTCTTGAATGTTTCTTCTTGGTTTGTGATCCATTTGAAACATAGTATCTTCTTAAAGAGATATGTTAATGGTGTAGCAAAATGGGTATAATAGTGTATAAAATAATCAATAAAATCATGTCAATCCATTAAATCCTTAGACCACAATACCATCCTCAGGAGTAGGCCAATTGGTGATAACTTTGCTTTTATGTTCTTCTATCTTGATTCCTTATGTTGATACTATATGGTTCAAGAACATAACTTTCTTCTTCCAAAAGGCACATTTAAATTTCTTGCAATAAAATTCCATTGTCATAGTCATCTCAAGAACTCTTGTATTTAGTTCTTGTATTCTACTTCTATCTTATTAAAATTAGAATCTCAAAGAAAAACAAGATCATGTATTGATCCAATAATCTCTCTAGCATCCAATGCATATGATGTATGAAAACATATAGAGAATTAGTGAACTTAAAAGATAAAAATCATTACTCAAAATGCCTATACTTTGTATAAATGTAGTCTTTTGCAAATCCTCCATATCAATTGGATCTATCAGTAGTCTCTTCAAAGATCCAACTTGGAGAAGTATTGTGCTTTACTTTATTGATCCAACTAGTCCATCAATATGAGATAAAGGATACAAATTCTTATCAATTATCTTATTAAGACCATGGTAATCTATACATAATCAAAGATCTCCATCCTTCTTTGGTGCAAATAGTACTAGTGCTCCATAGGGTGATATGATATGTTGTATAACACCTTCTCCAAAAACTCAATAATCTTATTAGGATGTCTTCTCACTCTTTGGTTAAAGCCAATAGATTGGTTTAATCATTAGAGTAGTACTCGATTGTAGCTTGATCTTAAAGAGTATATTTGATCAAAGAGTAGTTCTTTTAGAAGATTTTCAAGAAATATATTTGCAAAATCTTGTACTATTGGATCTACTACTTCATTTTGATTCTTATTATTCTTGTTATATTCTCCTTGTACTATAAGTTTGATCTATATAGCAAAAACAAATAATATCTTCCTTAAAAGCTTGTTTTATAGCAACTATACTTACAAATTTCCCATCTTGGGATTAACAAATTTTAGGTATCTTCTTAAGAGGTATCAAACAACCTAGTCAATAATTTTTACCTTCATATTGTACTTGAATTTTTCATTTTCCAATCAAATTGAACCCTATTACACTCTAGCAAAGAAAGACCTATAATGATAGTATAGTATAGTATAGTATAGGAGAGCTATTATAAATCTTGTACACTTTAAATACTCTTTTCCACTCTTGAATTCAATAAGATATGAGATGTAAAATGCCAACCCTTCATATTATCTATAGTCATCAGTTTACTATTTAATATTTATTGACTTGAGAAGAATATATAATTTCTTTGCTAATTACATCAATATAAAATTCTCAAAACTCACACTATCAACAAAAATATTAAACCACCATCTAATATCATACCTTGAAAATGACTCAAATTTACATAGGTGAAGCATTCAATCCCACTAAAAATAATCAAGTTCCCAATATGGCTTGATAGCCTTCATTGGGAATCTTTGATTCTCTCCATCATCACGCTCCAAAAACTCCATTTGGGTAATTGGTCAATGTCATCTATTCTTACTTGGACATTATGTAATGTGATGTCAAATTTGGCAATAATAGAAGCAACCACAATTTTATCTTCAATTGTTCATAGACCAAAATGCTAAGTAGTCTTTATTAGATTGCATCAATCTCCATTGGTATTGGTGATTCCAACTTATGCTTGATGTGTTTGTAAGTTTTCTAAAGGTTTGGGCAAAGACAAACTTCTAGTTACTTAAGAATAAAATTGATTGGCTAATTGCATGGCTCTTCTAAATGTCTAAGTTCTTGTATGTTTCCTTGTATGGTATTTTGGCACTCTCACAAACCAATCAATTGCTTTACTTTCTTGCATTTTTGGAATCTACATCATGGTATAATGTAACTTCTTATGGAACAAATCTACCTTAATTTTGCTAACTAATCTTGTGTATCTTTTATAACATTCATTACTTGGAATCTCTAAATTATTGCACTCTTGTAAGTCCGCCCATATTGAGATTAAGGTAACAAATTGCCATTGAGCTTGCTCTAATTGAAATTAGCTCTTTCAATTTTCAACTTCTATTTGACTTAAAGCAAAGAAGATACATCTCCAATCACCTAGAAGTAGCTTCAAAATAGTTTTCAAAATCAAACATAAAATTATGTATTACACTTGGCAAAGTTCTTGCCTTCAAATGATTCAAGTTCAAGGAATCAAACTTGATAAAAAAAATTGCTTCCTCCGTTTGCTTATGTCATTGAACATCAAAATTTCTCTTTTCCAATAGTCAAGTAAGAGGTTTGAGTTTGCTATACCATAGCAATACTAACTTCAAGCATTTTATGGTTTGCCACCATAACCACCAATCTACTTACTCATGAGAAAATCTAAGTTAATTTGTAGATACAACACATCTACTACTTTCAATAAGTCACAATCAAAAGGATCATTGTTTCATCAAACAAGGTGATCACATTTAGGTACACTTGGCCAAAACATATAGGACAAATTGCTAAAAATGATGCTTTTGTAGTTTATAGATCTATATCAATCAACTATAAAAAGCATCAATTTTAGCAATTTATCCTATATTTTTTATCCCAATAATTATATTGGAATTATTGTGATGGTCCATAGATTCCATCCATCTTATTCATGTTCTAATATCAATATAATAGACCAAGGATAGAAAGAGGAGAACAGAAAATAAACTAAAAATTATAAACAAAGGAAAAAAAATGCCTAGGTTGACCTTGGGCTTTGGTATTTATAGATAAACTAAATACAAGACTCAAAAGGAAATTTCCAAAGAAATTCTCTTCTAAAAATTGCAATTCTTAGAATACAAGCTAAGCTAATCATTAGATATGTTATCAATCCTTTAAAAGTGTCTAGAAGCTTCTTATCATAAGCTTTTTGGATTTTTAGAGAATATTCCTAGGATTTTTTATATGTATACTAGTTCTAAGCTTATGTTAGCTATACGTAGTTTCTGCTAACTCATTATTACTACAAAGTGGGTATGGAAGGAGATGCATCATATTTTACCAATATGTGATTATTTATATAGGTTGCATGATTTTATGTAGTTCATATCATAGGGTGGATTCGTTTTAAAAGGTTGATTTAACAAATCCCTCATAATAAATTTTTTCCTCAATAGATTATATTAAAATGATCTCAAATAAATATTTTAAATTTATATTTTTTGAAAGATGAATTTTTTTTGAGTTCCTAATATTTATTTCTATACATATTATATTATAGAAATATTACATATCATGATATAATTTTTTATACACACTATATATAAAAGAGAGTAAATGTTAAGATTATTGATCCCTATGAAAACTTTATACTCTTTATAAAATAAACGTAGTATTAAAGAGAATACCAAAACTATATAAGAATTAAGAGTTAAGATGTGTACACTCAAAGAATTATTAAATCAATGGATATATATTATCTCTCATTTTAATTGGAATTGTGAAACACATGGAATAGAATAACTGTAGGAACACATATGAGAGACAAAGACCTCATCTTTAACTTAATTTAGTAGAGAATAGTCGAATAAAAATCATTTTTCTTTTAGTCATAATGTTTTTTTAGGTATCTCAAAGTGAACTTTCATTCATGTACTACTTTCATTTAAATATTTCCCTAACCTAACATGGTTTTTCCT
The DNA here is from genome assembly GCA_948567375.1 of Lunularia cruciata. Lineage (NCBI taxonomy): Eukaryota > Viridiplantae > Streptophyta > Marchantiopsida > Lunulariales > Lunulariaceae > Lunularia > Lunularia cruciata. The sequence goes on along the minus strand of OX419762.1, from coordinate 31,968,732 downwards.
TTTTCTTAAGTTTGTTATTGTATCAAATTTTTATCATGTAATGTAATCTTGAAATTGTATAAGTACTTAAAATTTTATTTTAAGATTTTCTTTATTTCACCTTTCTTTAAAATTATAATTAAATATAAATTTTGTATAAAAAATATATTGGTTTTAATTTATTAAATATAAATTTTCTACAATTAATATTTTGTGAAGATCTAACATAGATAAAAAATAATTTATTTATGTTTTAATTATTTGTAAGACTTCTTAGTTGAATGAGGTAGATTTTAAGAAAAAACTTTCTAAAGACTACACCATACAGCCTTGTATTTCTCTCATGGTACATTATGAGATATAACGGTGCAAGTAGAAAGAGCATTGTTGTATTTCAATTATTATCCTTTCTAACCAAATAACCAGTCCAAATGTAATAAAGTCCTATTCTTATTAATCAAATAAGTATCACATTGATATTAAAACAACTGTCTTAAATGTCACATCATTAATTTACATGGACAATGATGATTGGCTCTTATGTAATTTTCTAATGTACAAAGAAGTGAGAGTGAACTTTACAAGTATCTTACTTTTGGAGAAATCTTTGTATGGGTCTAATTTACAATAGTATTAAGCAAAGGTCCTTTTTCATAAGAGTGGATTGCAGTCTTAAAAAAGCGAGGATATGATGTTGAGAAAAATGAAGAGACTTGCTATAGAGGCTAGCAGTGGCCATTGGGATTAAGTAGAGCATGGTAATAAGGGTGTATCATAGATTAAATGTTAGGTAAACTTTTAACTTTAGTGTTTGAGTCAAAGCTTGGATATGAGATATAAAAGTAGAATGGATGATCAAAGAGTGTTCCTTATTTTGAATTTTCCTTTCCAAAACATTTTTCACATTTCAATTTGGATTATGGACAAGCATATCTTAAGATCAAATTTGGTATATCCGTCTTGCATAAACTTGATGACTGAAGTGATGAAGTCCTCCGATGAAGTAACTTGGTAGTACTTCCAATGGCTACTTATATTGACTAATTATAAAACGGTTATATTATTTGAAATTTATTATAAGCAATGAAAATAAATAAGGAGCCACAAGTAAATTTCAAATTTTGATTTGATATTAACTATTGTTATGTCTCAAAAGTAGCATAAAAGGCTTAAATTTTCAAAATTTTGGTGAAGGAAAGTATTGGAGGATTTTCACTTATTACTTACCTTTAGTATGGCCCATAATTTGATGTAAAGGTGTTATTATTGGAATTACCACATTCTACTTATTCTATCCAAAGGAAGAGGAACTGGACAATGAGACTATATAGAGCTTGTTCTAACATATGGAGGAGATAAAATTAGCCCTTGAGAGAGCAAAGAAAACCCTAGCAAATGAAAAAAGTATATCAAGCATCAAGGTTAAAGAAATATATCAAATTGAAGGTATGATTACACTTATCAAATTTCCAATACAAGCAAGCAATGGATGATAAGACATACATGCAAACCCAAGCAATAAAAGATGTCAAACAAGAACTTTCTAAAGGATGACAAAGGATTACAAGGTTGAACTATACAAAGGGAGCAAACAATTAGATAAGATAGTGATTCTTTCATTGCACAAACATTGATCCATCTTAGTTTGTTGGTTTTTGAGTAACATACATATTTTTTTAATCATTCTTGCTTGATAATGCTCTAGTGTAGTTCCAAGGTCATGAAATGTTTTTGGGCTCTCAAGGGCAATGAATTTCATAGAGTCTAGTAAAAAATGTTTAAGTAGAAATTTAAAGCTCTGAACTCATACTTGCAGTGGTCTATATGAAGTTATGCGATCTAGCTCAAAAGGAAAATATATATTTACATTGATAAATTGAGTGATATTTGAATCTCATTGTAGAAACCAATGAAAAAATGCACTAACTTTGTCCAAGAATATATTGAAGAAATTTTTTGAGGAAACTCATATGAAACCAAAGATGGTCAATGAGGCTATTATATTAGCCTAAATAATACCATATTATTTGTTAATAGAAGAGAAAATCATATCAGATATTTCAAATAACTCAACATACATATCGTCAAAGAATGCTTAATATAAATAATGAAACCTTCCACCACGTTGGGAAAATGGATAGTATTCACATGCACATCAACAAGCCATACCATCCAAGAATGATGACCAAACATGGTTATGAAGCACTTGTACCACTAGAAACTAGGAGATGCAACAACTATTGAGAATTAGAGCACTTGATAATATGATGTTGTATTTAGTATTGGTAATAATAAAGTCACCAACCTCTCTATCATGTGCATAGAGATGAAAGGAAGCATGATGAAGAAAATGAAAAATGTGATTGCACATAATAAAGAAACAAAGATCAAAGAACTTAGCTTTATGGTAACACTAGTTTTACGAAAAACAGAGAAAAAGGCAAGAATGACAATGATAGTAAGAAGCTAATGAACTAAAGAGGAAGGAATCATTCATGGATGTAGACTTAAAAGGAAGAAAGGTTAAATTGTTATTTATTTAGAGTTATTGAAAACTTTCTTTCATGACCTTTTCCGATAAAATTAGGATTCATAGTATAGAAGGATGATGATGATAAAGTGAAATTGCAAAAAGAGCATAATTAACACCTTGTGTGGATATGTGAGATTGACTATATGCAAATGTGAATATAAGGAAGTAATTGAATGATAAGTGATCAAATTTGGATGGAACAATAAAATCTTAAGTGGATTAGAGCAAAAAGTGGTAAATATAAGTCCATTAGACAATATATGGAGATAAAATAATGTACCATAATAAAAAATTTACTCTTTTTATGATTGAGAAAAATCTAATTCATGATAAATATAAATGGTTTTGTGGTTTTTTAAAGATGTAATTATCACTTAAAAAAAGATTGAGAATCTTGGAAGAATTTAAAGAAGTGATAAAGGAATATAAAGATGTATTTTTAGATAATCTACCAATTTATCCTCTTCTTTGCATATGATAATGCTTTAAAGACCTCTTCCTATGCAGTTTGGTCTCACTAATTCACCTACTACACTCATAGGATTGATAAGTGCTACTTGTAACCTTCCTTGGACAAGTCTATCGTTGTGCTTCTATATGATATTTTTTATATGTTTTTTTAGCTATCAGTTACTTGCATTGCTTTACGTTGCATTACATAGCCACCCACAATGAGCATATCTGTTTACAAAGTCCTGTTTGAGGTGCCATTTCTCTCAATAGGAAAAACTTAAAAAGGTTCCAATGGAAATAAAAGTTGTGGTAATATGAAAATCAGACACCATTTGTTCCATGGCTTCCTACTTGAAATACTTGCTATTCTAATTTGAACCTATGATATTCCATCTAGAAGATCTTTTGGCTCCCTATTGGATTGTCTTTTATAAGGTCAGACCTTTGAATAACATAAAATATAGGTGTGGTATCTAGAAATTGAAAAAAAAATTTGAAAAAAATTTTGAAACTTGTTTTTTTTTAACATTTTGTATTTTAAACATTTTTAACATAAGGAGGGAACTTTTTATTTTAGAGAGGAATGTCTTTGGACATTACATAAAGAATATATATACTTGGGCTGAAGAATGACACTCTATCCAGGAGCTAAAGATTCTTGTGGTACCCACATTTTTGTTTTTTTTCTGCAATTTGGAAGAAGAAGCATATAGAAAAGTTGAATTGCGCCTGTATTGCCAAAGAATGCAAAGAAAAATGTCCTCGGGATGAAACCCAAGGTAATGTGACTTCGGGTCATAAGGCAAGGTACTCGGAATTGCCCTGTCAGCATACAACCTGAATTTAGGAGTCTTTGTATCGGGGTGCTCAACCCGAGGCAAGGACATTGTAACAACTTTTTTTTGGGGCGAGACATTCAAGAAGGAACCGTTCAAAACCGACAATCATACGCATGAAGGACACCTTACAGTGATAGGAGCATGTAGGAGGTGTGATTTCTTGGTAGAAACTCGAATTGAAGAAAGATGAAGAAGGCGCGACTCTATAAAAATTGGGCTAAAGACAAAGTGATGACAAGCAATTTTCCATTGCCGTTAAGAAGTCGTCTTGCAGGAGATCGTGGGAAGGGAAGTAGAGTTGAAGACGCGCTGGTGTGTTGAGAGGAAGTCAAGAGAGTTAATCCGGGAATCAATAGGAAGAATAGTCCACAGCCCAGAGTGGAAGAGAGAAAGATGGGAGGAGGGAAGAAGAACTCCAAATTTGCAGTGAGGGATCATGCGATTTGGAGGTTAGATGTGACCGCAAGAATTGAGGTCTTGAGTAGGCTTTGGATCACATTCTTGGCATGGAACTGGAATGTTAGCTTTCTAGTGTTCATGACTGGGATCATTGAGAGTAAGTGTCTCAATGGCCCTGAGGAGGAAGGGAAGAGAGGAAATCCGGCTCGATGGACAAAGTCGGATTGGAGGTTAGTACTCGGGAGAGAAGCAAGCACAGAGCATGGTGTCACATTCTTGGGGAAGGGGAAGGTAGCCAAAGAAACCCAAGAAGTGAGAGATGCCTTCTCTTTGAAGTGCACAAAGAATGGTTACAAAGTAGAGAGCTATAAGGATCCTGTCAAGAGAGGGATTGTGAGTGCTCTAATGGCGATCTTGAAGCCGAAGAGAACAACTTATGTGATGAAGCACCAAGCGATGTTCTTCCATAAGATATTTGCAGGAGAGCCAATTAACTGGGCAAAGTTTCTTCATGGGAGGACAAGATAGATGGTGTGGAATTTGCGGGACAAGTCGCCTTTACATTACATTGTGCCGTTTGCAACCCATTTCTATCTGAGGCTGAACTTGCTCAATGCGGCGGAGCATAATAAGATGGTATTTCATTTCCATCCTAACTTAAGAAGAGATGTCAATGCGGAGGAGCAACAATACATTCTTCAGATCAAGAGCAATGATGAGTACTATGCGTAGACGGGGTAGAGTCTGCAGTTGAAAGTGAGTACTCCAAAGTCAAAGAAGAGGAGTCGACAAGGAGAAGAAGAAGTAGAAGAAGCGAGACCTCGGAAGGCTAGAAGGGTAAACCCAAGGAAAAAATTGGTGTTAGTCGCGTCATCAAACAAAGAATCAGAAGGAGAAGCCAAGTGCAAGTCCAAAGATTTGGAGATTGAGGAAGAACCCAAGTTCACACTATAGAGTGGAGACATGAGTAGTGATAGTGATGATGGAGTGGAGATGCCAAGATGGAGGACGGAGGAGAAAAGTAACTCAAAGCTGGAAAACAAAGTTCTAGAGCAAGAGGAGAAGAGAGTTACAATTCAGAGAGGAGTTTGTTCTAGACGGAAGGTGAAGTATGAGGCGGGGCTGAGTAAGGTAAGAGACGAGGAGGAGAAATGCGAAGGATAAATATTTGAACGTGTTGTTGATCAGTCTCATAACTCATGTAGATAGGAAGATATTGGAGGTAGAAGACAATATCACAATTAGATTAGATTTAGTTAAGTTAGAGATAGATAAACTTTGAAAAGACGTAAGAGCAAAACCCAAAGTAGATAACATAGGAGTGCAGATGTCTTTGGAGTTACCATTGGAGACATTGGAGAAGAGTGGGTCGGGAGATAAGGAGTTAGATAGATTACCCACTAGTGGAATTGCAGATCAAGAAAGAGAATTGTTAGAATTGGTAGAGGAGTTAGGAGTTATGAAACCCAATGACAGAGTAGTAGTGAGTGAAGTTACTTTGGGATCGGGTTTGAAAGCCAAGGAAGAAGTAGACATCGGATCAGATTAGTAACAGATTTGAGATCTGAAGAGGCAGATGTGAAGAGGTGCATTGTCATTTTGGATCTGTAGGTTTGTAGAGTTGTTAAGAAACGGTATTTTATTTAGAACTGTCGTTTGCTTCACTATTTAAGAGTAGCATTCATAGTCATATGTGTTCAGTGTTCATAATTTCTGAGAATAGATAAAGCAAAGTGCTGTGAAGTAGGGCTCATCATTTGAGCTTAACTCCAAGTATCAACATCGTGTTTGTGTTTGTGAGTGTGTGTAGAATTTTGAAGTGCAAGACAGTGTGCTTGTTGGATGTTAGATTCCGCAGACTTGATCTTTACTCTATGTGTTTGATCTTGAGTGAAGTGCAATCGAAGCAATGCCTTGAGAAATTTGATAGGAATTGTACTGTTGATAGTATTCTGCATTTGTGAGTGCAACACAAAGTTGATGTGAAGCAATTTCAATCGAGGAAGTTGTGCCTTCAGTGGAGGGGTGGAACACAATTCTGCGGTGAAGTCATTTTGCAATGAAGTGCTATTTTTGGGAGAGCCTGAATCATCACAATCAAGATTGTTTGAAAAGATTTGATGGAGTTGTGATTAAGAAGTGTTAATCTATGACAAGACTGCAAATCGGTGCTTGTTACTCTCTTTTGGGTGTTCTACTCAAGAGACTAAAGAAGAACTCAAGAAGAACTACATGTTACTGTTTGACTTCATATTTGGACATTTTTGACTTGTATCTCTACACGAATGACCGTTACTTATCTGATTACTGCAAAAGTGATATTTGCCGGGTTGTCACAATTCCTACTCCAAAGAATGATCAATGCACAAAGAGCCAAAGACATTATGTGCATTTGAATTCCATTACTTCCCACTTAAAGAATTGATGCCAAAGACCACTTATGACCTAACACATAATTCTCATGTGAGGATAATGATGAGTCATTGACTGAATACCATTGAGGTAGAAGGCTTGGAATCTAAATTTTCACTCTTCTGGAGTACTTGCACATCAAGAGATCAAGTCTTTGTAGACAAAATTGTATTAACACTTTGTAGAAGAATTTGAGTAAGTCAAACTCTTTGGGTAGACACTTTAGGAGAGAAAAAAATGTGAGGAAGGCAAGAAAATATAAAAAAAGTAGTAGTATTCATTGTATGGAGTACTACAATGGACAAATGAGACATGTTTATAAGGAGAAAGTTATTGCAAAAGTTGCAATTGTCCTTCTTGTTATGGAACTAGGACGTTGGGTTGCCAACAATTCTTCTTAAGATGATTGACTGCAATCCAAAGGAGAGTGTGGATCTTTGGATAAATCCTTGGATACAGATAGAATAAAAATGGAAAATGGTTCTCAAAAATGATGCAAGGAATTTAGCAAGCATTACATTTGACACTAAGTTTGAAAATGTGTGAGATAAGATGAATAAGCAAATCATTGCATACTTTAATAAACCAAAATCTTCAAGTAACTGATTGAAAGGTGATCACACATAAAGACCCAACAAGGAGGAAAATTGTGTCTTTATTTATATTGGTAGTTAGACCATGCCAAACTACCTATCTCATCATTAATTAGGCCATGTTCTTTGAGTTTGTATACCAATGTGCAATATAAAATGGAGTCTTATGTTCTACTCGTGTATATAGAAAATGATGAAGGACTTAGATGAGGACAACATACCACACTACATTGCATCCTACATCTAATTCTATATGATGCTCAATCTATTGATTGATGTGGAGAAACAATGATTCCCAAGCCACTTTCAAAGAATCCAAAGATCCAAAAATACTATAGTGTAGATCAATGCCAAACAAATAGTTAGATCTATTTGAGAGGCAAATGAAGAACATACCAAGATCAAGAAGTTTGTAGAAGTGGTAAGAGAAATTTCAACCATCAAGACGAGAGTAGTATCTACATCACCTACAAAGCCAAGAACTAGAGCAAACAAGAAGAAGAAAATCAAAGAAGTGGAATTAGTTGAGATATTATCAAAAGAAGATGAGGAGGATAATATATATAAAGAGAAAGAAGATGAGCTTACTCTTTGAAAATAGGAGATAGAGTCTTAAAGAGAAGAGTTGGGGCACCTCATTGAGGTTATGTCCATGGGAACACATAATTAGCATATTTGATAATCCAAATAATGTATCACCAAGAGCTTCTCCTAGCTCGCACACTAGTTCAGCCCTAGACTGATTGATCACAATCAGACTAACTTGAGTTACTCAAGAGTTAACTCCTAACAATCTCCCCCTTGTCGTGCGTATATACATCGCCACACAACATACATTGCTGTCAACATCATACACTATAGCAGTCGGTCAGTACATCTTCCACTCCTACTACAGTTATAGAGGATACTTGGGAGCCAGATCTTGGACCCAAGCTTACTAGAGAGGAATGACAGAGGGTTTGGAGGTTCTTGAGGAATCACACGAGTTGTTTTGCCTTCAATATGAAGGATTTGGGTGCTCTGAAGGGACCTGGTATACGGATTGAGCTGACTAGCGATACACCAGGTTTCCGACGTCCTTATCGATATAGTGAGATGGAGAGGACATTGATTCAGAGCCAAAGAAGTGACCTTTTTGAGCCTGGTTTGGTGGAGATTTCACATGGAGAGTATGCATCAGCGACAGTGATGCCAGCCAAGAAGGATATGCATGGCAACTATACAGATAGGCGGATGTGTGGAGATTACTGTCCTATCAACCGATAGACCAGGGTTGATTGGTATGCCATGCCTACATCGGAAGAGATTTTTGATGCAATTGGGCATGCAAAGGTCTTCAATACTTTGGATCTTTGAGCGGGATATCATCAGTTGCCGATCAGGGAGGAGGATAAGTCCAAGACAACATTTTGGGCTATTGATCCTCACGGCAAGGATGTGTTATATCAGTGGAGGTTCTTACCATTTGGGTTAAAAAACGCTCCTGTTGAGTTCCAGAGGGTCATAGATAGGATCCTAGTTGGATTGGATTTTGCTCGGTGCTATATTGATGACATTTTGGTTTATAGCACTACTATGGAGGAGCATGAGAGACAGTTGTTGGAGGTGTTTGAGAGGTTGAGATCTCATGGACTCAAACTACATCCTGGGAAGTGTAGGTTCTTCCACGAGCAGGTTGAGTATTTGGGTCACACTATCTACCCCGGAGGACTTGGTGTTCAGTAGACCAAGGTGGAGGCTATTGCACGTGTTCCTTGGCCTACGGATGTGAGCAGAGTGTGAGCATTCCTTGGGTTAGCAAACTTCTATTGCCGCTATGTTAGAGGATTTAGTGCCATTGCCAAGGCCTTGACGAAGCTGACCAAGGTTACACATGAGTGGTGTTGGGGAGATGAGCAGGAGAGAGCTTTTGTAGAGCTCAAGGAGAGGTTGATATCTACTTCTATTTTGAGGAGACCGATCAGGGGACGACCATTTCAAGTTCACATTGATTGGAGTATGTTGGGGCTTGGAGCGGTGCTCACCTAGCATGATGATGATGAGAAGGAGTTTGTGGTGGCCTATGCTAGTCGCTCCAACAATTCAGCAGAGGCGAAGTATATTTCATATGAAGGAGAGTGCTTGGCAGCATTTTGGGCAGTAGCACATTTCCGATTTTACCTATTTGGTAACCCCTTCACTCTCATCACTGATCATCAGCCGCTGAAGTGGTTGATGGAGTCCGACAAGCTTTCAAGGAAGCTTGCACGATGGGCTCTGATTTTACAAGAGTATGATTTCACGGTTGCTCACAGACCTGGAGCGGTGAACCGTGATGCAGATGGGTTGAGTAGAAACCCATGTCCCAGCCAGCAGGATCAGACCGGAGCACGTTGGCATGGTGAGACAGATGAGGAGATGGTGCCAGGTTGGCATGCATCAGCCTTTCTGTGTATATTTGCAGAGGCTTTGGTGGTATCTCTCTCAATGCATACAGGATGAGTTATTGAGGTCATAGATCCAAAGAGTGAAGATATTGGTACAGTTCAGCGAGACATTCATGATGATATCTTAGTGATGGACTATCTTCGCACTGGTGTTGTGGGTGGCACAGTTGGAGCCAAGGAGAGAGACCGTGTTCTTCAGCGAGCCAGACGGTTCAGATTGGAGGGTAGACACCTTTTCAGATTGCTTACCACTCTCAACTCAACTCAACTCAGATTAGTACTTGATCTGTCACTCTATAAATTGCCAACAACTGGGCACTGATGCGTTGAGAGAGATACCACCAAAGCTTGTATGCACTGAGAGAGATACCACCAAAGCCTCTGCAAATATACACAAAAAGGCCGATGCATGCCAACCTGGCACCATCTCCTCATCTGTCTCACCATGCCAACGTGCTCCGGTCTGATCTTGCTGGTTGGGACATGGGTTTCTACTCAACCCATCTAAACCCAGGTCCTCCCTCTCAAAAAGCATGAGAGCCTAGGAAACTCATGAGTGTGGGAAATGCAACTCTAGGCTGTCCAACTAGGTTCACCACTGCCATAGGTGACCTATCGGCCACTACCACTGTCTGAGACTAACGCCCAACATCCAAGATATCATCAACAAGAATGTGGGCCAGTCGCTGAATCCCATCATAAGCGCGCTGTAGAACCTCTCTAGGTAAGAGGTTCGTCCACCAAAGACAAAGACGATGAGCCCGTGATCCCACTCTGGCTGCATCTAACAATACAATAGGTCCCACCCAAGAATGGACCTGATGTGTACTCGCTACCACTCTAGTGCGAGAATCCCCCATCAAAGGAACGTTCTCCAAAAGGTAAGCTGGAGAAACAGACTGATGAACCTAGAGATGTCGTAATATCCGTAACATCTCCTAAAACACACCAAAACGAGGATCTTGAAGACCCAAACTGCGGCCCGCATGTGTATGTCCCTGACATGGCCATCCAGAAATCACTAAGTGAATAGGCCCATGTCTCTCTAGGTCATGCGCCCCCAGTAAGGAAATGTCTCCTGGTAAGGCCTTCTGGTAACCTTTGACTGGTGACATTGGTAATAACTCCGGATACCGATAGGCCAAGTGTGCCACATGATGTAGAGAGACTCGCCTAGCAGTCTCCTCTCTCTTTACATACAAGTACCTCTGTACTCGGATACCCGCCTGTAATACCGCAGCTAGTCCGGTGCTGATCCCACCAAACAACTCCAATAGACATATCCCCTCTATTGGATACTGCCAAGCAATGAGTGTGGTATCCAGAGGTGTCAAAGCAATCACCTCTGGAGGCTCATCCTCACACTCATCTCCTGATGGTACGAAGGCTCCACTCCAAGCCTGCTACACCAATTGATCTGCATGCTGATGCAATGCCTCCTCTGAACTCCACAATGGAACATCCAAGGAGGATGGAACAATCCCACTTGTACTCCATAGCCGAGTGATCTCCTCTGGTACTAGAGTATCCTCTGCATGGGCATTCCCCTCCAACAAGTCACCAGGCCAAGTAACTACAACGCTAAAAGCCAAACTGATGCTGCCATGGTCCCGGACTATAGTGAGCCAAGACTGCCACCACTAAAGCGTACTGGTAGGCGACATACCTGTCCCTCACTAGACTGCCAACCAGGTCTATAAGAGGCTGTCTCCTCCCAATAGTCAATGCTGAAACCCATGGGGTATAACAGTGCTCCCCCAACTAGCACATCATATGACTCAGCTATCGTTGCAATAGCCTGAGCTCTCACCACCAAGCTATCAGTCGGATGACCAGGCTGAACCTAGACAACAAGCTCTCCATGTGTGATGTACTGTGTCGAACCACCACCTAGAGATGTCTGGATCTGAAATGGACACCTCTCCACATCGGTCTTTCGTAACTCCAGACCGACAACTACAGCCTTCCCCAACATAAGGGGCTGCGCACCAAAGTCTAACAAGACTCTCTGTGGTGTATTGACCTTCCCTGAAGGTCCCACTAGACAAAAAATTCCCCTCTGGTTATCCAATAGGACAACACCAGGTGTAAACCGTGCTCTCTCAAAGGCCGGTCTAGCTGGCAACTCCTCCAGTCTAGCCAATGCTGCCTGCCATAAACCATTGGTCGCTGAATGGATACCATGCTCCTCAACCAAGTCAGCTCCACTACCAACCACCTCTGCTCTAGGTGTAGGAACTACACCATCCCTACTCTCACACAACGTGGCAGCCCACCGGAATATTGGGGCTGGGTCAACTCCCAATGTAAACATATCACTGGCCAAAAACAAAGGACGCCGCATAATCAGCTAAGCCGCCCCCAACATCATGCTAGACTCAGTCTCTGTAGTAGCAGGTGGCTGACTAGCAGGTAGTCCATCATGTAGTCCATCACCACCTACAACACCTACACTGGGACGTCTAGGAACCATGGATGTCGTCTGCAATTCCTCAGATAGCGTGAAAGACTGGGGAAGTCTGACCTATCTCCCAACCTCTCCTCTCTGTGGGTCCAACTCCACTGATGCTCCTCTTGGCTCTAGAACACGTACTGCACTCCTAGTCACTGCTATAGATGCATCCACCTGTGCTGCTCCGCACATGAAGTCCAAAGCATCTCTATCACCAACATATGAGGTGGAAGCCTCAGCACCCGAATCTGATCTCCTCTGAGCAATAGCCATACTAGCCAATCTTTGCTCCAATTGCTCAATCGGAGTAGCCATAGCTGTGTCAGAAGTAAGGGCAGGTATTGCACTCCTACTAGGTGTAGATCCTCTACCACCACCTCTACCACGTTGTCCTCCATGAACTGGAGCTCCTCTACTACCTGCCATAGCAGCCCTACCACTCCGTAACTTTGGGTGTAGGTCAAAACACCGGTCACTAGTGTGACCAAATCTGTGGCAATGCTCACACTGCCTCTGTGGTGGCTATGATGCACCCGAGGTATCAAGTCCACTGCCTTGAGTACACTCTCTCTGATGGTGAGGTCCACCACAAGTCCAAAAAGCAATACCACCACTCATTGGCTGCTGCTGACCCAAAAATGAGGGTAAGGGTCTAACTCCACTAGGCCCTCCACTCGCTCCATAGGATCTAGGCTGTCCACCCTATCCTCGAAAACCAACTGGGCGTGGTGCACTCTGCTACACTCTAGAAGAAGTCACAACCGTGGATGAGGTCTCCCTACCAAATCCAGATGTCACCACTCTCTCCTCCACCATGTTGAGCTCAATACGCTCAGCCAAACCAAAGACTATTGCCAAAGTGGGCGAAGTAGCCTGTAACAACGTAGGACTGCCTGGGCCTAAGTAACTCCCTGAGTGAAACTGATCAGCCACCTCATGCTAGTGTATGCCTCATGTAGGCTCTCTCCAGCCTTCCGCTGGAACTCTTGCAAGCTCCTCAACTTGTCAGTCCGCACTCCCTGGTAGTTCTACCTCAAACATAGGAAGAACTCCACCATGGGGTTAAACCCCGATACCACACCACCTCCTGCATCGGTACCTCTACTCGTAGTAGCACTATCTCCAGCTAGTGCACCTCCACTAGCTCCACCAACACTACTCGAGCTAGAACTTGTAGGTACAGCCGATCTACTCTTGGCCACCGAGCTTGAAGTGATGGAGACATAGTGTGGAGACCAATACTGTCTCCATAACTCGATCTCTTCCAAATGAGCTCTCCTGAACTCATGGTAGTCATCCATCGGCGGACCCTCCAGATGCTGAAACAACCCCTTCCATGCCATGAAGGGTGTGAACAAAGTCGGGTTCCGCATCTGCTGTAGATCACACCAACTGTCAAACTCCTGGATGAAGTCATCCAACTCAATGGTACCCACTGTACCAGAGTAATGCCTAGGGCCTTTGGACCATGAATCTTGTCCATGTCCCACAACAACAGTGCGGACATACCAAGTGCACTCTCAACTGAATCAGCTCCTGTGTCGAACTCCAACTCAGAGTCAATCTCCTCCCTCACTGGGACCTGAGATACAAGCTGATACTGAGCACCACTCCAAGTAAACCCACTGCGTACTGCAGAGCTCACTCCTCTGGAATCTCCAAAGAACTCCGTCGTGACAAAGTAACCACAACAGCAACCCGAACCACCAACTGCAACCGCAAGTCACAACCGCAAGTACCCCACCAAGTGCCAACACCACCACATGCCAATACTAACTAAGCACCACCCACTAATGTTACTCTAACCGAGATAACTACACTAGGGGAAAGGGCAACCTATAACCTGCCATCATAACACGCACCCTCACGGTCTGCAGGTCATCACTTCTTGCCTCACCGGAGAGAAACAAAGGTAGTCTGACTGGTGATCACTCCAACCTCACCACCGAGAGCACACCAGAGTACCAACGCTCAAAAGTCAAGGCACCTCACACAAATGTGGTGCACAAATAAGAAGTAGAGAATGGAGGGGATCCAATCACAAGAAATCTAAACAAAAACCCTCCATCTCATAATACAACATGGGACTGACTTTGCCACCATTTGGCATTTGACATAAGAGCAGTTCGTATCTAAGTCCTAAGCTACCAGGATCACCAAGAATGGGATCAAATTGCCTCTCCTAGCCAAAGCTACATGTGTATAGATAACAGTGGTACAATCACTATGACAACAAGTGAGGGTGGACCAATTGGCTAGGGCACCAGTCTAGGAACAAGAGATCTAGGGGTCAAACACTGTTGCGCACAATCTAGCAGGAAAGGCAGATTTTGCCAACCAATGACCAAGATCTACTCTAAACTAGCTAGCCTCACGCCAACAAGCTGGCTTGCTGGCCCTTCTGGCCCTTTAGGCCTTCGTAGCCTCTCATAGCCCACAGCCCTATGCCTCAAAGCCTTGAATCAAATTGACAAAACGGGTTTTTCCAAATCACAATTTCATGAGAAGAGCTTCCCAACTCCACCTTCAATTTGACTTTTTGAGCCCAACTCGTAGCAAATTGGTCTTGCCTTCACCTCCTGAGCTCAAAATCACAACACTGCTCAAAAATTGCTCCTTCTTTGCTCAAAATTTGGCCAGCGCTTCTGCACATTGTTTGCCTAATTGCCAAATCCGCATCAATCGATTGAGCTTCTACACACTAGGGAAACACTGAACTTGAATTGAGCTACCAACGATCCACCGAGCTTGGAGATACCACCAACACTCACAATTCTTGCACCTGATTTTCCCCTGACTTCACTTCTCTGATGTAATCAGATTGCTTACCACTCTCAACTCAACTCAACTCAGATCAGTACTTGATCTGTCACTCTATAAACTGCCAACAACTGGGCACTGATTACAGTCAAGCCACACCTACTCAAGCATAGAGAATCCAAGTGACGCTCGCCGGCCTCTGTCTACCATAGCTAGGAACTCGAAGGCTCAACATCAAAGAAGTGAACTCTCTGGGGCTCACTTTGAAACTATACCCCCCTGGACTTGAGCTAGCACTAAAACCCTAATGGTCCCACTGACGGCACACTTGACGGTGCAAAGTGATGGTGGGCCCCACCGTAAAGTCAGTACCCTGAACACAAAATCTAACCGTCAAAAAGTAGTCTCTGAGAAACTGCTAGAATAACTCTAATTACTATCACTAGAACTCCAGTGTCTGAGCATCTAGATGCGGAACTACAAATGGCATGACACCCTTGACTCATGTCTTGGGGTCCTTAACCTCTATAACCTATATGATTTCTCTACATGAAGTCTTAGAAAGAGGCCTAACATAGGTCCCTCTATAAACTAGAGTTAACTAGAACTAAACCATAGCCTAAACAAAATAAAGTAAAATCATATATAGAGATAACACAACTGCTAGTCTACTTTACTTGTGCCTATATGCAACACCCGCAATTTGATACAATGTCTTAACAGCTTTGCACTTTTATAAAAGTATCAATAAATTGAGTTTACTGTCAATCTTGATAGCTCAATCATTTTATTAGAGACAACATATCTGATGAAAATGACACCTGATGTAGATATGTTTCACTCTACTAACCATTATTTGATTCATAGCTAGATGTAAAGCACTCTGGCTATCACAATGAATGTTTGTAATGTCATGAGTCAATCCCATCTCCATGATAAGCCTATCCAACCAGATTGCTCCCTTATTTGCTTCTGCTGCTATTACATACTCAACTTCTGTAGTAGACTAAGCTATTGAATTCTGCAATGTAGATTTCCAACTTATGCATCCACATCCAAGTGTGAACACATACCTAGTCGTAGATTTTGTCCCATCCAGATTTTGTACATAGTAAGCATCTACATAGCCAATAAGTGATTCGGCATTGTAAGATTTAGCATCAAACACAAGGCCAAAATCTGACATACCTTTGAGATATCAGAGGATCCACTTCATAGCTTCTTGATGTATCCCTAGATTTGACATGTATCTAGTAGTCTTGCCCATAGCTAGAGCAATGTCATACCTAGTGCAAATCATCAAAAACATGAGACTTCCCATTGCCTTGTCATAGGGGATCTTGGACATCAAACCTTTCCCTATGGCATCTGTTGGACAAAGAGTTGATGAAAGCTTGAAGTGAAGAGCTAAAGGAGAACTCACAGACTTGCAATTCTCCATGTTAAAACTTGCAAGTACCCTTCTAGCATACTTCCCTTGAGTTAACCACAGCTTTCCAAGCTTCTTTGGATCTGCATCCCCAAAATGCTCCTTATTGTACAAAGATCTTTCATTCTAAACTTGGAACTCAAGAGAGCTTTGAGCTTATCAACATTAGACTATTCCTAATTGCAATAAGCATGTCATCCACATAGAGTACCAGAATGATGAAGCCAAAGACTTCATTACTCATCTTTATCTTGTATACAAGGATCAAACACACTCCGTTTAAACCCTTGTGACCTCATGTAATCATCAAATTGTTTGTTCCATTGTCTAGGGGTTTGCTTCAATCCATATAAGGATTTTATCCACTTGCAAACCATATCCTCTTGGATTTGCTTCACAAAGCCTACAGGATATCTCATGAAGATCACCACATCTAAATTGTCATAGAGGAAAGCAATGATAACATCCATTTGATCTAAGATAAGACCAAAGAAAGTCACAAGTACACACAATAAGTGAATAGTGGCATACTTAGCAACTGGAGAGTAGAACTCATTGTAGTCCACAATTTTTTCTTGTGTGAAGCCCTTGGCCACCAAACTGGCTTTGTAGATCTTCTTTTCCCCATTAGTGGGACTATCTTTCAATTTGTAAACCCACTTATTGTCCACTAGTTGTTGATGTTTTAGAAGCTTCACATACTCCCAAGTCTTGTTGTCAATCAATGATTGCATCTCTCTCCGCATTGCTGCATTCCACTCAGGCTTTCACATGGAAGGTAGAGCCTCATTGTATGAAGAAGGTTCCACTTTTTCCAAGATCAAAGCCATACCATGATCATCAAGAGAGATATCCTCATCTCCTAAGTGTGTCAAATCAGCCCATTTTTGAAATTTCTTAGGAGCACAAATAGAGCATCTAGATGTCCTCCTTATTGATGGCTATACTTGATCTTCCTGTGTTGACAATTGTCAAGGTTCACTAGTCTCCTCATGCCCTTGTAATTCCTCAATTTGGGGAACTTGCTCCTATGTTGGAGCGCCTCCTAGTGACTCGTCATGAAAACCATCATAATTAATTTCTCCCTCAATAATATTTAAAGGAGATTTTCCCTTATCAATACAAGGAGTGTGATCTTTCTCCCCCTTGGTTAATGATCTAGAATCATTGAACAAAACATCTCTACTAACAATCAATTTATAGGTGAGTGGATCCCACAACATGTAATCCTTCACACCTCTCTGGTAGCCAAGAAATACACATTTCTTGGAAGTAAGATCCAGCTTAGATCTACTGTCCTTTGATATGAGAGGATATGCATTACATCCAAAGACTATCAAATGATTGTAATTTTCATGCCTCATCTCAAACAATGTCATGCAATGAATTGCATTGGAAGGAGAAAGATTTACTAGGTAAGCTGCAGTGTTGATAATTTCAGCCCAGAACACATATGATAAGCCTGATTACCTCAACATACTTCTCATTTGCTTGAATAGTGTTTGATTGAGCCGCTCAACAACACCATTTTGCTGTGGAGTATATATTGTAGTGAGATGGCAAGTTATCCCCTCTTGTTGACAATACACCTCAAATTCTCCACAAGTGTATTCCCTGCCATTATTTGATTGTAGAAATCTCACTTTCTTACCAATTTGATTCTCAACTTGGGCTTTCCACTTCTTGAAAGGACAAAAACCTTAGACTTCTGATGTAAGAAATAAATCCATACAAATTGTGAATAATCATTGATGAAAGATACGTAGTATAGCTTTCCAAAATGTGAGGGAGTAGAGGATAGGCCCCATACATCACTATGTATATAGTCAAGAATTTCTTTGGAACTATGAGTTCCAATGCCAAATGCCAAGAGCAGTTTGATGTTGCTTCCCTAGTACACAATGCTCACAAAATTCTAAACTACTAGACCATAGTGTAGAAATAATGCCTTTCTTGCAAAATATAGACATGCACTTCTCATTAATGTGACCTAGCCTTGAATGCCACAAGTAGTCAGTCATATCATGAGATCTAGTAGCATGAGCTTCTCCACAAATAGTGTTGCCCTCTAGCACATAAAAGATTCTTGTGCCTATTTCCCTTCAAGATGACTTTTCTCTTAGCCATGACTTAAAGTACACCATCAACTACTTCCCATTGATGACCACTTGTGTCTAACATGCCAAGAGATATCAAGTTCTTCCTCATGTCAGGGATATGCCTGACATTAGTCCATGTGCACACATGACCATCAATCAGTTGAATCTTAACAGATCCAATGCCTATAATTTGACAAGGGTGATCATTCCACATCAAAACAAAACCATTTGTAAGAAACAAAACCAAGTAAGAACTAAATAACTCTTTTTTGTAACACATATGGTATAAACATGCAAATCTAGAATCCATTCATTTCCTCTTTGTTGAAATGAAGTGCAAAGGGCATACCATTGGCATCATAGAGCATAGTTGTCATCAAGCAGGTCATCCTCTTCTTCTAACTTGTTGTCTTTTGCTACATTTATTGAAGAAGGCTTGACTGCTTTGCGACAATAATCTCTCTTGAGGTGACCAACTTTGCCACACTTCCAATAAAGCACAGTCTTATAGACTTGGGATCTCCTCCTAGACTTATAACACCCATTTTTGCATGCGTGTGGTATTGGGATATTTAGTTTGGTATTACAAGTACTTGAGAGATATTATTTATATAGAGATAAAGGATTGTTTTGCATTAGTCATGATTAGCTAAAGTTAGTCATATCTTTGGAAAATATCCATATAGAGGAGGCCAACAATTTCAATGATAGCAATTGTTTTGGTTGTAGAGGAAGTAGCCACATCTAAAAGAATTGCCCAAATTCCACTTACCATGGAGGAAGAGGTTATGAGGGAGCCAAGAGAGGGAAAGAAGGAGGTAGTGAAACCCAAGTGGCTCCTAACTCCAAACAAAGGTAAGGAGATAACATCCATAGATGTGATTGAGAGCAAGTATGAGAAGGGAGTGCTCAAACTCCAAGGGTATTAATTAGGAGCTTTTGGCACAAGAGAAGAGCAGAGCTTATTTTGCAAAGGATGTATACTCTTTTCAAGGATACTCCTATGTCTACTAGAAGCACTTGCACCTCAATACCATCAAAAACAAAGACTCCAAGAAAGAAGTTTGGAATGGAGGACTTCTTGATCTCCAAGAAAGAATGGAACTACAATGTGTTGGAGGATGTTTGTAGTCAGAAGGCTAACATCATAGTGGGCCAATTGATTGCTTTGAACCCTACCTTGAGAAAGGAGCTTCAAGGTGGTTTGAGTTCTACAAGGAGCAAGAGGAAGAAGAAAACAAAAGCTCCAATATCAATGGAGGTGGTGGATGCCAAGCTAGCATTATGTGAGACTTGTGAATATACCTCCAAGATTGATATGAGAGTGAATGGTCACATTCCATCAAGGATGCATTGGTTGATGGAGGATCAACACTAAATGCCATATTAGAAAGGTTGATGAAGACGTTGGGTATGATACCCTCCAGACCTTCAACAATTATGGTGAGCATGGCAAACAAGCAACAAGTTTGACTTGTAAGAGTGATGGATAAGGTGGTACTTTCAATTATGAGAGTTCAAAATCTCATGAATTTCCAAGTATTCAAGCTATGACTTACTTCTTGGGAGGCCATGGTTGAGAGAAACATGCACAACTGATCAATAGCACAAAGGGTACCTGAGGATTGGGCCATCAAACAATAGAGTCATAGTTCCAATCACTAACACCACCAACACTTCACATTCAAATACACCATCTTCTAATTATTGGGAATCAGATTTAGAAGAAGGAGCTTCAGGTGTGGATACAAGCATGGAGGAGGAGACTTCCACGAAGAAGGATGAATATGAATCTGATTTAGATGTGTATCCCTTGTGTGCTATGGATTTTGCACCTAAGCCAAAGGTTTTGAAAGACCCAAATAAATCACTATTGACACTTGAGGAGATAGAAGGGATGTTATCTACTCTCAAGTATGGTCCAAATGTTACCAAGGAGGAGAAGGTAAGACTTGAGGAGATTTTATGCAAGTTCATCCATGTGTTTACTTTCAATTACAAGGATCTAAAGGAAGTCACCTTGGAGGAGCACAAGATTGAGGTGGAGTCACATGCAAGACCAGTCCACCAAATGCAACATTGCATTAGCCCCCTAATATCTTTGGTGGTGAAGGAGGATGTGACAACCCGACAAATATCACTTTTGTGGTAATCGGGTAAGTAAAGTTTGTTCCCGCAGAGATACAAGTCAGTAATTTCCAAATACAAAGCAAAGTAACAATTTCAGTTCTTCTTGAGTTCTTCTTTAGTCTCTCAGGTAGAAACCACACCCAGAAGAGAGTAACAAGCACTGACTCACAGTCTTGTTACAAATTCACACTCCTTAATCACAACTCCATCAAATCTTTCCAAACAATCTTGATTGTGATGATTCAAGCTCTCCCAAAAATGACACTTCACTGCAAAACGACTTCGCCTCAGAATTGTGTTCCACCCCTCCACTGAAGGCACAACTTCCTTGATCAAAATTGCTTCACATCAACTTTGCACTGCACTCACAAATGTAGAATACTACCAACACTACAATTCCTCTCAGATCTATCAAGGCATTGCTCCGATTGCACTTCACTTAGGCTCAAACACACAGAATGAAGATCAAGGCTATGGAATCCAACATCCAACAAACACACTGACTTGCACTTCAAATTTCTTCAAACACTCACAACCACAAGTACAATGTTGATACTCGAAATCAAGCTCAAGCGACGAGCACTACTTCACAACACTTTGCTATATCTATTCTCAGAAATTATGAGCACTGAACAACATTTCTCTACGAATGCCACTCTTAAGTAGTGAAGCAAGCGATAGTTCTAACAACTATACCGTTCTACAACAACTTTTCTAACCTGCAGATCTGAAATGACAATGCACCTCTTCATATCTGCCTCTTCATATTTCAAAACTATTACTAATCCAATCCGATGTCTACTTCGTCATCGGCTTTCAAACCCAAACCCAAAGTAAATTTACTTCCTACTACTCTGTCCTTGGGTTTCATATCTTCTACTTCTTCTACCAGATCCAGCAATTCTCTTTCCTGATCTGAAATTGCACTAGTGGGTAGCCCTTCTAAACCTTCATCTCTTGACCCACTCTTCTCTAATGTCTTGGATGGTAACTCTGAAGACATATGCACTCCTATGTTATCTACTTCAGGTTTGGCTCTAACATCTTTCTGAAGTTTTTCTATCTCCAATTTTACTAAGTCTAATCTAATCAAAATATTGTCTTCTACCTCTAAGATTTTCCTATCTACACGAGTCCGGAGACTTATCAGCAGTGCGTTCAAATTGGTATCTTTTGCCTGTCTTCGCCTCGTCTCATGCACCAACAATTTCAACTCGTGCAGCCACATTTCTTCAATTCAAACACTGGCCTTTGTACTCAGCATCGCGTTCATTCTAAGGACTATCTCCTTCAACAGCTCCAATCACATCTTCCTTTCTTGCTCTTGATCTGCAAGCCAATCCTCCCTGTACATTGCCAACTCCGCTTCAAACTTGGCTTTCACCGTTTCCTTCTCCTTCTCCTTCTGTAAAACCTTCTCCTTCTGATTACAAAGTAACTCTCGTAATCTCTCTTCTTCCTTATATCGTGCTGCTAACTCTCTTTGCCAGAGTTGCTTCTTTTCCCTACACTCTCCATCACCCTATTGAGCTCTTGATCCTTCGCTGCTACTCTTGCCATAGCATGGATAATTTCTACTCTTGAATCAGCAAACTGTTGATTCAAGATCTCATATTTTGCTACTTGCCTTTCCCTTGCTATGTTGCTCTTCTTAACGAGCTCTTCTCAATATCTCACTTCTCTCTTTAGGTCTTCAATTACCTGAGTCCTCATTACTGCCTCCGCTCATAGTACTTCACTTTCCTCCTCTACTCAGGTTATGACTTTCTTCAACTCTGAGTTCTCTTCTTCTAACCGCGCTAAGACTTGCAACACCGTCTTCACCTCCGGACATTTTGATTGCATCTCCTTCTTCCTATGTTCTAACTTCACCAACAAAGGACACACCACCTCCCGCAGAAACTCAACTCCATCGCTTGCTACTACCTCCTCTTGCGTAGCAACTTCCCTTCATACTTCGTGTTCATCCGATACTTGCCTTCTTCTCTGCAGTCTTTGTATCAGAACGGACGCCTCGCTTCCCAAGCTTTCATTCGCTTCTTCTTTCATGTTACTCGGACCTACATGACACTTTGCCTTACGTCTTGAGTGGACTCCCCTCTGAACTGCCATCTTCTTGTCTTCGGCCTTGGGTACCTCATCTTCCAACTTTGTGTTGTCCTCGGCCTCAGTCTCTACCTGCCCTTCTTTGTCCTCCTTTGCAGCAGCTGGCCCTGATGTCATTTCTCCTCCTTCATCGCTATCACTACTCGTATCTCCACTTTGTAGCGTTAGCTCGGGCTCCTCCTTGTGTTTTGAGTCTTTGGTCTTGCGCTCGGCTTCACCTTCCAAGTCTTCATCTTCCGACTCGATCACCACCATGCCTCACCTCAGGTTTTTTCTTCTTGTCTTCCAAGGTTTCGTCTTGTCTTCGGCTTTGCCTTGCCGACTTTGCTTCTTCGATTTTGGAGTACTTACTTCTATCTCCACATTCTTCCTCGTCTTCTTGTAGTACTCGTCAGTGCTTCTGATTTGTAGGATGTACTGCTGCTCCTCTACGTTGACTTCCCTTCTCAAATCAGGATGGAAATGCGACCATCCTATTGTGCTCCATCAAGTTCAGCAAATTCAACCCGAGGTAGAAATGAGCTGCAAACGGCACGATGTAATGTGGAGGCAATTTATCCCACAGATTCCACACCATTTGTTGCATTCTCCCATGGAAACACCTCGCCCAATTAATTGGTTCTCCTACCAACAACTTGTGAAAGAACACCGCTTGGTGTGTCATCACATAGGTTGTTCTCTCTTGCTTTAGGATTGCCATCAGAGCACTCACAATTCCTCTCTTGACAGGATCTTTGTAACTCTCCACTTTGTACCCATTCTTTGTCTGCTTTGACAAGAATGCATCCCTCACTTCTTGGGTTTCCTCAGCTATCTCTCTCCCTTCCCCAAGAATGTGGCACCCTACTCCATGCATACTTCCTTCCCGAGTACTAACTTCCAATCCGACTCTGTCCAGCAAGCCGGATTTCCTCTCTTCCCTTCTTCCTCGGGTCCATCGAGACACTTGCTCTTGATTATCTCTATCATGAAACCTGGAAAACTCACATTCTTGTTCCACGCCAAGAAGGTGATCCAAAGTTGGCTCAAGACTTTGATCCTTGCAATCACATCGAACCTCCAAATTGCATGATTTCTCATTGCAAATTTGGAGTTCTTCTTTCCTCCTCCCATCTCTCTTGCTTTCTCATTGTCTCTCGGTTTCACTCTTGCGACTTCTCCCTTACATACTAGCACGTCTCCAACTCTATTTCCCTTCCCATGATCTCCTGTAGGACGACTTCTCAACGGCAAAGGAAAATTACTTGACATTGCTTCATCGTGAGCTTGATTTTTATAGAGTTGCACTTTCTTTGTCTCTCTTCACTTCGAGTTTCTACCGAGAAATCACACCTCCTGCATGCACCTATCACTGTCAATCATACTTTGCACGTATAGGCCGCCGGTTTTTGAACGGTCCCTTCTTGAATTTCTCACCCCGACAAAAGGTTGTTAGACAGACTTTTCCTTGAGTTGAGCTCCCTCCAATACAAAGACTCCTTACTTCGGGTTGTATGCTAACAGTGCATTTCCGAGTACTTTGCCTTATGACCCGAAGTCACTTTACTTTGGGTTTCATCCTGAAGACTCTTTTCTTTGCCTTCTTTGGCCATATAGGCGCAATCTGACTTCTCTATACACTTCTTCTTCTTTATTTTGATAAAAAAAAAATGTGGGCACCATAGAGGAGATTGATAAGCTCAAGGACGCCAAATTTATCTTTGAGGTAGAGAATTCAGAATGGGTGTCTCTAACTGTGATTGTGAAGAAAAAGAATGGTAAGCTTTGGGTATGTATGGATTACAAGAATCTCAATGCTGGTACTAAGAAGAACTATTACCCCTTTCCATTCATTGATGAGATCTTGGAGGAGGTTGCAGGTCATGAGAGACAAACTTTTGGAGATGGTTATAGTGGATATAACCAAATCAAGATTGCACCAGAGTATCAACAACTCACCACATTCACCACACCTTGGGGGAACTTATGCTTCCAAGGTCATGCCTTTTGGGCTTTGCAATGCTCCAGCCACATTCCAACGGTTCATGAACTAGGTATTTGAACCTTTTATTGAGAAATTTGTGAGAGACTTTATTGATGACTTTTGTGTCTATGGGAGCAAGGAGGAGCACTTTGAGCACCTAATCAAGGTCTTGCAATGATTGGATGAAGCAAATGCATCACTCAACCCAGAGAAGTGCATTTTTGGATGTGAATAAGGTCTACTTTTAGGGCACATCATCTCCAAGGATGGAATAGTAGTTGATCTTGAGAAGATGAGGAAAATCTCAAACCTTCTATTCCATTCAAGCTTGACAAAGTTATGCCAATTCTTAGGGATGGTTGGGTTCTATAGGAGGTTCATCTTCTCATTTTCCAACAAGGCTTTGACCATCTATATGAAGAAAGGTGTAGATTACATGGTGATTTTGGAAGAAAAGGAGGCTCTCAAAGCTTTTGAGGAGCTCAAGCAATCCCTTGTTGTAACTCCAATTTTCGCTTAACTTGATTGGAGTAAGCCTTTCATCCTCTACACTAATGCTTCTAATATAGCTATAGAATGCACTCCTTGTCAATTAGACCAAGATGGGCATGATCATCCAACAGCTTATGCTAGTATATAGATGGTTTCAACGGAAAGGAACTACTTTGTCACGGAGAGAGAAATGTGGGCAGTGATCTTTGGTCTCAAGAAGTTTCGACACTACTTAATTGGAGAGAAAGTTATGGATCACAAGGCTTTGAAGTACATCTTCAACAAGCCTAATGAAGAAGGGAGACTAGCAAGTGGATGATACTCTTGTCTGAGTATACCATTGAAGATAGGATAGGGAAGAAACATGCAAATGCAGGTTTGTTATCTAGGGCCTATGATCACGATGGAGATGAACCAGTGGATGATTCCTTCCCAAATAAGGAGCTCATGATAATCTCAATCACTCAAGAGGTTCCAATGGGAGTACAAGGAGATTGTGGATTTTGTGACAAGAAGTAACTATCCAAGAGGGATGCATGCTAGGGAGAGGAAGCCCTTGCAGCAAGATCTAGACCTTACACAATGGTGGAGGATATTATTTTTCACCAAGGAGCAAATGATCTACTTTTAAGAGTAGATGGTAAGGAAGAGTCTATCCTACTTATAAAGGAATTTCATGAAGGTTCAGTGTGTGGAGGACACTTTGTAGGAAAGGTGAATGCTTTCAAGATTCTAGATGCAGGTTACCATTAGAGAGGGATTTTCAAGGATTGTCTTGATTATTGCAAAACTATCATGTTTGTCAAGCTTTTGCTAGAAAGTCTACTTCCACTCCACCACTTAGATTAATTCTATTGCTAGGACCTTTTGAGAAGTGGTGAATTGATTTTGTAGGTACTCTCAATAGAACCCAAAGGAACAATTGGTACATTTGTGGTAGTTATTGATTAGCTTACCAAGTGGGTTGAGGCTAGACCATTGAGGGACAAGAATGAAGATGAAGTGGGTAGGTCTTTTTATGAATATATTATCACTAGGTTTGGATGCCCTTTGGAGTTGGTTTTTGATAGAGGAGGAGAGTTTATAAGAAGCATCACTACAGCCATGCTACAACAGTTCTTTATCACACATAGAGTAACTACATCCTATAAGCCAAATTCCAATGGCTTAGCAAAGAGAACCAATTAGAACTTTGTGCATGATGTTGGCCAAAGATGTAGAAATGGAGGAGGCTAAACATCATTGGGATAAAAGGATTCATGTAGCTTTGTGGGAGTATAGGATAACCATGAAGACTTCCATTGGATATTCTCCATTTCATTTGGTATATGGTATTGAGTCCACTACCTATTCACTTTGATCTTCTTAACTTCCAAAGCATTCATATGAGATTGAAGAAAGCACAAGGAGGTGATGTAGAGAAGTCAAGGAAAGATCAACTCATGGAATTGGAATAGGCAAGATCAATTGCTATGGTTTGAGTGGAGCAAACCTAAAGGAAAAAAAAGGAGAGCCATGAGAAGAAGCAAGGCAAGAAGAATGTGGAGCCTTTCAAAGAAGGAGATTGGGTAGTGTTGTTTGATTCTATTTGATTCAAGAGAGCACAAAAGAAGTTTTTGCCTAAGTATTTTGGACCTTTCATAGTGGAGAAGGTGTAGGGAAATTACACCTATGATCTCAAGGAGTTGAGAGGAAGAAATTTTGATAGGATTAACCATGATAAGTTGAAGATATCTCATAGAAGGTAAAGAGACCTTCACTTTGAGGACAAAGTGAAAACTTAGTTTGGAGTAAATGTAACATCCATTTGTGCATGTGTGTGGTATTGGGATATTTTGTTTAGTATTACAAGTACTTGAGAGATATTATTTATATATAGATAAAAGATGGTTCTACATTAGCCATGATTAGCTAAAGTTAGTCATAGCTAAGATAAAATGGACCTTACTTTAGAAGAAGTGGAGAAGATGAGCACCATTAGTTTTGATTCTAGTGTGTTGACTTGTATTATTCTTAGGTGTTTGGCTTTGAGGAAAGAATTGAGAACTCTTGGACCCACAAGCCTACTTGTTTTGGATTCTTGTATAGTCCAAGGATAGCCCATGTGAAAGAATCCTTGACTTAGTGGTTGGGTCAAGATAAGATCACATGCTTAGGAAAATATTCCCGTGAGCATGGATATTCCTTTAGCTTTTTGATTTTATTTGACTTATAGCCTAGTAACTTGAGTTACTTCAATAATTAGTAACTTTGATGCGTAACTATTTCACAAATATATAAACTGGGGGTGAGGAGGTACTCAACATCCTTTCATTTGTAACTATCTCTCTCTCATTGAGTTCTCTAGTGAGCAATGTCTTGGTGTGTTAGCCTTGGAGGATTATGATGGAGTTGGGATTCTTTGCATTCTTAGTCCATGTTGCACTACCATAAGTGCCATCAAAGGTTCATCTTGAGTGAGAGAAAAGCCAGCTCATAGACCAAGATCTAGTCTTAGATCTCTGCTCCCTATCATCTGCTTGCTTTTGAGTCCTTCATGATTCACATTCAACACTATTCCTAAAGGAGTTGAGGGTTGAGGAGGTAACATCATCTTCTATTGAAGATCACCTATTAACAGAGCACTCACCACCTCATTATAGGTGATGTTCTTCCTATCACAATGTAGTAACACTTGTGACAAGGATTGGTAGGATGTAAGGAAAGAACTCAATAGGTGGAGATCCTTTCTCTTATCATCAAGGTCTTCTCTAAGATTTTGCAAGTCCACAACAAGATCATTGAAGGCATCAATATGATCTTGTACCTTGGTCCCATTTTCCTTCATCTTGAAGCTCATCAGCTTCAAGGACATGTAGAGACAATTTCACAACTCATGGTACTTTTGTTGTAGCTCATCAAAAAGAGTAATATAGTCCTTGTACTCAGCCAACAACTTTATGACATATGGCTACTACTGTTAAACCATTGTGTGCACAACTATCTCCTGCATATTGTTTCAATCATCCTCTAATACCAAATTGGTCTTGGATCTTATCAATATTCCAAAATTTTTGGCCTTGAGCATGCCTTTCACCTAACGCTCCCACAAGATATAACCAGCACATCCATCGTACTTTGGCAATGTCAAAATTAGCACCTCTAGTCTTCATGACTGCTATCCCCAAACTCGCACCTCCAAGCTTGTTCTCAAATGTGATGCAATTGTGAAGGTGGACCTCTTGTTGACACTAATGACTTGACATACACTTCAGTACCTTACAAGGTCATTCGTAAATTTGTGAAAGTAACCATCAAGAGACTTGCTCAAGAAGGGACTCCCTTCTATGAGCAACTTCCAAAAGTAAACCTCAACTTATCTTGGAGTCAGCGTGCTTTCAAAGCTCAATTGAAAGTAGCAAAACCAAAATAGCTTGATATTGTAATTGGGCAACAGATGAACTAGCTTAGCTCTTGTACACTTTACTACTGATTAGGGAACATGAAATCCTTCCCAATTCTATAGGAATGACAATTGTAAATCTATTTGATTACAAGAATGGTATACAATAAACCAATAGTTTCTACAAAAGACCTCACCTTTGCACCAAAACACCTTTCTACTTAGCTCAAATCACTTTAAAACTCCTCAACAGTTCTTCGGAACACTCTTGGATTGTCTTGAGCTGGATAAATAGTAACTTTGCCTTCCTTTAGAAACCAAAATCCCCTCTTTGCAATCCTCTTCTCCCACAAACTCCTCAGTTCAAATCCCATGCATTTACTCTTTCCATCTACCCTCTTTTCAAAGTAAAAGTCCAAGGACACATCTAGAGTGCTCACTCTTTCACCTTTAAATCTTCAAAATTTCCTCCAGTATTATATAAAACTCCACATGAATAAATTGGTCGTTGCTCTATAAACCCACAATTCAAGGATGTCAACCCTTCCCAAGTTCCTAGAGACACTACCAAGAAATTACTAGTAGGTGACAAGACATGACACTCTACACTTCAAATCAGGTTTTGTGACTGGAGAGTACAGCGTGCTTTATAAGCTATTCTGGAAAATATGTAGCAATCCGCCATTGATGATATTTATCCACAGATGCTATCTAATAATTCTTTGGCAAGAAGGTCTTGATAAAAATCAAATATGATTTCAAAATGAGCATCCACATAAATAATGGCCTGCAAGTCTCCAACAAATTAAATCAGTATGAGAGGAAGGTGTGAACATTGATCAGGACGGTGAAAGTAGCGGTTAATAAATGGGCCCTATGACTAGTTTGAGCATTCTAGTAGGGGTCTAAGAAAAGGAGAAATAGAAGCTACTATACTTGGAGGCACATCCAACTAGTAGAGAAAATCTTTGATTCAATAACCAAAATTGAGAGGCAGAAGTAAGGAGAGAACAAGGATTGTGAAAGTTATCCTTACTAATGCAAGATTGCACACCTTCATCCAATTCCATAATAGGTATCAAAAGCCTCTTCCATAGTTCTGCCCTAAACCAATGCTGATGAAGAAGGATGCGCAAGTTCCCAACCAGAGAGGCAACAACAAAAAGATAGCTTAGAAATTTATAAGAAAAGTAGTTCATTTCCAAGTCATTTTGCTCTCCTTCCAAGAACTTTTCCTCCTTTTCAATATTGCTTGCTTACTTGTATGCTCCTCTCCTAAGTTCTACGCCCTTGAGCACTCTCGTCTCTTTGTGTCTCTCCTCTTTGACTTTTTGTACCTCCACCCAAGCCATGTCTCACAGAGGCTGGCTTGCTGGCTACTCAATTACTCAAAGCTCTATTGCTGCTCTTCTCTCTCTTTTAAGTCCTCAATTACCACAACCTTTGCCTCATTTGATGGCTAATCAATCAATCAAGAAATCAATGCTCGACAAACAATGCCAATTTTCTCAATAGCAAAACCATCTTGGCCAACAAACTCATGAATTTTGTCTTTTACAACCAGTATTACATAGACATTCCAAATAATAATGGATATCTTCCATCGACTCCAAGGGAGGAATCCTACAACATTGTACATTATCAACCAATTTGCTATGATACCAATTGACAATCCAATTCAATAATACACAAGTTATGCATGCACCATGGTCTACACAAGAAGATATGTGGTTCACCTCATTAAGGCTATATCCATAGGAACACACAAGTAGCATTTCTTATAATCAGAGTAATGTGTCATGAAGAGCTTCTACTAGCTTGCACATATAGTAGTCCAGCCTTAGTGTAATACCAAGAGCTAGCCATATGATCTAGATGTGAAATTTGGTTTGGTAACATCTAGAATGATGTTATACATGATGGTCAAAATAGATCAGACAGAAGTATCACCAAAAGAGTACTTCTACTAATAGTGCAAAAACCAAAATAAACTTGAAAATCTTAGAACCAATAGCTAAACATATGATTTAAAGGTGAGAATTGGTTTGGTAACATCTTGAAGAATGTTACACATGATGGACTAAACAGATCAAAAAGAGGTAGCACCAAAAGGGGACTTCTACTAAAAGAATAGGAACCAAAATATGCCTAAAATCTTTGAAGGCAATTTTGGAGGCCTAAATGGATAGATTAGGCAAAAATGTGTAGATTCCCCCCCCTCCCCACATGGAGGAAAGGCTAGATGAATTAGGCCTCCCCCCTATTCCCCCTAGTTTGTCTCATCAAGAGCTTTCCAATAGTACCTCACCCATATGATTTTGAGATTCCTATAAGAAGATCCCCTAAAAGATTCCCTCTGGTCAAAGCTTGTTTGACCAACCAGATAGGACCAGGACCGACATGTCACCCATCCGAGTAAGTAATCAAAGGGTGGAGCTTGCTGACATGTCACCAATCTATGTGCCTAATCCTATGGTAGAGCTTCCTTGGAGGAGATCCTCTTTGTCTATATAATGAAGAGAAGGTGCTCCTTTGAGGCGTTGGATAATTGAGTGTGAAATGTGTGTTTTCTCTCTTCTCTTGTTCTCGGAGTATTACACCTAGATTGATTGATCAAAATCAGACTAACTCAAGTTACTTAGACTTGAGTTAACTTCTAACAAAATCACCACCACCCAAAAAGAAACTGATTGTTGGAGCTCTTGTGTTGGAGAAGGAGATTCTTAAAGAACCAAGGGTAAGTATAGGCAGGTGTTGTAGCAAAGCTTTCTTGTTGTGTGAAGTCTTGCAAGCCAAAGAAGAAGAAGGAGAAGGAGGTCCAACAAGAAGAAGAAGTCAATGGAGCTACTTTTGTGAAGAATAGTATAGTTTCCTTATTTAATTACTTGGACACCTTTTTGCTTGTGTATTAGAAGTGGCAAAAGTTGAATGATTATACCACTCTAGTCCAAAAGATTCACACAAATGAGTATGTAGTAAGAACAAAGTTGGATGTGGCAAGAGTGATGTAAAGAAGTTTAGAAAATAATATTGGCAAGAGGGAAAACAACTGAATAACTTGGTGCAAGGGAATCATGAAGTGAAGAGAAACATAGGGATGAGTGCTACAATGGTTAGTTCCATGAAAAAAAGCTTAGGAAATTGCAAGAATAACTCTAGGCTCTTTGGTTTGGAACTCTTTGAGCAAAGGACTATAAATAGGAGCTCAAGGCAAGGAATACCAAATTGTATATAAGTGAAGATGGATTGTAAACATTAGCCAGGAAGATTGATCACCTTGGGATCCATGTTTGAGGAGCATTGCAAGGAAATTGATGTGCAACTTGAAGCTTGTAAGAGAAATTGAGGAAGTTGCACAATGAATGCAAGGCACTTGAGGAGGTATTAAAGAAAAAGATTGAAGAGCAAGCTTGCTTAAACAAGGAAATCATTGTTGAAGTCCAAGAGTTGTTTAACTATGAAGTGGAGGCATAGACAAGTTAAGAGGATGGAAGGAAAAAGACAAAGACTTGACAATTGTACAAAGGAAGAAAACTAATTAGGAACTTAAGGATCAATAGTGGACCTAATCAAGAATGGTTTGGTTGGTTCATTGCATAGATTGAATTCTACAAATTGAAGTTGCAGTTGTAGGAGCTGAAAAAGAAGAAAATAAAAGACAAGTATGTGGATAGGTTAGTGGTCAAGCTTTGGGATCATTGTGAACAAAGTATAGGAGAAGTGGAAGACATCTTGATGTTAAGCAATGATAGATGTTGTAATCTATCCTCTAATATAGATTACAACATTGAGTTAATTTAGTTACATTATATGGAACCAATCATTCATATGACTTGCTCCTAGGAGCAAAGTTGGTTACCCAAAAACTACTAGTAAATAACATAAATAGGGTGTTGTGAAGGAGAAGTTCTGTAGACCATAGAAAATGTACAATGGCAAAGAACTATAACATGTGAGGATGTGCAGTAGTTATATTTTTGAAAGGGAAGTTTAGGAGTTAGCTTTCTTTGTAATGGTCAAGAATTGAACATTAAGTAGTTTTCTTAGTCTTTGTAACTCTCAAGTGGTCTAGCTATTTAAGCTGGTCATTCAAAGTGCTTTCTCATTCAATAAGAAAAAAAGGTGGATAAAGTGAAAGAGCAACCGCTCTTTTTTGCTTTGCTTAATTCCAATTTTATTATTAATTCTTGATTTTGTTATGAGTTATGTTGAGTGCCATGAATGTTTGATCCTTGGTGTAATCCTCTTGAAGCAATGCCTTCAGGTGACTTAGATGACATGTAGTGTTGACCTTATGCAACAAAAGCAACGGTGAAGATTGATCATTGAGGCAAAGACTCTTTGTAAGAATGCATGTTATTGGGGAAGTGTAGAAGATGGTTCTTGGAGTAGTAATCTTTGTAGTGAAGTAGATTCTTCACATTGGACTAAATCATCACTTTTATTATTTATTTTGAATTTATCCTTGGTGATTTTGATTTTGATTTTTATCTTCCTATAGTGCACCTTCTTGGTATCATTGTTCTCTTTTGAGAGTGTGTGACAACCCAATGTTGTACACATTGCAATATATCAATAAGAAACATGTTGTTCCGATAGAGACACTATTTGAAAATGGATAGAACTCAAGAGAAGTGTCATTATTTTAGTTCTTTACTATTTCTTGTTTAACCTCTTGGGTAAGAACCTCTCTCTAAAGAAGGTAGAGTCACCAATTGTAGCACAATAAGGCAAAAAGAAAATCCAAAAATCACTTTCACATAAGCTAAGTTCCAACTATTTTATGATGGTGAAGATCCAGTCACTTTGAAGAAGCTAATTCAACTATGACAAATAAAACTCCAAAGAATGTGTTCTATCCTTCCCAAAAGGCACAACTACATACAAAGGTTCTTCATATTGATGGAAAATCTTTGCCTTTTGATTCCATGGTACTTTCAACACTACAACTCAGTTAAGACCCATCAAAGCATTGCTCCAATCCTTCAACACTGCTAGGTATCCCAGACTTCAAGCACTAGTAATCACACAAGCTCAACTACTTGTGTTCCTATTATGAATTTACTTATCACTACTTATCAAAGACTCACCACCAATACTTGGATAACCATAAGTGTTCAAAGAGTACATTACATGGACTTAATGAAGATTTATAGAGACAAAAAGACTCAAATAGCTTCTCCTACTCCTAACCTAAGAGATATGATGGTTGTGGAAATGCAATGATCTAACAAAATTGCATCCCTTGCATTTAGATTACACAATTAGGATTTTACCATCTTGTCTTATCCTAATTTGCTAATCTATACACTACTAAATTACTAACATGTCTTAGGAAATTATTTTAGTTGTTCTTGAAGAAACTCTATTTTTCCTCTTTGGACTCCTACTCCAAAGATTACACAACTATGAAAATATGTTTAATTGCAAAGAATCTTTCATTCAATGAAGGATTCCGTATACTACTCTACTAAAAAGAACTACTTTTGCCTACAACTTTTCTAAGGAGACTTTTAGGTCTCTCCTTGTAGTATGTAATTTCAAGCACTATTATGTCTTAAGTTTCCTGAGGCTTTTTATTTGTGTCCTCTCTTAGCTTTAGTGATATTCTCTCTAACTTTGAATCTTCTTATACATGCTCATTGGGAGTTTAAGCGTACAACTTGAGCTAATGAATTTTTGCTAAATTTTTTTGTAAGTTTAACTATTGTAGCTTCTTTATGGAGCTCTAGAATTTGGTCCCTAATAGTCCTTAATTCCTTTGAATGATTATATTCCATTGATCTCATTGGTGATTTCATCTATCATCTTGGCTCTTACAATAGCTTGATTATCTTTTCCTTCTATAGAGCTTCAAGGTAGATTCCTTATGGTATTCCATTGTAACTCCAAAGTGACAAGGTTGGCTCTCTCATTCACCAACTATCCTTGAATGAATGTCTCCTCATTTCTTTCTTTTGTAGTTGCTCTTTGTGTTCTTGTTGCCTTTGTTTTCCTTCTATCCAAAGAGCTCCCAACTTGCCTTGTATTCCTTGGACATCTTCTTTGTGAGCCTTTTTCTTTGTCACCAATGATATATTCTACTTCTTGACTTCATGATTCTTCTACATTAGGGCATTCACCTTCATGCACTTTTCTTTGTACATACCTTTTACCTTCTCTAAATCTTATTTTCCCTTGACTATCTTTGCCTTTGATACACACTTGTTTGTTGTAGGTAGTTCACTACCAAAGTGTAGTCCATTGCATTGGACTATTGTTCTTTGTAGTGAGGGAGAATCATCTATAAGAACCAAAGAGCTAGTCTCAATGAATTCACTATGGAATATGCTCTATCTACTATAGTTGGTGGTGACATTGCTTCAATGAATAAGCTAGGTCCTACTTCTTCTTGGTGAGGTACAATTGAAGTCTCTTTATCTTGCCTTCCATGTCCACCTGGTCTTTGTCTTCAACTTTGTTTCTTGGTTTGACTTGTGTTAGACTCATAGGTTCTTTAGGCCAAAGATCTTCTTGATCTCCTTGTTATTTGACCACAATTTTCTCTCCATCTAGTTGAGTTTCTTCAAGAGGAGCTGACCATACATCAACATGATCATCTTCTTCCTCCTCATCTGACTTGGTTCCCTATAGAGTAAGTTCTTCTACTATGCTTTCTTTGTTTTCTTCTTAGGTTTCATCACCTTTAACTTCCTCCTCATCCAAGGAAATGTGATCACTTGAGGATTTCTCCTTGCTCACTTTAGTTTCTTCTTTGGAGCTTAATTGGTAGAAGATTCTTCTTTGTCTTTGGGGTGACTACAACTACCACTTCCCTTGCTTCCATACACTCTCATAAGGTTGTGAACTTTGTATTTGCTTTTCAATGGTTCTTCAAGTTGAAGGGCCCTTCCTTGCTTCTTAATGGTTCATGGAGGGTCCTTCAAGTTGGGCCAAGAAATAGTCCTCTAGCACAAAATGTGTACCAAATCACCTCTTGTCATCTTCTCTAAGCAAATTCAACCACATACAGAAGTGAATTGCAAATAGAGCAACATAGGTAGCTCCTTTGTACTCTTCTATTCTTTGGTCATGGAGCAGGGCTATCAATACAAAATATTAGCCCAATTTACAAGTTCTACTCTATATAATTGCTCAAACAATATTGTCAAGTTGATTATCAAATAGATGGTTTTCTTTGGATGAAACAACCTCATAATATGCTAAATGAGGTACTTACAAGCATGGTTCTTGTAAGTATGAAATTTCAAGCCTTTATTCTTTGACCTCTCCTCTACTAAGTAATTCTTAATGGTTGTGTTAAACTATGCATTCATCTTCCCAAACTTAGTGTCCATTGTTATTGCACTTAAAGGAATAGAATCTCTCTCTAGCACCATTCTCCTTTGCTCCTTTGTTCAACTATAAGGATTTTCACAAAGATCCCCAATTGCTCTCTCATCTCCTCCAAATTTCTTGAATGATTATGTGTGAACCTAATTCCCAATTCTAGAGCAAGAATATCAAATGATTGCTCCAGAGCTCTCCTTGCCTATTTTTCAATTCTTGAGCTCAAAGGATCACCTTGGAGATCTTCCTTATGGTTTTCTTTGTGTTGGCCATTTTGCTATTGAAGGCAATTCAACTACAAAAAGATTGTCAACTACAAAGAGAATGATCACTCAAGCACTTTTCAAAAAAGTTAATAGAAAAAGATATTGGCAAAACTGGAAACAAATAAACTAGTAGTTGATTTTATAGCCAAGGATTCTTTTGTAATAGTTCTTAGTGGCTGAGCCATCACTCTCCACACATGCAAATCTTCCAAATTGTGAAACCTGTTCTTGGCAGCAAGTTGTTATCCTTCTAATATTGCCATTCAAAGCATCATATGGTCATTGATTTTGAACACTCCTTGTCTCTAAATATTCTTCATATTTGTATTCTTTGTACTCATCCCTTCTTTGGGCTTGATTTCTTTGTGCTCAAACATATACACAAATTAATTGCAAAGAATACTCATAAAAGAGGTTTCTTCCTTTAAATATCCAATTAATTTGTTGTAAAATGAAACAAAATGCAACATTTTAAAAAGGCATGCATCATAGAGTGGTTTTTGCCTATGTGTTACAGACATGATAGTAAATAACTTCATTGTGACAGTTTGTTATTACATCTAGTCATTTTTGAACCATGCCCTTGGGAGAAGGATTTATTTTTTATTAATTTATTGTAATTTGGTCAACATTATGATGTTATAATAGGTCCTATAGATCATACTCAATATACTAGAGAATAAATCATATGCAAAATCTTTAAAATGTGAGTTTTGCAGACTTAAATTTAGATTTTTGAGGTATAAAGTATGTGAAAAGGTATTCAAGCCATGAATGAAAATATATAAGTGATTTAGATATGGAGTGTACTTGAGGATTAAAATCAATCAATGATCTTTTAAGACACACAAGTTTATCATAGACTTGTCACTAGGCTTTACACAAGCATTAACATCCCTTTTAGGCAAAGGCTAATATTAGAGATGGGAGAATAATATGAGAGCTTACCTTCTAGTCTTTGAGTATATTATTGAATGCATCTATTCTCAAGAGTATGACCTAAGTAAGCCAATAATGATTGTTATAGATGCATTTGGAGCAATAATTGTGCAAGTTCTTCAAAAAGAGTGAAAGGATAAATGACACTCAATAATTTTCTTCTATCATAAGTTACTTTTAACAAAGTAAAAATACCATAGAACCAAAAAGATGAGTTTGCCATTGTACTAGCTACCAAATATTAGGAACATTACTTGGGAGACAAGGTGAGATTGATATAACATATGTTTATGGTCCATCTTAACTTGTGATTGAGATAAACCATCCACCTTTATAATATGTAAAAGAACAAGGAGAGAAAAAAGAGAATAAAAATATCACACTTGAACTCTCAAAGGGGAGAAACTATGAATACCTATCATGAGCTTTAACTTTGGTATTTATAGGGAAGCTAAGTACATGACTCCTAAGAAGCTTCCAAGGAAGGTTCCTCTTAAAAGTCACCTTTCTTGGAGTGCAAGTCAAGCTAGCCATCTACTTGGCATACAAGTTACTCCATCCTTTGGGAAGGTCCTAGAAGTTTCTCACAAAAAAACTTCTTGATGCTTCTAGAACATTCTTAGAATTCCTAGATGTATGAAAATTCTATATCTATAACTAACTCTACTAAGTATTAGCATCTACTAACTCAATATTATTACATTTCATAAGAAGAGTTTTCTAAATGACTAATCTCATATGCTAGGTGGTTCTAGTAATTCAACATTGTGTGGAAAGGAAAATACAACATGCTTTTACCTACATGCAAATAGTGAATACTATTTATAAAGTGAAGATTCATATTACATGGGGGGAGATATGAGCATAAGAAATAAAAGAGGATAAAGCCATCATTGAGGTTTTACAATCCAGACCAAGGTACCATGGCTTGGTTTGCAAGGAGAGATACATGTTGGTATTGAGTGAGTATCATTAATCAGCCCTTGTTGACATATTAAGGCTAAGGAGATCCTTGAAGCACTACAATGTGTAAAAGATCAAGGAGAGAAATAGGAGAATAGAAGATCACTCTTGAATGAGAGAAACTCCAAATGCCTAGCATGAGCTTGGGCTTTGGTATTTATAGAGAATATACAAGGTTCTTGAGAAGCTTCTTATCATCTTCTTAGAGTGCAAGCTAAGCTAACCAGGAAGATTCTCAAGAAGCTTCCTTCTAGAAGTTGTCTTGTCATGCCATTTATACCATCACACCTAGATTGCTCGGACTCTTGAGTTGTAGTCTTGGTAGTTAGGAGTATTTTGGTAGTTACTCATAGACTACTCATTGACGGTCAGATTTTGTGTTCAAGGTACTAACTACACGGTGGAGCACACCGTCACTTAGCACAATTTGCACCGTTGGATGTGCCATCAATGGAACCATTAGGGTTGGAGACCAGGGTGTATTCTTTTGAAGTACAACTCTAGAGAGCTCACTTCTCTGATATTGAGCCTTTGAGTTCCTAGCTATGGTGGATAGAGGTAGACAAGCATCACCTAGATTCTCTTAGCTAGAGTGGGTATGGCTTGACTATAATCAGTGCCTACTTGTTAGCAGATTATTGAGTGATATATCAAGTACTGATCTGATTAAGTGTGATTTGAATTGTGTGAACAAAATGATTACATCAAAGAAGTGAGGTTAAGAGGAAATTGGGTGTAGGAACTAAGGGTGTTTTGGGTGTAGGAACTAAGCTTTTTTTATCATTGATAGCTCAATCAAGGTTCAGATTTTCCCTAAGAGTGATTGTGTGTAGACGGTCTTTGAATTGATGTAGATTTGCTAGTGAGGCAAACAGTGTATGGAAGCACTGACCAATATTGCTAAGAAGACAATCAATTTTGAGCAATGGTGTTTCTTTTGAGCTTAGGAGGTGAAGGCAAGACCAATTTGGTGCGAGTTGGGCTTAGAAAGTGAAATTGAAGGTGAAGTTGGGAACCCATCCTTGTGAATTTATGATTTGGAGAACCTCATCATTTCAATTTGGCTCGAGTGGAGAGTTAACAAAGGATTTGGTGGTCAACCAACTTTAGGGATTTATGTCCAATTTTATGTCAGATTTTGGTTGGAGTTTACGTCAAATTTGGGCTCAAGTTGGAGGAGCTTGGCCAGATTTGGAAGAGTTTCACTAAATTTGGAGAGGGTTCAAAGTGGCAAGAAGTGGCAAGAGTTGGAGGAGCTTGGCTAGATTTGGAAGAGTGTTGCCAGATTTGGAGAGGGTTCAAAGTGACAAGAAGAAAAGCCTCATTTGAAGAGGCTTTGAGACATATGGCTATGGGCTATGGGCTATGAGAGGCTACAAAGGCCTAGAAGGGCTAGCAAGCTAGCTTGTTGGCGTGAGGTTAGCAAATTTAGAGTAGATTTTGGTCATTGTTTGGAAAAATCTGCCCACCCTGCTAGATTATGTGCAATAGAGTTTGATCCCTAGATATCTGGTTCTTAGATTGGTGCCCTAGCCCACCGGTCCACCCTCACTTGTTGTCCTAGTGATTGTTCCACTATTATCCATACACTTGTAGCTTTGGATTGGAGAGACAATTTGATCTCATTCTTGGTGATCCTGGTAGTTTAAGAAGTAGACAACTCCTATTATATCAAATGCCAAATGGTGGCAAAGTCAGTCTAATGTTGATTTATGAGATGAATGATTTTTGTTTATGTTTCTTTTGATTAGACCCCCTTTATTCTCTACTTCCTATTTGTGCATCATGTTTGTGTGAGGTGCACTGCCTTTAGAGCATTGATGCTCTAGTTGTCTCTAAGTGTGCTCTTGGTAGTGAAGTTGGAATGATGACCAATCAAACCACCTATGTTTCTCTTTGGTGAGGTAGGAAGTGATGACCTATAGACCATGAGAGTGCATGTTGTGATGGCAATATACAAGTTCCCTTTTCCTGTAATGTAGTTGTTGTAGTTAGAGCTACATTAGTGGGTGACGTTTGGTTGGTATGTTGGGACTTAGTGGTGTAGGTACTTGGTAGGGTACTTGTGGTGGTTACGGTTGCACGTTGCAACTTCTAGTTATTTTGCCACAATGGAGTTCTTTGTGGATTCCACAAGAGATAGCGTTGCAGTATCCAATGGGTTACTCGGAGTGGTGCTTGGTATCAGCTTGTATCTCAAGTCCTAGTGAGGAAGGAGATTGACTTTGAGTTGGAGTTTGACACAAGAGTTGATTTAGGTGAGAGTGCACTTGGTGTGTATGCATCGTTGTTATGGGACATGGACAAGATTTATGGAGCCTCCAAAGGCACCAAGTGTTACTTTAGTATAGTAGGTACCATTGAGTCGGATGACTTCATCTAGGAGTTTGATAGT
Source organism: Lunularia cruciata (assembly GCA_948567375.1). Taxonomy (NCBI): domain Eukaryota; kingdom Viridiplantae; phylum Streptophyta; class Marchantiopsida; order Lunulariales; family Lunulariaceae; genus Lunularia; species Lunularia cruciata. The sequence goes on along the minus strand of OX419762.1, from coordinate 31,928,393 downwards.
TGGTGTGATCTATAGTAGATGTGGAACCCAACTTTGTTCACATCCTTCATGGCATGGAAGGGGTTGTTTCATCACTTGAAGGGTCTGCTGGACGACTACCATGAGTTTAGGAGAGCTTACTTGGAGGAGATTGAGCTATGGAGACAATATTGGTCTTTGAGCTATATTTCCATCACTTTAGGCTTGGTTTTTAGCGGTAGATTGGCAATACATACAAGTTCTAGCTTTATTAGGGTTGGTGGATCTCTTGGAGATAGTGCTACTACGAGTGGAGGTACTACTACATGAGGTGGTGTTTAACCCCATGGTGGAATTCTTCCAGTGTTTGAGGTAGAAATGAGTATGGATTGACAAACTAAGGAGCTTGGAAGAGTTCCAATGGAAGACTGGAGAGAACCTACACGAGGCATACACTTGCATGAGACGGCTGATCAGTTTTACTCAAGGAGTTACTAAGGCCCGGGCAGTCCAATTTTGGTATGGGATACTTGACATGAAGTTGTGATGTAGAGTCCGTGATGCTATGTCTTTACATGCTACTTTACCTAGTTTGGCGGTGGTCTTTGGTTTAGCTAAGCATATCGAGCTCAACATGGTAGAGGAGAGAGTGGTGATATCTGGATTTGGTAGAGAGGCCTCATCCACAATTTTTACTTCATCTAGATTGTAGCAAAGTGCACCATGCCATGTTGCTTTTTGAGGACAAGGTGGACAACCTAGATCTTATAGAGAGAGTGGAGTACCTACTGTAGCTAGACCCTTACCTTTATTTTTGGGTCAATAGTAGTATGGTGGTGTTGCTTGTTAAACTTGTGGCAGACCTCACCATAGGAGAGAGTGCACTCTAGGCAGCAGACTTGATACATATGGTGGATCACAACCAACAAAAAGACAATGTGAACATTACCACAAATTTGGTAACACCAACAATCAATGCTTTGACTTACAACCAAAGTTACGAAGTAGTAGGGCTATTTGTAGTAGGTGGTAGAGCAGCTCTAGGTCATGGAAGATGAGGTGGTAGAGGATCCACACCTAGTAGGGGTGTAGTACCTGCCCTTACTTCCAATACAGCCATGGCTACTTGGATTGAGCAATTGGAGTAAAGATTGGCTAGCATGGCTATAGCTCATAGGAGATCAGATTTGGGTGTTGAGACTTCCATTCCATATGCTGGTGATAGAGACATATTGGAATTCATGTGCAGAGTAGCACAAGTGGATGCATCTACCATAATGACTAGGAGTGCAATATGTGCTCTAGAGCCTAGAGGAGCATCAATGGAGTTGGACCCACAAAGAGGAGAGGTTGATAGATAGGTCAGACTTCCCCAATCTTTTACACTCTTTGAGGCACTACAAATGACTTCCACGGCACTTAGAAGTCCCAATGTAGGTGTGGTAGGTAGTGATGGGTGCATGATAGACTACCTACTAGTCAACCACCTATTACTACACAGATTGAGTCTAGCTCAATGTTTGGAGCGGCTTAGTTGATTATGCACTTTCTATTATTCTTAGCCAGTGACATGTGTACATTAGGAGTTGACCTAGCCTCAATATTCTGGTTGGTTGCCATGCTTTGTGATAGTAGAGATGATGTGGTCCCCACTACTAGAGCCAAGGTGGTTGATAATAGAGCTGACTTGATTGAGGAGCATGGAATCCACTTAGCAACCAATGGTTTATGGCAGGCAACATTGTCTAGATTGGAAGAGTTACCAACTAGATTGGCCTTTGAGCAAGTACGGTTTACACTTGAGTTGTCTTATTGGATAACAAGAGGGGGATTTTTCATTTTTTGGGACCTTCAGGGAAGGTCAATAGATGATAGAGGGTCTTATTAGACTTTGGTGTGCAGCCACTTAGGTTGGAGAAGGCTGCAGTTGTTGGTCTTGAGTCACAAAAGACCAATGTGGAGAGGTGTCCATTTCAGATCCAAACATCTCTAGGAGGTGGTTCTACACAATACATCACATGTGGAGAGCTTGTTGTTCAGATTCAGCCCAATCAACCGACTAATAGCTCTATGGTGAACGCTCAGGCCATTGCAATTGTAGTTAAGTCATATGATGTTTTAGTTGGAGGAGCAATGTTATACCCCATGGGTTTCAATTTTGACCATTGTGAGGAGATAGCCTCCTATAGACCAGGTTGGCAGTCAGATAAGAGATAGGTATGTTGCCTACCAGTAGGCTTTAGTAGTGGCAGTCTTGGCTCACTACAATCAAGGACCATGGCAACATTAGTTTCAGCTTTCAATGGTTTTGTTACTTGGCTTGATGACTTATTGGAAGAGAATGCCCATGCAGAGGATACTCCAATACCAAAGAAAATCACTCGGGGGATTTGGAGTACAAGTGGGATTGTTCCATCCACCTTGGATGTTCCATTATGGAGTTCAAAGGAGGCTCTATAGCAACATGCAAATCAATTGGTGCAATGGGCTTGGAGTGGAGCCTTTGTACCACCAAGAGACCTATTTGAGGATGAGCTTCCAAAGTCAATTTCCTTGACACCTTTGGATACCATACTCATTGCTTGGCAATATCTAGTAGGGAGTATATCTATTGGAGTTGTTTGGTGGGATTAATACTAGACAAGCTATGGTACTATATGGGGGTATACAAGTAAAAAGGTACTTGTATGTGGAGAGGGATGAGCTTGCTAGGTGAGCCTCTCTACATTATGTGGCACACTTGCCCTATTAGTATCCAAAGTCTTTTCCAATGTCAACAATCAAGGGTTACCAAAAGACCCTACCAACAAACATTTCCTTGCTGGGGGTGAAGGATCTAGAGAGACATGGCCCCATTATTTTGGTAATTTCTAGATGGCCATGTTAGGGACATACACATGCTGGCCAGGGTCTAGGTCTTTAGGATCCTCATTCTGGTGTGTTTTGGGAGATGTTATGGATACTACATCTTCTCCATGTTCATTATTCCATTTCTCTAGCTTACATTTTGAAGAACATCTCTTTGATGGGTGATTCTTGCACCCAAGTGGTGGTGAGTACAAATCAGGTCCATTTTTGGATGGGACCTACCATGTTGTTAGATGCATAAAGAGTGGATCACGGGCTCATCGTCTTTGTCTTTGGTGGACAAACCTCTTACCTAGAGAGATTCTACAACACACTTATAACGAGATTCAACAACTAAACCACATCATTATTGATGACATCTTGGATGTTGGGTGTTAGTCTCAAATGGTGGTAGTGGCTGATAGGTTACCTATGGTAGTGGTGAACCTAGTTGGACAACCTAGAGCTACTTTTCCCACACATATGAGTTTCTCATGCTTTTCAAGAGAGAGGTCTTGGACTTGTTTGGGACTCATAATTATAGCAGTTGGTGGAGCCTAATGCCAATATGACAGAGTGGGTGATGGGTTTTTGCAATGGTATTATCACTTTTCCAATAATGTAAGAGGCATCCAAGCATCAAGTGTTAGGTCAAGCTATGGACCTAAACTGTTTGACCTGGATTGTGAGCCTTGGCTTGGTAGAGTAGTGTAAGATGTGCTTGATAGGCATCACTACTCAGACACTTATGAGCTTTGTGCCTATCAAGATGATCCAAGTAGATGATGGAGGTGATAGACCAAGTGGATAGGGTTTTCTTGGGACACAACCAGTGGCTACTAAGGAGAGTGGTCTACTTGGATTCCATCTGGGTGAGCGTGGTCCACTTGGATTCCATCCAAGTGAGTGTGGTCTACTTGGATTCCATCCAAGTGAGTGTGGTCTACTTGGATTACACCTTGGTCTACTTGAGATGTAGCTAGAGGACATATGGAGCTTGTAGCTAGAGTGGAGGGAGTTTTTCACATGGAGGTTGGGACCTCTAGTGGTCAAGGGCATGATACAACTGCTCCTAAGGGCCCAATGTAGTAGCCAGTCAGTATGTCTTCCACTCCTATGACAATTACAAAGGATACTTGGGAGCCAAATCTTGGACCCAAGCTTACAAGAGGACAAAGATGGAGAGTTTGGAGGTTTGTGAGGAGCTACATGAGTTATTTTTCCTTCAATATGAAAGATTTATGGATGCTTTGAAGGGACTTGGTATTCAAATTTAGATGACTAACAATACACCATTTTTTGACATCCTTATTGATGTAGTGTCATGGAGAAATCATTGATTTAGAGCCAAAGTAGAAACCTTTTTGAGGCTTGTTTGGTAGAGATTTCACAGGAGAGTATGCATCAACTACAGTGATGCCAACCAAGAAAGATATGCATGGAAACTACATAGATAGGTGAATGTGTGGAGATTATTGTCTTATCAACCATCTAGAGTTCTTGTGTTGGAAAGACATGATGATGTTGTTTAGAAGGATCATGTGCACAATTGTGCACCATGCTAACTGCCAAATGTTGATGGTATTATGGACCCAAGCTTAGCACTTGTACGTGCAGGCTTGAAGGTGTATGTTATGTGACTTTGTTGGTGGAGTTGTTACTATGTTTGTGTGTGATAGCCATTTGAGAGGATGGCATATGGCACGTTTGACTCCTCCCCTCATGATGGTCCCTCAAGGACAATGGTTATGTCCTAGATGTACTTGACCTATAGCTAATTATTCATGTATATGGTATAAATTGCAGACAGACAACTAACGATGGGGCTCAATAGCACCTGGCTTCCTGATTTGCCCACCATAAGGTATACCATATACTTTGAGTAGATGGATATTTGGAGTTAGAGGGACCTAACCGCTAGCTAGGGTGGTGATTGTGGCACTTGAGAGTCCATGTATGACTTATGTGTGAGTTGTGCTTCTATAGTGTGTGATGTTGATAGTAATGTATGTTGTGTAGCAATGTATATTTGCATGACAGCTGTCATACCATTTGTAGCATCACACCTAGATTGCTCAAGCTTTGGAGAAGTAGTGTTAGTAGCAAGGAGTATTTTGGTAGTTACTCATAGACTACTTGTTGACGGTCAGATTTTGTATTTGGAGTATTTACCACATGTTGTTACCCACCGTCACTTAGCACCATTCACCTCATTGGATGTTCCGTCAGTGGGACTGTCAATGTTGGAGACTAAGGGGTACACTTTTGAAGTGCAACTCCAAAGAGCTCACTTTTTTGATGTTGAGCCTTCAAGTTCCTGGCTATGGTGGCCAAAGGCTGATGAGCATCACCTGGATTCTCTTAACTAGAGTGAGTGTGGTTTGACTATAACTAGTGCCCAATTTTTGGCAGATTATTGAGTGGCAGATCAAGTGCTAATCTGATTGAGTGTGATTTGAGTTGTGTGAACAAACTGATTTTTGTGGCACTTGAGAGTCCATGTATGACTTATGGGTGAGTTGTGCTTCTAAAGTGTGTGATGTTTACATTGATGCATGTTGTGTATTGATGTATATAAGCACGACAATCTACTTGGCACGCAAGCTAAACTAGTTGGAAAACTTCCCAAGAATGTTCCTTCTAGAAGTAACTTACTTGGCATCCAAGCTAAGCTAGCCAAGAAGCTTCCTCATAGAAGTCACCACTTGGCATACATTAACCAATACTTGCAAGGTACCAAGTAGCTTCCTAGATGCTTCAAGAATATCTTATAATTCTTGGCTAATTTGGCCTATTTGCTACTTTAGTAGCCTTGATTAACTTATCTACAAACTCCATATTGTTACACAATAGATATCATATTTACTAAAGATGCAAGATGAGGTAGCAATTTTTGTAAGAGTTGCTTGGCATATAAACAAAATAAAATTGAAAATCAAAGTATGTGTTTTTATTCCTCAACATGGACTTAGTCTATGAGTTATTGTATCCATATTATTAATAGATCTATATGCGATCATCATTACCAAAGATTGAGTACTTGGTCTGTGAACCGGCCTGTCTCTCACTCAGGATGAACCTCTGATGGCTATTACAGTAATGCACCATGGACTTAGAAGGCAAGGAACCCCAACTCCATCATACTCCTCCAAGGCTAACACTCCAAGACTCAAGACATTGCTCACTAGAGAACTCAATGAGAGAGAGATAATTGCAAATGAAAGGATGATGAGTACCTCCTCACTCCTAGTTTATATACTTGTGAAATAGTTACGCACCAAAGTTACTAATTTCTAGAGTGACTCAAGTTACTAGGCTAAAAGTCAAGTAAAGTCAAAAAGTATAAAGGAATATCCATCCACATGGGCATATTCTACTAAGCATGTGATCTTATCTTGACCTAACTACTAAGTCAAGGATTCCTTCACATGGGTTATCCCAAGACTATAGAAGAATATAAAACAAAAAGGCTTGTGGATCAAAGAGTTCTCAACTCTTTCCTCAAAGCAAAACACCTAGGAATAATACCAAGTCAACACACTAGAATCCAAAATAGTGGTGCTCATCTTTTTTGCTTCCTCTAAAGTAAGGTCCCCTCTATCTTAGCTATGAATAAATTTAGCTAATCATGACTAATGTAGAACCATCCTTTATCTCTATATAAATAATATCTCTCAAGTACTTGTAATACCAAAATAAATATCACAATACTACATATATGCACAAATGGGGTGTTACAAGTCTTATGAAAAAGTAAATATCCATTTGATAAAGTAATATGAGAACTTTACAATCATTTAGTTAATAAACTGCTACCCATTGTACAGTTTGAAAGTTTACAAAATAAGGAAAATATGACTTAAATGTAGAGATTTGTGACCACATTTGATAGTCAAAACTAAAGGTAGCTAGAGCTTTCATTCAATTAAAGTTATAAATTAATTGGTGAAAGCCTATGGTTGAAGTAACGTAAAAACTTCTAGATGAAATTAATAATAACTTTTAAAAGAAGTAACAGATTTCTATTTGAAATCAAGAATGACTCATGATTAAAACTTATATAGTTGGTCAGGACTTGGAAATAAAGTCTTTTCACTAAATAGTTAAATTTCTTTTTATGCACTCACTATTTACATAAGAGATGATTATTAGGTATTGTGTTAGCATTTCAATATAAGAGAATGACCCTTAAGGACCCCTTACTTTAGAGTTAATTTTAGACAAGTCCTAATATGTGCATCACTTACAAAACCATACTACTTGATGTGATAGTTGATAGCCATAATGTAATACCATAAGCTAGATAAATTGCAAGGTAAAGGTGAAAACTGTCTTGGTTTTATCATTAAGATGTTATACATCATGGTCTAAGTGGATTAGATAGAAATGTCACCAAAAGAGGACTTCCACTAATAGCGCAAAGGTTGAAAACACACCAAAAACTTTGCCGATTTTGGAAGCCTAAACATATGAATTAGACCTAAAAAATGGAATGATACCTTCCCTTGGAGGAAAATGCCTTGCCTTCACCCCATTGGTTTGTCTCATTGAGGTCTTTCCAATGGTACCACTTCCATTCTATTCTAACAAATATACAAAATTATTCCCAAAATATTCCCTTTGGTCAAACTTGTTTGACCAACCAAATAAAACTAGGTTTGACATATCACCAATTCATGTATCTAATCTAAAGGTGTAGCTCCCTTGGAGGGTATAACAATATGGAATTTAGCAATGAAGTTAGTTAGGGCTAACAAAGTAGCAAATAGGCCAAACTAGTCTAGAATATTCCAAAAGTATCTAGGAAGCTTCTTGGGAAGCTTCCCAACTAGCTTAGCTTGCACTCCAAGTAAGTAGATTCTAAAAGGAAACTTCTAGAAGTTTTTAATTAACTTAGCTTGCACGCCAAGCAAGTAGCTTCTAGAAGGAAGCTTCTTGAGAAGCTTCTCAAGAGCCTTGTATGCTCCCTATAAATACCAAAGCTGAAGCTCATGCTAGGCATTTGGAGTTTTCTCACATTCAAGTGTCCCAATATGATTTTCTATTCTCTTATTTTGCCCCTTGATCTCGGTCTTTTCTAGAGGGGATCTTCTTTACTATATAATAAAGATAGAGTGCTCTTTTAGTGCATTGGAATCTTAGGAATTTCAATCCTATGTATTTCTGTCTTTGGATTTTTACACATACACAAGAAAAATCTTTAGTCTATTTAGGAATGTAGGTTGGGTACCATTCCTACCAAAAAATGTAACTGTAATGACATGATGTCATTCAAATTGTAATATTGTGGTAAGGACCAATCAATCCTATGAGGAGACATGTTGGATATGGCAAAAGATGAGGTAAAAGTATCACAAAGCTAACCATATATTATTTTGTATTAATCCTCTTGAGTGAAGTCATTCCCAAAAGAGTGTAGTCTCACTCCTATTTACTTACTACAAAAAGGTAAAATGATTACCAATCACATAGTAATTGCAATCTAGAGGACTCTTGAAGGTGATGGATCACTTGTTATAAAGGTCACTTTGCCCTAGAATTCTTTACCCTCCAATCAACAAAACCAAATTCCTACTTACTATCATCATGACCATTCTATGTTCTACTCTCGTCACCACCATTATGAACATTGGTTTGTATGAGTTTGATAGATCTCTCAAGCTCTCACAATTAGTAGAATGGAATGTGCAAAGTAAATTGGAGTCAGATCTCCCATGGGTCCTATCTCCATGTCATCTACAATTGTAACATAGTGTTCTTCCCTTCCTAAGAGGCACTACTTTACACAAGAGTAGAATGATTCCTACTATTTAGTCTCCTAATTTGTACTACTTAACAATACCTAGGCATGTAAAAGTCCATTATGATATCATTCTTGGCCTTGTAGAGCACCCAGAGGTCCACCTTCTAGTTCCACACAAATGATTCTTTCACTCTAGTGCTGATGCATCTACACCAAGATTCCTCATAACTAAGTGACTAAGTACACAAATATTCATATAGAGAGAGCAGCCACATACACATATTCCGACTTGATAGTCTTGATGGTATTTCCTCATTTACTACAATGAAAGAATGCACCAAATGATCACAATAAACATCAAGTCTAAGCCTATACATTTCTTACGTAGCCGCCAAAGAGATCTAATGGCTACAATTGATTAGAAATCTTCTACTTACATTTAACCTCACTAATCTTATCTTAATCTAATCTCCAAGTAGTCATGTCTAACATGGCATTGCCACCTCAGTAGATTTGTTGTATCTTCTTGTGTGATATAGTGGTCTACTTGGATTTCATATTTATACTTAGGTTCACAAACTACTTACAAGTACAAAGTGTCTTGTCTACAAGATATAAAAGAACTACAAGGTACAAATTACAATATGTAAACAATCACTTGTTATGAAGGTGTCTACATCTTGGGTCATGAGGAATTCTTGAGGTTGTTAGTTGTTGCAAGATGATCTGGTAGAACTTGCAACAAACTCCCCGTGCTCTTGTAGATTTGAATGAGCTTTACAAGCTCCTTTTTGTACTCAACAACTTCAGTTGTGACACTTGTTTATGCCACTTTGAACTTGGAGTTTGTGTGGCTTTGCAATGTGAGGGATAAGGTTGTTAGCTAGTCATTCATATGGAACTTCCTCTCAAGAGCCTTAATCTGAGTTCTAAAGTCTTTATTCTTCATTTGTGTTGTTGTGTCATTGGCCATCCATTCCAATTGGTTCAAGAGTTGATTCATTGTATGTTCTATAGTTGTGAGAAGCCTTGCATTCTTGTTTGCTAAGTTGTTGTAATAGTGCTAAGGTTCTGACTTCATATCCTCTTATATCTTCATTTTAGTCTCATCCTCCTCCTTTTTTGCTTATTTTAGGCTTGTAGTAAATTCCTGCATACAAAGATTTGTGAGCTCTTTCAAGTTCTTGTACCACCTCTTTGCAATAGCTACCTTTGTTTTGGCAGCCCTCAATTCTTTTTTGATGGTTGCTAGCTCTTTATCTCATATGTCATGCCATTTGTAATGTTGCATCTAGATTGCTCGGACATTGGAGTTCTAGTGATAGTAGTTAGAGGCATTTTGGTAGTTACTCATAGACTCCTCTCCGATGGTCAGATTTTGTGTTGGTGGTACTGACTTCATGGTGGGGCCCACTATCACTTGCACCATCCACACCGTTGGGTGTGTCGTGAATGAGACCGTTGGGATGAGACCTAAGTTAAAATCAGGAGTATACCTTGGAAGTGCAGCTCCAGAGAGCTCACTTCTTTGATGTTGAGCCTTCAAGTTCCTGGCTAGAGTGGACAAAAAGCCAATGAGTGTTACCTGGAGTATTATAGCTAGAGTGGGTGTGGCTTGACTGTTATCAGTGCCCTGTTGTTGGCAAGTTGTTGAGAATCCGATCAAGTATTGATCTGATTTAAGTTGATTCAAGTTGTAAACGATATGATTATTGTGGCACTTTAGAGTTCATGTATGACTTATGTGTAAATTGTGCTTCTATAATGTATGATGTTGACACTGATGTATGTTGTGTAGCAATGTATATACATACAACACATAACTTCATCTGCTCTTTGTGTTGGGTTCATTGTTCATTGACCTTAGTATGCACTACCTTGCTGGTCTGTTTGATATGAAACATGGCCTTGTCTTTGGTCGTTGCGCTTGTTTTGTCATGAAGGTACTTTATGAGCTTAGTTGGCTCATCAATGGTGGAGTCAAACTCTTTGGAGAAAGGTGCAATCTCCTCCAATAGCTCCACTGTTGGTGTCACTACATGTACAAAGGTCATCAAGATCAACATACCATCAAATTATTGTAATATTTCTGATGAGGGTGTATGTTTTCCATCATATTTGGTTCACCATTTTGTAATGGAGATTGTGTGGATGGTGTTTTTTGAGGAAGACACTCCATTTTGACCCATTATGATGTTGTCTCATTGGCTACACCGGTGTATTTGTCCCCTTCTTGGAAGTGGCCCCTTGTGGAATCTTTATTTTTTTCTTCTGAGCTTTTGCTTCCAACTTATGTATTCCCTCAACCAACATAGAACCTTGTTTGGTTCATGTCCCCCAAATGACATCTATGATATTAACAATAGGATTCTTAGGTTGGTGAGGTTTAGGGAAGAAGATAAGCACATACATAGGTACTTTCTTCAAAACCACAATGGGAGACTTGTCATCTTCCTCTATTGGTACTTTCCATTTTTCTTTTGTAACTTTGTTGGACATTGGTTATGATTGTTGTTCATTGCTTTGTTTGATATTAATAGTTGGCATCTATTGACAATATGCATGTAAACAAGTTGTTGCTACTTGACCAAATCTACTTTTTGGAGGTTTCTTTCTTGGAGCCAAAATGACCTTCATTGGTCATAGAGGCTTTGTTTCCACCCTATCTCCTGGCTCTACCACTTCCACTTTTTCTTGACAATACTTCAATGATATGGTTTCTCTTTCATTTCTTGGAGACCAAGGTTTTGGCTTTCATTGTGGTTACCTTCTTACTCATCAACCATGATGTTGTAGAATTCTTTGAAAAGTATGAAATTCTTGGTACGTGCATACTCCTTGTACGCATCATGATACTTGGTTATTTCCTTGGCCAAATTGGGATGTCCACTAAAGTAGGTTGGGTGGTGGAAGTGACTAAAAAATTTCTCCTTCTCCTTGTATGTAATGAAGCCCATTCCTAGGTAGAAATGCACAATGAAAGGTGCTACAATCATGACCACTCCTTGTTCCATGTCCTCAAGCAGCTCATTTACTTGTTCATAGAACATCCACCCCCAACTCATATGTTTCACTTCATGCCAAAGTTGGAAGAAAATACCTTGGTTGAGATTGACATATGATGTTCATTTTGATTGAAACAACTTTCATGATTGATTTCATTACAACTTGTCTAATGGGATCTTTTAGATATCCTATTTTATACCCATTAGTGTACTTCCTTCCTACAAATGCATTGTCTATCTTGCCTTTCATACTCTTACTTAGCCTATTGTGAGGAGTATCAATGTAAATTTGGCCAAATGGCATGCACTTTTCCCTAAGACTCACTGCCAATTGTCTTCTGTCCATGTAATTAGGTTGGCTCTTAGTGACTTTGTATACATGTTTTTTTGGTTTCTTCTCACATCAGTAGGTCTGTAAAAATTCAGTCCCACAACATAAATTCTAGATTTCTACTTTTCAAGTACTCTACTTTACAATACAATCCCCATTTTGATAATTTGGGAGGTTTGCAAATGATTTCATCTGCCTTGCACAATTTTGCCTTGGATTTGACCACAATATCTCCTTTTGCCATCTTGCAAGTATCCAATTCTACTTTCTCTTATATAACTCCCTAGCACTCATTCACTTTTGCATTTTGCACTTGATTTTGTGCTCTGCACTTTGCAATGGATCTTGGACACAATTTGAGTGCTTTTTGCATGAGCAAAATGAAAAATGACACCAATAAAAAATAACTGATTGTAGGGAGGAGTAGCTTTATTAGATCCTTCTGTCTGGTCGCTCCTTAGCCATTGCAATGGCTGGTGAAGGATCATGGTTGAACAGCTCATGCACAAGTCCTTTGCTAAAAATGGTCATGAATGGTTCTTTGGTGGGCCGCCACAAGTCATGGGCTGCAGATTTTGAATTGGTAGCAGAAACCCGCAAAACATCCTTTTGACAAAACCTTATCACTCCATACCTTGTATGAAGGAATTTTGTATCTCATATCATAGTACTCAATGCATGGTTTGTTGAGCATGAATAGGGTACATTACAAAATCCATGTTTTGAGCTCATGGTAGGAGAATTCCGGGCTTTGTCCAAAAACTTGTAATCAATGGGAGGTTTCTCAAGCCTGATTTGGAATTTGTTTTATCCTACTTAGTACTCTTATAGGACGTAATCTTTTGTCTAAAACACTACAAAATTGATACAAACAAGATAAAGTGGGACAAAAGAAAAAGTGGATCATGATAGTAACCATTATAGGGAAGGACCACTATGCTCTATCACTAGGGTCAGATTCCTCTATATCTTTATATCTTTTGCATGACCATTTTTACCATCATTTTTATGGTGTTCTTTGGGGAACTTCTTTTGAAAATTATTTGTTAAAGAAAAAAGAACTATGATCATTTGGAAGCCATACTTACCTCATATCTTTGTTAGAGAATCTTAACAACTTACAACACTCCGTTGTGCATTGGGTTTATATAGACATGTAGCGGATTTGGAAATTCAATACTTCTAGGACACTTTCATCCCTCTTACTTGTTATACTCTTAAAGAACCTTCATAGTACAATCTAACTCTAAACGATTCAAGTGTTTCTAAGGTTTTGTGGAACAATACAGTTTTCTTTGTTTCACGGCTTTGCCTGTCTACTTGTGCCTTTTTTTCCCTCTTGTATTTTTCAATGCCTAGTACTCCCTCTTTTCTCTTATGATGGGTATACAATTTGGCCCAACTTTTTTCTGTTCTTCTTGAGCTCATCGAGAAACATGTCTATCTGTATTGAAATAGAAATTGGGTTGGTTCAATCCACAAGAGAACAATAATATTAGGTGATTTTTTTTGAATATTCCATTAATTTGTAAACAGTACAATTTGTATAGTTCATACATCTTAGATATTATAAGACATATATCATATCAATTTTTTATCTATCGTATTTTATCCATGTAATAAGTAAATTTTATGCCAAGTCAATTTGCATAGCTTGTAAATCTTAGGTGCTATGATAACTATTTCTCATACCCATTTTACCTCTTGTGTTTAATCCTTGTTTGGCTTTGGTATGATGGGTCCTTCCATCCTTCTTGCTTCCTCCAACGGTTACCTTGCAAGGGGTAAAGACCCATGTGGGAAGGATGCACAAGGACTATGATTGGACCACTTGGGAGGCCCACGTGAGACGAGCAACCACATCGACAGTAGTGACACTCGGGATTACGCACGCTTCTTCTATACCTTTGTTGATCATTCCAGGGATACCAATCGAGTTGTGGGAGTGGTTAGCTTCTCAGGCGGGTTGCATTTTGGGGTTATTTGACTTTAGTTTTCCATGTCCTCGTCTATTCCATAGGCTATCCCGCACACTCCATGATGAGGCTAGATAGGCTTTTTTCCTACCACTGGATTGTTTGGCACGTGATCCCTTGGATGAGTTAGCGTGGTTCCTATTCCTCCTACTCCCTCGATGGTGTCTTCGTTATGCTAGAGGGGGACGTGCGGGGCATAAAGAGGTGGCGGCTAGATTTTGTCGGTTCCGAGCATGGGATTGGGCAGCCTTCAAGAGGAGTCTGTTGGGGCTACACGATTTAGGAGACATGCATCACCACACGATACCACAGATTCCACTTGATTACGACAATGTAGGACATTGGGTCAGGCGGGAGAGTTTAGTAGAGCAGCACGAGCGCTACACCCTTTTTCTATAGCAAGTCCTACTGATGAGACCATCTCTTCCCTATGCTCATTGCATCCTATAGCAGTAGAGGGACTACCACTAGAGGTATTAGATTATCAGCCTGAGAAGCCTTTATGTCTTGATAGGTCGCTATTTGCACAAGCATTGTGCACTGCCCCTCGCCTTTCCTCAAGAGGCTTTGCAGGGATGGTTTATGAGCACCTTAGAGATTGCTTCCAAGCAGATGATCCTTCTAGTAGTTTTACCAAGTTGTTTCAGGTGGCTGTAGCAGTAGCGAGAGGAGACATTTCTATGTCTGTTAGTCGGGTCTTAGGTGCTAGTCGACTTCTCACGATTGAGAAGGACACGGGAGGCATTAGACCGATTGCTATTGAAGAGATCTTTTTGCATTTGGTCAGTCGTACCATTGTCCTTCAACATCATTCTCACTTTCGACAACACCTTAGTCCACATCAGTTTGGAGTAGCTACACCTGGAGGATGTGAGGCTATATCTCTAGGCATTAGAGCACTCCTAGATATCCATCCGGAGTGGGTCGTCCTATAGGTGGATGTTGAGAATGCTTTTAATAGCGTCTCACGTGCATCCATCTTTAGAGAGCTTAGGGAGGCTGGTGGATCCTTGGCAAGTCTCATTCCTTTTGTGCGGTCTTTTTATGGCTCTCCTGCTTCCCTTATTTGCCAACATGGTGGTTCACAGGAAGGAGTCACCGTCTTGGAGTCAGCTGTTGGTACACGTCAGGGAGATCCTTTGGGGGGGCCCTTATTTGCCATGGCTCACTTTAGAGCTCTCCTATCTACTACTTTGGCCATGCCAGGTTGTGTATTTCCCTCCGTGGCAGATGATACATACATCATAGGCCCTGTAGATCAGATTAGGCAGGCCTTTGACTCCTTGACTACTGAGCTACATCTAGTAGGCTTGAGAGTCAAGGTGTCAAAGTGTAGGGCATGGTCCCCTTTAGGTATCCCTCCCCACCTTGAGCTTCCAGAGGGGTGTATCACATCCACAGATGGACTTCGTGTTCTTGGAGTGCCAGTAGGATCGGAGGATTTTGTCACACGCTTCTTGGACGTTGCCCTTGTAGAGGATGTTCTCCATGTGGATGACCTTCCATTACTAGGAGATCCGCAGGTGGCATTTGGTATACTCTCTTCCAGTATTGCTCGTCGACCATCCTACCTCATTCGTACAGTTCCTCCCTCACTGTCCTTCCTATCACGTCTCAGAGCATTTGATAGGAGGATTATGGGAGTCTTTGGTGATATTATTGGACCAGGGACTTTTGAGTGTGTGATAGGGGATTTGGCACATAGACAGACGGCTCTACCAATCTCATGTGGTGGGGTTGGCTTGCTTTCTATGGAGGAGATGGCACCTATAACATTTTTGGGTAGTTGGGCTCTCTTGGCACCCCTACTTTCCTCTTGTTTTGTGGTTGCTGATAGGCCGGTTTTGGAGACTTATGTGACAGAGGTGGAGGGAGGATCCTTTTCTCTCCAGGTGTTATTGCGGTAGACAAGAGATAGTCTATCACCACGAGCACAAGAGGGTTTTCTACCATTTGCTTCACTATCGTCAGATTGGACTAGAGGTCTACAGTCTTCCTTGATGGAGCAACAATGTGAGCATACGCTACATTCTCTCTTAGTCGACTTGTCCATTCCTTAGGCTACTAGAGCACGTCTACGTTCTTGCTATGGCAAAGGTGCAGGCTCGTGGATCCTAGCTCGACCATGCATTAGGGCTTGCCGACTTGCACTGGCTACTTTCTCTATAGCGATGAGGTTTTGCCTAGGTTTGGTCCACCCATCTGCATCTTCACTACTCACTTGTGAGTGTGGTTCTACACTAGATGCAGCGGCGGTCCACATGACATGATGTCCTTTTGGAGGACAGAGGATAGCTACCCATGATGCCATTAGAGAGATAGTGTTTGCTATGGCGCAAGAGAGTGGATACTTGGCTTGGAGGGAGTGTTCGTATGCGTTGCATACAACACATGTCAGAGCAGACTTATACTTGGTCCGAGATGATCAGGTGATAGTAGCAGATGTCGTGGTCACGGACCCTACGTGGGATATAGTTTCGGAGGGAGTGATTACCCATCCCCCTAGATGGGTGGCGAGTGCATCAACAGGTCATAAGGTCTCCAAGTATAGGGGCATGCAGCGAGGTCACCTCTTTGTTCCTCTAGCCTTGGAGTTATATGGAGCGATGGACACGGCATTTGACACATTTGTTAGGGAGTGCGCGAGAGCTTATCATGTTAGGCGTCAGGGGGTACCACTCTCACTCTCATACTTTGTAGCATATTTTAGACAGCGTGTGTCCATTGCTCTACAGAGGGCAGTGGCTGGTGCAATCCATAGGAGAGCAATCACACTAGGTGATGTTTCTTCGGATGCTCCAGTTGTGTGTAGACCGTACGACTTGCATAGCTCGGATATCTTAGGTGCGGTAGGGCAGATTTCTCATACAGACTCTATTGGGGCTTAGCCCCATGTTACCCTTTTTGCACGGCTTGATGGGGTCTTCCCATCCTTCATTTTTCCTATGCGGTCACCTTTTTCTCCTTCTTGCTATCCTACTATGCCGCTTTCCCTTCTCGAAGAATCCAAACGTGACTCTCTTACATCAGACCTGATTCGCAACAAATAGATTGTGCATGCCCCTTTTTGTCTCTCCCTTGTACGGCTTGATGGGGTCTTCCCATCCTTCGTTTTTCCTACGCGGGGGCCTTATTTCGATTGTGCATGCTTAAAAGATAAACATGCAATTCATACCCACTATTGCATGTGGTCAGAAGAGTATGCTAGTCATTTAGCCCATCCCTAGTGTACCTAGGAACATCCACTTGCCTGCTGCATGAAAAGGAACTAACCGATTACAAGAACATTTCGAAGTCGAAATTATTTGAGTCCGCGACACAGTAGCTCGTAGGCGAGGCTAGAAAACCTGACGGATCTGCAAAACAGAAAGTGCCATAAGCTTCGTTTATTTTCCCAACAAGTATTATCTAGATAGTCATCATGGAGGGAAATTATAACCGCTCTTATATGCTTCCCGTGATCACTAGGAGTGAATTTTCTCAAAAGGATCTTGATTTAATATCTTAGCATTTAAAATATATCTAAATATGTAATAGATTTTGTTTTCGATGTGATCTTTAAAATAATCGCATTCCGAATGTTTCGGCGGAAGGGGCGTTTGACATGACATGTGTGCACAATATGTTAAATACGTGCGACGACCGATACGTTCGACGGAAAGGGGCGACGAGAATAGAGTCCAACCCTAGAGTGTAAACAGACTGGTTATTAGCCAATACCTAGAATAAGTCACCGCTTCATTCGAGTATGTTATGTCCATACAATTCTGATGGTCAACGAAAAGGCGAGTTTCCAGCGAATTATGATCCTGGAGTTATTAGCCCGTATCTAGAAAATATTTGTGACAGAATTTCGACCCAGAATGGGCTATTATACCCAGAATCCTGATGGTCAACGAAAAGGTGAGTGTCCAACCGTGTCTGTTGATTTGGTTGAGAAATATTTTGTCTATTCAAATTGGAGGAAATCATTCGTGAAACTTCTCACTAAGCTGATTGCAATTTCACCGTCACTGAGTTGTCGCGATTTTCACACTGCTTATCAGAGGATTGATTTCCACGTTAGTTCTGATATCCAATCATAGCTGATGTCTCAAATTTAGCCTCAATTTTTGCTAATAAGTCCAGGATGTCAATGAGGCGGGGAGGAATTTTGAAGAACGTGGCGGCTTCCAGATGCTTTCATGGGATTGAGGATGCTTTCATGGGGTTTTGCCAAAAGAGTTCATGGGGTTTTGCCAAAAGAGTTCTTACTTAGGTTTTTTAATCAATTTTCAGTAGCCCAGCGTTTCCTGGGCCACATTATTACAAAGCGTTGACTAAATCGGTATGGAGTGTGGGCCGGGGACAAAAAGAGAGTGTTACGGAGCTCTGGTCAAGTTCCTTATTATTAGCAAACTCCATATGAGGTGGTTTGTAGAGAATAAGGGATATGGAAATTTCCATTATCATTCCGTAATGCATTAATTACCCAATAGGGTTAATAACATGTTTGTTTAGGTTAATGTGAATTGGGCAGTGTGGTGAATGGACCGGACAACCAAGATGTGGATGATTAAGATAGTTGATGGATTGCACTCCTCATCATAAGAATAAGAAAATTTGATGAAAATAGATGACATACGAGAATGCAAATGAATTGTGCAAGCGGGATAGGACGAGCAGGACAAGAACAAGAAATCTGAGCTAACAAGAATCCATTGCACGAGGAGGACGAGCAGGGCAAGAACGAGCGGGATGAGATAGCAAAGTGAAAATTTGAAGATTAAGCATTGTGAAGAGTGAAGATTTGAATATTCCATGGTGTGAAGATTAGGGTGGGTTGTGTGAAGGTGGGAAGGGGAAATGAATTTAGTTGAATATTCAAGTTACTATTTAAAAATTTGAATGTTCCACCAGTACAAGGTACAAAATGATTTTTTTTAATCTTGTAACAAGCTTGTCATTGCACCTAGAACAAAGTATTATATTGAGAAAAAGTAGAGCATGTCGACCAAGTGTTATTTTTGGTGATTCATGAATCAAGTTACTGTTTTTGGTGATTTAGGAATCAAGCGAGGAGGACATGGTGCTGAATGAAGTGAGGAGGACCGCATTGAACACAACATGCCCAGACCAAGACAAATTGTGAATTTTGGTGATTAAGGAATCAAGCAAAGAGTACAACTTTGAATTCAACAAGCCCAAAGAATGTTGAGAGCATGTCAAACCAAGCTGGTGATTCATGAACCGAGTTGTTATTTTTGGTGATTTAGGATTTGAGCAAGGAGGACCAAGTTCAAATACAACATGCACAGAGGGAGTACTCATGGTGAATTCACTAGAAATATTAAGAAATGTACAAAATGGATTATAAAGTTTGATTTGGAGACCTTGCATGAAAGATTAGAAGATAAGGATGAATATGGAGAAGCAGATTTAGACATGCTAGAATTATTGATTAGTGAATGGAAGTATGCACATTTGCATAGATATTTGGAACCCCAAGTTACTTATCCTCAAAGTAGAGAATTTTTGATGAAGTATTTGAGAAATCTAGACATGAAGGCCTTACGCGTGCTTACTAGAATAGATGTCATTCTTTTTCAACATTAGTAGATTTGATAAAAACACAACATTTATAGGAAAAACTACATATGAGAGCAAACACATGTGTGGACCCAAGTAGCTCTAGCTCTTGATAGATTTGGGCATCATGATAGTGGAGCTTGTGTTGTGAGTGAGTTAAACATATGTGGCTTTAGTGCAGGTTCTACAATTGCTTTTACAGATAAAGTTATGACTGCAATATTAGATTTGATGAGTAGTCAAGTTGCATGGCCTGAGCCAGAGGAGAGGAGGAGGACATCTGCTGTTTTTGCCCAGAAAGGTTTCCTTGGTTGTGTTGGTTTGGTAGATGGAACATTGTTTCCTCTTGCCGCCCGAGACCCAATGTGGATGGAGAAATTTGTTTCAATAGAAAGGGTTCATATTCCATAAACACCCAAGTGATTTGCGACAATAAAAGAAGAATTATACATTTTATAGGAGGTAAGTGTTCTATAATATGTATTAGTAGGAGGGTGTTCTATATTTTTTTTC
Source organism: Lunularia cruciata (assembly GCA_948567375.1). Classification (NCBI taxonomy): domain Eukaryota; kingdom Viridiplantae; phylum Streptophyta; class Marchantiopsida; order Lunulariales; family Lunulariaceae; genus Lunularia; species Lunularia cruciata. Next base: position 31,908,452 of record OX419762.1, on the reverse strand, counting down.
TTTGTTTCAGTTTTGGTGGTATGTTGTGTACATTTGCATTATTTTATTAAAGGTTAGATTTGATTGTTTATTTGTAAGAATACCAGGCTCATGTCACAACATGACTTCTTTGAAAAAATCATCACTATGGAATGATTTGAACCAGAGAGGGAGGTGTTGCAGTTTTGAGACAAAAGAGTACCTTTTAGGGGATTCAGGTTATGTACCCATGCATCACCTAGTCACCGCTTTCAAGTAGGCACAAATAGAGGACAATCAAGAGTTCAACCAATATTTGGCAAAAGCAAGGGTATAAATGAGCATTGTATAGTAGTTTTGGAAGCTAGATGGCATTCTCTTTGTGAGCTTAGAGTGCAACTTAAAGACAATAGTAGAAGTGCATATTTGTTGAAATGGGTATCAATCTGCATTATTTTGCATAAATTTTTAATCAGTAGGTCCAACATTTGGTCAGAAGATGATGGAGGATTTAGCAATGAAAGTCAAATAGATTTAGAGATGTCTTTTAGTGGAATAGAGCAGAGTCAAGAAGAAAGTAGGTCAAGGGTGATGCAACAATACCTTGCTCACCATGTGGACATACTAGAATGAAATATAACAATGCCATGCTCACCATACCAAATGAAATATGAGAGTTTGTTCCTTTATAATAAAAATATTATTCAGGATTTTCTTTTGATCAAATAAGGAATGTTTACACTATTTTTCCAAATCTTATAAAAAACTATCATATGTTGCCTACCTCCACACAACACCACCAATTCAAATATTGTAGAGAATATGCTCAAGGACGTTGGGTGACATGGCATGATTCCTGTAGATGTTGGCGTGCACTAGGAGCCCAACCACAAAGGTGAATTTTGATTTTTCTTGTTGGCACTAGATGGCTCTGGGTGATGCAGTCCAATGCTCATCCGTAGATGCCGATGGGTGCTGGGTGACACCAGTAGGTGCTCCCCCTAAGATGTTAGGAGCCACTTGAAGAACATGTGGGTGTTGGGTGATGCACATGGGCACTTTCCCATAGACATTAGGTTATTTTTTGTATTTTGCCTGTTTGTGCCCCACGGTGCTAGTCTTTGCTTGATGGTGCACACCTCATGTCACGCAATGGCATTGGGAGGCACTTGATGGCATAGATTTAAAACATAGCAGTTGGTGCGCCAATTGGCAACATGGAGTGCCCCATGTTGGCATTGGTTGACGCTCATGATTCTATGTTTTTGGGGCAAATTTGTGTTAAGTCTATTTGAAATTCAAATATTGGGAGTGTAATTTATAGTTATATTTTGTCATGTTATAGATAAATTATTTCATGTGGAAGACTATATAACCCCCCCTTGCTGATAAGTTTCACAATTTGATGAAGATTTGGGGAGGAAATTTATCAAACATCAGCTTAGTGGTTTTGCATCTTTCAAAACATCTTCATAGGCAGTTTTTGGGCAAGCAGTTTTTTTCAAGCATTTTTTGGGCTGAACAAGGAGGTTCAAGAGAGGTTCAAGAGAGTTTTGAGATTTCAAGACCAGAAATTGTGAGCATATTTCAAAAGTGAGTAAAAACTGATCAAAAGTGAGCAAAACTGAGCTTAGTACAAAACTAAGTAGAAGGAGAAGAGAGGGTCCAAGAAAGAGTAGAGTGGAGTTCCAAAAGGAGAGTAGAAGGGGACTGTTTTGAAAAGAGAAGTAGAGGAGAAGTACATTCTGAACAAAGTGAGAGCAAGCAATTTGCAAGTAGTCAAATTCATTTGAATTTCATTCTCATGGCAGAAATTTGGGGTTACAAAAAGATTGTTGATGGTGACGATATGAGGAACATGCAATGAGGAGATTGGCTGATTGGATTCCACTTTCAGCACCCAGCCAACTTCATCAAATGGTGCTGGATTGATAAGCATCAAATTCAAATTGCGGTTAGCGGAATCAAAGGTAGATCTTGATGTACTCGGCTTCAAAATCACATTTGGCTTACACTACCCACATCCCAAGGTATTCCCAATGCTTTACTCATTCATTTTTTGCAAGTTGTTCTTGCTTTTCTCAAATTTTGAAAGGGGATTTTGGGTTAAGGGGTCTCAATGCAGAGTGCCTACAGGCATTGCCCAACGTTGCCTGGTTGTGTCTCATAGCACTACCCAACCGTAAACCATAAACCCTCCTTGTCCCGTGGTGCCAACAAGTGTCATCCAGCACCACAACACCTGCAACGGCACCTGCGTGCATCGACTTGCATCACCAAGTGTCACCTTGCGACTCTGCCCGGCTCATGACCTTGTGCACCCATCTGCTAGTGTCGTGGGACATTGCCTAGTGGTTTTTCCTATTCAGCAACGGTGTCGGGTCCCTCTTTGTGTCTTTTTCCTGTACTTGGATGACTTTGAGCTCCATCTAGTAGCAACCAATGCCATCAAGGATTGGGATTGAGGTTTAATTTGATGTGGTTTGTGCATTTTGCAAGTTCATCCATGTAAAGAGTTTGTCAACTCTTGGGACAAGAATTCATGCACAAATATGGTAAAGGGGAGGCAATTTCAATTGAAAATGGATGTCATGGAGAAGCACTTGCAATGCACAAGGAGAGGACACCAAGGAGAAGAATGGTTCCTTACACAACTATTTTTGATTAGTTTCCTCAGCAAGATAGAGTTGCAAAGAGGTATTTGGCAAGGCAATGTGTGTATCCTGCTTTCAAGCCTTTCATCCAATTGATGTGTGCACTTGTGGCACCAAGTCTTAGGCCCAAGACTGTACATGGGCATTTGGTTCTCAACACCAAGACAAAGTTAAGGAGATTTGGTGTGGAGGATTATGAGGAGGAGGAGTTGGCATTTAGGGTTATCATTACATAGTTTGCAAAGCCAATTGAGGAGACCTATGGGGCGCAGGTTCAAAGTCACTTTCCTTGGCCTGATACTCACTCACCTCTTTGTGGAGAGAGGTTTCATTCTTGAGGAGGAAGTGATGTACTTGAGTGATGGAGCGGAGGAGATTTATATGCAATGAAGAGGAGGATGATGATCATGATTGTAAAAGACCAAGACCAAGGAGAGAAATAGGAGAATGAATGCTCACATTGGGACATTGGAATGAGGAAAAAATTTGAATTCCTAGCATGAGCTTTGACTTTGGTATTTATAGATAGCATACAAGGCCCTTGAGAAACTTCTCAAGAAGTTTCCTCAAGCCGCTTTATTAGAGTGCAAGCCAAGTTAACCAGGAAATTTCTCAAGAAACTTCCTTCTAGAAGCCGCCTACTTGGCGTGTAAGCTAAGCTAGTTGGAAGCTTCTAGAATCTTCCCTCTAAAAGCTACTTACTTGAGGTGCAAGCTAAGATAGCCAAGAAGCTTTCTAGATACTCCGGAATATTCTAGGCTAATTTGTCTTATTTGCTACTTTGTTAGCCCTACTAACTTGGATTGGTGTCTAGAAGTGAATCTCTTGCACTGAAAAAAGGTACTTGATCTCCCATTGTTACAATTTTGTTGCCCCTTTGGAATAAAATTCATCAACCCCCAATCAATTTCTTGGTTGCCGCACAATGGCGCTGATCATTTCTCACACCAATGTGGAACTACAAAACCGCCATTTACTTGACTGAAAAAAGGAGCATTCGCTCGGGAGGGTGAATTTGAGTTTAGAATTTGAATAGTTGAGAGCGAGGCATTTTGGATTTTGAATCCACCAAAAAATCATAAATCAAAACCAACTCACCTCACCATGTGTATATCCTCTCAAGAAACCACATTACCTCTTCTGACAATCATTTATTCAATTACGGCGGTCCTAAACCTCCATAACATAGTGCCCCATTTTTTATAAATGAACGCAACATGGAAGGAAAACCCGTAACTGAATTTATTGCCATCTCATCTTACTATAGAGTTAACTAAAAATTATTATGAAGTTTGTTATTTATCCCATAAACATCTGTCAAATCTATTTCTGAAACCCCCTACTGTTTCCCGGCAAGGGAAGATAATCCTTACTCAACTGGACTTTGATGATGTGCTCAGGCTGACCGCTGCAGAGGTTGATTCTGCTTCGTTGACGCAATTTTCAGATGGAATTTTTCTCCCATTCCACTAGTTTTAGTTCCGTGGAAGAACTTATTGAGGAAGGAAGCAAAGCCAGCGACGAAAGCTGGTACCGGCATCCATGATCCTCAGCAAGAATTCGAAGATTCGGTACACTCAAAATTGGGGTGGGCGTTTAGGTTCAACTTCTAGTTGTAGGGTATTTTAATGTGTTACTTCTTCTTTCCAAAATAGGTTAAACTTCGATTTTCTAATACAAACAAAGGTTTAGGTTCCATTGAGATGAGTTCCGTTCCAGGTTAGACAATTGAATTAAACACCGACTTTGCTCAACTGTCTTGATTAGAACCTCAAACCTGATACATTTGGGTTAACGGTCTCAAGTTTGCGCACTGGGCATTGAGAATTTTATTGCATACTTATATATGAGCATATTGTTTCGTTGCTTATCTAACTTCATCATATGTAGGTACTTGACAGCTCAAAGGGTATACCCCCACGCACCGAAATCCGATCATCAGAACGTGTAGCAAATTTACATCTAACGCATATCAACGTACCAAGCAACTTGCAATTGTATTGGTAAAATTGCATCCCGTGTTAGGTTGTAGGATATTGAGTGAAAAAACAGCTTAATGTTGATGACCAAGTGAAGACCCTGAGAACTGTAAACATCAACGAACCAAGATTCTTACAGTTGTATCGGCCACCCTGTGTTAGGTTTGTGGAATATTGAATGAAACAACAGTTTAACCTTGATGACCAAGTGAAGATCCTGCAAGTTGAGAACATCAACGGACCAAGCAACTTGCAATAGAATCGTGAAGATCGAAAATTGCATTCGGCGTTATGTCTAAGAATAATGATAGCAACAGCACCTTAAAGTTGATAATCACGAGTAAGACCCTACGAGTTGGTTATATATGAATACAAATGTATATCAACTATAGCTATTATTGTAAATATTCTTCAATGGCTACAATATGGCTTTTGTGTTTGTAATCATTCCATGATAGCGAGCGAGTAATCAAAATTACAAACCGTGAGTTTCATGTTTCAGCAAGAGTGGAGAGTACTTTGGACAAATAGACTAGATAGTCATCGCATCTCGCAGTGGACTTGGTTTTCCACTACCGTTATGATATGCATCCTCATAGTATGGAGAGGTGAGTCTATGCAACAGGTATTCAGATAACTCATGTTATATCAGTAGTGTAACTATGTTTTATTGTTTCTTGCACACTCAGACTAAGATCACGTAGAATTGTGCAACTACTCCAAATACCACGATTGGGTTTTAAAGGACAAAAGAAAACATGTTAATAAACTTTTAAGTTGAATTTGTATATTTATTTTAATTTATTCAACTCAAAGATACAATAAAAAATACTAACGATAAATTAAAGAAGTAAATTATACAGTGTCCGGATGACACATGTGCTACTAGTTCTATATATGACTCCAATGCTCCTTAAAAGTACAGTCTAGGTGGGGAATTTTGACTACTGAGGTATATCTTGGCCCGTATGTTCATGCTAACAGATTCAGAATCTCAACGGGCTGACTCGAGGTCCAACTTATCATGAGGAATGTTACTCGGACGACACTTCAGTGATGACCGACGGCTGGTTTCGAGTGCTTAGGAGACGATCAACACAATTTAGAGAGATCATTTAAATGCTGGAAAGTCCCTTTGAGTGCGGGCAGAATAACATAAAAGGCGACAACGTAGGAAAAATGAAGGATGGGAAGACCCCATCAAGCCGTACAAGGGAGAGAAAAAAAAAAGGTAACATGGGGCTAAGTCCCAATAGAGTCTGTACGAGAAATATGCCCTACCGCACCTAAGATATCCGAGCTATGCGAGCAGAACAGGTTGTACCTTTCCATACTAGAGTAGAGTAAGTTTCATGGAAGAATTATGAATTGACATCCTTTCTTTCTTTAGTCATTCGCTATTGGACGAATGTGGGGCTGCCATTCAATAAGAACTATTTATAATTTTAACTCAATAATCACTTCAAACCAGCGCGGCTGAGCTAAGCCTTGTGTGACATATTCCCAGCTAATCCCCAGCCCTGTGCAATAGCAAACAATCATGAAGTACTCTCAGGAAGAAGCTTCAGACATTATCTTGGGCACAAAGTTCTTGCTGTTTGGACCCCTGCGCAGGGTTTTCCTCTGGAACTATGATTCTTGATTGGCTACCAACTTGGAGCAACTGGAATCCGGTGGCAAATGCACACTGCTTTACCAAGTCACACAGCCATAATAGGCATGTCACCTTAGTACAGACGTAAACTGTAGAACCTGGCCGACACTGACAGACGCAAATTTCTCTTTTCCCGCCATCGCACATCCATTTCTTCGGTAGTCTCCTTTTGCCTCCGTTGCCAAAATTCTTCGCCAGGCGAAAATGTAGATTTAGTACTGTCGACAAACGAAAAACTAACCTGTGATCATCGTGTGCTCGTAGTGATAAGACGACAAGACTACAGTGCATCAAACATTGAATAGAATAATGTATTAATGTTTATTTATTGGGCTTAGCTCCATTTTGCCCCCTCTTGTCTTTTCCTTGTACGGGCATGATGGGTCTTCCCATCTAATTGGTTTTCACAAGCGATCGCATTAATCTTCAATGTTCATTCAAGTCTCATCTCTACGGTCGATATTTTGGCATCAGAAATTAAAATCGGAATACCTAAAATATCAATAATTTAAATCAATGTCATAATCTTTCAGTTATTAATTCAAACGTGCTATATTTAAGATGCAAATCAAATTCTTTACAAGTAAGTTCGAAAGCAGACTGTGACAGTTCGCCCTTGTGATTGCACTTGTACAACATTACGATAGATCTTTTACATTGAAATCATAAGCTCAAACCAATCTACACCTAAAAACCATTACTTTCTTCTTGTTCTACTTTTCATGAATAATTTCATTATTGTGAAGAACATTTTAAAAAATATAACCATGACAAATAAAATTGATATTGACATGAGTCTCGTTTCTATCCATGAGAAGTGTACCCTATCTTTTTGGAAAAAGAATACTCTTATTAATTTTTATTTCTCTAGAAGTTTCATTCCTAAATGTGCAAAAGATTTCCACACCTAGTACCCTTAAAAACCTAAAACATGTTAAATATTTTTGGACATTATTTATCATGATTTTTAGACGCTTATTCTCTTATCTTATGACTTAATTATGAATCAATAATTCTGAATTCTTCAAGAGATGAAACTAGTCCATGGTTTTGAATTATTTCCACTAGGGGAAACTCTTATAAATTCCTGGTTTGCATGTTTAGGTTAGCTTACCATCAAAACAATAAACTAATCTAAACTACAAGTTAAACTAGTAAAACTAAATTATTATTTTTAACTACGAGTTAAGTATATATAGCTGATACAGTTTGCATGTTGATTACTTCGATTTTTTATGTGCCATACTATAGACTATTTATAGCTTGAGTAGCTGGCTTTGTAACCAACAATAAAAAGTTTATTCATTCAATTTTTTTAAAATTTCCAATTATATTATTTTTTAATCAATTCCCGAAATTGAGCTGGTTATTTAGGGTGCATGTTTTTGGATGGAGTGTAGCTGCCGTAAAATAAAAAGTATGTCCATGGTAAAGAAGCTTGATGAACTTTCAGTTGTGCTTACGTGGCAATTGGGACTGCAGGACTGAACAAAAGTCACAACGAAGGCGAAATGGGACAAAGGTGTGACATGGCTACTAGATCATCATGACGTGGTAAAGCTAAGCGGCGAAACGGCTGGCTCCAGTGTATGGGGCCAAACAAGAACCACTTTGGCCGCAAAGCGGTTCACACTGGAAGTACTCTGAGCCATACAGGGCCATACAAGATAATCTCTTGGAGCTCATTTTACGAACAAAAGCTGGAAATGGACACGCAAGGATCACATCAGGAAGATCAGTAAGTCAAAGTCTGAGTCGGAAGGACGTGCAGTGCTACGTAGCGCGGAAGTTTCAGTATAATAGTCCCCGAACTTGACGGACATAAACATATTCTCCTCTAGTGAGTGATTCACCTCTATTTAAGAAAACGTACTTGGCCAGCTCTCACCAATTATCCAAAGGCTTGATGATAACGACAATTACGAAACTACTGTATTCTTAAGAACATGAAGATGAAAATGCGTTCAGCCTACAGTGCTGAAGGGAATGTTGGAACAACACCTCGAGAGCAACTCTTGAGTTCAAGTGCAATTTCCCGGTTATCAAAGAAGCTTTGTGGAACGTGTCTCCCCCAAAATTTGGGTGTCGTACAATATGGCCACATGTTTTTGGTAGATCCAGTAGGCTAGTCCCATTTGAGGCCGGTTGCGATTCTTGCGTATATGTTTCTACCAGGTCTGGCATTGCTTCGAATAGTTATACGTTTGAACATATGGTTAGTTCTAACTTGACCTGGCAAACTCTTCCCCGTCGATTTTGACATTTAAGTACCGGGATATAAATCTACCAGATACTTCTGTGTCCATTTACAACTGCTTGTGCGTGTGCTGGACCAAATTGGCCGACATTCGTAGGAGAGGAAGATCAAAACGCATTGTCTTTCTGCAATTTCTTATTAGCAAGTTAAGTCCATAGTCTTGGATGTTTATGTTCTCATTTTTCTTTTATAATCTTACTTTAGTCTGCTATTCTCTTCTGTAGAGAAAAAGGTGATCACGAAGAACACATGAAGGATGGGAAGATTCTCTTCTGTCGGGTCACCTGTTCGCGATCTCAATTCCACAGTCCAACTCGTGTCTTGGCATGAAGTCTACTCTTTCCCAACATGCGGTATCATAGAACGTGAAAGACCGTAGTTAAAACAGAAGTAATACTTTGCCTTAGTTCTCGTGTGCAGAACATATCTCCTCCTAGAATTCTTCCTTGATCCAAGCTACGCTGGGTCATCTTTCAGACTTGATGTACGGGCTTTTCTGAAGCCAAAGTTTGTATAGTTCGGTCCACCAGACTGGTCAAGCGTCCCCGCTTAAAACGTGTACAGCATGCGAGGCTCTACAAACACAGCAAGTAAGGAGCAGGGTCACTCAAAGCAAGTACTGTACACGATAAGTAAATAGTTTTAAGTTTGTTAGCAGTCCTCTATATTTGGATATTTGAAACACATTTCACTTAGATTCATGAGTAAGTGAATCTCATTAAATGACATATAAAGACATGAAACGGATGAATGAGATCAATCATGACCACCGGATTTGCACATACTTTAGGTCAGGATGAAAATAAAACAAAATTAATGCGTTCTTAGAAAATAAAACAAAATTAATGCATCCTTATCGTTTCTGTCAAGTGTTGTTGCTTGATATGATTTGAAATATTCTAGCTCTTAATATAAAAATTTTCATCCGGAGATGAATATAACCTTTCCATAATTGTAACTTTGTAACTTTATATTGTACTCAATTTTGTTTCTGTCCATGTGTGATATTCACATTTTTCATTCTTTTACAAGTTTTTAAGAAGAAGTGTATTGTTGAAACCAAATTGAAGCTAAATGGAAAAAAAAAAAGATGAATCATGTGTGAGGATCCGACCCAAGGAAGTCTACTTCATGTCAGAGGAAGAAGGACTTGGATTGGATTTAAAGGGTGGTAGATCCAAAGTAAAGATACTTTGTATCGGAGTGATCTACCCGATCCAAAGAAACTATAACAACCTTTCCTTGGGCCAAAAATATCAAGAAGGGACATTGAAAAAAATGGCTACTTGTGGAGTAGGATAAAGTTGAGAGTGATAGGAACAAGTCACACAGAATTTGTGAGTTGCAATTGAAGTTTGACTGAAGAATAACTGAGAAGCAAAGAGGTATAAAATCAAGACTTTGTCAAGTGAATTCTGTAATGCTGAATTTTTATCTTGTTCCTCTAAGGAGTTATCCTGAAGGAGTCACGACTTACGAGTCAAGTAGCATGAGTGATTTGTGAGAGACCGCAAAGTAGAACGTACATGATGCAAACAAAGATTAGCAGGAAGATTCAGTCACTGGCGGTGAAGAATCTTGCAATTCAGAGGTTAGATGTAGTGGTGAGGATCAAAGTACTGAGTAGATTTTGGATCATTTTTTTGGCATAGAACTAGAACTCAAGCTTTCCAAGTTTTATAGGAGAAATAGTTGCTAGTAATTGTGAAGTTGGTCCTGAGGCGGAGGGGAAGAGAGGAATCCGTCTCGCTGGATTGAGTTGGATTGGAGATTAGTCTTGGGGAGAGGAGCTGGGGATGCAGCTTGAGTCACCTTTTATCAAAAGTGTGATTCTTTGGAGTAGATTGAAGCGGTGAAGAATGCCTTCAATGCTCCTTGCACCAAGAACGGATACAAGGTGGACGCATAAAGTGAGGAGTAAAGGTGGACCCAATAAAGTGAGGTATCATCAAGGTGTTGATGGCAATGTTCAAGCTAGAGCGGACCACCTATGTAACAAAGAAATAGGTGGTGTTCTCTCCATCAGATGTTTGCATGAGAGAAAGTGAATTGGGCAAAATGTTTCCATCAAATGGTGGGAAAGATGATTGGAAACTAGAGAATGAATATGCCATCACACTTCTTTGTATAATTTACACTACATCTCTATCAGGGTTTGAACGTGCTTAATTTGGAGGAGAAGGAGAAGATGGTATTGAACTTTCATTTGGATCTTTGTTGAGATGCAAATGAGATGAGCGATACTACATGGGATAGATTTGGGAAGGCAATGACTAGCTTTCCAAAACCGTTTGAGTGGAGACAGTGGCAATTACCATCTTGAGGCCAAAGAACCAAGGTCAATTTGTAGAATTGACATCATTGGTCCAACCAAGGAAGAGCTCACTCTACAGAGAAAGAGTCAAGTAGTGAGAGTGAAGGAGAACCCAAGGTTCAACAATCCGCAAAAGAATTTGTTGAGGAAGATGATATGGAGTTTTGTGCACAGATTAAATGCATGGAAGGAGGGTACAACTAATACTTGGACTTACCCGGGCTGGATATGCCAAAAGAGTGAAAGGAGCAGCCAATATTGGGGTTTTAGAGAGGAGCAAGGTCAAGATAAAGTCTGCAACTTGCAACCTCATCTTTGGATGCTCTTTCTTCAAGTCCTCCTCCTCCTTCTTCTTCAACTGCAATATTAAGGGACAATGATCTTTGATAGATACTCCACTCCGCTTAACTCTTCCTCCTTATCCTCATTGTCTTTATCACCATCTTGAACAAGCATTTCCTTCATTGGTGCCTTACCTTGAAGTCACAATCTCCTTATCTCCAAACTGATTTCATTTGAGCTTTCTTCACCTTCATCGGTATTGGCTTCTTGCAGGTGGTGAAGTATCTGAGTGATGAAGTCTTGCAATTGAAGTAACAAGTAACCCCAGGAGAAGAAGAACCTAAAGTACTTTAGGTGGATGTGATGATTTGTAAGAAGAGTTTGGAGAACCTACAAGAGAGTTTTGATAAGCATGGAAGTGTTCTTAAAGCCAAGCATAAGAATTGAAGGAGTAGAAGGTGCCATTCAAGAAGTTGAGGTTGAGTTCAATGAAGTGCAACTCAACGCAATGCACTCTAAGGCCATTATAGTGGTAAGGGAGTAAGAACTAGAAACATTAAGATCAATTGCAATGGAAAAGGTTTGGGCATGGCAACAAGAGTTGGCAAGTAGAGATTGTGAAGAAGAGAGGTTGCAAGACTTGATTAAAAATGTGGAAGCTTAGGTTGTTCACCATGTGGAAGAGAAGAAGAGTTTGGAAGCAAAGCATGGGGAGGAATTAAAGATGCTTTGAGAGAAATTGGAGGGAGAAAGGACTTGGGAGAAGTCAATTTTGGAGAAGTTGTTGGGGTCAGTAGGAGAGATTTTCAACAAGTTGAAGGTGATGATCAATACTGAAGCCAAAGTAAAATTGGAAGAATCAAGATTGCATGAGTTGAGGTTGCTTGTGCAAGAGACTAGAAAGAGGAAGGCAAAGGACAAAGACATAAATAATTTGTTAATTTGTTAGAGGGACAAAGTAGATAGGAAAATTATTGAAGTAGGAGACAATGTTTGTTAAGATTAGATTTAGTCAAATCACAATTAGATGAGCTTTCTAGTAGTGTGAAGGTAGGAACCCAATGCAAAGTAATTGAGGTAGGAGTGCAAGTGACTTTGGGTGATTTACCTGAATTGTCCAAAAAAATTAGAGTAGAGAGGGAAAATGTAGTTAGTAAGATTTTGAGTTCAGTTGCAATTTAGATTGAAGATGTGATAGAAGTAAAAGAAGATGTAAATGTTGTAGATAAATCTAAAATGTAGGAGGAAACTAAAGGTAATTTTGGGTGTAGAAGCCAAAGTAGATGTAGACATTGAATTGGATCAGGAATAATTGATTGAGATTTGAAGAGGTAGATATGAAGAAGAGTAACACTTTGGATCTACAGATTTATAAAGTAGCAATTGAAATGGTTTAGGTAATTTAGATAGCTATTGACAGCTCTATCTATTTAAAGCAATCATTTGTAGTGCTATGTTGTTTAGTATTATATTTTGAAAGCCTAGTAAAGCAAAGTATTGTAACTTAGTGCTCATTGTTTCAACTTAATTTTGAGTATCAATCTTGTGTGTGTTTGTGAGTGTTGGAGAATTTTGATTGCAGTATGAGGGTGTTAGATGTTGGATTTTGCAACTTTGATTCCATTTGGTGCGTTTGATCTTGAGTGGATAGCAATTGAGACAATGCTTTGATGAATTTGTGAGTGATTGTAGTGTTGGTAGTATCTTGCATTTGTGAGCATAGTGTGGGATTGATACAAAGCAACTTTGACTAAGAAAGTTGTGCCTTTAGTGGAGGGGTGGAACACAATTCCAAAACAAAGTCACTTTGTGGTGAAGTAGCCTTTTTCAAGAGAAATGAATCATCACAATCAATGTTAATACAGAAAGGATTGAAGAATTGTGATTATGGGTGTTGTTAATTTGTGATGATTGCAATTGAGTGCTTGTTACTCTCTTTTGGGTGTGGTTTCTACCCAAGAGGCTAAAGATGCAATCAAGAAGAACTATTTGTTACTATTTACTTTGTATTGAAAATTTATGACTAGTATCTTTATGGGAACAAATGATTACTTACTGATTACTGCAAAGGTGATACTTGATGGGTTGTCACACCATGTTATTAAGATGTTGTCATGCATATATACATCATTACACAATACATATCATTTTCAACATCATACATTATAGAAGCACAACTCATGTATAAGTCATACATGAACTCTTAAGTTTATAATAATCAATTCATTTTCTTATTCAAATCATATTCAAATTAGATCTATATTTGATCTTTCACTCAAAAATTTATCAATAATTGTGTATTGATTACAATCAAGCTATACTTACTCTAGCTAAGAGACTCCAATTGATGCTTGCTGGCTTTTGTCTACTATAGCCAAGAACTCAAAGGTTCAATATCATAAAAGTGAGCTCTTTGGAGTTGCACTTTGAAAGTATAGCCCTTTGCTAGACCTATGTCTCCAATCCTAATGGCGCCACTAATCATACATCTGGTAATACAAATGGTTCAAGTGATAGTGTGTCCTACCATGTGTTCAATAGCCCTAATATGAAATCTAGCTGCCATCAAGTAGTCCATGAGTATCTACCAAAATAACTATGACTACCAACATTACCATTCCAACATCCAAGCAAACTAGCTTTGGCGTTACAAATGATGTAACAATTGTTGTACATATGTACATTGCTACACAACATACACCACTATCAATATCATACACTATAGAAGCACAACTCATACATAAGTCATACATGATCTCTAAAGTGCTACAATCACCTCCTAGTTGATGATTAGGTCCGTCTAACTCTAGATAGTCATCTTCTCCAAGTATATGATATGCCCTATGATGGGCAAAGATCAAGAGATTGGGTGCTAGCAAGCCCCATTATTAGTCATATGTTTGCAATCTATACCACATAAAGAGTGAACTAGCTATAGGTCAAGTGCATCTAGGATATAACCACTATCTTTGAGGAACCACCATGGGAGAGGAGTCAAACATGCCATATGCCATCCTCTTGAACAATTATCACACACCAATATAATAGTAGCTCCACCAGAAGAGCTACATAACATACATCACAAGCCTATATGTACAAGTGCCAAGCTTAGGTCTATAGTGCCATCAATGTTTGGGAGGTGGCATGGCTAACAATTGTGCACATACTTCTTCCAAACAACACCATCATGTCCTTCCAACATGAGGACTTAGGAGGTCAAAACCTAATGCATTCTCAAGATAGTGCGGCTTATAGTAACATCAAGTGTCATCAATCTAGCCTGTTGTAGATATACATAGTCACATGGATGACATTGATGGATTGAGGGTCTATAAAGTCCTCCTTGAATAGTAGCGTAGCATAAGGTATCCTTATGTTTAGCACTTGCTAAGTTCTCAAGGCTATTGGCATCACTCTTTTAAAGATTTTTGCCCATTGAGAACATGCACTCACCAATACACTTGTATCATCCAAGTCCAAAACTACAATAACATCATAGTGAATGGCTATAAGTAAATAAGATCTTGTCCATAGAGTAGAAAGTAAGGAGAAAAGGATACTAAGGGGACTTGTTGATTGAATTGATAGCCCATGGCCAACCAAGGTAACTAGAGATATCAATCTCATAAGTGGTCTCTCTACAAACCATATTTATGCAATCTTCTCTTCACTATTGAGCCACTCTCTCTACTAAGCCATCTGCCTCATGGTGATCTCAAGAGGGAGTAAAATGATCAATCAGGGCCTTCTCACATAAGACTTAAAACTCCATCAAGAACTCTATACCCTGATCAATCAAAACCTTAGCTAGTGACTAAACCCAATCCAAGAACGAGTAAGCCATCCTTTCACTAGACTTGTCAAAAAGTGTCACCATCTCAATCCACTTGGAGTGCACTTGTATTGTAACACCCATTTGTGCATGTGTGTGGTATTATGATGTTTAGCTTGGTATTACAAGTACTTGAGAGATATTATTTATATAGAGATAAAGGATGGTTCTACATTAGTCATGATTAGCTAAAGTTAGTCATAGCTAAGATAGAAGGGACCTTACTTTAGAGGAAGTAAAAACAATGAGCACCACTATTTTGGATTCTAGTGTGTTGACTTGGTATTATTCCTAGGTATTATTCCTAGGTTCCTTGGCTTTGAGGAAAGAGTTGAGAACTCTTGGGCCCGCAAGCCTTTTTGTTTTGGATTCTTCTATAGTCCAAGGATAGCCCATGTGAAGGAATCTTTGACTTAGTGGTTGGGTCAAGATAAGACCACATGCTTAGGGGAATATGCCTATGTGAATAGATATTCCTTTCTACTTTTTGACTTTACTTGACTTTTAGTCTAGTAACTTGAGTTACTACGGTAATAAGTAACTTTAGTGGGTAACTATTTCACAAGTATACAAACAAGGGGTGAGGAGGTACTCAACATCATTTCATTTGGAACTATCTCTCTCTCATTGAGTTGTCTAGTGAGCAATGTCTTGAGTCTTAGAGTGTTAGTCTTGGAGGAGTATGATGGAGTTGGGGTTCCTTGCCTTCTTAGTCCATGGTGTGCTACCATAATAACCATCAAAGGTTCATCTTGAGTGAAAGACAGGCTGGCTCACATTTTTGGTTCCGTTACCGAGACCTCTCTAAAAGGTAAGGTAATGTTCTGCGTTCAATTCTACATTATGCCAAAGGATGCTATGAGATCTCACTTGGAGAGAACATTTAGAGAGTAGATGGCTGAACTTATGTTAGAGAACCAAGATCCATTTCTATACTCTATAGTTCATTATGATGTCTTTGAGATGATTTTGTACATCTTATACACATGAGAGGATTTGGAGAGATTGTGTGAGGTGGATTGTAGATTTTGGGGATTAAGGTGATTTTGGGCAAAATCTCAAGTTTGAGATCCAAACTTGAAATTCTACACATGATAGCTTGGGTTATCTTTCAGTTAGCACACTTGATTTATTATGAGAGCTACTATGCACACTGGGCTAGAATTTTTGAAAGTTGATAGGGTAAATTGCTCCCGCAACTGCATGCTCTCTAGAAAATTGTACAGAGTGTGCGATTTCTTCAATTTTCAGTGAATTGTCCTAAAATTTCCAAGAAAATTAAGTGCATTGTATTCTACTTGATGCCACAAAAATTAGAGAGAGATCATTCTTGTGCAAGGAGTTATGAGCTTTTGAAGTTAGGGGGTGGTTTTTAGACCAAATCTGAAATATGTGTGCTGAATAGAAAGGTGTCTAGGCCAAATGGCTCCATGAAAAGATCTGAAATATTTCAAGGAGGGATGCCCTAGAGTTTTGATCAAGTGTATAAAATTTCAAAGGACTATCACATACAAGTTGAGAGATTTGAGTAAAATTGTGGAGAAGAGTAAATTCTGTAGTAAATTCTGAGTTGAGATCTCATGCATGAGGAGTTTGAGAGTAACAAAAAGCATGTTTGAGTGTTTAGATTCATCTTGGGAACATGGAGGGTAATCAAGAGTGGAAATTGAGACTATGTAAGATTCCCAAAGGGTTTGAGGTGATTGTAGAGGTGGATTTGAGGAAAAGAGAGTTTACAATAGAATTTGAAGAGAGTGTTGAGAGGATCCAAAAACCTATGCCATTTGGAGGAAAGAGTGAGTGTAAGTGCTTTCTATATGGAGAGAAGGGACATAAGGCAAGTTCATGTCCATTGACCTTTAAGAGCAAGAGATTGAGGGAAAGGAGAGGTTTACTTGACTTGGGTTTGCATGTTGGACCTTCTTCACCAAGATTGGGAGGGAGAAGATCTAAGACCAAGGAGTTGTGTGAGGTTTGTGGAGTGGAAGGACTTCCAAAAGGACATGAGTGTAGTGGAGTAAAAGCAATTTTGGAGACTTTGGTGAAAGATCTTGAAGAGAGTCTTAGTACAACTATAGACATACTACCACCTTCATCAGCTAGTTCTCAAGATTAGTGATGGAGATAATCTTTCAACTTATGGATAAACTATCTATGAGAGTTAGATTATTATGCACTCTAGGATTTGATGTTGCTATAGAAATCTTGGAGCAACCTGAACCTTTTGTGTTCCCTAGAGTGGTATTCTTAGATGGTGTTAGTCATGTATATACTCTATTAGTTATTGAGTGAGAGAAAAGAAAAGAGAAAAAGAAGAAAAAAGAATTTGAGAGAAAAGAAAGATAGTGAGTGATTAAGATGGGGAAACTTCTGGTTTTCTTTGGCAAGGATGGAGAAGATGTGGAGACCTTTGTGCAAGACTTCAAGAGAGCTTGCATAAGAAACAATGAGAGGAGGAAGAATGAGTGGGCCTCATTATGACCAGATTTCTTTGAGGATGCAACACTTACATGGTATGAGTCAGAATACCAAAAAGAGAGAGAGGAGAGATGGGGAAGAAGAGTCTTGGGAGAGTTTGACTTCAGCACTCATTGAGAACTTTCTCCCAGATGAGAGTTATGAGAGATTGACGAGTGAGGTTACCTTTCTCAAACAAGGAGATGGAGAGAAAGTGAGAGTCCATGTGGAAAGAGTGGAAGAGTCAGAGTCCAGATTTTGCATAGTGTTGAGGAAGGGTGAGGATGATGTAGAGATTACTGTGATTGGCATAGGGGCCATGCTCACCAAGAATTTTGGGAGAGGGTTGAGACCAAAAATTAGAAGCAAGATATGAGAAACCTTCTTCCAAGGTTGAAGCTATCAAGATCACAATTTGCATGGAGGAGAGTTTGGAAGAGGATGAGAGTGATTTGGTGGTGAAGGAGGTTGTGCATCCTCCTCAAGGCTACAAGTATGGTGGAACTCCTAATACTTTGGTGGCAAGGGTTGCACCACAAGTAGTATTTGCTCTAGTTCTTGCACCTCCACCAAAGGATCCACTTCAAACCATCACAAAACAACTTGTAGATCTCAAAACCAATGTGGTGCAACTATGGGAGAAGAGAGAGGTGGATCAGAATGTAGGGAGAGGGCCTAGGAGTTATGGAAAATATCCATATAGTGGAGGCCAACCAGCCAAAAATTTCAATGGTAGAAATTGTTTAGGTTGTGGAGGAAGAGGCCATATCCAAAGGAATTGCCCAAATTCCACTTACCATGGAAGAAGGGGTTATGAGGGAGCCAATAGAGGGAAAGAAGGAGGTAGTGAAATCCAAGTGGCTCCTTATCCAAACAAAGGTAAGGGGATAGCATCCATAGATATGGTTTAGAGCAAGTATGAGAAGGGAGAGTGCTCAAACTCCAAGGGTCTTAATTTGGAGCTCTTGGCACAAGAGAAGAAGAGAGCTCGTTTTGCAGAGGATGTTCACTCTTCTCAAGGATTTACTCCAAGCAAGGATAATCCTATGTCTACTAGGAGCACTCGCACCTCAACACCATCAACAACAAAGACTCCAAGGGAGAAGTTGGGTATGGAGTACTTCTTGATCTCAAAGCAACAATGGAACTACAATGTGTTGGAGGATGTTGGTAGTCACAAGGCTAACATCACAGTGGGCCAATTGATTGCTTTGAACCCTACCTTGAGAAAGGAGCTTAGAGGTGGTTTGAGTTCTACAAGGAGCAAGAGGAAGAAGAAGGCAAAAACTCCAATATCAATGGGGGTGGTGGATGCCAAGCCAACACTATGGGAGGCTTGTGAACATGCCTCCAAGATTGATGTGAGAGCAAATGGTCACAACATCAAGGATGCACTTGTTGATGGAGGATCAGCAGTGAATGCCATGTTAGAAAGGTTGATGAAGAAGTTGGGTATGATACACTCAAGACCTTCAACATTTATGGTGAGCATGGCAAACAAGCAACAAGTTCGACCAATAGGGGTGATGGATAAGGTGGTAGTTTCAGTTATGGGAGTTCAAAAACTCATGACTTTCCAAGTCTTGAAGGATTCAAGCTATGACTTACTTCTTGGGAGGCCATGGTTGAGAGCAGCACACACAACTGATTGATGGCACAAAGGGTACTTGAAAATTGGGCCATCAAACCATAGAGTCACGGTTCCTGTGACTAACACCACCAACACTTCATATTTAGATACACAATCTTCTGATTATTGGGAATCAGATTTTGAAGAAGGAGCTTCAGGTGTGGACACAAGCATGGAAGAGGAGACTTCTATGGAGGAGGATGAATCTGAATCTGATTCAGATGTGTATCCTTTGTGCGCTACGGATTTTGCACCTAAGCCAAAGGTTTTGAAGGACCTAGATAAATCACCATTGACACCTGAAGAGGTGAAGAGAGGGTTATCTCTCCTCAAGTATGGTCCAAATGTTAGCAAGGAGGAGAAGGTGAGATTTGAGGAGATTTTCCGCAAGTTCATCCATTTGTTTACTTTTAGTTACAAGGATTTGAAGGAAGTCACCTTGGAGGAGCATAAGATAGAGGTGGAGTCACATGCAAGACCAATCCACCAAAAGCAAAGTTGCATTAGCCCACCAATATCTTTGGTTGTGAAGGAGGAGATTTATAAGCTCAAGGAGGCTGGATTTATCTTTGAGGTAGAGAATTCAAAATGGGTGTCTCCAATTGTCATTGTGAAGAAAAAGAATGGTTAGCTTTGGGTATGTGTGGATTACAAGAAGCTCAATGCTGTTACCAAGAAGGACTACTACCCATTGCTATTAATTGATGAGATCTTGGAGGAGGTTGCAGGTCATGAGAGGTCAAGTTTAGGAGATGGTTAAAGTGGATATAACCAAATCAAGATTGCACCAGAGCATAAATAACTCACCATGTTCACCACACCTTGGAGAACTTATGCTTTCAAGGTCATGCCTTTTGGGCTTTGCAATGCTCCAGCCACATTCCAATGGTTCATGAACAAGGTATTTGAACCTTTCATTGGAAAATTTGTGAGAGACTTCATTGATGACTTTTGTGTCTATGGGAGCAAGGAGGAGCACTTTGAGTACCTAATCAAGGTCTTGCAACGTTTGGATGAGGCAAATGCATCACTCAACCCATAGAAGTGCATTTTTGGATGTGAAGAAGGTCTACTTTTGGTGCACATCATCTCCAAGGATGGAATAGTAGTTGATCATGAGAAGGTGAGGAAAATCTCAAACCTTCCATTCCCTTCAAGCTTGACAAAGTTATGCCAATTCTTGGGGATGGTTGGGTACTATAGAAGGTTCATCTTCTCATTTTCCAACAAGGCTTATGCATTTACCATCTACATGAAGAAGAGTGTAGATTACATGGTGATTTTGGAGGACAAGGAGGCTCTCAAAGCTTTTGAGGAGCTCAAGCAATCCCTTGTTGTAGCTCCAATTCTTGCTAAACCTAATTGTAGTAAGCCTTTCATCCTCTACATTGATGCTTCTAATGTAGCTATAGGATGCACTCTTAGTGAATTAGACCAAGATGGGCATGATCATCCAATAGCTTATGCTAGTAGGCAGATGGTTTCAATAGAAAAGAACTACTCTGTCATGGAGAGAGAAGGGTTGGCAGTGATCTTTGGTCTCAAGAAGTTTAGACATTTCTTGATTGGAGGGAAAGCCACCATTGTCACGAATCACAAGGTTTTGAAGTACATCTTCAACAAGCCTAATGTTGAAGGGAGACTCGCAAGGTGACGATACTCTTGTCTGAGTATGACTACACCATTGAGGATAGGCCAAGACAAAAACATGCAAATGCTGATTTGTTATCTAGAGCCTTTGATCATGATGGAGATGAGCCAATGGATGATTCCTTCCCGGATGAGGAGCTCATGACAATCTCAGTCACTCAAGAGGTTCCAATGGAGTACAAGGAGATTGTGGATTTTGTGACAAGAGGTAACTATCCAGAAGGGATGCATGCTAGGGAGAGGAAGGCCCTTGCATCCAGATCTAGACCTTACACAATGGTGGAGGATATTCTTTTACACCAAGGAGCAAATGGTCTACTTCAAAGAGCAATGGGTAAGGAAGAGTCTATCCTACTTATAAAGGAAAGTTTCATGAAGGTTTAGTGTGTGGAGGACACTTTGCAAGAAAGGTGATTGCTTTCAAGATTCTAGATGCAAGTTACCATTGGAGAGGAATTTTCAAGGATTATCTTAACTATTGCAAAACTTGTCATGTTTGTGAAGCTTTTGCTGGAAAGTCTTCATCCACTCCACCACTTAGACCAATTCCATTACTAGGACCTTTTGGGAAGTGGGGAATTGATTTTGTAGGTCCTTTCAATAGAACCCCAAGGAACAATTGGTACATTGTGGTAGTTACTGATTACCTTACCAATTGGGTTGAGGCTAGACCATTGAGGGACAATGGAGATGAACTTGGTAGATTTCTTTATGAATGCATTATCACTAGATTTAGATGCCCTTTGGAGTTGGTTTCTGATAGAGGAGGAGAGTTTATAGGAAGCATTACTATAGCCATGCTACAACATTTCTCTATCACACATAGAGTAACTAAATCCTAAAAGCCAAATTCCAATGGCTTGGCAAAGAGAACCAATCAGACCTTGTGCATGATGTTGGCCAAAGATGCAGAAATGGAAGGGCTAAACATCATTGAGACAAGAGGATTCATGCAGTTTTGTGGGAGTTAAGGACAACCATGAAGACTTCCACCAAATATTCTCCATTTCAATTGGTATATGGTATTGAGTCTACCCTACCTATTCACTTTGATCTTCCTACCTTCCAAAGCATTCATAAGAGATTGAAGAAAGCACAAGGAGGTGATGCAGAGAAGTCAAGGAAGGATCAACTCATGGAGTTGGAAGAGGTAAGAGCAGTTGCTATGGTTTGAGTGGAGCAAGCCCAAAGGAAACAAAAGGAGAGCTTTGACAAGAGGCAAGGCAAGACGAAGGTGGAGCTTTTCAAAGAAGGTTATTGGGTAATGTTGTTTGATTCCATTTGATTCAAGAGCGTTCAAAAGAAGTTTTTGCCTAAGTACTTTGGACCTTTTATAGTGGAGAAGGTGTGGGGCAATTACACCTATGATCTCAAGGAGTTGGGAGGAAAACACTTTGATAGGATTAACCATGATAAGTTGAAGATGTATCATAGAAGGTAGAGAAACCTTCACTTTGAGGACAAAGTGAAAAATTAGTTCAAGGGTAAATGTAATACACATTTGTGCATGTGTGAGGTATTATGATATTTAGCTTGGTATTACAAGTACTTGAGAGATATTATTTATATAGAGATAAAGGATGGTTCTACATTAGTTATGATTAGCTAAAGTTAGTCATAGCTAAGATAGAAGGGACCTTACTTTAGAGGAAGTAGAAAAGATGAGCGCCACTTTTCTGGATTCTAGTGTGTTGACTTGGTATTATTCCTAGGTGTTTGGCTTTGAGGAAAGAGTTGAGAACTCTTGGGCCCGCAAGCCTTTTTGTTTTGGATTCTTCTATAGTCCAAGGATAGCCCATGTGAAGGAATCTTTGACTTAGTGGTTGGGTCAAGATAAGACAACATGCTTAGGAGAATATGCTCATGTGAATGGATATTCCTTTCTACTTTTTGACTTTACTTGACTTTTAGTCTAGTAACTTGAGTTACTACGGTAATTAGTAACTTTGGTACGTAACTATTTCACAAGTATATAAACAAGGGGTGAGGAGGTACTCATCATCCTTTCATTTGCAACTATCTCTCTCTCATTGAGTTTTCTAGTGAGCAATGTCTTGAGTCTTGGAGTGTTAGCCTTGGAGGAGTATGATGGAGTTTGGGTTCCTTGCCTTCTTAGTCCATGGTGCGCTACCATAATAGCCATAAGAGGTTCATCTTGAGTGAGAGATAGGCCGGCTCACATGCTATGATAGCCAATCTTTGTTCCAATTGCTCAATCTAAGTAGTCATATTTGTATCAAAAGCAAGGGCATATATTGTACCAGGTGTGGGTTGTCTACCACCACCTCTATAACAATATAGGATTTACACACAAGTTAGTCAAGACTAATGAAGTAACAAATATGCCAAATTAGCCAAGAATTATAAGAATATTCTAAAAGGATCTAGGAAGCTACTTGGTACCTTCCAAGTAGCAAGTAATGTATATGCCAAGTGGTGACTTTTATGAGGAAATTTAATGGGAGCTTTCTAGCAAACTTAGCTTGCATGCCAAGTAGGTGGTTTATAGAAGGAGGTTTCTTGGGAAGCTTCCTGACTAACTTAGCTTGCATGTCAAGTAGGAGGCTTCTTGAGAAGCTTCTCGATTGACTTAACTTACACTCTAAGAAGATAACTTTTTGAGAAGCTTCCCTAGAGCCTTTTATTCTCTATAAATAGCAAAGCCCAAGCTCATACTTAGAATTTGGAGTTTCACTCATTCAAGAATCCCAATGTGATCTTCCATTCTCCTATTTCTCTCCTCAGTCTTTTGCACTGGTATTAGAAAATAATGATATGGATTGAAGTTAAGGACAACCATATCTTTTTCCTCCAAACCATTGGGATTTTCATGTCTATGTACTACCCAAGTATCATTTCATCATCTCACACTTTAGGTAGAATTTTGTAAATACAATCACCTTGTTTGATGAACCTTTGATACTTTTGATTGTAACTTACAGAGAATGGTGGACATATTTCATCTATGAATTAACCTAGATAGTTTGATAGAATAGTAGCTATGGTGGTAATGCTCAAAATTATCATTGCTATGTTATAAAAAATCAAGCACCTAACTCAATTATTGGAAAACAAAGACCATCAACGACAAGAGCATCTAGAGAGAGCATCAGTTTAAGAAGGAAAAAAGAAAATCTAATTTTCAATATCAAATGTATTTGAAGGCAAGAATCTACTTGATGCAATGGAGAATTTTGTGTTTAATTTTGAACTTTATTTTGAAATTACAAATCTTCAAGATGAACAAAGACAAATTCTCTTTGCTTTAACCCAATTGGATGGAGAGGCAAAACTATGGTGGCAATTCCAAGTGGAGCAAGCTACACAACAATTTGTTGCGCTGATCTTGATATAAGAAGAATTCAAGAACATAATAGTTAGGAGATTCCAAACTATAGATTCTACATAAGCCACATGAGATAGATTGGTAGAATTGAAGCACATTGGTTTTGTGAGAAGCTACATCACTCAATTCTAGAACATGATAATGCAAATTATAAATATATTGGAAGGTGAAGCTTTGGATCAATTTGTAAGGGGCATGAATTCACACACCAAATTGGAAGAGAAAGAGCCCAAACACTTGGAACCATGTAGTTTGCTAAGTGCTTTGATTCTTTGGTTGTGATAACTTGGTCTTGACTTCAACCTTCACAAAACCTACCAACACACTCTGCAAGGATAGAGGATTCAGAACCAATGGAGATTGATGTTGTCTAGTGAAGTCCACTTGGCATTGTAGATAGAGAAATATTGTAACAAATGGTAGTTTCTTTCATTGTTGCCAAATTGGATATTGCATTATTGAATGTTTATTCAAGAATTGGCGACCTTGACAAATTGCCCAGATAGAGTTAATGGGATGTGATGATCAAGAAAAAAAAGAATCTCAATAAGAGAGTTTGAGCTACCTATTGGGAACTTGATTAGTCCCAATGGGATTGAAGGCTCAACTTATGAAAGTTTACTTCACTTGCAAGGTATGATATTTGGTCATGGTTGTAAAATTTTGGTTAATTTTGGAAATTCAGAGAATTACATGTCCATGCAAGTAACAAGGGAATAAGGTATTCCTATCAAGCCAATAATTAGAAGTAGATTGATGATGGCAGATGGTAGAAAGTGTTTTGCATTCCATATCTCATATCTTGTTACATTCAAGATTGTGGAGGAGTATTTGGAGTGTATGAGGTTTGTAGTGGCACTTCTACACTATGCAATTTTTCTAGATTTGCCTTGGCTTGAATGTCACAAGGTTCAATTTGATTGGACCCGGTGACAAATTTAAGTACAATACCAAGATAAGAATTACCAATTAGGATTACCTTTGAGTAAGACAACTTAGTCAATCCCAAGATAGGAATTTTGTTAATAAAATAGCCATAGAGAAAGCTTTGAAGGAATATATTCTTATTTTTACAATGTGGATCAAACTTATTATGCATGGAGAATTTGATGAGAGCAAAAAGCCTCATCAAGCAATGGTTGATAAAATAATCCAAGAGTTTGTAGATATGTTTCTAAATAATCTACCAAAGGGGTTATCCTACCATTTTGGTATGCCCTTCAAGATTAGGTTATTGCCAAGTACTCTAATGAATAGACCAATCTATCAACTCTCACCAAAGGAGTTGGAAGAACTTCAAACAACACTAAAAGATTTGTTGGAGAAGGATTTGATAGACATAGTACATCCTCTTGGAAAGCACTTGTACTATTTGTCCCAAAGAAGGATGGAGGACTTTGGTTCTATATTGATTTTCATGACTCAATAACCAAACAATGAAGAATGCATATCCTTTGTCTCAAATTGATGACTTGCTAGATCAATTGAGTGGAGCACAATACTTCTCCAAGTTGGATCTCTGAAGTGGCTATTGATAGATTTTCATTGATAAAGAAAATGTGCAAAAGCCTTTTGCACAAGGCATGGGTATTTGAAATGGAGAGTTTTACCTTTTAGGCTCACCAATGCTCCAACAATCTTCATAGATCAGATGCATCAACTATTGGATGGTCTATTGGATTGGTACGTGATGGTGTTCTCCGATGATATTTTAATTTATAGCAAGACGGTGGTAGAACACATGAATCACATGTGAGAAGTCCTAAGACAACTACATCAATGAAATTTTTACTACAAGAAGTCAAAGTGTGCCTTTTGCCAAAGGAAGTTACCTTCTTGGATCATAAGATCTCATTGGAGGAGATCAAGATGGAAGAGGAGAACATCAAGGCCGTTACTAATTGGATTACTCTAAAGTATGCTATAGAAGTTTGGACATTTAATGGATTTGCAAGTTTTTACTAACAGTCATCCACTACTATGCTCATGTGACCGTTCCATTAACCAATCTCTTGGGGAGGATCTCAAGCTTCTAGTGGACCACCAAGCACAAAGAAACAATCCAAAAGCTGAAACATATGGTGCCTTCAAGACCCATTCTCCTACCATATGATCCTCAACTACCTTGAATGGTAGATTTCAATGCTTCTAACTTTGCCATTGGAGTTGTGTTGCAACAAGAATTTCCATATGGGTTACAACCCATTGCCTTTGTGTCTTGCCAACTAAATACCTCATAAAGGAACTACTTTGCTTGTGATCAAGAACAACTAGCAATTGTATATACCACCAAGGTATGGAGGTATTATATCTTGGCAAAACAAGAGTCACAAACTCATGTTGTAAACACTACATTGGGAGTACATGAAGAGTAGACATCATCAATAGGAGGAACAACTATAATTGTTTGATTTCAAACTTGACTTCAAATCCAGTAGGTTTTGTGTCATCTTCAATACCTTATCATAATGATTTTATTTGAGTGCTATTCCTCTCATCACAATAGCAATTACTACATTGATAATTGACTCAAATGTCCAAATTCAGTTTAGAATTACTTTACAACAACACCTCTTCTTTTAGATGAAATGAGGTCATCTTGCAGCACATGACAAGGAATAAAACACCTTCTCCTTCAAGGAAGGCCTTCTATTCTATGAGAATTGGATCTATGCTCCAACCAAAGGTGATCTAAGACTTGTGCGCCTTCAAGAAACCTGTAACAATATGGAGTTTAGCGACAAAGTTAGTTGGGCTTATGAAGGAGCAAATAAGACAAATTATCCTTGAATATTCTGGAAGTATCTAGGAAGCTTCTTGGGAAGCTTCTTGGCTAGCTTAGCTTGCACCTCAAGTAGTAGCTTCTAGAAAGAAGCTTCCAACTAGCTTAGCTTGCACGCCAAGTAGGCGGCTTCTAAAAGGAAGTTTCTTGAGAAGCTTCCTAGTTAACTTGGCTTGCACTCTAAGAAAGAGGTTTGAGGAAGCTTCTTGAGAAGCATCTTAAGGGCCTTGTATGCTACTTTTAAATACCAAAGCCAAAGCTCATGCTAGGCATTCAGAGTTTTCACTCATTCAAGTGTCCCAATGTGAGCTTCTATTCTCCTATTTCTCTCCTCGGTCTTGGTCTTTTACATTGGCATCATAGCAGGAATGGGATGGATGAGTTTATGGACCACCAAATCCACTTCCGCCAAACCATTGGGATTTTCATGTCCAAATATCACCCAAGCACCACTTCACACAATTCATCACCTCACACTTTGGGCAAGATTTTCTACATATGATCATCATGTCTAAGGAATCCTTGATACTTCCGGTTGTCACTTATGGACAAGGTGGACGTGTTGTATTTATGTGTTAATCAATTAGATAAATTGGGAGTAGTAGGATAGAGTAGTAGCTACGGCGGCAATACAGTACATTATCCTTGTGATGCAACAACAAATCGAGCACCTTACTTGATTATTGGATGAACAAGACCAACAACAATGAGAAAATATAGAAAGAGTGCTAGTCCGTGATAGAGAAGATCATATTCCAAAACCCAAGGTGTTTGAAGTTAAAATCTTCCAAGCACAATGGAGAATTTTGTATTTGATTGCAAGCGTTACTTCAAAGCCACCAATCTTCAAGATGAATGGAAATAGATTTTCTTGGCTTCTTGCCAATTGGATGGTGTGGCAAAAATTTGGTGGCAATTCCAAGTGGAGCAAGCTGAATGACAGATTGTTGCACCAATCTTGACATGGACAAAATTCAAGGATGCAATACTTGGTTGATTTCAAACTATAAATGCAACCCGAGCCGCATGAGATAAATTAGCAGAGTTGAAGCAAATTGGCTCAATAAGAGGCTACATCATACAATTTCAGAACATCATCATGCAAATTCCCAATGTACAAGAAGGAGAAGTTTTGGATCGATTTGTGCGGGGATTGAAGTCACAAACCAAACTGGAGGTGACCATGCGAGAACCACAAAACATAGAAGACGCCATGCAATTGGCTAAGCGCTTTCATTCCTTGGTTGCGACAACTTGGTCTCGACCTCAACTTACACCAAGCTTACCAGTACAGCACGCACGGGTGGAAGAAATAACACCAATGGAGATTGATGCTATCCAACGGATGTAGATAGATAAATATTACAATAAAATAGAGGTTGTTTTTATTGTCGCCAAGTTGGACATTGCATTGCTGAATGTCCACTTAGGAATGGACGACCTCAACAAGGTGCCCATATGGAGTTTGTGGAACTGAATGATCAAGGAAACAAAGAATCCCAATAGGAGATTTTGAGCCGCCTATTGGGAGCTTGATTAGTTCCAACGGGATTGAAGGCTTGACCTATGCAAGTTTGCTTCACTTGCAAGGTAGGATATCTAATCAGAGTTGTAGGATTTTGGTTGATTTTGGAAGTTCAAAGAATTACATGTCTATGCAAGTAGCAAAGGAATTGGATATTCTTATCAAGCCAGTGATTGGAAGTAGTATGATGATGGCGGATGGCAGAAAGGGTTCTACATTCCGCACCTTGCATCCTATTACCTTCAAGATTGGGAGGGAGTATTTGGAGTGTATGAGGTTTGTAGTGGCACCTCTACACTATGATATCAGTATGGGTCTACCTTGGCTTGAACGTCATAAGGTTCAATTCGATTGGACCCAACACTTAATTCAAATACAACACCAAGGTAGGAATTTTTGATTAGGTTGTTTGGCACCTCTAAGTAAGACACCTAAGAATAGTCAGTCCCAAGACGGGAAGTTTGCCAGGAAGGCAACCATGGAGCAAGCTTGGAAGGGAGATAAGTCCCTAGTTGTAATACTCTGAGAACAAGAGAAGAGAGAAAACACAAATTACACACTCAACATTCGGTGCCTCAAAGGAGCACCTTCTCTTTATTATATAGACAAAGAAGATCTCTTCCAAGGAAGCTCCACCATAGAATTAGGCACACAGATAGGTTACATGTCATAAAGCTCCACCCTAGGATTACTTACTTGGATGGGTGACATGTTGGTCTAGGTCCTATCTGGTTGGTCAAACAAACTTTGACCGGAGAGAATCTTTTAGAGAATCTTCCTATAGGAGTCTCAGAACCACTTGAGTAAGGTACCATTGGAAAGCTCTCAACAAGACAAACCAAGGGGGAGGGAGGGCCAACCTTTTCTCCACGGGGGGGAATCTGCACATTTTTGAGGCCTAATTCATCTATTTAGGCCTCTAAAATTGCCTTCAAAGATTTCATGCATATTTTGGTTCCTACTCTATTAGTAGAAGTCCCCTTTTGGTGATACTTCTTTCTGATGTGTTTAGTCCATCATGTGTGTAACATCCTTCTAAATTTTACCAAACCAATTTTCACCTTTAAATCATATGTCTAGCTATTGGTTCTAAGGTTCTCAAGTCTATTTTGGTTTCTACTCTATTAGTAGAAGTACTCTTTTGGTGATACTTCTATTTGATCTATTTTGACCATCATGTATAACATCATTCTAGATCTTATCAAAACAAATTTCACCTTTAGATCATATGGCTAGCTTGTGGTATTACACTAGAAGAGAAGTTTGTTAGTAAAGCAGCCATAGAGCAAACTTTGGAGGAAGATAAGTCTATATTCACGATGTAGATTAAGCCAATTGTACAAGAACAATCTATCGGGGGCCAAGAGCCTCATCAAGCAATGGTTGATTGGATAGTTCAAGAGTTTGCGGACGTGTTTTTGGATGATCTGCCAAAGGGATTACCCTCCGATCAAGGTATGCCCTTCAAGATCGAGTTATTGCCAAGAAGTACTCCAATGAGTAGACCAATCTATCGGCTCTCACCAAAGGAGTTGGAGGAGTTGCAAAAAACATTGATAGGGTTGTTGGAGAAGGACTTCATACAACATAGTACCTCTCCTTGGGGAGCATCAGTACTATTTGTTCTAAAGAAGGATGGAGGACTTTGTTTTTGTATTGATTACCATGGGTTCAATAAGCAAACCGTGAAAAATGCATATCCCTTGCCTCGGATCAATGACTTGCTTGATCAACTAAGTTGAGCATGCTACTTTTCCAAGTTGGATCTTCACAACGACTATTGGCAAATTCCTATTGATAGAGAGGATGTGCAAAAGACTGCCTTTTGTACAAGGTATGGGCATTTTGAGTGGAGAGTTCTACCCTTCGGACTCACTAATACTCTAGCAATCTTCATGGATTAGATGCATTGGGTGTTGGATGGACTATTGGATCGGTCCATGGTGGTGTTCTTGAATGATATCTTAATTTATAGTAAGAGAGGGGTGAAACACGTGAATCATGTGCAAGAAGTCCTAAGACAACTACGACAATGGAAATTTTACTATAAGAAGTCAAAGTGTGCCTTTTGGCAGAAGGAGGTTACCTTCTTGGGTCATAAGATCTCATCAGAGGGGATCAAGATAGAAGAAGAGAAAATCAAGGCCATTACTGATTGGCCAACCCCAAAGGATGCTATAGAAGTACGGGCATTCAATAGATTGGCCAGTTTTTACCAACGGTTCATCCACTATTATGCTCATGTGGGTGCACCATTGACTGACCTCTTGGGAAAGAACTCGAGCTTCTAGTAGACCACCAAGCATGAAGAAGCATTCTATAAGTTAAAGCATATGGTGTCTTCAAGACCCATTTTTCAACCATATGATCCTCAACTAACTTGTGTGGTTGATTTTGATGCTTCTAACTTTGCAATTTGGAGCCGTGCTTTAACAAGAATTCCCAAATGGACTCCATCCCATTGCCTTTGTGTCTTTCTGACTCAATAAGGCTGAACAAAACTACTCTACTTGAGATTGAGAACAATTTGCAATGGTATATGCCACCAAGGTACGGAGGCACTACCTCTTGGAGAAACAAGTGATCATGCAAACTGATCACAAACCATTGTTGCAGACCTTATACTTGGAACACATGAAGAGTCGACATCATTGACAAGAAGAACAACTACAACTATATGACATCAAACTTGAGTATAAACCAGGTTGGTTCCATGTCATCCCTGATGCTTTATCACAACGATCTGATTTGAAGTCTTTTCCTCTCATCACATCAGCAATTTCAACAATGTCAGTTGACTCGAAGGTCCAAAACAAGTTTCAATCAGCTCTACACAAAGATCTCTTCTTCCAAATAGTACATGGTCGCCTTACCGCATGCAATAAGGAGTATAACACCTTCTCCATCAAGGAGGGCCTATTATTCCATGAGGACTGGATCTACGTTCCAACTAAAGGTGATCTTTGACTTGTGCGCCTTCAAGAAGCCCATGATTTACCCATTGCTGGTCACATGGGTGTGGACAAGACCTTGAGTACACTCCAACATCAATAATGGTGGCCCAACATGACACAAGATGTTCAAGAATTTGTCTGATCATGTGAGAGCTGCCAACGTTACAAGGCTAGCAACCAAAAGCCAAGTGGACTCCTTCAACCTCTTGTTGTTCCATTTGCTCGTTGGGAGCATGTGAGCTTGGATCTCATCACATCCTTGTCAAAGACAAGTCAAGGACACATTGCAATTGTGGTGTTTGTAGATAAGCTTAGTAAGCAAATCCACTTAGCACCAACCTGTGATACCGTGGATGCTCCAACCTTAGTGCAAATCTACTTCGACAATGTCTTCAAGCATCATGGGATGCCACGTGTACTTGTCTCCAACCGTGATCCTTGAGTTACCAAGAAGTTTTGGCAAGCACTCTTCCAGATACTCGGCACCAAGCTTGCTTTGTCCACGGCCTATCATCCTCAAATTGATGGACAAACCAAACATGCAAATGGTATATTGGAGGATATGTTACGTGCCTCATAAACTTGCCCCTAATTGGATAGGACTCTTTGATATCACCCAAATTGTCTCTCTTGTTGCTTATCGACTTGCCTTGCCTTGTCATATGCGTATCCATCCTATCTTTCATGTTTCCAAGTTGAAATCCTTTGTTCCTAACCCCTCTTCCTTTTCCTCTTGAGTCCAACCTCTCCCTCTTCCTGTCCCTATCAATGATCATGAGGAGTACAAAGTTGATTTATCCTTGCCCGTTGCCATATTCAACAAGGCCCTCGCCAACATACAGAGTATAAGGTCCTTTGGAAAGGGTATCCCCTTCATCATGCCACATGGTAACCTCTTTCTTACCTTCAGAATGTACAGACGGCCATCTTGGAGTTTGAAGCTTCACTGGCAACAAGGACATCACCAACTAGCTGTGGGAGAATATATAAAAATATAGAGTTTAGCGACAAAGTTAGTTGGGCTTACAAAGTAGCACATAAGACAAATTAGCCTAGAATATTCCAAAAGTATCTAGGAAGCTTCTTAGGAAGCTTCTTGGCTAGCTTAGCTTGCACCTCAAGTAAGTAGCTTCTAGAAGGAAGCTTCTAGAAGTTTCTAACTAGCTTAGCTTGCATGCCAAGTAGGTAGCTTCTAGAAGGAAGCTTCTTGAGAAACTTCCTAATTAACTTGGCTTGCACTCTAAGAAAGCGGCTTGAGGAAACTTCTTGAGAAGCTTCTCAAGGGCCTTGCATGCTACCTATAACTACCAAAGCCAAAGCTCATGCTAGGCATTTGGAGTTTTCCCCCATTCAAGTGTTCCAATGTGAGTTTCCATTCTCCTATTTCTCTCCTTGGTCTTGGTCTTTTACAAAACCTATGACTTACCAATTGCTGTTCATATGGGTGTGAACAAGACCTTGGGTACCCTACAATCCAATGGTGGTGGCCCAACATGCCACAAGAGGTTTGACAGTTTGTTGGATCTTGTGAGAGTTGTCAATGCAAAAAGACCAATAACAAAAAATTGAGGGGACTCCTTCAACCACTTCTCATCTCATCTACTTGATGAGAACACATGAGCATAGATCTCATCACATCCTTGCCCAAGACAAAGCAATGTCACACAACAATAGTGGTGTTTGTAGATAAGCTTGGCAAGCAAATCTATTTGGCACCAACCTTTGATACAATAGATACTACAACATTGGCCCAAATCTATTTTGACAATGTCTTCAAGCATCATGGGATGCCTTGTGTACTCATCTCTGATCGTGACTCTTGATTCATTGAACATTTTGACAAGCACTCTTCTAGCGACTCGGCACCAAGCTTGCATTGTCCACGACGTATCATCTTCAAGCCAATGGACAAACCAAACATGAAAATGGCACCTTAGAGGATATGCTTTGTGCCTTTGTCAACATTCACCATACCAACTAGGATGAATGTCTTGCAACTATTGAGTTTGCCTACAATAACTCCAAGTAGGCAAGCACCGGATTCTCTCCCTTCTTCTTTAATTTTGGCCAAGATCCAATTGTTCCAAATTCCATTCTTTCTCTTGCTCAATCTCATGTCCCTCCTACTTCTACCTTCTTGCAATATCCCAATCCTTGTAATAAGCCAAATCTCATCTCTTGTTGCTTAAAATTGTCAAAAACAATACATGGTCTAACATCATCATGATCTCACCTTTCAACTTGGTGATAAGGTCATGCTTTATTCTAGTAACTTCCACCTCTCACTTGATACTCAAGTTTGTAAACTTGCTCCTATTGGATAGGACCATTTGATGTCACCCAAATCATTTCTCTTGTTACTTATTGACTTGCCTTGCCTTGCACTAACATATGCAAATCCACCCTATCTTTCATATTTCCAAGTTAAAACCC
This sequence comes from Lunularia cruciata, assembly GCA_948567375.1. NCBI lineage: Eukaryota > Viridiplantae > Streptophyta > Marchantiopsida > Lunulariales > Lunulariaceae > Lunularia > Lunularia cruciata. The sequence goes on along the minus strand of OX419762.1, from coordinate 31,874,745 downwards.
TTTGTTTCTAATCCATCTTCCTTTTTCTCTTGTATCCAATTGCTTCCTCCTCCTGTCCCTATCAACAATCATAAGGAGTATGAAGTTGATCATATCCTTGCATGTTGCAACATTCAACATGTTTGCCAACAACATATTGAGTACAAAGTCTTTTGGAAAGGGTATCCCCTTCATGATGCTACTTGGAACCACTTTCTCATCTCCACAATGCACAAGCGGCCACCAAGATTTTGAAGCTTCCATGGTGACGAGGACATCACCAACTAGCCATGGAGGAATATGTAACAATATGGAGTCATCCATATTATTACTATATTGTTACTTATAAATTAGTTGAGACTAACAAACTTTCAAATAGGCTAAATTAACCAAGAATTATAAGAATATTTTAGAAGCATCTAGGAAGCTACTTGGTACCTTCCAGTTATTGGGTAATTTTTATGTAAACTGGTAGCTTCTAGGCAGAAGCTTCTTAGGAAGCTTCATGGCTAACTTAGCTTGCATGCTAAAAAAGACCGAATCCGAGGAGAGAAATAGGAGAATAGAAACTCACATTGGGACACTTGAATGAGGGAAAATTCCAAATGCTTAGCATGAGATTTGGCTTTGGTATTTATAGGTAGCATGCAAGGCCCTTGAGAAGCTTCTCAAGAAGCTTTCTCAAGCCACTTTCTTAGAGTGCAAGCCAAGTTAAATAGGAAGCTTCTCAAGAAGCTTCCTTATAGAAACAGCCTACCTAGCGTGCAAGCTAAGCTACTTGGAAGTTTCTAGAAGCTTCCTTCTAGAAGCTACTTACTTGAGGTGCAAGCTAAGCTAGCCAAGAAGCTTCCCAAGAAGCTTCCTAGATACTTCCGGAATATTCTAGGCTAATTTGTCTTATGTGCTACTTTGTAAGCCCGACTAACTTCATTGCTAAACTCCATATTGTTACATATTCTCCCACCATTAGTTGGTGACGTCCTCTTTTCTAGTGAAGCTTTGAATTCCTGCATGTTTGTCTGTGCATTCTGGAGGTGAGAAAGAGGTTCCCAGGTGGCATCATGAAGGGGATACCCTTTCCAAAGGACCTTGTACTCTGTATGTTGGTGACGGCCTTGTTGAATATTGCGACATGCAAGGACACAATCAACTTTGTACTCCTCATGATCATTGATATGGACAGGAAGAGGGGGAGGTTGGCCTCTAGAGGAAAAGGAAGAGGGGTTAGGAACAAAGGGGTTCAACTTGGAAACATGAAAGACATGATGGATATGCATGTAACAAGGCAAGGCAAGTCGATAAGTAACAAGAGAGACAATTTGGGTGATATCAAAGAGTCCTATCCAATTAGGGGCAAGTTTACAAACTTGGGTATCAAGTGGGAGAGGAAGGTTACTAGAGGGTAAAAAGACTTTATCACCGACTTCAAAGGTGAGATCACGATGATGGTGGTCCGTATATTGTTTTTGGCGATTTTGAGCAACAAGGAGGTGAGACTTGGCTTGTTGGAGAGATTCGGATATAGTGGTCAAGAATGAGGAAGTATGAGGAACTTGAGATGGAGGGGGAGCAAGAAGAGAATTTGGACCAAGCGGATCTTGGCCAAAATTGAGAAAGAAAGGAGAGAATCCGGTGCTTGCCTGTTTGGAATTGTTGTAGGCAAATTTTGTAACGGCAAGACATTCATCCCAATTGGTATGGTGTACATTGACAAAGGCACCCAACATATCCTCCAATGTATGATTTGCACGTTTGGTTTGTCCATCAATTTGAGGATGATAGGCCGTGGACAAAGTAAGCTTGGTGCCGAGTATCTCAAAGAGTGCTTGCCAAAACTTCCTGATAAATCAAGGATCACGGTCGGAGATGAGTACGCATGGCATCCCATGATGCTTGAAGACATTGTTAAAGTAGATTTGCGCTAAGGTTGGAGCATCCACGGTGTCACAGGTTGGTGCCAAGTGGATTTGCTTACTAAGCTTATCCACAAACACCACAATGGCGGTGTGTCCTATAACACCCATTTGTGCATGTGTGTGGTATTGTGATATTTAGCTTGGTATTACAAGTACTTAAGAGATATTATTTATATAGAGATAAAGGATGGTTCTATATTAGTCATGGTTAGCTAAAGTTAGTCATAGCTAAGATAGAGGGGACTATACTTTAAAAGAAGTAGAAAAGATGAGCACCACTATTTTGGATTTTAGTGTGTTGACTTGGTATTATTCCTAGGTGTTTGGCTTTGAAGAAAGAGTTGAGAACTCTTGGGCCCGCAAGCCTTTTTGTTTTGGATTCTTCTTTAGTCCAAGGATAGCCCATGTGAAGGAATCCTTGACTTAGTGGTTGGGTCAAGATAAGACCACATGCTTAGGGGAATATGCCCATGTGAATGGATATTCCTTTCTACTAATTGACTTTACTTGACTTTTAGTCTAATAACTTGAGTTACTATGGTAATTAGTAACTTTGGTACGTAACTATTTCACAAGTATATAAACAAGGGGTGAGGAGGTACTCATCATCCTTTCATTTGCAACTATCTCTCTCTCATTGAGTTTTCTAGTGAGCAATGTCTTGAGTCTTGGAGTGTTAGCCTTGGAGGAGTATGATGGAGTTTGGGTTCCTTGCCTTCTTAGTCCATGGTGCGCTACCATAATAGCCATCAGAGGTTCATCCTGAGTGAGAGACAGGCCGGCTCACAGTCCTTATTTTGTCTTTGGCAAGGATGTGATGAGATCCAAGCTCACATGCTCCCAACGAGCTGATGGAATGGCGAGCGGTTGAAGGAGTCCACTTGGCTTCTGGTTGCTGGCCTTGTTACATTGGTAGCTCTCACACGATTGAACAAATTCTCAAACATCTCGTGTCATGTTGGGCCACCATTGTTGAAGTTGGAGGATACCCAAGGTCTTGTCCACACCCATGTGACCAGCAATGGGTAAATCATGGGCTTCTTGAAGGTGCACAAGTCGAAGATCACCTTTGGCTAGAACATAGATCCAGTCCGCATGGAATAGAAGGCCTTCCTTGAAGGAGAAGGTGTTTTACTCCTTGTCACCTGTTGTTAGATAACCATGTACCATTTGGAAGAAGGGATCTTGTTGTAGAGCTAACCGAAACTTGTTATGGATCTTGGGGTCAATTGATACCGTTGTAATTGCTGCCGCGATGAGAGGAAGAGACTTCAAATCAGGTTGTTGTGATAGAGCATCAAGGATGACATGGAATTGACATGGTTTGTACTCAAGTTTGATGTTAAACAATTGGAGTTGCTCTTCCCATTGATGATGTCGACTCTTCATGTGCTCCAGGTGTAAGGTCTGCAACAATGGCTTGTGGTTAGTTTGCATGATCACTTGTTTCCCCAAGAGATCAGTCAATGGTGCAGCCACATGAGCATAATAGTGGATGAACCGCCGGTAAAAATTGGCCAATCCATTAAATGCCTCTACTTTTGTAGCATCTTTTGGGGTAGGCCAATCAGTAATAACCTTGATCTTCTCTTCTTCCATCTTGATCCCCTCTGAGGAGATCTTATGACCCAAGAAGATAACCTCCTTTTGCCAAAAGGCACACTTCGACTTCTTATAGTAAAATTTCATTGTCATAGTCATCTTAGGACTTATCGCACATGATTCACATGTTCTGCCTTTGTCTTGCTATAGATTAAGATATCATCCAAGAACAGCACCACTAACCAATCCAATAGTCCATCCAACACCCAATGCATCTGATCCATGAAGACTGTTGGAGCATTAGTGAGTTTGAAAGGTGAAACTTTCTACTAAAAATGCTCATATTTTGTGCAAAAGGCATTGTTTTGCAGATCCTCTCTATCAATCGGAATTTGCCAATAGCCGCTGCAAAGATCCAACTTGGAAAAGTAACGTGCTCCACTTAGTTGATCAAGCAACTCATTGATCCAAGGTAAGGGGTATGCATTCTTCACGATTTGCTTATTGAGCACATGGTAATCAATACAAAAACAAAGTCCTCCATCCTTCTTTGGAACAAATAGTACCGGTGCTCCCCAAGAAGAGATACTATGTCGTATGAAGTCCTTCTCCAACAACTCGGTAGTGTTGTTCGCAACTCCTCCAACTCCTTTGGTGAGAGCCGATAGATTGGTCTACTCATTGGAGTACTCCCTAGCAATAACTCAATCTTGAAGAGCATACCTCAATCAAAGGGTAATCCCTTTGGCAGATCCTTCGAAAACATGTCCGCAAACTCTTGAACTATCCAATCAACAATTGCTTGATGAGGCTCTTGGCCTTCCTCATATTGTTCTTGTGCCATCGGCTTGATCCACACTGCAAATACAGACTTATCTTCCTCCAAAGCTTGCTCTATGGCTGCTTTACTAACAAACTTCCCTTCCAGGGACTCATCTCTCTTTCCAAGCTTGCTCCATGGTTGCCTTCTTGGCAAACTTCCCATTTGGTGTAATACCAAGAGCTAGCTATATGATCTAGATGTGAAATTCGGTTTGGTAACATCTAGAATGATATTATACATGATGGTCAAAATAGATAAGACAGAAGTATCACCAAAAGAGTACTTCTACAAATAGGGCAGAAACCAAAATAGACTTGAGAACCTTAGAACCAATAGCTAAACATATGATTTAAAGGTGAGAATTGGTTTAAGGCAATTTCGGAGGCCTAAATAGATGAATTAGGCCTCAAAAATGTGCAGGTTTCCTCCCCCCCCCAATTGGAGGAAAGGCCGGCCTTTCCCTCCCCCCTGCTTTGTCTTGTCAAGAGCTTTCCAATGGTACCTTACTCACGTGATTTTGAGATTCCTACAAGAAGATTCCCTAAAAGATTCCCCCCAGTCAAAGCTTGTTTGACCAACCAGATAGGACCTAGACCAGACATGTCACCCATCCAAGAAGTAATCCAAGGGTGGAGCTTGCTGACATGTCACCTATCTGTGTCCCTAATCCTATGGTGGAGCTTCCTTGGAGGAGATCCTCTTTGTCTATATAATAAAGAGAAGGTGCTCCTTTGGGGCATCGAATGTTTGAGTGTGCAATCTATGTTTTCTCTCTTCTCTTGTCCTCAAAGTATTACATCTGGGGACTCATCTCCCTTTGAGGTTTGCTCTATGGCTACCTTCTCAATAAACTTCCCATCTTGGGACTGACTATTCTTAGGTGTCTTACTCAAAGATGCCAAACAACCTAATCGGAAATTCCTACCTTGGTGTTGTACTTGAAATTGTCATCTGGTCCAATCAAATTGAACCTTATGACGTACAAGCCAAGGTAGACCTAGGATGATATCATAGTGTAGAGGAGCCACTACAAACCTCATACACTCCAAATACTCCTTCCCAATCTTGAAGGTAACAGGATGCGAGGTGCGGAATGCAGAACCCTTTCTACCATCCACCATCATCAAACTACTTCCAATTACTAGCTTGATAAGAATACCCAATTCCTTTGCTTCTTGCACAGACATGCAATTCTTTGAACTTTCAAAATCAACCAAAATCTTACAACCCTGATTAGATATCTTACCATGCAAGTGAAGCAAACTTGCTTAGGTCAAGCCTTCAATCCCATTGGAACTAATCAAGCTCCCAATAGGCGGCTCAAAATCTCCTACTGGGATTCCTTGTTTCCTTGATCATTCTGCTCCACAACCTCCACTAGGGCAACTTGTTGAGGTCGTCCATACTTGAGTGGACATTCAGCAATGCAATGCTCCACTTGGCGACAATAAAAACAACCACCATTTTGTTGCAATTTCTCTCTATCTGCCATGCCAAGTGGTGTTTGTTGAATAGCATCAATCTCTATGGGTGTTGGCTCCTCCACTTGTGTGTGGTGTATTGGTAGGCTCTGTGGAGGTCAAGGTCAAGACCAAGTTGTTGCCACCAAGGAATCAAAACGTTTGGCCAATCGCATGACTTCCTCCAAGTTTTGTGGCTCTTGCATGGTTACTTCTAATTTGGTTTTCACCTTCAAGCCCCTCACAAATCAATCCAGAGCTTCACCTTCCAATATATTTGGAATTTGCATGATGGTGTTTTGGAACTACGTGATGTAACTTCTTATAGAGCCAATTTGTTTCAACTTTGCCAACTTATCCCGTGTAGCTCGTGTGGCATTTATAGCCTGGAATCGATTAATTATTGCACTCTTGATTTCTGCCCATGTCAAGATTGCTGTAACAATTTTTCATTCAGCTCGCTCCACTTGGAATCTCCACCATAGTTTTGCTACTACATCCAATTGGCTAGAAGCCAAGAGAATCTATTTTTGCTCATCTTGTAGATTTGTAGCTTCAAAATAACGTTCACAGTCAAACATAAAATTCTCCACTACACCCGGGAGATTCTTGCCTTCAAATACTTTGGGTTTAGGGAATCTGATACAATCTTCTCCTTCTCAAATCGGTACCCTCTCTACATGCTCTTGTCGTCAAAGATCTCGTTCATCCAACACTTGAGTAAGGTGCTCGATTTGTTGTTGCATAGCAAGGATAACATCAGGTATTGCCGCCATGGTTGCTACTCTATCACTCCAACCCTAATCTTTCTAATTTATTAACACATAGAAAAAGCATGTCCACCGTTCTCCATAAGTTACAACCGGAAGTATCAAGGGTTCCTCAAATATGGTAAACATATGCAGAAAATCTTGTCCAAAGTGTGAGGTGATGAATTGCATGAAGCAATGCTTGAGTAGCACTTGGACACGGAAATCCCAATAGTTTGGTGGAAGTGGATTTGGTGGTCCATAAATTCCATCCATCCCATTCATGCTCTGATACCAATGTAAAAGACCGAATCCAAGGAGAGAAATAGGAGAATAGAAACTCACATTGGGACACTTGAATGAGGGAAAACTCCAAATGCCTAGCATGAGCTTTGGCTTTGGTATTTATAGGTAGCATGCAAGGCCCTTGAGAAGCTTCTCAAGAAGCTTCCTCAAGCTGCTTTCTTAGAGTGCAAGCCAAGTTAATTAGGAAGCTTCTCAAGAAGCTTCCTTCTAGAAGCTGCCTACTTGGCATGCAAGCTAAGCTAGTTAGAAGCTTCTAGAAGTTTCCTTCTAGAAGCTACTTACTTGAGGTGCAAGCTAAGCTAGCCAAGAAGCTTCCCAAGAAGCTTCCTAGATACTTCCGGAATATTCTAGGCTAATTTGTCTTATGTGCTACTTCATAAGCCCAACTAACTTTGTCACTAAACTCCATAGTGTTACACATGCCAAGTAAGTGGCTTCTAGAAGGAAGCTTCTTGGAAAGCTTCCCGACTAGTTTAGCTTGCATGCCAAGTAGGTGACTTCTAAAAAGAAGTTTCTCAGCTAGTGTAGATTACACTATAAGAAGACAACTTTTAAGAAGTTTCATGAGAAGCTTCTCAAGAACCTTGTATATTCTCTATAAATACTAAAGCCCAAGCTTATGCTAAGCATTTGGAGTTTCTCTCATTCAAGAATCCCAATATGTGATATTCTACTCTCCTATTTCTCTCCTTGGTCTTTTACAACCTCTACCACCTCATCTTCCATGACTTGGAGCTCCTCTACCACTTTCCATAGTAGCCCTTACCATTCTGTAATTCTAGGTGAAGGTCAAAGCATTGGTCACTTGTGTGACCAAATTTGTGGAACTGGTCACACTATCTTTATGTTGGGTGTGTTGCCTTAGATGTATCATGTCTATTGCCCTAAGTGCACTCTCTCTTGTGGTGAGGTCAACCACAAGTCCAAAAAGCAACACCACCACTCATTGGTTATTACCCAAAAATGAAGTTAAGGGTCTAGCTACACTAGGCTCTCCACTCTCTCTATAAGATTTGGGTTGTCCACTCTACACTCAGAGGCCAACTCAATGTGATGCAGTTTGTTACACTCTTGAAGAAGTCACAACTGTGAATGAGGTCTCTCTACCAAATGCAAATGGCACCACTCTCTCTTCCATCATGTTAAACTCAATGTGATCTACTAAACTAAAGATCACCACCAAAGTAAATGAGGTAGCTTGTAACAATGTAACATCATGTACTCTACATCGCAACTCCTTGTCCAAAATCTAGACTGCTTGGGCCTCAATAACTCCCTAGGTGAAACTAATCAACTATCTCATGTAAGTGTATGTTTTGCATAGGCTCTTCCCAACCTCTTGTTGGAGCTCTTGCAAACTATTCATCTTGTCATTTCGCACTCCCTGGTAATTCTACCTCAAACATTGAAAGAACTCCACCATGGGGGTTAAACACCGGTATTTGGACCACCTCCTACACTGGTCCCTATTTTTAGACAAGGCGAACTATATTTCTTTCCCAAACCTTCTACATCATCAGTTTCAGTTTCTTCTCTCATTACTGTCCATTTAGTTTGTGTGTTTATCGCTAAAACGTTGCCTTGAGTAAGGGAATCCGCGAAACAAAGAGAGTACTTGAGATTATCCAAAAAATACGATAGTTCCGCAATTTTGGTCCTAAGTTATCTATTTTTCTTGCTTTTGTGTATGCTTTGACTTGAAAACCTATATCGAATAGGCATCGTTATCAGTATATTACTGATCCTTGTAATGATACAAGTTCATGTTCGTGGCTCAAATAACCAGACCCAAAATATCTGGACATGACTTAACTCTATATGGTGACTTGTAACTATCTCTATCAAGGTGCTCTAGACTCCATCAAAGTTTAAAATTCCGCTACTAACACTTTAGGTGTGTATTTTTTGGCCTTATTGTTCATTGGAGGTATCGTGCCAAAAGGATTAATATTAAAACCAGAAGGAAAAAAAAGAAAGGAACACAAAGCACCCAGGAATGCAAAAGGGGACCCAAAGGAAAAGGCTAACATCCGATGCAAAACTAGTGTGCGGCAGAGGAACAATAACCCAAGCGTATCTACGTATCTACCCAAGCGTACTAGGGGTACAGTAGAAGTTGAGAGTTACCACAGAAACTTATTGAAAAGAGATCCTCCAAACGCCGTCGTCTTTGACCAGACAAGGAGAGTGAGGGTTATGGAGGATGACAACATTTCGTTTGAGCTACATCTTTAATGTTCAAAACGATCGGACGAACTTAGCAACCAGTTCGAAGCCGACGATAAAGACCTTAGCTACTCATTGCGCCGATAGTTCGCCTCATTGCGTACTGATTACGCTTGGTTCCGATTTCTGAACAACGCTCTACTACTAAAATAGCGAAGTCGAGCGTACGAGCTAAGTCGTCTCTAAACGCGCCTATCTCAAGAAACACAAGACGTTTTCGACACTGCCCCTATCGTGGGGAACTTTCGTGACTGCAATGCTTGTCAGGAATATCGAACGCGGTTGCTCTGACACTCCGACAAAGTTCAATATGGTGAGACAAGAATCAGACAGCTTCGAGCGAGGTGAGGTAAAAGACAAAAGGAAGCAGGTTCCAAGCACCTTCACGACAGCTTCCTCATCAGCTAAAATTAAAGCATGCCTAATTACTGCACCATTTGTAGAGAGGAAGAGTTCCGGTACTACCTGAGGCCTCCCATAATCTCATTGGTGACTTCCGGTTTTGACTTGGCCCATGCTTCGCCTTCAAACATGGGGGTTTGAACAGGAACTGGTTCAACACAGTATAGGCCGTGCGTGTTTTGACGACGACTGAAGAGAGCGCAGTCGTCGTCAACCATGGCCCACAGTAGACTTTGAATGTCAGGAGCCAGGGGTCCGAGATTTAAGCGCTGGTCTCGCATAGATATATTGAACCCATGCGAATGTTGTAGTCATTCAGTTGTCTCCGAGCAACTGCTACAAGGTTTCTCTTTCCTCTATCCCTCCGTCTCGAAAGCATTCTAAAAGCGTTCTCGAATCGCAGACTCTTTCTTAAGTATTTTCAACCGGCTCTCCAGATTGCGGAACATTGAATTCAGATTGCTCAACACTTATCCTCCAGTGTTGTCAGGGGTTCTTCAGGTTCTTCAACAACTTGAACTGATTTGAAACCAATCGACTGCCGAGCTGAATTTTACTTCTGGACGAAGTCAACTTTCTCACAATGGCCAGCTTCAATGACGTTTTCGGATACGAATCAAACCCAGCTTGGCTCACGGCCTGCCAAGATGAGGAATTTGAGGAATGCGAGCTCCAGCTGATTTCCGCCATCGGAGTATCTTGTCACAATGATTTCAGTTTCCGTGCTGCAGGCACAAAAGTCTTTGGTGCCAACGGGGTCGAGTGCCATCTCGTGAAGTTCGCATCTATGAGTGAATGAGTGGTGACATCAACAGGGGTAACTAATCAAATCAATGCATGAATCCTAAGATGGGAAGTATCGAACCGGATGATACGCATGTTCCATTTTACAGAGTCACTGAACTAGTTTCTGCAAGTCCATAAATCATGATCTTAGGATCTCAATGGCCTTCAAATTGAACTCACAAAGGAAGTCGGAGTTCGATCCCAAGCTACACGCAGCAGAATGATTTGAAGAGAGTCATCAAAGCAGGGGATCAGATTATTGGAGGTAGAGAAAAAAGACCTCAAAAGCAGAGGGTATACCTTTCCGTTCTCATCATTGAGAGAGGACTCTAGCACCTGTATAGAGAATTATGGAAACCAGGGCAGAGGAGAAGACCAGAAAAGACGTGAGTGGGCAAAATGTGGGGGTGGCCGGGGCATTATTGTCCTGCTACTGGAGCGATCAAGATCTGGGCGGAGCATTGGATGGCCGCAGATACACAATTTACGCTGAATTCTGCAGTGTATAGGATATCTTGTAGAAATAGATCATTCATTATTCTTTAAAGCAGAGAGTAGTCTAGCGCAGCTAGATTCATGTATTCTTTAAGCTCCACATTGGAGCTTAAAGATTGTCGCTCAATTTTTGTTTGAGTAGGAAATTAGAGCAATTATTTATTCGACACTCATTCTTTGCAACCAGCACATATAAAACTTGGTGCTTTGAACTAAAATAAATCAGATGAACCTGAAAAGAACTCTTCTGTATATTTAATCTCATTCGAATTGAATGGAATTTCTCACAATTTTCAACCTATTTTGTCCACTGCAACCGGATCTTCCGAACCAGATGCTATCGCCGGATAGCACTGAAGGTGCATTAATTTTTCCACCGTCAGAGACAGAACTTCTGAAACTCTTGCAACAATGATATGGAACGTTTTCTTGAGCATGTGGCCATTGTGTGAACGAGTTGGAATCGCAGGGATACTCTTCACCAATTCGCATTCGTGAGTCCTTCAGGAATTCGTAGAATTAGGGGGGATCAGGATTAGAGATTTTTCCAAATATTACTTCCGGGGTTCATTTCATGCTTACTGGAAGTGGACCTTCTGCATGGACATGGTCTGGTGGACCATGCTTACGGCCTGGCAACTCTTCAACTCTCTGCAACCAGTTTAGAAATCAATTCTTTTATGCTGGCGCATGAATGACTTTAAACTCTCCGGAGACCACAGCTGCACTCACGTCGCCAAGGTCCCGATTGTTTACAATAACTTATCTCAGTAGATGATTTAACAAAGGACAGAGAACCCGATATTCAGGGAGAGAATAGAGAACCCAAAAATAGGGACATATATAGGGATCGTTAAATCTGCCTCTTCATTTTACTAAAACCCCAGGCTAGTATAAGCCGGGTCTGTAACCGGTATTGCAACGAATCACACGAACCTACATATTCACAAGAAGGTACCTATTCATATTCACAGGAAAGTAGTTGTGATGTAGGGTGGGTAGTTTTAGTAAAGTGAAAGGTCTATTTAACAATCCCCGTTAACACGATCTCTCCAATAAATATTTAATACTCATCAAACAAGACTTTACTAAGGTGTGTAATGGTCTATCATATCAAGTACACATTTAGTTTACTAAAAAAGAAGGACGATCGCGTAGAAAAAATGAAGGATGAGAAGACCTCATCGAGCCGTACAAGGGAGAGATGAAAAGGGTAAAAAAGGTTTACTAAAAGGAGATGGACGATAACGGGTTTCAATCAGGCATTTTTTTGCGGTTGTAAACCAAATGAATCAAATTATGTCATGAAAAGTAACGAGAGTAAAGGTACTGTGCTCCGGTGAGGGATATTCTATTTCTTTCCAAATATGGCACATAATTGTAAACCGGTTTCGGGTCCCCTTTCCCTGATGCAATAAAACTCTTTCCGGGTTCAGGGTTCAGTGAGAATCCGGGACATCCTGTAAACATTAATTAGCCTGTCTTAATTGAATTCAAAATATGATGACGTGATTCTCAAATTTAAATCTAATTTGAAATCATCCCCTTCGTCTCATAATCCCGTAGGTGCCCTTGTTCCATGTGGCAAGAAGCTGTCAGAGTTTGTGGCAGTGAAAATTTCTGAAAAAGTTTCCTTGGCTCGCTCTCATAGAGTTTGAGGGTTGCAATCACTATTCCTTGTGATATTGATAACTCTTGTTATGACAGTTTCTGCTCATTTGAATTCAGCAGTGAGAGTGGAAAGAATCTGCAACTCCAATGCAATAGGAGTTTGCTTTATTCACAATACCTGGAAACGTCTCAGGAGAGAATTGAAAACGTCCATGTGCGGTCCAAGGATAAGGAATGGTCCAAGGATGAGTGTGTCAATTTATCTTAGGATTGAGATTGAGTGGAACGGGGCGAAGAAGATGACGTAGATAAGAAGGACATTCTTATGAAATGGTGTGGATTCATCCATGAATGGAGATATTTGAAGAGTAGATGGAAAATGTCGCATAGTAAGGAGTGTGTACGAATTCTTGTTTGTGCTCTGTTGGCTTTCAAGCAGCTTGTGAGGATGTGGACTACTTTACTACTTTGGTGAATCTACTCAAAGTGCATGCTATTTTCAAAAGACAGAAGGAATGTGGAAGATACCAAACGCTTGTATGGGTCCAAGTTGCATTGGTATTGGATTGATTTGGCCATAGTGGAAATGGAACTTGCGTTGCCAAGGGAATGAACTTATGGGGAACTAGTCTAGTGTCCATGATCAAGTTTACTCAAAGAGTAATCACAGCCATATTGTCTATTCCAAGAGAGGAAGTTCAATGACTTGGGATCAAGGAGAATGCAAGAATCTAATCAATGCTTGGAAGGAAAAGGTTTGTAGGGTTAGTGGACGGTATTTCTTTCCCATTGTTGCACGGCAAACTATTGATGGTGAAGTTTACTTCAGTAGAAAAGGTAGTTACTCAACCAATGGTTAGGTGATCTATGATTATAAGTACAAAAGTATACACTTTGCCATGGGTAAGAAGATTTTTTTAGTCTTCTTTGCAATAGTGACATTGAATGCATATTGAAAGTGGATTATAAGGTTTATTGAAATGTGATTGTTTAGTATGTGGCTAATGAAATGAGTGGCATTGCATAGGAATGCTTGGCTCATGTCATGATATGACATGTTTAAAAATGTCCGAGTTGTGGTCAGACCTAAATCACTGAGGCACTTACGTACTATTCAAGAACAATCAATATTTAAGAGGAGATGCTCAGTATTTGCCAATGAGTAATCTAGTCCCTTCATTCAAGCAGGTTAATACTCAAGAAAGAAAGGACTTTGACCATTCAATTGCTCAAACAAGATCTCTAAATGAATACTCTATTAAAAGCCTGATGGCATTCTTTGTAGGAGTTGAAAGTTCAATTAAATATTAGAGAATGTAAGGCCTACCTCTTGCATTGGATTTCCAATTGTGTTATCTTGCACAAATTTCTTATTAATAGGTGCGATATTTGGGAAAATGAGGAGAACATAGTTAGAGATGAAGCTGAGACCACTCAATTCATGGAGGTAGGTGGTGTGAGCACACCTGAGATAGAAGTAGGTGTTGTGAAAAATCACCAGATCAGGGAGAAACTAGGTGTTCAGCTGTAAATGTTTGCATTGATTTTAATTGAGCACTTGGTATCAATATTTGTATGAGACTTATGAAGATGAATAAATGTAAAATGTGTTTTGAGTCTCAATTGTATTTATACAAGGGGTTCTCTTGTGATGGGCTAGAGTTGCTTGTGTGATCAACAAGGTTGCTTGTTTGAGTGTGGCTTCATTTTAGAGTGGAGTCACTTGCATGATTGCCTGCTTCACTCATTCAGAGTGAAGTCACTTGGAAAAACAATGCAGCTTTGCTCATTTTAGAGTCAAGTTGCTTGGAGAAATAATGCAATTTGCTTGTCGTCAAATCAAAATCCATACTGCTGTCAAATCTAATTACATGAGTAAGTTGAGTGGAAATGCTTTGGATATATTTGAGAGTTTTGGAGACAATTCAACATAGACATGGATATATTTGAATTCTATGAAACTTCTTTCCATTTTATTTGCATCCTTTCACGAAGCCAAGTCTCATCTTCTTGCTGCCAAGATTGGCAAAAGAAAAATGTTGATCTACATTGTCATTATTTCATTTTTCAAATAGGTGATGGGATCATGATTTTCTCTAGTAACTTCTCTCTCCCTCTTGACATCCAAGTTCTTAAACTTACTCCCAATTGGATAGGTCCATTTGATATTACCCAAATAATTTCTCCTATTGCCTCAAAAGATACCTTTTCCTAGTCATATGTGGATCCTATCTTCCATTTTTCAAAGTCAAAACCCTTGTTTCTCTAACCCATCATCCTTTCTTACTTGTATCCAACCTCCTCCACTAACAATCCTTGTTAAAGATCATGAAGAATACAAAGTCAACCATAATCTTGCACACATAGATATACAACATGGTTGCTAACTACAAACCAAATATAAGGTCCTCTAGAAAGGATATCCCCTTCATGATGCCACATAGGAATCTCGTTCTCATTTCCAAAAATGCGAAAATGGCCATACAAGAGGTTAAAGACTCCATGGCAATGAGGAAATCACTAACTAGAGATAGAGGAATATGTAATAATATTGAGTTAGTAGAAGCAAATGAATCAGCAAAATAAGCTAAATGTAACAAAAAAGGTAGAACTAACATATATCTAGAAATTCTAAGGATATTTTAAAAGCATCCAAGAAAAGTCTCATTGGGAAGCCTCATAGGAATTTGCCAAAGATGGAGTAACTTATATATTAAGTAAATAGCTAACTTAGCTTGTATGCCAAGTAGATGGTTAGCTTGGCTTGCACTCAAAGAAAAATGACTTCTAAAAGGAACCTTCATTGGAAGCTTATTGGGAGGCTTATATTCAGCTTCTTGAGTCTTATACTCAACTTCTTGGGAGCTCAGTCTGATACTCAGTACTTGACTTCCTACGAGCAACAGCTTCAATGTTGCTTACGAACAAGAAAAAGCCACGCTAATCCACACACACATAAACACAAACATATATATATATATATATATATATATATATATATATATATATATATATATATATATATATATATATATATATATATATATATATATATCACCACCTTTAGAGTGATTGCGTAAATTTAAGTATGGTATTATTTCATCCAAAAGAGGATTTTCACAAGGATTACAACAAGTGCTCGTACATGTACATGATAAGAGGCTGGTCTGTAAGTATCAGATAAAACGATGAAAAGGCATGAAAATCAGTGCACATTTCGTAATAATTTCTCGAGGCAATGATAAGCATAGTCTTGTTGTAGGAGACAACTAGATATATAAATCCTTCGTTTTTCCTACGCGGTCGCCTTTCTTCTCGATATATAAATATAGAGTGGAAAAGGGTAGCTCAAAGGCATGGGAACCCTGTGCGTACAAAGTGGCCCGAGGGGCTACGGATACTAAGTGCGGAGGCGCTCAACCTAGCGTCGGGATTATTGACACATTTACAGCTTGATCCACGTCAACGAACACACGAGAGGCATCAAAATCCCGAGGACGAGAGAATCCTTCCGGTCCGTAAACAACGCTCATTCCAAATTCCTCGGATGTTATTTTGTCAATTGCCTCCTTGTATGGTACACCCAAAAGCTCTGGCCATCCAGGGCTAAGTCCTGACAACCATTCAAACAAATTCAAAACTCTAAGTACCAGAATTCTCTATGCCAGTGACTGGATATCACCGGAGTAGTTAGAGCAAGAAGGTCATATTGTCAACACTAGTTCTTTAGGATTCAGAGAGCACTGCGGATAGTAGTACTCACTGTTGGGGTGCCATACGCCACGTTTGGGGATTCCCAGAATATTGCCATTGCCGTCGCCGTAGACCCAGACGTCTTCTGGTGTCCCAGTGTTAAAAGGAGGGGATTCTTCTGGGAGTGAAGGGTCCTGGAAATACACTTCAGGTACTAGCGAATTAATTTTAAGGTCCTCCAGAGCTAAACGGGTGACTTGTCTGAAATATTCGGGCCAAGCATTCTTGATGGTCCCTGCAGGATTTTTCACGGCCATACTTTAGAATCCAGCAAAATTTTGACGGGATAAAAACTTGCTGAAGCAAAAGTACACAAAGGCATGCAGTAGATATTAGAGCAGGTGTGTATATCCATTGAATGGTCTTGAAGAGGAGTGCATAATCGTGAGCATTACTAGATTTAGAGTCTGTTTGACGATCGGAAATGCCAACTTGTTTATGAAATCGAAATCTGAAAAGTAGTTGACAGTTAGGAAACATCTAAATAAAATTCTGAAATGTACATTGCAGCCAGATCTACAAAGTTCGGACACAAGCACAATGCGCATGCTTTGGGTTCCAGCTTGAGAGAGCTAGTACCGCTTTCGCTGAAATCTGCTATGGAATCAAAAGACAGAGTTCCTGATACAGTTTTTGGGAAGCTTGAGCAGTTGGGTCGTTTATCTACAAATGTGATTGATTGGTTCCAACGCAATCTGTGAACAAGAAAACTTTAGGCAGATCTAGTTAGTAATAGTTCTGTTCCCGAACTTCCGCAGATTGCAAGTCTCCTTTCCTCGGAAACAACAATTCAGTGCCCTCGATCCTGATAAAAGACCTGACAAAGTGACAATTGGAGTATAGTTGAGCCCGAGGAGTTCTACTACCTGAAGCTGATGCTGTTTATCCACTTGTGGCGAATCCAGTGTATGCAACAAGCGAAGAAGAAACCCCTTTATAGCGGCTGTTCCCACTCTCCCTTTATGTTGAAGGCATACATGCCTTGCGTGTACCGTCGATCTATCGCAGGATTGATGTAAAGTCTTGCTCTTGACTGCATATCAGTCCGTTGTGCGTCCGAAGTCAGAGATGGATACTAGTATTGTTCTTCACGAAATTCACGTGGACGTAAAAATCCGACCAAGTCAGAAAGCAGATCCAGGTCCCAGTGAATTATCCATGCACTATCTCGACATATTCAATTTCCACGCAAGCCAGACGGATATTTGCGCTTTTCAAACTCGGTAGCCTAACAGTTCTAGCTGAAGTACAATTCAGGATGTTGTGGACAATAAGGAGTTGGTGGTCCTTCAGTCGACTGACGTTGTGTTTCCACAGTCAGAACGCCTTAGTAAGGGAAGGCTTTACTGATTTACGTACAGTAGGTAGAAAAAAGAGGTGCTTTATTGACCATTCGATCATAAAAATGGATGTGTCTACAATTCCATGTGAGCTAGAAACCGTAAAGCACGAGCGGAAGACTGATCTTTGGCAGCATTGGCGCGTGCATTTGCCCATATGAGCATCGATCAGGTCATTATGTCCGTTTTACAGGTGAGAGGTGGACACACACAAGGATTTCCAAGGTTTTGACTGTGTTGTCAAAATCTAGACTTCAACTTCAAGATGACTCGACGACCGTACGGTAGTTCTGGAGTTCAGTTTCTATTGACTTGCGCTCTAGATCACACGAGGTTGTCATAGATGATGAAGTGCAGCTGTATCGGTTTGGAGTCTCTACCTTACCAAATATGGATATGGTTTGGATAATGTAAAATATAATGACATAGACGTCACCTCTATACGCTGTATCCTACAAGTTCTAGATGTACAAGAAGAAATAACTAATGATAAGAGACTTATCACCATATGTTCGTTTACTTTTATCCCCTTCCTCTTCAATGATATTACAGTCCAATTTGAAAATATGTTTTGCCCTTCCGTCTCATGTAAAATCGTCAGTTCCTATTTTACTTTCAATGGTCTCATTCAAGTCCTCTGATTTTTAGTATCCATCTTCTTGCTCACTTCAAGACTCAATAATAAGGGATGCCTTCAAAATGCGAGGTAGATTCAGACTACAGGAGCATGAGATGGTACCAGACTTACATATTCTTTTCTATTATTGTTGATATCTCGTTATGTCTCTTGCAATTTATAAACCAGTGGGGTCTGGTTGGTGGATATGACGATACGGCATAGTACGAAGACTTTTTGGAGACTCTTCCATCATGGAAGATGTAAGCAACCTCAGTTCTGCAGCTAGATCCTTTAGGAGTACCATATCACGCTCCACATTGAAGACTAGGCGTTCGAACCAATGTGCTGAAGTCCAAGGGCAGCCTCGACATGAAGTGAATCCCTTATGCATCCACAAGGTGGTTTCGTCCAACTTCATACAAGGCGTTAGAGGTACCGTAGTGAGATTGATGTTCCCGTAAAAGACTACGTGAAATTAACTTGTGTTCAGTTAACTATTCGCGCATGCAATATATTCAGTCTTTGGTAAGGTAATTTTGATCCATTTAGGTAAAGAACGTCAAAGTCAGTGGCCAAGAGCAAAATGAGGCAGATGGAAATTCTTTTCTTGAGAACTCTACTGTATAAGATTTCTGTAGCAGCAGAAGGTGCCGTTCCCGGATCTTCAAGATTAGAGCCTAAGCGACTGTAAAGTTTTGAGTTCAAGAGTTAATTGGCTTCAATTCGGCGTATGAATCCAGATTCACCTCAACTGTTTGAAGTTGAGCTGAATCTTTTTGTTTGCACTTGTCAAACCTCCGCTACCGTTCTGCGCATGCCTTCTTCGGATATTTAACATTCTTTGTGTGACGGATTCCCTTCAGAAT
The DNA here is from genome assembly GCA_948567375.1 of Lunularia cruciata. Taxonomy (NCBI): domain Eukaryota; kingdom Viridiplantae; phylum Streptophyta; class Marchantiopsida; order Lunulariales; family Lunulariaceae; genus Lunularia; species Lunularia cruciata. The sequence goes on along the minus strand of OX419762.1, from coordinate 31,855,872 downwards.
CTTACAGGATTACATCAGATATGTAAAGACAGTGTCTATTCCGAAGTGAAAAATGAGAGTGGAGATACCAAAGTTCACCAAAGAATGATATGCGGGCACAAGTATTCCTCGAATATATTTAGGAAGAGAAAAAGATACACAAGTATGTGATGTCACTTCCACCATAGTTGTAAAGTGGGGACTAAACGAGAAATGGTGATAAAAGAATAAACTCTGCATAGTTGTAAATTGTTGACTAATGAGAAATGGTGATTGAAGAATAACTTCTGATCAAATATTAACTGTCCCGCTTGCACTAGCCACCGGGAGTATTAGCTTGTGATACTTCATCAACACTCTCCTTCAAGCTTAAAAGTCAATATCTTTGACTCCTAGATGAGATTTGAAATATTCAAATTTATCTCTAGGTAAAGCTTTTGTGAAAATATCGGCTTCTTGTTGATTTACAGGAATATACTACAGACCTGTTTCTCCAGCCAATACTTTCTCTCTAATGACATGATAAAGAACCTTGATATGTTTGATCTTGGCATGCAATACTTGATTCTTAGCAAGTTTAATACTACTGATATTATCTGTTTACATGAAAAGCATATCCCATCTCTTGTAACAAGACTGAAGCAAAATTAATTCACACATAGTATTAGTGGCACCACTTTATTCCGCTTCTGTCGATAAGAAAGCAACAATAGGTAGGTTGCTCATTTGACGACCAACTAATTGCAGTACTTCCAAGGTTAAAAACATAACCTGATGTTTATTTTTAATCTTTGACCTTTTTCTGCACAGTCTGGATTAGAAAACCTTGTGGAATGGGTAACTCACCAGCTGAATAATGAAGATCGAATTGAATGGTAAAATTTGGGTAACATAAAATCCTTCTGTTAACTGGGCAAAGGTACCAAGTCAAAGGGGTGAGAAACCATCTACGGGATGGTACATCAATGCGGGATAGTGAAGGATTGCGGGATCCTATGTATAGCGCTGCAGGAGAGGACCTCTACGCCAACTAAGCGCAAGTGTGGAGAGACAGAAGGCCACTTCACATGGCTCAATGATGTACGTCAGTTTTGACGTCCGTCAGCCTCTAAAACATTGACGGAAAGAGTATAATCATGTGTCCATGGGAGTGCATAGGTCCGGCAGTTAATTTGGACGTACGTAAACCTCATATGTACACTTGTGATGACGGGTCACTTTGGATTATTGACTGGCGTTAATAGGTAACCAGTTCTCGAATTAGGTTATGTAAAGTAAAGAGTTCGGGGTTTACAAATCAATATGAAAATTTTCACATTCGCTTTCAACAAAGGACTGATCATCAAATTTAGCTTTTCGTTTTCCTATATATAGATGAATTTTTATGATTTCATATTTTTATGATTAATAGAGTTTCAAACAGAAAATCTTATGGAATTAGTCACATTAATAAGGGAAGAAAAAATTTATGAATAAAAAAAAGATATTACACCCAAATACTAGAATTGATTTTCGTTGACAAACCATTTCTTTTCTTATCTCAAAAAAGAATATTAATAAAATGCTTTCATTCTTAAGTCACGCCTGAACAACATTGAATAACTTTCCAAAAATGAAAAAGGTAAAATATATTACATCTGCATCTAGTCTCGAAAGTCAAAAATTAAAATCGAAAATATATTTACTTGGAAAGATTAAAGACTCGATGTAACGAAGACGGGAAGTAGACAGGTTCATTCTCGAGCAAACCTGTCACAGAAAGGGAATTCCGATAATCTTATTGCACGTTGTATCTCCCGACCCATTAATCTAAGAAATTCCCGGTTCGAAAAGGTTCAAACGGAGCTAGAGCTGCCTGACGGATAAGTTCCGGCTGAGGCTTTGAACGTCAGGCAGACCTGACGTGCACATGAGCTCCGTCAAAATTCTAATTGCCGGACTTTGTCTTTTAGTGGGCTGCCGGAGCCCAAAAGAGCCATGTGAATCGCGTAACAGAAGTGTTATAGGACCTTCTCTGCGGGTTGACTAAGTAAAGGATTCCGGGCAAACTATATTATGGGTTCTTGTATTATAGCGAGGTAGGTAGTAATAAAGAATTAAGTGGCACTCTTACAGTATTTAGAGTAGGTGCATCTAGGTTAGGAACATCTAGGGGAGAAGAGCCAATAGGCATTCTTGGTGCGAGTGTGTAAGAAGGTGGCGGCCATAGGAAGAGAAGTGATTAGTGTAGATAAAAATTATTTCTAGGGTTAGAATAACTATTTAAGTGAGTTGTTCCCCCCTTTGTGGGTAATCTTGGAACCTATAGTCTATGATTAGGGAGTTTTTCCAAGTCACTTATCTCTCATAACCCTGTTTTCACCTATGGTCTTGGACGAGCGGGTATGATTGTGTCTACGGAAATTGAAGGTTGTAATGTAATAAGGATGCATTATTGATGTTGGCCCTAGGATCTATGTATCCAAGTATAGTTAACAAGCAATGACCTAGTGAATTGATCTAAGAGGTGGATTAGAGGTACATTTTCATAGCAAAAGCTTGACAAACATTACAAGTTTTGCAATAATCAAGATAATCCTTGAAAATCTTCCTCTAATAATAACCTGCATCTAGATCTTGAAAGCGATCAAATTTCTTGCAAAATGACCTTCACATACCAAACCCATCATGAAACTACTTCATGAGGTAGATAGACTCCTCCTTAGCCACTACTCTTTAAAGTAGACCATCTGCTCCTTGATGAAAAAGAATATTCTCCACCATTGTTTAAGGTCTAGATTATGTTGCAAGGGCCTTCCTCTCTCCTAGCATGCATCTCATCCAGATAGTTACCTCTTGTAGCAAAATCCACAATCTCCTTGTACTCCATTGTACCTCTTGGGTGATTGAGATTGTCATGAGTTCATTATCCAGGAAGAAATCATCCATTGGTTCATCTCTATCATGATCATAGGCCCTATATGATAAATCAACATTTGCATATTTCTTTTCTGACCTATCTTCAATGGTATAATCATACTTAAAGAAGAGTATCATCCACCTTGCTAACCTCACTTCCAGATTTTGCTTGTTGAAGATGTATTTCAAAACCTTGTGATCCGTGACAATGGTGACCTTTCCTCCAATCAAGTAGTGATGAAACTTTTGAGACCAAAAATCATCGCCAACTCTTCTCTTTTAGTGATTGAATAGTTATTCTCTATTGAGACCATTTGTCTACTAGCATAAACTATTGGATAATCATGCATATCTTGTTCTAATTGACTAAGAGTGCATCCTATAGTTACATTGGAAACATTAGTGTAGAGGATGAAAGGCTTACTCCAATCAGGTTTACCAAGAATTGGAGCTATAACAAGGGATTGCTTGAGCTCTTCAAAAGCTTTAAGAGCCTCTCTGTCCTCCAAAATCATTATGTATTTTACAACCTTTTCATGTAAACGGTCAATACATAAGCCTTGTTGGAAAGTGATAAGATGAATCTCCTATAATACCCAACCATCCCCAAGAATTGGCTTAACTTTGTTAAGCTTGACGAGAATGGAAGCTTTGAGATTTTCCTCACCTTTTCAAGATCCATTGCAATTTTATCACTAGAAATGATATGCCACAAAATTCATAACTTAAGATGCACTTCTTTGGGTTAAGTGATCCATTTTCTTCATCCAAGCATTGAAAAACTTTGATCAAGTGCTCAAAGTGCTCCTCCTTGCTTCCATAGACACAAAAGTCATCAATGAAATTTCTCATAAATTTCCTAATGAAAGATTTAAACACCATGTTCATGAAATGTGGTTGGAGCATTACAAAGCCCAAAAGGCATGATCATGAAAGCATAAGTTCCCAAAGTTTTTGTGTATGTGGTGAGTTGTTGATGCTTTGGTGCAATCTTGATTTGGCTATAGCCATTGTAACCATCACCAAAATTGTACCTCTCATGACCCGCAACCTCCTCCAAGATCTCATCAATGAATGGCAAGGAGTAGTAGTCTATCTTAGTAACAATAGTGAGCTTCTTGTAATCAACACATACACAAAGCTTGCCATTCTTCTTCTTCAAAATCACAATTGGAGACACCCATTCTGAATTTTTGATTTCAAAAATAAAGCCAACCTACTTGAGCTTATGAATATCCCCTTCACAACCAAAGTTGTTGTTAGGCTAATGTGATGTTGGTTTTGGTGGACTAGTCTTGCATGTAACTCCACTTCTATTCAATGCTCCTCCAAGGTGACTTCCTTTAGATCTTTGTAATTGAAAGCAAATACATGGATAAACTTGCAAAAAGTCTCCTCAAATCTTACTTTTCCTCGGTAACATTTGGACCATACTTGAAGGCAAATAGTCTTCTCTTTATCTCCTCTTATGTCAATGGTGACTTATTAGGGTCTTTCAACACCTCTTGCTTAAGCATAAATTCCATAGCACACAAGGGATACACATTTGTATTAAATTCAAAGTCAAACCTCCTCCAATGAGGTCTCTTCTTCCATGCTTGTGTCCACATTTGAAGCTCCTTCCTCTGAATTTGATTCCCAATAATCAAAGATGGTGTATCTGAATCTTAAGGATGATTGGTGCTAGTAAGGAACTTAAACCCGATGGTTTGATGACCCAATTCTCAAGTATTATTTGTGCCATCAATCAATTGTCAAGTTGCTCTCAACCATGGCCTCCCAAGTAGTAAATCATAACTTGTATACTTCAAACCTTGGAAAGTCATGAGATTTTGAAGTCCCATAACGAATACTACCACTTTGTCCATCATACCTACTAGTCAAACTTGATACTTGTTTGCCATGCTCACTATAAATGTTGAAGGTCTAGAGTGTATCATACCCAACTTCTTTGTCAACTTTTTTTACGTAGCATTCACCTTAGATCCACCATCATCTAATGCATCCTTGATGTTGTGATCATTCATCCTCACATCAATCTTGGAGGTATATTTACCAGCCTCCCATGGTATTGGCTTTACATCCACCACTCTTATTGATACCAAAGCCTTTTTTTCTTCTTTCTCTTGCTCCTTGTAGAACTCAAACCACCCTTAAGCTCCTTTCTCAACGTAGGATTTGAAACAATTAGTTACCACATCGTAATGTTGGCCTTGTGACTACCAACATTTTCCAACATATTATAGCTCCATTGTTGCTTTGAGATCAAGAAATTATCCATCCTCAACTTCTTCCTTGGAGTCTTTGTTGATGGTATAAAACTAGTCGCATGAGTAATCCTTGTGTGCATTGGACTATTCATGCTAGGAGTGAATTCTTGAGAAGACTATATATCATCTATAAAATAGGCATTCTTCTTTTCCTGTGCCAAAAGCTCCAAATTAAGACCTTTGGAGTTTGAGCATTCCCCCTTCTCATACTTGCTCTCTACCACATCTATGGATACTATCCTCTTACCTCTATTTTTCATACGAGATACTTGGGCTTCACCACCTCCTTCCTTTTGTCTATTTGTCCTGTTATAACCCCTTCTTCCATGATTCATGGAATTTGGGCAATTCCTTTTGATGTGACCTCTACCTCCACAACCAAAACAATTACTATCATTCAAATTGCTAGTTGGTTAGCCTTCTATATATGGATAGTTTCTATAACCCTTAGGCCCTCTCCCAACATTTTGGTCAAACTACTACTTGTGGTGCCACCTTTGCCACCAAAGGATCAAAACCCCACATACTTGTAGACTTGTGGAGGATGCACAACCTCCTTTGATACCAAATCACTCTCATCCCCTTCCAAACTCTCATACATACGAACTACAATCTTGTAACTTCTACCTTGGAAGAAGATATCTCATATCTCACCTTACTTCAAATTTGTGGTTTCAACCCTCTCACAAAATTCTTGGTGAGCATGGCTCCTATCCTAATCATGGTAGTCTCCACATCATTCCCACTCTTCCTCAATACTATGCAGAATCTAAACTTTAACTTCTCCACTCTTTTTGCATAGATTCTCACTTCTCTCCATCTCCTTGTTTGAGGAAGGTAACCTCACCATCAATCTCTCATAACTCTCATATGGAAGAAAGTTCTCAATGAGTGTTATGATCAAACTCTCCCAAGACCCTCTTGCACATCTCTATTTTCTCTCTTTTGGTATTTTGACGCATACCATGTAAGAGATGCATCCTCAAGGAAATTTGGCAGTAATAAGGCACATTCATTCTTCCTCCCCTCATTTTTTCCTATGCAAGCTCCCTTGGAGAACTCACAAAATATTTATATCCTGTCCATTCTTGCCAAATAAAATTGGAATTTTTCCCATCTTATCCTATCACTACCTCTCTCAATATTTATTTTTCTATTTTCTCTCTCACCCTATAACTAGTAGAGTATATACATGACTAGCACTATTTGAGAGTAGTCTACTTTAGGTAGTACAGAGGGTGTAGGTTGCACCATGGTTTGTAGAGCACAATCAAATATAAAGGTGCAAATTAAGCAAACTTTCATGGATATTTTATCCATCAATTAAAAGATTATTCCATGATTAATCTTCAAAATTTTTTGATGAAGGTGGTAGTTTCTTAATAACGGTACTATGACTCTCTCCAAGATGCTTCATCAAGCTCCATAATAATGTAACTACTCCTCTACACTCATGGCTCTTGGAAGTCCTTCCACTCTACAAATTTCACACAAATCCTTGGTCCTACATCTCCTCCCTCCCAATCTTGGTGAAGAAGGTCCAACATGCAGTCCCAAGTCAATTAAACTCCTTCTTTCTCTCAATCTCTTGCTCTCAAAACTCAATAAACATGAACTTACCTTTTGTCCCTTCTCTCCACATAAGAAACACTTAGAATCAATCTTTCCTCCAAATGGGGAAGCCCTTTGAATCCTCTCAACACTTTCTTCAAATTCTACTCTAAACTCTTTGTTATTCAATTCAACCACTATTATCACTTCAACCCCTTGAGGAACCTTAAATAACCTTAATTTCCACTCATCATTGCCTTCCATGCTCCCAAGATGAGTTAAAACACTCAAACATTTTTTGGTTGAAATTTACAATCCTCATTCATGAGAATTTAAATTTCCTGAAATGAACCTTCCTCACAATGTCAACCAACTCTTTAACATATACCTCTCAGACCTTTGAAATTTTGTGAATTTGATCAACGCCTAGGTTGTTTTACATTGTAAAATTTAAGCTCCTTTCATTTAGCCATTTGGCCTAGGCATCTCTTTATTAAGCACATATATTTCAGATTTGGTTTGAAAACCACCCTTGTCACTTTAAAAACTTGTGACTTCCTGCAAAAGATTGATCTTTCTCAAATTTTTGGAGCTAAAGGTAGGATACAATGCACTTAATTTTCTTGATAAGTCTAAAAAAAATCTAATAAAAAATGAAAAAATGGCAAACTCTATATAAAATTCAAAAGAGTATAGTTAACGAGAACAATTTACCCTACCACCTTCCAAAATTTTTAGCTGATTGCATGTAGTAGCCCTAACAATAATTTTAATTGTCCAACTTGAGAAATAATCCAAGCTATCAACTATGAAAATTTCAAGTCTAGATCTCAAACTTGAGATTTTGTCCAAAATCACCATAATCTCCTAAATTTGCAATCCACGTCACACAATTTCTCCAAATCCTCTCATGTGTATAATATGTACAATATCACCTCAAAAATATCATAATAAACCACCATGGCATTGGAGGAAGCATTTGAGCAGCAGATGTCACATGCTCCAAATCTGCCACTCCTAAATCCGTTTCTCATTAGGCTTCAAATTCTACTTCATGACAACTTATAGGATTAGATGGTGGCACATTTTGGGGCAACATTCTTGGACTCGATGATGGAAAACCCAAATCTTATCGTACTTCCAATTTTTACTTACAAGAAAGTCTGGGATTTAACAATTTATGTGCTCTTATAGGAGAGGAAAGATTTAAATTTTTTTCATGAGCTTCAAGGTGGACTTGTGGGGTCCATTTGTCAAAAGTGAAGAGGTTATATGATAAATTTGCAAAAATTTGGGTCCTAACAAGGAAAGCCTTGACTTAATTAAGGATTGTGGGAGTTAGAAGAAATCATTTGGGGAGACAAAACCATGGTTGGAGAGAATGGTTGACAAGGTACAATTGGGAGGAAAAAACTAAAGGAATTGAGTAATTTTTGAGTGGATCAGGTTCAATTGAAGTAGGGAGTCAAATTCTTACTTAGATTAGCAAACAAGATAATTCTAAGAGTTATGTCACATCTTTTCATGATATGTCAATGAGGTTAGTGAGTTGATAAATTTTTCACCATATTGAGCTCAATTAGTTGTACTTTTGAGTTAATTTCAAATAAAATCTGATCAATTGAAGTTGGAGCACCGGAGATCAAATTATTGAAGAGAAGATTATGATCAGGTTTGGGATTTTGGATGCTTCTCAAGCTATGGTTTGAATCAAACTATGAAATTTTCCAGTATTGTTGGTGATTAAAGTTTACAATGTTATGTAAAAATCTCATATAAATTCCTCAAATAGAAAATTCAAGGTCTTGGATCAAGTATACTTGGGTCTATAGAGCTCACAAGTTAGCTCAACTCAAGAAGTAATCCATATATAGGGATTGGGAGTGGATTAAGTTATCAAAGTTTGTAAAGTTTTAGAAAAGAGCACAAAAAGCTACTATGGAAAATTTGGTTGGCTTGGGTCCATAAAGATTGAAGATTGATGCAATAAGTTCCACTAAAAATATTATCATACTCTTAATAAGAGGATTTTACCTTCAATCACTACTAAATGCCAAATCTTCCATTTTTGTTACTATGATTGAATATTTTAGGTTATTGGAGTGGATTTGAGGACTATTTGTATCTTTAATCGAGAAATCTGTTGGAAATTGCCAAGATCCAAGAGCAAAGCCTCAATTAGGGATTTCAAAAGTAAGGTGAAAACCTACAAAAAGCTAGCTAAGTTTGAGCCTTTTCAAGGGAGCTATATTGGTTATATTATGGCTTATTTCATATAATTGGAAAGCTTATCTCATAGGCTTTTCATTCAATTCTAGGATACTTGAATGCAAGTTACAAAGAAAAATTTATGTCTATATAAGTTGTACAAAGTACTCCTTGTAAAAATGACATAGAATTTCCCTACTTGGATTAGAAATTAGTTGAAATCTAAAGTACATATTGGAGGAAGCTTGAAATATAGGTTGAAATTAGATTGAGGATAGAGCAAGAAGACTCTAAAGCTCATTTCCAACAAAAAGCATAGAGTGTTGTTGAATTCTTGTGATTGGATCCTTTTTGCGCTTGTGTGCTTGTTTGTATGCCCAATTGGTTTGGTTTTGGTGTGCAAGCATTGGATTTAGGTTCCTTCCTTCTAGGTGTGCTATGTTTTTGTACTTGGTAATCTTGGAAGTGATGACCAATAGACCAAGAGTGCGTGTTATGATGATAGGTTAGGTTGTCTATTACTTCCCTATCCTTACCTATTACAACCTAACCTATTACACAAGTTAGGTTGCTTGCTACTCAATCTTCTCTTGTTCCTCTTCAAAAGAAGGAATACTAAAAACAAGAGTACAAGGTTTTAGTGATCAAGCAACATGTGTGCTCAGACTAGTAGTGATAAATCTACACAAGACCTAAAAATTCAATTTAACATATCTCTCACTCAAGATGAACCTCTGATGGCTATTAAGGTAGCACATTATGGACTAAGTAGGCAAGGAACCCCAACTCCATCACACTTCTCCAAGGCTAGAACTCCAAGACTCTAAACATTGCTCACTAGAGAATTCAATGAGAGAAAGATAGTTACACATGAAAGGATAGTGAGTACCTCCTCAGCCCTAGCTTATATACTTGTGAAAAGTTACACACCAAAGTTACTAATTATAGGAGTAACTCAAGTTACTAGACTAAAGGTCAAATAAAGTAAAAAAATCTAAAGGAATATAGAAGCACATGGGAATAATCCCATGGGTTGGTTGTCTTATCTTCATTTACCAACTAAATCAAGGATTCTTTCACATGGGCTATCCTTGGACTATAGGAAAAGATTGCACCAAAAGCTTGTGGGCCCAAGAGCTGTCAAAATCTTTTCTCAAAGTCAAATAACTAGGAATAATACCAAATCAATACACTAGAAGACAAAATAGTGGTGCTCACTCTTTTCTCTTCCTCTAGAATAGGGCCACCTTAATCTTAGCTAGGACTAACTCTTGCTAATCATGACTAATGTAAAATTTTAGCTAAAATCTATATAGATGATATTTCTCCACTACTTGCAATACTAAATGTAATATTCTATTAGAACATATATGCATCAATGGGTGATACAGACCATACTGTAAATTTTTTATGGTTTCCTTATATGACTCCAATACCCTTATATAAAACCTTCCAATAAAGCAACCCGACAATAGACCTTGGTGAAAGATTTTGGAGAGGCTCTTAATATCAATACAAAGAAACTATATTCATATGATAATTCCCAAGATTAGTGATGGAGTTAAATTTTCAATTGATGGATAAATTTTCTATGAGGGTTTGATTTATGTTCAATTTAGGATGCGATTATGTAGTGGAAATCATGGAGCAACTTGAACCCTTCATATTACATATGGTTAATTACTCCTAAATGGTGTTAATATATTTATACTATATTAGTAAAAAGATGAGAAATAATAGAGAAAAAATATATAGAGAGGAGAAAGGTAATTAGAGGATAAGATGAGGAAAGTTACAATTTCTTTGGCAAGGATGGAGAAGATATGGAAACCTTTGTGAGACAATCTTTGGTCACATGGGTGTGGACAAGACATTAATATTAACAATGGTGATGGTCAAACATAACACAAGAGGTTTGAGAGTTTGTTCAATCTTGTGAGAGCTGCAAATGCATCAAGATAGGCAACTAAAAGTCAGGTTGACTACTTAAACCACTAGAATTCCATTTGCTTGATGGGAAAATGTGAGCTTAGATCTCATCACATTTTTATCAAAGACATCCTAAGGCTATAAAACAATAATATTATTTTTTGATAAGCCTAAGAAGAAAATTCATTTGGCACCTACCATGATGTAGTAGATATTCCAACATTGTTCAAGCTTTACTTTGACAATGTTTCAAGTATCATGGGATGACAAGAGTTCTTATCTTTGATCATGATCCTTGATTTGCTTGTAAATTATAGCAAGGGCTCTTCAAACTACTCAACACCAAGCTTGCTTCATCTATGGCCTATCATCCTCAAAGTGATAGGCAAACTAAATGAGAAAATCATACATTGTAAAATATGCTATTTGCCTTTGTCAACATTTATCACACCAAGTAGGATATTTGTCTTGTGGTTGGTAAATTTTCCTATAACCACTCCAAGCAAGCAAGTATAGTATTCTCTCCTTTCTTTCTTAATTATGGCCAAGATCTACTTGTTTTCAATTCTTTTCTTGCTCCACAACCATCTCATGTCCCCTATACTTCACCTTCTTGTCCGTATTATTTGAATGATTACACCAAGCCAAGTCTCATCATCTTGTTGCCAAAATGGGCAAAAGAAAAATGCTGATCAACATTATTGTGATCTCACCTTTCAAGTAGGTGATAGGGTCATGCTTTTGTCTAGTAAACTCCCTCTCTCTCTTGACACTCAAGTTCTTAAACTTACTTCCAATTGGATTGGTCCATTTGATATTACTCAAATCATTTCTCTTATTCGTTACAAAGTTCCCTTTCCTAATCATACGAGGATCCATCCTATCTTCAAAGTCAAAATCCTTTGTTTCCAACCATCTTCCTTTCCTACTTGTATCCAACCTCCTCCTCCTCCAGCAATCTTTGTTAAAGATCATGAAGAATACAAAGTCAAACATATTCTTGCATAGATAGATATCCAACATGGCTGCCAACAACAAATCAAATATAAGGTCCTCTGGAAAGGACATCCCCTCATGATGCTACACAAGAACCTCTTTCTCCTCTCCCAATGCTCAAGTACCCGTATAAGAGTTTGAAGACTCCATGGTGACAAGGATATCACCAACTAGTGGTGTGTGAATATATAATAATATTGAGTTAGAAAAATCCAATGAGTTAGTATGATAAGCTAAATATAATCTTTAGCTTATCATCAAAGAGGTGATAAAACTAATATATATCTAGAAATCCTAAGAATCTTCTTAAACATTTGGGAAGTTTATTGCTAGAATGTTTTAGAAGGATTCAAGAAGCTTATTGGTGAGAAGATTTTAGAAACTTCCCAAAGATAGAGTAACTTATATTCTAAGTAAATGGCTAGCTTAGCTTGTATGCCAAGTAGACGGCTAGTTTGGCTTGCACTCAAAAGAAGATGACTTCTAAAAGGAACCTTTATTAGAAGCTTCTTGGGAATCATGTACTTACTTTCCCTATAAATACCAAAGTCAAAGCTCATGCTAGGCATTAGGAAGTTCTCTCGTTTGAAAGTTACACTATCTTTTACATAAATCATAAGAATAGTTATCTTTTTTTCATCTTGTGACTTTTTCACTTCCTAGTCAATAAGATCTCTAAATTGCTCTAGCAAATTCAAATAAGTTACTTTTTTCCTCCTTCTGTGGTTCAAATAGTGTAAAATATTTTTAATAGATTCAATACACTTTTATACTATGTGAATGTAAGCAGCTGAAATGCATTTTAAAGTTCTTGTGCAATTTTGGTCTTTTTGATGAATTGTATGTGAGATTCTTAATTGGTTATCTTGAACATCTGAGGATTCAATTGCTTTTCTATTGATTTCTACAGCTTTGGTATTCATATTGAGAGTCTCCTCTACCTTCCACTTCACCAAATTAAACAAATCAAATGTAAACATGCCTTATATGACAACCCGACAAATATCACTTTATCCATTCACATGGGCATATTCCCCTAAGCATGTGGTCTTATCTTGACCCAACCACTAAATCAAGGATTCCTTCACATGGGCTATCCTTGGACTAAAGAAGAATCCAAAACAAAAAGGCTTGCGGGCCCAAGAGTTCTCAACTCTTTCCTCAAAGCCAAACACCTAGGAATAATACCAAGTCAACACACTAAAATCTAAAATAGTAGTGCTCATCTTTTCTACTTCCTCTAAAGTAAGGTCCCCTCTATCTTAGCTATGACTAACTTTAGCTAACCATCACTAATATAGAACCATCCTCTATCTCTTTATAAATGATATCTCTTAAGTACTTGTAATACCAAGCTAAATATCACAATACCATGCACATGCACAAATGGGTGTTACATATCCAAGCTTATTGGAGAGGAAAGACGGAGGGTTTGGAGGTTCTTGAAGAGCCACACAAGTTGTTTTGCCTTCAATATGAAGGATTTGGGTGCTTTGAAGGGACCTAGTATACGGATTGAGCTGACTAGGGATACACCAATTTTCTGGCGTCCTTATTGATATAGTGATGTGGAGAGGACATTGATTCAGAGCCAAAGCAGTGACCTTTTTTAGGCTCGTTTAGTGGAGATTTCACATGGAGAGTATGCATCAGCGACAGTGATGCAAGCCAAGAAGGATATGCAAGGCAACTCACAGATAGGCAGATGTGTGGAGATTATTGTCCTATTAATTGACAGACTAAGGCTGATCGGTATGCCATGCCTACATCGGAGGAGATTTGTGATGCAATTGGGCATGCAAAGGTCTTCAATATTTTGGATCTTTGAGCAGGATATCATCAGTTGCCGATCAAGGAGGAGGATAAGTCCAAGATAGCATTCTAGGCTATTGATCCTCACAGCAAGGATGTGTTATATCAATGGAGGTTCTTACCATTTGGGTTAAAGAATGCTCCTCCTGAGTTCCAAAGGGTCATGGATAGGATCCTAGCTAGATTGGATTTTGCTCGGTGCTATATTGATGACATTTTGGTCTATAGCACTATTGTGGAGGAGCATGAGAGATAGTTGTTGGAGGTGTTTGAGAGGTTAAGATCTCATGGACTCAAATTACATCTTGGGAAGTGTAGGTTCTTCCACAAGCATGTTGAGTATTTGGGCCATACTATCTACCCCAGAGGACTTGGTGTTCAGCAGACCAAGGTGGAGGCTATTGCACGTATTCCTTGGCCTACAGATGTGAGCAAAATGCAAGCATTCCTTGGGTTATCAAACTTCTATCACCGCTATGTTAGAAGATTTAGTGCCATTTCCAAGGCCTTGACAAAGCTGACCAAGCTAACACAAGAGTGGTGTTGGGGAGATGAGCAAGAGAGAGATTTTTTAGAGCTCAAGGAGAGGTTGACATCTGCTCCTATTTTGAGGAGACCGATCAAAGGACGACCATTTGAGGTTCATACTGATTAGAGTATGTTGGGGCTTGGAGTGGTGCTTATCCAACATGATGATGAGAGGAAGGAGTTTGTGGAGCTTATGCTAGTTGCTCCAACAATTCAGCGGAGGCAAAGTATAGTTCATATGAGGGAGAGTGCTTGGCAGTAGTTTGGGTAGTAGCACATTTCCAATTTTACCTATTTGGTAACCCCTTCACTCTCATCACTGATCATCAGCCACTAAAGTGTTTGATGGAATCCAACAAGCTTTCAAGGAAGCTTGCACGATGAGCTCTGATTTTACAGGAGTATGATTTCACAATTGTTCACAAACCTAGAATGGTGAACCGTGATGCAAATGGGTAGAGTAGAAACCCATGTCCCAGCCAGCAGGATCAGACCAAAGCATGTTGGCATGGTGAGACAAATGAGGAGATGGTGCCAGGTTGGCATGCATCTGCCTTTTTGTGTATATTTTTTGAGGCTTTGGTGGTATCTATGTCAGTGCATATAGGAGGAGTTATTGAGGTCACAGATCCAGAGAGTGAAGATATTGGTATAGTTCAGCGAGACATTCATAATGATGTCTTAGTGATAGACTATCTTTGCATTGGTGTTGTGGGTGGCACTGTAACACCCATTTGTGCATGTGTGTGGTATTGTGATATTTAGCTTGGTATTACAAGTACTTGAGAGATATTATTTATATAGAGATAAATGATGGTTCTACATTAGTCATGATTAGTTAGAGTTAGTCATAGCTAAGATAGAAGGGACCTTACTTTAGAGGAGGTGGAAAAGATGAGCACCACTATTTTGGATTCTAGTGTGTTGACTAGGTGTTTGGCTTTGAGGAAAGAGTTGAGAACTCTTGGGCCCACAAGCCTTTTTGTTTTGGATTCTTCTATAGTCCAAGGATAGCCCATGTGAAGGAATCTTTGACTTAATGGTTGGGTCAAGATAAGATCATATGCTTGTGGAATATGCCCATGTGAATGGATATTTCTTTCTACTTTTTGACTTTACTTGACTTTTAGTCTAGTAACTTGAGTTACTACGGTAATTAATAACTTTGTGTGGTACCCACATTTTTTTTATTTTGGACGAGTTTTGAAGAAGAAGTGCCTTGCTAAAACCAAATTGAAACCAAATGGAGATGAAATGAGAGGAAATTTGTCTTTTGATCAAGCCCAAGGAAGTCAACTTTCTGTCAGATGAAGACGGACTCAGCCAGGATTGAAAGAGTGCAGACCTGAAGGAGGAATGGAAGTTACAGTTCAAGATTCTTGCAGGGGCTATATCTCAATGCTCACAAATCTAAATCAAGTTTGCTATATCTCATTGAAAACCTATTGTTCAGGCTTTCTGTTGCCACCAAAAGCGCAAAGTTTGGAGGTCTATAGAAGAAGTTACAAGTATTTGAAGTTTTGGGAGTAGATGTACATAATAAGTTTGTGTCTTTGGGTTGATGTCTTTGGACTTCGGACTTGACACTTCAGTCTTTGGAGTTCGGACTTCAGGTTTACACAACTTCGGGTTAGAAGCTTCTTTGCCTCAAGACGAAGATGACTATATCTGAGATAGTCGGACCTCGGAGTGCAATGAAGATGACTTCAAGAATCTTGCCAGAGGCATTAGAGGAAGTTAGAGTAAGGAGAAAAGATATTTAGAATACCCATGACTTCAAATTCAGTTCTGATTGAAGATATGATAGAATTGGAAGAGAATAGTAGTAGTAAATAAACCCAAAGTGCAAGATCAGACTATAAGTGTCTTCGAGTCAGTAACATGAGTGATTAAGGGAAAGTGGGTTACAAATTGAAGGCGTAGATAGTGTACTTGTGCTTTCAATTACAATTTGTGTTGAGGATATAGTAGAATTAGCAAAGGAATTGATTGTAATTAGACCCGATGTTGTAGAAGTAGGAATTCAAGTGTCTTTGGACTTGTTATTTGACACATTAGAGAAGAGTGGGTTAGGAGATAAAGAGTTAGATAAGTCACTCCTTAATGTAATTGTAGTTCCTAGTGAAGAAGTAGTAGAAATAGTGCAGGAATTAGAAGTTGTAGATATACCCAAAGAAGGAGAAGTAGTAGGAAGATCATCAAGTTTTGGAAGCCGATGATGAGGTAGACATCGGATCGGGATAAGTGTCAATTTTGAGATAGGAAGAGGCAGATATGAAGCAATAGATTGTCCATTGGGATCTGTAGGTAGGAAAAGATGTTAGGAAGCGGTGCATAAGTAGGAAGAACTGCCGTTTGCTTCTATATTTAAGGGGAGCATTCTCAATATTTGGTTGTTCAGTATTCATATTTCTGAAGATAGATAAAGCGAAGTGTTGTCTTCAATGCTCGTGGCTTGAGCTTAATTTTGATTGTCGATTCCGTGTTTGTGTTTGTGAGTGTGTGGAGAATTCCAAAGCGCAAGTTAGTGTGTCCGTGGATGTTGGATTTTGTAGCCTTGATCTTCATTTTGTGTGTTTGATCCTAGTGAAGTGCATCGGAGCAATGCCTTGACAGATCTGAGAACAATTGTAGTGTTGGTAGTATTCTGCATTTGTGAGTGCAACATGAAGTTGATGTGAAACAATTTTGATTGAGGAAGTTGTGCCTTCAATGGAGGGGTGGAACACAATTTTGAGGTGAAATTGTTCTTCGCAGTGAAGTGCCATCTTTGGGAGAATATGAATCATCACAATCAAGAGTTGTTTGGACAAAATTTTCCTATATTGTGATTATGTGTGTGTGTATTTGTGACAAGTTGTCAAGATTGTGAGCTTGTTACTCTCTTCTAGGTGTAGTTTGTACTTGAGAGATTAGAGAAGAAATCAAGAAGAACTACATGTTACTGTTTGACTTTGTATTTGACCAATTCTGAATCATATCTCTACGAGAACAAACTTTACTTACCTGATTAGTAATATTTTCCGGGTTGTCACACTTTGGTATGTAACTATTTCACAAGTATATAAACAAGGGCTGAGGAGGTACTCATCATCCTTTCATTTGCAACTATCTTTCTCTCATTGAGTTCTCTAGTGAGCAATGCCTTGAGTCTTGGAGTGTTAGCCTTGGAGGAGTATGATGGAGTTGGGGTTCCTTGCCTTCTTAGTCCATGGTGCGCTACCATAATAGCCATCAGAGGTTCATCCTGAGTGAGAGACAGGCCGGCTCACATTTTTGATTTTGTTGCCGAGACCTCTCTAGAAGGGAAGATAATGTTCCGCGTTCAATTTTACATTAGGCAGAAGGAGGCTATGAGAGCTCACGTTGAGAGAACATTAGGAGAGGCGAGGGCTGAACTTATGTAAGAGAACCAAGATCCATTTTTATACCCTGTAGTTCATTATGATGTCTTTGAAGTGATTTTGTACATCTTGTACACATGACAGGATTTGGAGAGATTGTGTGAGGTGGATTGCAGATTTTGGGGATTAAGGTGTTTTGGGCAACATCTCAAGTTTGAGATCTGAACTTGAAATTTCTACACATGATAACTTGAGTTGTCCTTCAATTAGCACACTTAGAATTATTGTGCAAGCTGTTATGTGCATTGGGCTAGAATTTTTGAAAATTGATAGGGTAAACTGCTCCCACAATTACATGCTCTTTGGAAAATTGTACAAAGTCTATCATTTCTTTAATTTTCAGTGGATTTTTGTGAAGCTTTCCAAGTAAATTTCAGTATGTTATATCCTACTTGCTGACACAAATATTTGAGAGAGATCATTCTTGAGCAGGGAGTTATGAGTTTTTGAAGTGAGGGGGGTGGTTTTCAGACCAAATCGAAAATATGTGTGTTGAATAGAAAGGTGTCTAGGCCAAATGGCTCAATGAAAAGATTTAAAATTTTGCAAGGAGTGATGCTCTAGAGTTGTGACCAAGTGCGCAAAATTTCAAAGGACTGTGATATACTTGTTGGGAGATTTGAGTGATATTGTGAGAAGGGGTCAATTCTGCAGAGTGGAGATCTCATGCATGAGGAGTTTGAGAGCAACAAAAAACATGTTTGAGTGTTTAGATTCATCTTGGGAACATGAAGGATCATCAATTGTGGAAATTGAGGCAATGCAAGGTTCCCAAAGGGTTCAAGGTGATTTTAGGGGTGGATTTGAGGAAAAGAGAGTTTACAATAGAATTTGAAGAGAGTATTGAGAGGATCTAAAAAGAGTGATTCTAAGTGCTTTCTATGTGGAAAGAAGGGACATAAGGCAAGTTCATGTCCATTGAGATTTGAGAGCAAGAGATTGAGGGAAAGTAGAGGCTTAATTGACCTGGGTTTGCATGTTGGACCTTCTTCACCAAGATTAGGAGGGAGAAGATCTAAGACGAAGGAGTTCTGTGAGGTTTTTGGAGTTGAAGGACTTCCAAAAAGACATGAGTGTAGTAGACTAAAAGCACTTTTGGAAACATTGGTGAAGGATCTTGGAGAGAGTCTTATTACAACTACAGAAATACTACCACCTTCATCAGCTAGTTCTCAAGATTAGTGATCGAGATAATCTTTCAATTTATGGATAAACTATCCATGAGAGTTAGATCAATATGCACTCTAGGATTTGATGTTGCTATAGAAATCTTGGAGAAACCTGAACCTTTTGTGTTCCCTAGAGTAGATTATTCAAAAACGGTGTTAGTCATGTTTATACTCTATTAGTTATAGAGTGAGAGAAAAGAAAAGAGAAAAAGAAGAAAAAAAAAATTGGAGAAAAGAAAGATAGTGAGAGGTTAAGATTGGGAAACTTCTGGTTTTCTTTGGCAAGGGGAGAAGATGTGGAGGCCTTTGTGAGAGACTTCAAGAGAGCTTGCATAGAAAACAATGAGAGGAAGAAGAATGAGTGGGTCTCATTATTACTAGATTTCTTTGAGGATGCAACACTTACATGGTATGAGTCAGAATACCAAAAAAGGGAGAGGAGAGATGGGGAAGAAGAGTCTTGGGAGAGTTACACATTGAAACATGTGACAACCCAGAAAATATCACTTTTGCGGTAATCGAGTAAGTAAAGTTCGTTCCCGTAGAGATACGAGTCAGAATTGGTCAAATACAAAGCAAACAGTAACAATGTTGTTCTTCTTGGTTGCGTCTTTAATCTCTCAAGTAGAAGCCACACCCAGAAGAGAGTAACAAGCACTGACTCGCAGTCTTGTCACAAATTAACACTCCCTAATCACAACTCCATCAATTCTTTCCAAACAATCTTGATTGTGATGATTTAGGCTCTCCCAAAAATGGCACTTCACTGCAAAACAACTTCGCCTCAGAATCGTGTTTCACCCCTCCATTGAAGGCACAACTTCCTCAATCGAAATTGCTTCACATCAACTTTGCACTGCACTCCCAAATGCAGAATACTACCAACACTACAATTCCTCTCAGATCTATCAAGGCATTGCTTCGATTGCACTTCACTCAGGATCAAACACACAGAATGAAGATCAAGGCTGTGGAATCAACATCCAACAAGCACTCTGACTTGCACTTCAAATTTCTCCAAACACTCACAAACACAATTGCAAAATTGATACTTGGAATCAAGCTCAAGCGACGAGCACTACTTTATAGCACTTTGCTTTATCTATTCTCAGAAATAATGAGCACTGAACAACATTTTCTTGCGAATGCCACTCTTAAGTAGTGAAGTAATCGACAGTTCTAACAACTATACCGTTCTACCACAACTATTCTAACCTGCAGATCCGAAATGACAATGCACCTCTTCATATCTGCCCCTTCAAATCTCAAATTGGCTACTAATCCGATCCGATGTCTACTTCTTCCTCGGCTTTCAAACCCCGAACCCGAAGTAATCTTACTTCCTACTACTCTTTCCTCGGGTTTCTCATTTCCTTCATCTTCTACCAGATCCAGCAATGCTCTTTCCTGATCTGAAATTGCACTAGTAGGTAATCTATCTAACTCTTCATCCTTTGACCCACTCTTCTCTAATGTCTCTGAGGGCAACTCCGAAGACATTTGGATTCCTATGTTATCTACTTCGGGTTTTGCCTTAACATCCTGCCAAAGCTTTTCTAACTCTATTTTCACTAAGTCTAATCTAATTGAAATATTGTCTTCTACTTCTAAGATCTTCCTATCTACACAAGTTCTGAGACTAATTAACAAGGCTTTCAAATCAGTGTCCTTCGCTTGTCTTTGCCTTGTCTCCTACACCAACAACTTCAACTCGTGCAATTGCGCTTCTTCAATTCGAACGCTGGCTTCTGTACTTAACATTACATTCACTCTAAGGATTATTTCCTTCAATGGCTCCAATCTTGTCTTTTGTTCTTGTTCCCGATTTGCAAGCCATTCCTCCCTGTACATTGCCAACTCTTCTTTGAACTCGGCCTTCACCGCTTCCTTCTCTTTCTCCTTTTGTACAACTTTTTCTTCCTGATTACGAAGTAATTCTCGTAATCTCTCTTTTTCTCTATAATGCACAGACAACTCTCTTTGCCAGAGTTGCTTCTTCTCCTCCATACTCTCCATCACTCGATCGAGCTCTTGGTCCTTTGATGCTACCCTTGCCATAGCATGGATACGCTCTACTCTTGAATTAGCAAACTGCTGCTTCAAGATTTTGTGCTCCGCTACTTGTCTCTCCCTTGTGATGTCACTCTTCCTCACAAGATCCTCTCGATAACTCACTTCTCTCTTCAAGTCTTTGATTACCTGACTTCTCTCTACTGCTTCCGCTTGCAGTACTTCTCTCTCTTCCTCAACTCGGGTTACACTCTTCTTCAACTCCGAGTTCTCTTCTTCTAATCTTGATAAGACCTGTAAAACAGTCTTTACCTCTGGACAAGTAGACTGCATCTCCTTCTTCTTCTATTCCAACTTCACCAACAGCGGGCACACTACTTCTTGCAGGTAATCTACTCCATTACTGGCAACTTCTTCCTCCCGCGGAGTAGTCTCTCTTCTCTCTTCGTGTTCTCCCGATACTCACCTTCTTCTCTGGAGTCTTTGTATCGGAATCGACGCCTCACTACCCGAGCTTTCTTCTACCTCTTCCTTCACTCTACTCGGCCCCGCTTCACACTTTGCCTTACGTCTCGAGCGAACTCCTCGCTGTACTGCGATCTTCTTCTCCTCTAGCACCGGTACTTCGTCTTCCAGCGCCGCATTGTCTTCGGCTTCTACTTCGGCTTGCACTTCTTCTTCGTATTCTTCAGCCACTAGTGCCGAGGTCATTTCTCCACCGTCTTCACTGTCACTGCTAGTATCTCCACTCTACAGTGTCAGCTCATGTTCCTCCTCACGTTCCGAGTCCTCCGTTTTGAGCTCGGCTTCTCCTTCTGAGTCTTCATCTTTTGACTCAATCACCACCATCCCTCGCCTTGGGTTATTTTTTTGCATCTTCCGAGGTTTCTTGTTTTCTTCGGCTTCTACTTGCCGAGTTCTCTTCTTCATCGGGGTACTTACCACGACCTCCACGTTTTTCCCTGTCTTTGCATAATAGTTGTCTGTGCTCCGGATTTGGAGAATGTATTGCTGCTCCTCCGCGTCGACTTCTCTTCTCAAGATGGAAATGAGACACCATTCTATTGCGCTCCGCCAAATTGAGCAAATTCAACCCGAGGTAGAAATGTGCTGCAAATGGTACGATGTAGTGTGGAGGCAACTTATCCCGCAGATTCCACACCATCTGCCTCATTCTCCCGTGAAAGCACCTTGCCCAATTGATCGGTTCTCATGCAAATAACTTGTGAAAGAACACCGCTTGGTGCTTCATCACATAAGTGGTTCTCTCCGGCTTCAGGATGGCCATTAGTGCACTCACAATTCCTCTCCTCACAGGGTCTTTGTAGCTCTCAACTTTGTACCCATTCTTCGTTCTCTTCGACGAGAAGGCATCTCTCACCTCCTGCGTTTCTTGGGCTATCTCTCCTTTCCCCAAGAACATGGCTCCCTGCTCCGAACCTGCCTCCTTCCCGAGTACAAGTCTCCAATCCGACTCTGTCTAGCGAGCCGGATTTCCTCTCTTCCCTTCTTCCTCGGGACCATCGAGACATTTACTCTCAATGATTTTTTTCATGAATCCTGGAAAACTTACATTCCAGTTCCATGCCAGAAAAGTGATCCGAAGTCGGCTCAAGACTTCGATCCTTGCTACTACATCTATTCTCCGAATTGCATGATTTCTCACTGCAAATTCAGAGTTTTTCTTCCCTCCTCCCATCTCTTCTACTTTCATACTGTCTCTCAATTTCTCTCTCGCAACTTCTCCCTTGCGCACTAACCGGAGTACAGCTCTATTTCCCTTTCCCCAATCACCTGCAAGACGACTTCTCAACGGCGAAGGAAAATTGCTCGACATTTTTCATTGCAGTTTTGATTTTTATAGAGTTGCAGTTCTTCGTCTTCCGTTGCTTTGAGTTTCTACCGAGAAATCACACCTCCTGCATGCACCTGTCACTGTCAATCAACCTTCGCGCGTATGAGCCGCCTGTTTTGAAACGGCCCCTTCTTGAATTTCTCGCCCCGACGAAAGGTTGTTAGACTGTCTTTGCCTCGGGTTGAGCTCCCCCCGATCCGAAGACAATTTACTTCGTATTGTATGCTGACACAGCATTTCCGAGTACTTCGCCTTATGACCCGAAGTCACTTTACTTCGGGTTTCATCCCGAAGACAATTTTCTTCGCCTTCTTTGGCCATACAGGCGCAATCCGACTTCTCTATACACTTCTTCTCCTTTATTTTGAAAAAAAAAATGTGGGCACCACAAAACACATTGAAAAATTTCTCCCAAATGAGAGTTATGAGAGATTGATGAGTGAGGTTACCTTTCTCAAACAAGGAGATGGAGAGAAAGTGAGAGTCTATATGGAAAGAGTGGAAAAGTTAGAGTCCAAATTTTGCATAATGTTGAGGAAGGGTGGGAATGATGTAGAGAATACTATGATTGGCATAGGGGCCATGCTCACCAAAAATTTTGTGGGAGGGTTGAGACCACAAATTAGAAGCAAGGTGAGATAGGCTCTAACCTTCTTCCAAGGTTAGAGCTATCAAGATCACAATTCGTATGGAGGAGAGCTTGGAAGGGGATGAGAGTGATTTGGTGGTGAAGGAGGTTGTGCATCCTACTCAAGGCTACAAGTATGGTGGAACTTCTGATACTTTGGTGGCAAGGGTTGCACCACAAGTAGTAGTTGCTCCAGTTCTTGCACCTCCACCAAAGGATCCACTTCAAACCATCATAGAACAACTTGCAAATCTCAAAATCAATGCAATACAACTATGGGAGAAGAGAGGGGTGGATCAGAATGTAGGGAGAGGGCCTAGGAGTTATAGAAACTATCCATATAGAGGAGGCCAACCAGCCAACAATTTTCAATGATAGAAATTGTTTTGGTTGTGGAGGAAGAAGCCATATCCAAAGGAATTGCCCAAATTCCACTTAACATGGAGGAAGGGGTTATGAGGGAGCCAATAGAGGGAAAGAAGGAGGTAGTGAAACCCAAGTGGCTCCTAATCCAAACAAAGTTAAGGGGAAAGCATCCATAGATGTGGTTGAGAGCAAGTATGAGAAGGGAGAGTGCTTAAACTCCTCCAAACCGTACTAGAGGCTTTCACCTCAAATGGCTCTCACCTCCGATCTCCACTCCAAGGGTCTTAATTTGAAGCTTTTGGCACAAGAGAAGGGGAGAGCTCGTTTTGCAAAGGATGTTCACTCTTCTCAAGGATTTACTCCAAGCAAGGATACTCTTATGTCTACTAGGAGCACTCGCACCTCAACACCATCAACAACAAAGACTCCAAGGAAGACGTTGGGGATGGAGGATTTCTTGATTTTAAAGCAACAGTGGAACTACAATGTGTTGGAAGATGTTGGTAGCCACAAGGCTAACATAACAATGGGCCAATTGATTGCTTTGAACCCTACCTTGAAAAAAGAGCTTAGAGGTGGTTTGAGTTCTACAAGAAGCAAGAGGAAGAAGAAAGGAAAAGCTCCAATATCAATGGGGGTGGTGGATGCCAAGCCGGCACCATGGGAGGCTTGTGAATATGCCTCCAAGATTGATGTGAGGGTGAATTGTCACAACATCAAGGATGCATTGGTTGATGGAGGATCAGCAGTAAATGCCATGTCAGAAAGGTTGATGAAGAAGTTGGGTATGATACCCTCAAGACCTTCAACATTTGTGGTGTGCATTGCAAACAAGCAACAAGTTCGACCAGTAGGAGTGATGGATAAGGTGGTAGTTTCAGTTATGGGAGTTAAAAATCTCATGATTTTCTAAGTCTTGAAGGATTCAAGCTATGACTACTTCTTGGGAGGCCATGGTTGAGAGCAACACACACAACTGATTGATGGCACAAAGGGTACTTGAGGATTGGGCCATCAAACCATAGAGTCATAATTCTTGTGACTAACACCACCAACACTTCACATTGAGATACACCATCTTTTGATTATTGGAAATCAGATTTTGGAGACAGAGCTTTAGGTGTGGACACAAGCATGGAGGAGGAGACTTCCACGGAGGAGGATGAATTTGAATCTGATTCAAATGTGTATCCCTTGTGTGCTATAGAATTTTCACCTAAGCCAGAGGTTTTGAAGGACCCAGATAAATCACCATTGACACTTGAGGAGGTAGAGAGAAGGTTATCTACCCTCAAGTATGGTCCAAATGTTACCAAGGAGGAGAAGGTGAGATTTGAGGAGATTTTTTGCAAGTTCATCCATGTGTTTGCTTTTAGTTACAAGGATTTGAAGGAAGTCACCTTGGAGGAGCACAAGATAGAGGTGGAGTCACATGCAAGACCAATCCGCCAAAAGCAATGTCGCATTATCCCACCAATATCTGTGGTTGTGAAGGAGGAGATTGATAAGCTCAAGGATGTTGGATTTATCTTTGAGGTAGAGAATTTAGAATGGGTGTCTCCAATTTTCATTGTGAAGAAAAAGAATGGCAAGCTTCGGGTATGTGTGGATTACAAGAAGCTGAATGTTGTTACCAAGAAGGACTACTGCCCATTGCCATTCATTGATGAGATCTTGGAGGAGGTTGTAGGTCATGAGAGGTACAATTTTGGAGATGGTTATAGTGGATATAACCAAATCAAGATTGCACCAGAGCATCAACAACTCACCACGTTTACCACACCTTGGAGAACTAACACTTTCAAGGTCATGCCTTTTGGGCTTTGTAATGCTCCAGCCACATTCCAATGGTTCATGAACAAGGTATTTGAACCTTTCATTGGGAAATTTGTGAGAGACTTCATTGATGACTTTTGTGTCTATGGGAGCAAGGAAGAGCACTTTGAGCACCTAATCAAGGTCTTGCAATGCTTGGATGAGGCAAATGCATCACTCAACCCATTGAAGTGCATTTTTGGATGTGAAGAAGGTCTAATTTTGGGGCATATCATCTCCAAGGATGGAATAGCAATTAATCTTGAAAAGGTGAGGAAAATCTTACACCTTCCATTCCCTTCAAGCTTGACAAAGTTATGCCTATATTTGGGGATGGTTGGGTACTATAGGAGGTTCATCTTCTCATTTTCCAACAAGGCTTATGCATTGACCATTTATATGAAGAAGGGTGTAGATTACATGGTTATTTTGGAGGACAAGGAGGCTCTTAAAGCTTTTGAGGAGCTCAAGCAATCCCTTGTTGTAGCTCCAATTCTTGCTAAACTTGATTGGAGTAAGTCTTTCATCCTCTATACTTATGCTTCTAATGTAGCTATAGGATGCACTCTTAGTCAATTAAATCAAGATGTGCATGATCATCCAATAGCTTATGCTAGTAGGCAGATGGTTTCAACAAAAAAGAACTACTCTGTCACAGAGAGAGAAGGGTTGGCATTGATCGTTGGTCTCAAGAAGTTTAGATACTACTTGATTAGAGAGAAAGCCACCATTTTCACGGATCACAAGGCTTTGAAGTACATCTTCAACAAGCCTAATGTCGAAGGGAGACTAGCAAGGTGGATAATACTCTTGTCTGAGTATGATTACACCATTGAGGATAGGCCAAGAAAGAAATATGCAAATGCTGATTTGTTATCTAGAGCCTATGATCAGGATGGAGATGAGCCAGTGGATGATTCCTTTTGGGATGAGGAGCTCATGACAATCTCAATCACTCAAGAGGTTCCAATGGAGTACAAGGAGATTGTGGATTTTTTGACAAGAGGTAACTATCCAGAAGGGATGCATGCTAGGGAGAGGAAGGCCCTTGCAGCAAGATCTAGACCTTACACAATGGTGGAGGATTTTCTTTTTCACCAAGGAGCAGATGGTCTACTTCAAAGAGCAGTGGGTAAGGAAGAGTCTATCCTACTCATAAGGAGTTTCATGAAGGTTTAGTATGTGGAGAACACTTTGTAGGAAAGGTGACTACTTTCAAGATTCTAGATGCAGGTTACCATTGGAGAGGGATTTTCAAGGATTGTCTTGATTATTGCAAAACTTGTCATGTTTGTCAAGCTTTTGCTAGAAAGTCTACATCCACTCCACCACTTAGATCAATTCCATTGCTAGGATCTTTTGAGAAGTGGGGAATTGATTTTGTAGGTCCTCTCAATAGAACCCCAAGGAACAATTAGTACATTGTGGTAGTTACTGATGACATTACCAAGTGGGTTGAGGCTAGACCATTGAGGGACAATAATGAAGATGAAGTTGGTAGATTTCTTTATGAACGCATTATCACTAAGTTTGGATGCTCTTTGGAGTTGGTTTCTGATAGAGGAGGAGAGTTTACATGAAGCATTACTATAGCCATGCTACAACATTTCTCTATCATACATAGAGTAACTACATCCTATAAGCCAAATTCCAATGGCTTGGCAGAGAGAACCAATCTGACCTTGTGCATGATGTTGGCCAAAGATGCAAAAATGGAGGGGGCTAAACAGCATTGGGACAAGAGGATTCATGCAGTTTTGTGGGAGTATAGGATAACCATGAAGAATTCCACCGGGTATTTTCCATTTCAATTGGTATAGGGTATTGAGTCTATCCTATCTATTCACTTTAATCTTCCTACCTTCCAAAGCATTCATAGGAGATTGAAGAAAGCATAAGGAGGTGATGCAGAGAAGTCAAGGAAGGAACAACTCATGGAGTTGGAAGAGGCAAGAGCAATTGCTATGGTTCAAGTGGAGCAAGCCCAAAGGAAACAAAAGGAGAGCTATGACAAGAGGCAAGGCAAGAAGAAGGTGGAGCCTTACAAAGAAGGTGATTGGGTAATGTTGTTTGATTCTATTCAATTCAAGAGAATGCAAAATAAGTTTTTGCCTAAATACTTTGGACCTTTCATACTGGAGAAGGTGTGGGGCAATTACACCTATGATCTCAAGGAATTGGGAAGAAGACACTTTGATAGGATTAACCATGATAAGTTGAAGATGTATCATAGAAGGTAGAGAGACCTTCACTTTAACGACAAAGTGAAAGCTTAGTCCGGGGGTAAATGTAACACCCCTTTGTGCATGTGTGTGGTATTGTGATATTTAGCTTGGTATTACAAGTACTTGAGAGATATTATTATATAAAGATAAATGATGGTTCTATATTAGTCATGATTAGCTAGAGTTAGTCATAGCTAAGATAGAGGGGACCTTACTTTAGAGGAGGTGGAAAAGATGAGCACCACTATTTTGGATTCTAGTGTGTTGACTAGGTGTTTGGCTTTGAGGAATGAGTTGAGAATTCTTGGGCCCAAAAGCCTTTTTGTTTGTATTCTTCTATAGTCCAAGGATAGCTCATGTGAAAGAATATTTGACTTAGCGGTTGGGTCAAGATAAGATTACATGCTAGTGGAATATGCCCATATGAATGGATATTTCTTTCTACTTTTTGACTTTACTTGACTTTTAGTCTAGTAACTTGAGTTACTGCAGTAATTAGTAACTTTAGTACATAAATATTTCACAATTATATAAACAA
The DNA here is from genome assembly GCA_948567375.1 of Lunularia cruciata. Taxonomy (NCBI): domain Eukaryota; kingdom Viridiplantae; phylum Streptophyta; class Marchantiopsida; order Lunulariales; family Lunulariaceae; genus Lunularia; species Lunularia cruciata. The sequence goes on along the minus strand of OX419762.1, from coordinate 31,827,691 downwards.
GGGATGAGGAGGTACTCATCATCCTTTCATTTGGCATCTATCTCTCTCACATTGAGTTCTCTAGTGAGCAATGTCTTGAGTCTTGGAGTGTTAACCTTGGAGGAGTATGATGGAGTTGGGATTCCTTGCCTTCTAGTCCATGGTGCGCTACTATAATAGCCATCAGAGGTTCATCCTGAGTGAGAGATAGGCCGGCTCACAGCACAATTGTGGCCAAGGAGAGAGACTATGTTCTTCAATGAGCTAGACGGTTCAGGTTGGAGTGCAAACACCTTTTGCGTGTATGGGAGGCTGGTTGAGTGCGAGTAGAACCACTTCCATCTCAGAGACCATAGTTGGTCCATTATTCTCATGAGGAGCTAGGACATTTTGGAGTCAAGCATACATATAGCTTACTCCAGAGTCATTATTGGTGGCGTAATATGCAGACCAAGGTACAATAGTTTGTTGCTAGATGTGTGGTTTTTGACCAAGTTAGAACATCATTCAATGCTCCTACACCACAATTACATCCATCACCTATCATGGGATTGGGTTACCGATGGAGTTTGGACTTTGCTGGACCTTTACCGCTGACTGTGAGACATCATCAGTATGTTTTGGTGATGGTGGAGCACTTCTCCAAGTGGATTGAGTTGGTGACACTTCTTGGCAAGTCTAGTGAAGGGACAACTTACCTGTTCTTGGATCAAGTTCTTAGTCATTTTGGTGCACCTGCTAAGGTTTTGACTGATCAGGGTACATAGTTCTTGGGGGAGTTTCAGGTCTTGTGTGACAAGGCTTTGATTGGTCACCATACTACCTCCTAAGATCACCTTGAGGCAGTTCTTGTGCGGTTCTCCATGTCCACTTCTTCCCCTTGCCAAGTAGTGCCATTAAAGGCTGTGCAACCTTGGAGAAGTCCTTGACAAATCTACTATAGAATCCCGTCAACCCCAAGAAGCTCTTGAGTTGAGTCTGATCTTTTGGGGCACTCTATTTTTGAATGACCTCTATTTTATTTGTCAATACTTGAATTCCCTCTACACTTACTCTATGCCCCAAGTAGTCTACTTCAGACTTGCCAAACTTGCACTTTGAGATTTTGGCGTACAATCAATTTTGTCTTAGAATTTGGATGACCTCTCGTAGATGTTGTTTGTGTTTTGTCATTGTGCTACTATATACTAAGATATTTTCCAAGAAGATAATAACAGACTTATCCAAGTATGGACAAAATATGTCATTCATTAGACTCATGAAAGTGGTAGGTGCATTGGTGAGGCCAAAAGGCATCACAAGATACTCAAAGTGGCCATACCTAGTTTGAAAGGCAGTTTTGTACACATCCTCCCCTACATTTTGGATTTGATTGTAACCGCTCCGCAAGTCCAATTTGGTGAAGTATCTCGCTCCATGGAGTTGATCAAATAGGTCATCCATGTGAAGTAAGGGGTATTTTTTCTTCATTGTTTGTTGATTGAGACCTTGATAGTCAATCCACATGCGCATTGTACCATCCTTCTTCTTCACAAACAAGACAGGGGCCCCATATGGTGATACGCTAGGTTGGATGAACCTTTTTTGTAGCATCTCCTCAATTTGAGTCTAAAATTGTCCAACTCATGAGGTGAGGGGCAATATGGGGCCTTACAAGATGGTGTCTTCATTAGGAATGTCTCAATTTTATGATCTACTCACCTTTTTGGTGGTAATCCTAAGGGTAGATCATCGGGAGAGACATCTTAAAACTCATCCACCACATCCTTCAATTTCTTAGGAATTTTTCCATCAATTTGTGCACTCTGGACTTCTCTTATTAGACCCATGAAACATGTATTGGTCTTATAGAAAATTGCCGTCCCTATGACATATAGAGGCAGTTTCTGCCTGTGTGATTTTTCTTTAGCCCCAATGATTGACCATTGGTAGGTTCTCACTACTTTCTTCCTCCAATCTACCATAGGGTTGTAATGCTCCATCCATGGCATGCCTAAGATTGCATCATAACGAGCTAATTGTATCACTTGCCACTCAATTGCTTCCTAATATTCCCCTCCAGAGCGTGTTACCCGTCTAGGTAGTGATTCAATCCTCTCTATTTTCCCATAAGGTAACTCTACTTCTTCACTCCCATCTCTCTCTAGATCCATTCCCAATCTTATTGCAACATAGCAAGACAAGAAATTCTTTGTTGCTCTTGGATCTATTAATACTCTCACTTGATTACCTTCTAGGATTCCATTCACGACAATCTATTACGAGGTTGCCTTTTGGGATCTTTGCATATTAGTCTTTTTCCTTCCCTTGCTTCTCTGCTTCCGTATTGAACCAGTAAGGCCGTAAGGTACTCTTACTAGTGATCTTTGTTTTCCGAAGTAATTTCTACCTCCTCCTCTTCAATGTGCCTCTCCATGTTGTTCAAAGATTGCTTGTATAAAGGCCAAGGGCCTCTAGGGAAATGAGTGCAACAGTTGGTAGATATGTGCCCAATACGGCCACAATTGTAACAATGGCGTTGTTCTCCTTGAGTTCCTTCTCCTTGTGGGACTCCATCTCTTTGTTTTTCTACCCGTCCACGCTCCACTTGAAGCGGTTGTGCTCCTCGATCTTCGAATCAAAGGTTGCACAATTCCATTGGTATTGGTCCACCCATGTGTGGCATTTCTGCCTGATAATGTTGAGGTGGAACTACTCCTTCACCTCCACCTAATGCTCTTACTATTCTTTGCGCACAAGCAATGGCTTCAAATACCGTGCAAGGATTTTGCACCATGACTTCTTGGCAAATCCGCTCCTTCAACCCTCGTTTAAAATTTTGGAGAGCCTCTGCTAGACTCATGTCGGTTATTAAGACTTGTAGATCCAGAAATACCTCCACATACTCTTGTCTGTTGTTCTTCTGTCTCAATCTCCATAGTCGGGTTTGAGCCATCTGCACAAAATCCACCGATTGGAAATTCTTCAGCAATCCTTCTTGCATTGCTATCCATGTGACCTCCCTTCTCTCTACCAACATGGATCGTTCCCAAGCATCATACCATGCAATGGCTTTATTGGTCAAGTACCCACATGCAAACACGCCTGCAGCATGCTCCATGATCTCTATTGAGAACAATTGGAAATATCGATTCATTGTCAAGATCCAATTTTCCACTACTCCTATCATACGCTGCAGCATGCTCCATGATCTCTATTGAGAACAATTGGAAATATCGATTCATTGTCAAGATCCAATTTTCCACTACTCCTATCATACGCTGCCCCTTGTAATGCTCAATGTTGCAGGTCTTTTTCATCCGGATTAGCAATATGGCTTCATTGTTGATAGGGTTTGTAGGCACGGTGCCTCTCCAAGTACTTTAGTCACAGGTATTGGGTTTTGAGATGGCTCTTCTTCTTACATGGCTTGATCATTCTTGAGGATCTGCACTTGACTTTGTAATGTCTCCATTGTCATCGTAATCTCTCAAAATTCATTCAACATCCCTTGCATTCCTTCCACCAGCTCTTGCAATCGTGGATCCATGGTTCCTACAACACTCAATTGCTAATGTCAACTTCAATACAAAGTCAATATGATCACTCAGGAAGGCGCACAAAGGACCTCAAAAGCTATCACTCGTTGATAATACTCCTCACCAAAATTCCTAACCACAAAATCTCTAAACATCACTTTTGGTCTCACTACATAATGGATTTCTACTTGAGTGTTGAAAGGGAGAGGATTTGGGACTTTCATATCCATATTATCATAATAGAATATAGATTGTCAAATCCCACGCTTTGTCATATATCACCACAAGTAGAATCACCGGGTTTGGTGAGTTCATCACCTTGTCCATGAATTCTACACCAAAGTGATAAACTAGCAATACACTCATCTGCTCACACTGGATATACATAACCTTGATGTGGAATGGATTTGAGAATGGAAAGCTAGGTGCGGGAAATTCTCCTCCCGGTGCGTCCATCCCATCCGCTCTCTAAAGTCCTTCCTAAGTCTATCAATTACTCTATATTCACCACCTCAAATTACTCAATTTCAGTAGTTCATGCTCTTCCAAGAAGGGTGATCCACTCTCTTGGACTAAAACACTCGCTCTGATACCATTGTAATACTCCAAGGACAAGAGAAGAGAGAAAACACAAATTACACACTCAAACATTTGATGCCCCAAAGGAGCACCTTCTCTTTATTATATAGACAAAGAGGATCTCCTCCAAGTAAGCTCCACCATGGGATTAGGCACACAGATAGGTGACATGTCAGCAAGCTCCACCCTTGGATTACTTACTTGGATGGGTGACATGTTTGGTCTAGGTCCTATCTGGTTGGTCAAACAAGCTTGATCAGAGAGAATCTTTTAGGGAATCTTCTTGTAGGAATCTCAGAATCAATGTAAGGTACCATTGGACAGCTCTTGATGAGACAAAGCAAGGGGAAGGGAAGGCCAACCAGTCCTTGTTGGGGACAAAACTTGCACATTTTCAAGGCCTAATTCATCAGTTTAGGCCTCCAAAATTGCCTTTAAAGATTTCAGGCATCTTTCTATTCCTACTCTATTAGTAGAAGTCCCCTTTTGGTAATACCTCTTTCTGATCTGTTTAGTCCATCATGTGTAACATCCTTCCAAATGTTACCAAACCAATTCTCACCTTTAAATCATATGTTTAGCTATTGGTTCAAAGGTTCTCAAGTCTATTTTGGTTTCTGTCCTATTAATAGAAGTACTTTTGGTGATACTTCTATTTGATCTATTTTGACCATCATGTATAACATCATTCTAGATGTTACCAAACCAAATTTCACATCTAGATCATATGGCTAGCTCTTGGTATTACAACATTGCTCCAAGCTCCAACATACTCCAATTAGTGTGAACCTTAAATGGTCGTCCTCTAATTGGTCTCTTCAAAATAAGAGTAGATATCAACCTCTTCTTGAGCTCTACAAAAGCTCTCTCCTACTCATCTCCCCAACACCACTCTTTTGTAAGCTTGGTCAGCTTTGTCAAGGCCTTGACAATGGCACAGAATCCTTTAACATAACGGCGATAGAAGTTCACTAATGCAAGGAATGCTCACACTTTGCTCACATCCGTAGGTCAAAGAAGACCTTGGTCTGCTAAAGACCTTGATCAAAGACCTTGGTCTACTGAACACCAATTCCTCCAACGTAGATAGTGTGAGCTAAATGCTCAACCTACTTGTAGAAGAACCTACACTTCCCAAGATGGAATTTGAGTCCATGAGACCTCAACCTCTCAAACACTACCAACAAATGTCTCTCATGCTCCTCCACCGTAGTGCTATAGACCAAAATGTCATCAATATAGCACCGAGCAAAACCAATCCAACTAGGATCATATCCATGACCCTCTAAAACTCAGCAAGAATGTTCTTTAACCCAATGGTAAGAACCTCCATTGATATAACACATCCTTATTGTGAGGATCAATAGCCCAAAATGTTATCTTGGACTTATCCTTCTCCTTGATCAGCAATTGATGATTTCTTGCTCAAAGATCCAAAGTACTGAAGAGCTTTGCATGCCCAATTGCATCAAAGGTCTCCTTTGGTGTACGCATAGCATACAAATCAGTCCTGGTCTGTTGGTTGATAGGATGGTAATCTCCACACATCTGTCTATTTTTGTAGTTGCCATGCATATCCTTATTGGCTAGCATCATTGTAGCTGATGCAAACTCTCATGTGAAATCTCTACCAAACCAACCTCAAAAAGGTCACTACTCTGGCTCATAATAAATGCTCTCTCCATGTCACTATATTGATAGGGATGTCAAAAAACTGGTGTATTGCTAGTCAGCTCAATCCAAATACTAGGTTCTCTCAAAGCACCCAAATCCTTCATACTAAAGGCAAAACAAATTGTGTAGCTCCTCAAGAACCTTCAAACTCTCTATCTTTCCTCCCTTGTAAGCTCCCAAATCTGGCTCCCAAGTCTCTTTTATAACTTTCACAAGAGTGGAAGATATACTAATTGGTTGTTATATTGGGCCTTTAGGAGCAGTAGTGTCATGCTCCCAAGCACTAGAGGTCCAAACCTCAATGTAAAAACTCCCTCTACTCTGGTTGTAAGCCCCATATATCCTCTAGTTGCATCCCAAGTAGACCAAGGGTGTAATCCAAGTAGACCATGCTCACCTAAATGCACTCAAGTAGACCACTCTCCCTACTAGCAATTAGCTATGTCCTAAGAATACCCTATCTACTTAATCCATTGCCCCCAACATGTGCTTGAATCATCTTGATAGGCACAAAGCTCAAGTGTTTGAGGGGGGATACCTATCAAGTGCATCTTATGCTGCTCTGTTAAGCCAAGGCTCACAATCTAGGTCAAACAATTTAGACCCATGGCTTGACCTAATACCTGATGCCTCTAACATTGCTACAAAAACGGTAATACCAGTGCAAAAATCCATTGCCCACTCTCTCTCATTGGCATTGGGCTCCACCAATTGCTGTAACTATGAGTCCCAAACCAATCCAAAAAATCCCTCTCACAAAACATAAGAGCTTGGGATACTCATAAGTGGGGGAAAAGTAACCAAGGTTGTCCAACTAGGTTCACCAATACCATAGGTGCCCTATCAACCACTTCCACCATATGAGACTGACACCCAACATCTAAGATGTCATCAACAATGATGTGGTCTAGTTGCTAAATCTAATCATAAGCGCACTATAGAAACTCTCCGAGTAAGAGGTTTGTCCACCAAAGACAAAGACAATGAGCTCGTATACCACTCTAGCTGCATCTACAACATAGTAGGTCCCATCCAAGAATGGACCTGATGTGTGCTCACCACCACCCTAGTGCGAGAATCACCCATCAAAGGAACGTTCTCCAAAATGTAAGTTGGAGAAATAGACTAATGAACCTAGAGATGTTGTAGTATCTGCAACATCTCCCAAAACACACTAGAATGAGGATCTTGAAGATCCAAACCTCAACCAATGTGTGTATGGCCCTAACATGGCCATCAAAAAATCACCAAATGAATGGGACCATGTTTCTCTAAATCTTGTGCTCCTAGCAAGGAAATGTCCACTGGTAAGATCTTTTGGTAACCCTTGATTGTTAGCATCAGTAATAACTCAAGATACTAATAGGCCAAGTGTGCCACCCACATGATGTAGAGAGACTTGCCTAGCAATCTCATCTCTCTCCACATACAAGTACATCTCTATACTCGTATGCTCGCCTGTAGTATCATAACTAGTCTAGTATTAATCCCACCAAACAACTCCAATAGACATACTCTCTCTACTAAATACCACCAAGGAATGAGTGTGGTATCCAAAGGTGTTAAGTTTAGAGGAGGCTCATCCTCACACTGGTCACCTAGTGATACAAAGGCTCCACTCCAAGCCTATTGCACCACCTGATCTGCATATTGCTGCAATGTCTCCTCTAAACTCCACAAAGGAACATCCAAGGTGGATGGAACAATCCCACTCGTACTTCAAATCTAAGTGATCTCCTCTAGTACTAGAGTATCCTTTGCATAGGCATTTCCCTCCAATAAATCACCAGGCCAAGTAATAGAACCATTGAAAGTTGAAATTGATGTTGCCATGGCTCTAAAATATAGTGAGCCAAGACTACCACTACTAAAGTGTACAGGTAGGCACCATACCCATCCCTCACCTGAATTTCCAACCTGGCCTATAGGAGGTTGTCTCCTCCCAATAATCAATATTGAAACCCTTGGAGTATAACACTACTCCCCCAACTAACACATCATATTACTTAGCCATTGTCGTAATGGCCTAAGCTCTCACCATAAAGCTGTCAGTTAGATGACCGGGCTAATCAATAAGCTCTCCACATGTGATATACTATGTAGAACTACCACCTAGAGATGTTTAGATATGAAATGGACACCTCTCTACATCGGTCTTCCGTAACTCCAAATCGACAACTACAACCTTCCACAACATAAAGGGTTGTGCACTAAAGTATAGTAAGACCCTCTATGATGCATACACCATCCTTGAAGGTCCCACCAAATAAAAAATCCCCCTTTTGTTATCCTATAGGACAACTCTAGGTATAAACCATGCTTGCTCAAAGGTCAGTCTAGTTGGTAACTCTTCCAATCTAGACGTTATTATTGCCATAAACCACTGGTTGTTGAGCGGATCCCATGCTCCTCAACCAAGTCAAATCCACTATTAACCACCTCTAATCTAGTAGTAGGAACCACATGATCCCTACTATCACAAAGCAGGCAGCCAATTGAAACACTAGGGTTGGGTCAACTCTCCCAATGTACACTTGTAATTGGTTGAGAATAATGGAAAAGACATAATCGGTTGAGCTACCCCCAACATCATACTAGACTCAATATGTGTATTAGCAGGTGGTTGACTAGTAGGTAGTCCATCATGCATCCCATCACCACTTACCACACCTACACTAGGACATTTAGGATCCATGGATGTTGTTTGTAGTACCTCAAAGAGTGTGAAGACTAAGGAAGTCTGACCTATCTACTAGCCTCTCTTCTTTGTGGGTCCAACTCCATTGATGCTCCTCTAGGCTTTGGAGCATGTAGTGCACTCCTAGTCATTAGGGTAGATGCATCCATCTATGCTGCTCTACACATGAAGTCTAAGCCATCTTTACCACGTGTATATGAGGTAGAAGCCGCATCACCTAAATCTGATCTCCTCTAAGCTATGGCCATGCTAGCCAATCTTTGCTTCAACTACTTAATCTGAGTAGCCATGGCTATATCAAAAGTAAGGGTAGGTATTGCACCTCTACTAGGTGTGGATCCTTTGCCACCTTGTCTTCCATGACCTGGAGCTCCTCTACCACCTGCCATAGTAGCTCTCCCACTAAGTAACTCCGGGTGTAAGTCAAAGGACCCATCATTGGTGTGACCAAATTTGTGGCAATGCTCACATTGTCTTTGTATTGTCCACCTTGTCCTTGGAAACTAACATAGCATGGTGCACTTTGCTGCACCTTGGAAGAAGTAACAACTCTAGATGAGGTCTCACTACTAAATCCACATGTCACCACTCTTTCTTCCATTGTGTTGAGCTCAATACACTCAGCCAAATCAAAGACCATTGCCAAAGTAGGCAAAGTAGCTTGTAGAACCCTACATTGCAACTCCTTGTCCAATATCCCATACCAAAACTAGACTGCTTGGGCCTTAGTAGCTCCTTGAGGAAAACTAATCAACTATCTCATGCAAGTGTATGCCTTACATAGGCTCTCTCTAGCCGTCTGTTGGAAGTTTTGCAAGCTTCTCAGCTTGTCAATCTGCACTGCTTGGTAGTTTTGCCTCAAACATTGGAGGAATTCTACCATGGGGTTAAACTCCAGTACTACACCACCTCTTGTAATAGTACCTCCACTCGTAGTATCACCATCTCCAAGAGATTCACCAATGCTACTAGAGCTAGAACTCATGGGTATAGTCAATCTACCTCTAGAAACCAAGCATGAAGTAATGGAGACATAGTTTGGAGACCAATATTGTCTCCATAGCTAAATCTCCTCCAAGTGAGTTCTCTTGAACTCATGGTAGTTGTCCATTGGAGGACCTTCCAAATGCTGAAAAAACCCATTCCATTCCATGAAAGATGTGAACAAAGTTGGGCTCATTATCTATTGTAGATCACTCTAACTATCAAACTCCTGGATGAAGTCATCTAACTCAATAGTACCCACTATACCAAAGTAACGCTTGGGACCTTTGGAGGCCCTATAAATCTCATTTATGTCCCACAAAAATGGTGCAAACACATCAAATGCACTCTCAATTGAATTAGCTCGTGTGTCTAACTCAGACTCAGAGTCAATCTCCTCCCTATTAGGACCTGAGATACAAATTGATAATGAGCACCACTTTGACTAAACCCACTGCGTACTATAGTGCTATCTCCTCCAAAATCCCCAAAGAACTCCATCATGACAAAGTAACCAAGAATTGCAACCTATAACCAGAACCATCACAAGTACCCCACAAAAAATCACCACCAAGTGCCAATACCTCCAAGTGCCAACACCACAAACTGAACATCACCAACTAATGTAGCTCTAACTACAATAGCTACATTAAGAGAAAGGGAAACTTGTAACCTACCATCACAATTCTCACTTTCACAATTTGCAAGTCATCACTTGTGCCTCACCAAAGAGAAATATAGGTAGTCTGATTGTTCATCACTCCAGCCTTACTATCAAGAGCACATTAGAGCACCAATGCTCTAAAGTTAGGGCACTTCACCAAAGAGAAATAGAGGTAGTCTGATTGGTCATCACTCTAGCCTTACTATCAAGAGCACACTAGAGCACCAATGCTCTAAAGTTAGGGCACCTCACACAAACATGGTGCACAAACAAGAAGTAGAGAATGGAGGGGGTCCAATCACAAGAAATCTAAACAAAAATCCTCCATCTCATAAATCAATATTGGACTAACTCTACCATTATTTGGCATTTGGCATAATATGAGTTATCTACTTCTTAAGCTACTAGGATCACCAAGAATGGGATCAAATTATCTCTCCTACCCAAAGCTATAGGTGTATAGATAATAGTGGAATAGTTACTAGGACAACAAGTGAAGGTGGACTAATTAGTTAGGGCACCAGTCTAGGAACCAAAGATCTAGGGGTCAAACCCTATTGCGCAAAACCTAGCAAGATGGGCAGATTTTTCTAAACAATGACCAAAATCTACTTTAAATTAGCTAGCCTCATGCCAACAAGCTGGCTTGCTGGCACTTCTAGGCCCAAAGCCTCTAAATATCCAAATGAGGCATTTCTTCTTACCACTTTGGACCCTCTCCAAATCTGCAAAACTCCTCCAACTCGAGTGAAACTCCTCCAAATCTGGCCAAAATTTGACATAAACTCTAGCAAAAATCTGACATAAATCCCCAAAGTTGGCCAACAGCCAAATCCTCCACTAACTCTCTACTTAAGCCAAATTCAAATGATGGATTTCTCCAAATCACACATTCACAAAGATGGTTCCTAACTTCACCTTCAATTTCACTTTATGAGCTCAACTCCCACCACCATAGCTAGGAATTTGAAGGCTCAACATCAGAGAAGTGAGCTTTTTGGAGCTACACTTTGAAATTATACCCCATGGACTCAAGCTAGGTCTCAAACCCTAATGGTTGCATTGATGGCACATCCAACAGTGTGAATGGTGCAAGTGACAATGGGCCCCACCATGTAGTTAGTACCCTGAACATGAAATTTAATTGTCAACAAGTAGCCTTTGAGTAACTACCAAACTACTCTTGACTACTGACACTACTACTCCAAAGTCCAAGCAATCTAGGTGCAACACTACAAATGGCGTGACACATAACAACCCAATGTTAACTATACTTCTCAATGTTTGCTTCTTGGATTTGCTGACAATTCCCATTGCATGAGCAATGATTGGTCTGGTGCATACCATAACATAGATCAAAATGCCAATTGCTGATGCATAGTGTACTTTGCTTGAGTACTCTCTCTTTCCATGAGTTCTTGGTGATTGCTCCTTATAGAGTTTGAAGTGACTTTCCAAGGGATTGGTTCAAATTGTACCATTCTCTAGACCAAACGTGTCCATCAACTTCTTGATGTACTTCTCTTGAGACAACTTCAAAGTACCTAAAGATCTATCTTTTGTAATTCTCATTTGTCACGCCATTTGTAGTTCCGCATCTAGATGCTCGGACATTGGAGTTCCAGTGATGGTAGTTAGAGTTATTCTAGCAGTTTCTCAGGGACTACTTTTTGATGGTTAGATTTTGTGTTCGGGGTACTGACTTCACGGTGGGGCCCACCGTCACTTTGCACCGTTTGCACCGTCGAGTGTGCCGTCAGCGGGACCGTTAGGGTTTCAGGGCTAGCTCGAGTCCAAGGGGTATAGTTTCGAAGGTGAGCTCCAGAGAGCTCACTTCTCTGATGTTGAGCCTTCGAGTTCCTGGCTATGGTGGATAGAGGCCGGCGAGCGTCACCTGGATTCTCTATGCTTGAGTGGGTGTGGCTTGACTGTAATCAGTGCCCAGTTGTTGGCAGTTTATAGAGTGACAGATCAAGTACTGATCTGAGTTGAGTTGAGTTGAAAGTGTTAAGCAATCTGATTACATCAGAGAAGTGAAGTCAGGGGGAAATCGGGTGCAAGAACGTTGAGTGTTGGTGGTATCTCCAAGCTCGGTGGATCGTGGTAGCTTGATTCAGGTTCTGTGTTTCCCTAGTGTGCAGAAGCTCGTGTAGTTGATGCAAATTTGGCAGTTAGGCAGACGGTGTGCGGAAGCGCTGGCCAAATTTCGAGCAAAGAAGGAGCAATTTTCGAGCAGTGTTGTGATTTTGAGCTCAGGAGGTGAAGGCAGGACCAATTTGCTGCGAGTTGGGCTCAGAAAGTGAAATTGAAGGTGGAGTTGGAAAGCTCTTCTCATGAAATTGTGATTTGGAAAAACCCGTTTTGTCAATTTGGCTCGAGTGGAAAGTTAGCGGGGGATTTGGCGGACATCCATCTTTAGGGTTTACGTCAGATTTTACGTCAGATTTACGTCAGATTTTTGGGCCAGAATTGGAGGAGTTTCGCTGTTTGGCCAGATTTGGAGAAGTTTCGCTAGTTTGGAGGAGTTTCGCAGATTTGGAGAAGTTTCACCAATTTTAGAGGAGGTTCGAAGTGGCAACAAGAAAGGCCTCATTTGGCTGAATTCGAGGCTTCGAGGCATAGGGCTGTGGGCTATGAGAGGCTACGAAGGCCTAGAAGGGCCAGAAGGGCCAGCAAGCCAGCTTGCTGGCGTGAGGCTAGCTAGTTTAGTGTAGATCTTGGTCATTGGTTGGCAAAATCTGCCTTTCTTGCTAGATTGTGCGGAACAGGGTTTGACCCCTAGATCTCTTGTTCCTAGACTGGTGCCCTAGCCAACTGGTCCACCCTCACTTGTTGTCATAGTGACTGTGCCATTGTTATCTATACACATGTAGCTTTGGCTAGGAGAGGCAGTTTGATCCCATTCTTGGTGATCCTGGTAGCTTAGGACTTAGATACGAACTACTCTTATATCAAATGCCAAATGGTGGCAGAGTCAGTCCCGTGTTGTGTTATGAGATGGAGGGTTTTTGTTTACATTTCTTGTGATTGGATCCCCTCCATTCTATGCTTCCTGTTTGTGCACCACGTTTGTGTGAGGTGCCTTGACTTTTGAGCGTTGGTGCTCTGGTGTGCTCTCGGTGGTGAGGCTGGAGTGATGACCAGTCAGACTACCTTTGTTTCTCTCCGGTGAGGCAGGAAGTGATGACCTGTAGACCGTGAGAGTGCGTGTTATGATGGCAGGTTACAGGTTGCCCTTCCCCTAGTGTAGTTATCTCGATAGAGTTACATTAGTGGGTGGTGTTGGCACGTGGTGGTGTTGGCACTTGGTGGGGTACTTGCGGTTGTGACTTGCGGTTGCAGTTGGTGGTTCGGGTTTGCTGTTGCAGTTACGTGGTCACGACGGAGTTCTTTGGAGATTCCAGAGGAGTTAGCCCTGCAGTATGCAGTGGGTTTACTCGGAGTGGTACTCGGTATCAGCCTGTATCTCAAGTCCCAGTGAGGGAGGAGATTGACTCTGAGTTGGAGTTCGACACAGGAGCTGATTCAGTTGAGAGTGCACTTGGTGTGTCCGCACCGTTGTTGTGGGACATGGACGAGATTTATGGGGCCTCCAAAGGCCCTAGGCGTTACTCTGGTACAGTGGGTACTATTGAGTTGGATGATTTCATCCAGGAGTTCGATAGTTGGTGTGATCTGCAGCAGATGCGGAACCCGACTTTGTTCACACCCTTCATGGCATGGAAGGGGTTGTTTCAGCACTTGGAGGGTCCACCGATGGATGATTACCATGAGTTCAGGAGAGCTCATTTGGAGGAGATTGAGTTATGGAGACAGTATTGGTCTCCACACTATGTCTCCATCACTTCAGGCTCGGTGGCCAGGAGTAGATCGGCTGTACCTACGAGTTCTAGCTCGAGTAGTGTTGGTGGAGCTAGTGGAGGTGCACTAGCTGGAGATAGTGCTACTACGAGTGGAGGTACCGGGGTTTAACCCCATGGTGGAGTTCTTCCTATGTTTGAGGCAGAACTACCAGGGAGTGCGGACTGACAAGCTGAGGAGCTTGCAGGAGTTCCAACGGAAGGCTGGAGAGAGCCTACGCGAGGCATACACTCGTATGAGGCGGCTGATCAGTTTCACTCAGGGAGTTACTGAGGCCCAGGCAGTCCAGTTTTGGTATGGGATACTGGACAGGGAGTTGCGATGTAGAGTTCGTGATGCTACGTTGTTGCAGGCTACTTCGCCCACTTTGGCAGTAGTCTTTGGTTTGGCTTAGCGTATTGAGCTCAACATGGTGGAGGAGAGAGTGGTGACAGCTGGATTTGGTAGAGAAACCTCATCCACGGTTGTGACTTCTTCTAGAGTGCAGCAGAGTGCACCACGCCCAGTTGGTTTTTGAGGACAGGGTGGACAGCCCAGATCCTATGGAGCGAGTGGAGGGCCTAGTGGAGTTAGACCCTTACCCTCATTTTTGGGTCAGCAGCAGCCAGTGAGTGGTGGTGTTGCTTGTTGGACTTGTGGTGGACCTCACCATAGGAGAGAGTGTACTCAGGGCAGCGGACCTGATACCTCTGGTGCATCACAGCCAGCACAGAGGCAGTGTGAGCATTGCCATAGATTTGGTCATACTAGTGACCGGTGTTTTGACCTACACCCGGAGTTACGGAGTGGTAGGGCTGCTAGACAGGTAGTAGAGGAGCTCCAGTTCATGGAGGACGAGGTGGTAGAGGTGGTGGTAGAGGATCTACACCTAGTAGGGGTGCAGTACCTGCCCTTACTTCTGACACAGCTATGGCTACTCGGATTGAGCAGTTGGAGCAGAGATTGGCTAGTATGGCTATTGCTCAGAGGAGATCAGATTCGGGTGCTGAGGCTTCCACCTCATATGCTGGTGATAGAGATGCTTTGGACTTCATGTGCGGAGCGGCACAGGTGGATGCATCTGCAGCAGTGACTAGGAGTGCAGTACGTGCTCCAGAGCCTAGAGGAGCATCAGTGGAGTTGGACCCATAGAGAGGAGAGGTTGGGAGACAAGTCAGACTTCCCCAATCTTTCACGCTATCTGAGGCATTGCAGACGACATCCATGGTTCCTAGACGTCCCAGTGCAGGTGTGGTAGGTGGTGATGGAGTACCTGATGGAGTACCTGCTAGTCAGCCACCTGCTACTACACAGACTGAGTCTAGCATGATGTTGGGGGCGGCTCAGCTGATTATGCGGCATCCTTTATTTTCAGCCAGTGACATGTTTACATTGGGAGTTGACCCAGCCCCAGTGTTCCGGTTGGCTGCCACGTTGTGTGAGAGTAGGGATGGTGCAGTTCCTACTACTAGAGCAGAGGTGGTTGATGGAGTCCGACAAGCTTTCAGGGAAGCTTGCACGATGGGCTCTGATTTTACAGGAGTATGATTTCACGGTTGTTCACAGACCTGGAGTGGTGAACCGTGATGCAGATGGGTTGAGTAGAAACCCATGTCCCAGCCAGCAGGATCAGACCGGAGCACATTGGCATGGTGAGACAGATGAGGAGATGGTGCCAAGTTGGCATGCATCAGCCTTTCTGTGTATATTTGCAGAGACATTGGTGGTATCTCTCTCAGCGCATACAGGAGGAGTTATTGAGGTCACAGATCCAGAGAGTGAAGATATTGGTACAGTTCAGCGAGACATTCATGATGATGTCTTAGTGATGGACTATCTTTGCACTGGTGTTGTGGGTGGCACAATTGGGGCCAAGGAGAGAGACCATGTTCTTCAGCGAGCCAAACGGTTCAGATTGGAGGGTAGACACCTTTTGCGTGTATGGGAGGATGGTAGAGTGCGAGTAGTACCACTTCCATCACAGAGACCACAGTTGGTCCGTCATGCTCATGAGGAGCTAGGACATTTTGGAGTAAAGCATACATATAGCTTACTCCAGAGTCATTATTGGTGGCGCGGTATGCAGACCGAGGTACAGCAGTTTGTTGCCAGATGTGTGGTTTGTGACCGAGTTAGAGCATCATTCAATGCTCCTACGCCACAGTTACACCCATTACCTATCATGGGATTGGGTTACCGTTGGAGTTTGGACTTTGCCGGACCTTTACCGCTGACTGTGAGACATCATCGGTATGTTTTGGTGATGGTGGAGCACTTCTCCAAGTGGATTGAGTTGGTGGCACTTCCTGACAAGTCTAGTGAAGGGACAGCTTACTCGTTCCTGGATCGAGTTCTTAGTCATTTTGGTGCACCAGCTGAGGTTTTGACTGATCAGGGTACAGAGTTCTTGGGAGAGTTTCAGGTCTTATGTGACAAGGCTTTGATTGATCATTGTACTACATCCCGAGATCACTTTGAGGCAGATGGCTTAGCAGAGAGAGTGGTTCAGACGGTGAAGAGAGGATTGCGAAAGTATGGTTTGCAGAGAGGCCACTTGGGAGATTGGGATCTCCAGTTACCTTGGTTGGCCATGGGCTATCGGTTCAGCCGGCAAGCCTCCTTAGCATCCTTCTCTCCATACTTTCTACTCTATGGACGAGATCCAGATTTACCTGCAGCCATTTGTCGAGATGCTACTGTAGTTTTGGACTTGGATGACCTTGATGTATGGATGAGGGCATGTTCTCAGCGGGCAGAGATCTTTCAGAGAGTGATGCCGATGGCCTTCGAGAACTTGGCAATTGCTCAGCATAGAGATACTTTACGCTATGCTACCATTCGAGGAGGAGGTTATAGACCCTCGATCCGTCGATTTCATCCAGGTGACTATGTATATCTACAGCAGACAGCACCGACGACACTTGATGTTTCTACAGGCCGCACTATCTTGAGAGTGCGCGAGGTTTTGCCATCTGGAGTCCTTGTGTTAGAAGGACGTGATGGTGTTGTTTGGAAGGATCATGTGCGCAATTGTGCGCCATGCCACCTCCCAAACATTGATGGTACTATGGACCCAAGCTTGGCACTTGTACGTGCAGGCTTGAGGTGTATGTTATGTGGCTCTTCTGGTGGAGCTGCTACTATGTTAGTGTGTGATAGCTGTTCGAGAGGATGGCATATGGCATGTATGACTCCTCCCCTCACGGTGGTTCCTCAGGGACAGTGGTTATGTCCTAGATGTACTTGACCTATAGCTAGTTCATTCTTTATATGGTATAGATTGCAGACAGGCGACTAACGATGGGGCTCCATAGCACCCGGCCTCCTGATCTTTGCCCATTAGAGGGTATACCATATACTTAGAGTAGATGGCTATCTAGAGTTAGAGGGACCTAACCGCCAGCTAGGGGGGCGATTGTGGCACTTTAGAGTCTATGTATGACTTATGTGTGAGTTGTGCTTTTATAGTGTATGATGTTGACAGCGATGTATGTTGTGTAGCGATGTATATACGCACGACAGCTGTCACGCTATTTGTAGTTCCGCATCTAGATGCTCGAACACTGGAGTTCCAGTGATGGTAGTTAGAGTTATTCTAGCAGTTTCTCAGGGACTACTTTCCGATGGTTAGATTTCGTGTTCGGGGTACTGACTTCACGGTGGGGCCCACCGTCACTTTGCACCGTTTGCACCGTTGAGTGTGCCGTCAGCAGGACCGTTAGGGTTTCAGGGCTAGCTCGAGTCCAAGGGGTATAGTTTCAAAGGTGAGCTCTAGAGAGCTCACTTCTCTGATGTTGAGCCTTCAAGTTCCTGGCTATGGTGGACAGAGGCCGGCGAGCGTCACCTGGATTCTCTATGCTTGAGTGGGTGTGGCTTGACTGTAATCAATGCCCAGTTGTTGGCAGTTTATAGAGTGACAGATCAAGTAGTGATCTGAGTTGAGTTGAGTTGAAAGTGTTAAGCAATCTGATTATTGTGGCACTTTAGAGTCTATGTATGACTTATGTGTGAGTTGTGCTTTTATAGTGTATGATGTTGACAGCGATGTATGTTGTGTAGCGATGTATATACGCACGACACATTCCAAGTGTCTATTATGAAGGACCTAGATCTTTCATTTCAAATACATCAAAAAAATTGGCATTTTAACTCCCTCATGTTGGATCCAAAAATAAACATATCATCAACATAAAATGAAAAAAATGATTTTTACATCAACAAATGACTCAATGTAGCAACAATAATCTATTTTGCACATGGTCTAACCATGTTGGCTATAAAGCCATTAAACTTCAAGCACCATTGTTAAAGAGCCTATTTCAAACCATATAGACTCTCTTTCAACTTGTAGACCATGTCTCTTTTGTTTGTAATTCTAGTCAAGGGTAACATGTAGAAACATTGTTTCTATATATAGCTACTCTAGATGCAAATCCTTTGCAATCACAAGACCCAAGACAAATCCAATGGTAGTCATCTTAACTACAAGAGAGAAAATCTCATTGTAGTCCTATACCTTTGTTATGTTGAAAACCCTTTGACACAAGTCTCACCTTGTACCACTTGCTTCCATCATGTTCTTTTTTGACTTTGTACACCCATTTGTTCTACAATGCTTTTCCTTTGAGACCAAGTTGACATCCAAAGGGAAAGAAGGCATTGCAAAAAAAATTATATATCTTGCTTCATTGTAAGCTCCCACTACAATAAGTCCTCCTTTTGCATTGCCTTTGAGTAGCAGTCAGGTTCCTCATTATTTATCAAGAGTATGTAATACATAGACGGAGAATACCTCTCTATTGATTCTTGCAATCTAGTAGATCTTTTGAAATCAATTATAAGAGTGATTTGATCTAGTATGACCTCTTTAGTTTCTACTAAACTTCCATTTCCTACAACATCATTCTTTGAGATGTCTTCCAACATTACTTCTTCTTGATATTTTGCATGTTCTTTTGTAATCTCAAAACCTGATCCAAGCTTATCTTAGTACATAACATTCTCATGGAAAATGACATCTCTACTTCTCATCACATTTCTATCATCTTCATCCCAAAGACAATAACCCATATCATCTAATCCATATTTGATGAAGAAAACACTTTATTGAGTTTGAATCAAGCTTGTCTTTATCACAATGTTAAATCCTTGCATATGAGACATAGCCAAAGGTTCTCAAGTGTGAGAAATTCACTTTCTTTCCTAACCATTCCTCCTCACATATCTTGAATCCCAAGGGAATTGAGGGTCCTTAATTTATGAGGTATATAGTTGTGCTGACTGCATCTGCCCAAAAAAAATTTGGCAACCCTACTTGTAGTCTTATGCATTTGGCTCTCTCATTGAGATTTCTATTCAAATCTTCAGTC
The DNA here is from genome assembly GCA_948567375.1 of Lunularia cruciata. Classification (NCBI taxonomy): domain Eukaryota; kingdom Viridiplantae; phylum Streptophyta; class Marchantiopsida; order Lunulariales; family Lunulariaceae; genus Lunularia; species Lunularia cruciata. The sequence goes on along the minus strand of OX419762.1, from coordinate 31,808,386 downwards.
GCACCATTTTGTTGTGGTGTCTCAAGGACAGTTTTGATCATTTTGATCTTATTATCTACACAATACTCTCTAAACTCATTGCTACTATACTCACCACCATGATCAAATTTCAAGCCATTGATCTTCAAACCTAACTAGTTTTCAACCTCAAATTTCCATTGCTTGAAAATGTTGAACACATCTGATTTATTTTCCAGAAAATAAACCTATACCTTCTTGGTAGCATCATTTGTGAAGATGACATAGAAGCAAGATCCTCCAAGAGATTCAGTTGAAGTCAAGCCATACATATCTATATGTATTAACTCTAGCTTTCTTGCTCTTGGAACTCTTGTGGCCTTAATGAAAAAAATCTGCTTTGGCTTTCCCATAACATATGGTTTGTAAATGCCAAGTTGAACAATCTTCAACTTTGGGATCTTGCTATTGACAACTAAGTCCTTCATACACTTCTCACTCATGTGACCAAGTCTTTAGCATCATAAGTTTGAAGGACAGATTAAATCTACAATTGTCATCATATGGTCTAAGTTTCCCATATGTTTTAACCTTCTATCCTATGGCAAAATCAAGTTTCCCCGAGTAACCTTTCACTACCTACTTTCAAAGGATCTTTAATATCCAATTGACCTATGGAAATCAAATTCCTCTTTAGTCTAGGAACATATTTGATATCTAACAATCTCTATACTTTGCTCCTTTGATATTATACTATATTTGATCCTCTGAGATGTCTTCAAGTTCATATTGCCTTTTCCTTTGATAAATAGGGATTATTGTCAGCAAGGTGAGCTTTTCCAAGGTTTCCTACAAAAAATTTGTGCATCAACTCTTTACATGAGGTAGAGTGAAGTGATGCACCTAAATCCATTACCCAAGATTATATGGGATACTCTACATAGCAGACAAGTGCATCCTCTTGTTTTGTTCTTATGTTTATTGAGTTCTTCTCCTCCGGACTTTTACATTGATCCTTGAAGCTTATTGCAGTTCCAACACACAATTTCTTTGAGTACTTCCTTGTGGGCTATCGACTCACCTCTCTTCCTTGAATTCAATCTACTATTTCTTTGACTCTTACCTTGTTGAGGTCTTTTGCATTTTTTGTCATCAATTAGAACCGTACTTGACCATTCTGAAGAATTTAGTCTACAAATGTCTTCATTAGGTATCAAGTCTTGAATACTTTCAAACTTGAGATCACTTGATCCCAAGGAACTAGTCACTATTGTGACTGTTTCTCCCCAACTATCAAGTAATGATGATAATAATAGAAATGCTTAAACTTCATCATCAATGTTGATCTTCATAGATTCCAATCTTGAAATGATTGAGTTGAAATCATTCCCTTGGTTTTGGACTAATGCCCCTTCTTTTTGGCAAATCAAGAATATCTTGTTAAAGGCAAAAGGTTTCACATACATATTTAACAACACCTTGATCAACCCATAAGTGGTCCTCTCATGGACAATGTTATATGCAACATTTCTTGCCAATGTAAATCTGGCCACACCTAAGGCTTGTCAATTTAGAAGCTCCCACTCAGCTTCATCCATATTTTTTGGCTTTTCTACCTCAAGAGGTAGGTGTAGCTTCTTTTGATATAGATATTCTTCAATTTACATCTTCCAAAATCAAAAATCCTTGCAATTGAACTTGTCAAATTTTTACTTTCTCATCTTTTGCCATCGTTATGCTCTCTCTTGAAAGACCAATGCTTTGTTATCACCTGTTGAGAGAAAATTCACAATTAGGAATTCAAAAGAGCAGCGAGAATCTGAATATAGCTATGGGATGTAGCAAAAATTGTTCATCAATCTGGTCAAGAAAAGGCATACATAGAAATTATGCCAAATTTTATTTGGTTTGCCTACATCCACAATTGCACTGCCTTTTATTCACTCTTGGACTCTCAATCAAGAACTATCAAAACAAGAACTACCAAATTCACATTGATTATCAATACTTACACTTTATATACATTTGCACTAGAGACCTTATCTAGTTTTGGAATGTGTGGTGCAGATTGATCTAGTATCTAAACCGTAGATTGTTGGTGCAAATTGCTACACATCAACTCGCTCACTTCCATATAAGTGGAGGTTATACTTGTAGCCTTGATCCATCATGTAGGTCCCATGCCTAGGTCCCACATCCATGCCCGTAGCTCCCGCAATATAATCCTATAGCTCTTGCAAGACACATCTATCTTGAACTTCAAGTAAGCATAACTTCTTTTCTATAGCTCTATTTTCCATGATCTTGTTGTTTACACAAAGCACTTGAGAAGACACTTCAAATGAGATAAGGCACCTTTCATTTGCATCTATATTCATAGAAATATAGGTCTTGATATGAACTATCTTTGTGTTCACTCTCACAAATGTAATCCCATAAATAGAATCTTGTGAAGATTTTTCCTATACTGACTCTTCAACATTCCATTGTGCATTCCCATAATTAATAAGACTCCACACTTAACACCATTCACTTGCTCAACTCTATCATGATCATAGACATTAGATTGAAAAATTAGTATTTACATGTTTCTATCTTGGCCTATCTTTAATCTAATCATACTCAAATAATAGTATCATCTACTTTATTGGTCATAACTTAATATTAGGCTTGTTGAAAATTATTTCAAAGCCTTGTGATATATGAAAATTATGGCCTTTCTCCAACCAAGTATTGCCAAAACTTTTTAAGACCAAAAATCATCACCAACCCTCCCTTTTTTATGACTAAAATATTTCTTTATGCTAAAACCATTGTCTACTAGCATACAATATTTGACATTCATGTTCATCTTGGTCAATTGAGGAAGAATAAATCCTATAGCCACACATTGGAAGCATTAGTGTAAATGATGAAAGGTCTACTAGAATCAAGTTTAGCAAGAATTGAAGTTGTAACAAAGGATTGCTTGAGCTCTTCAAGAGCTTTGAGAGCCTTTTTGTTCTCCAAAATCTTCATGTACTTTACACTCTTCTTTATGTAAATGTTCAATGCATAAGCCTTTTTGAGAAATGAGAAGATGAAACTTTTATAGTACCCAACATACCCAAGGGTTGTTATTTTTTTATTAACCTTGAAGGGAATGGAAGCTTTGAGATTTTCCTCATCTTTTTAATATCTATTGTAAAAATAATATGACCCAAAATTAGACCCTCTTCACAACAAAAATGCACTTTTGTGGGTTGAGTGATGCATTTGTTTCATCCTAGCATTATAAGATCTTGGTCAAGTGCACAAAATTTTCTCATTTCTCTCATAGATACAAAAGTCATCACTGAAAATCTCTTACACATTTCTTAATAAAAGGTTCAAACATCCTCTTCTTGGATCATTAGATTGTGGCTTGAGCATTATAAAGCACAAAAAGCATGATTATCTCATGGTGTGATGGATGTGGTGGATTGTTCATGGTTTTGTGCAACTTTGATTTGGGTTATAGCCACCTGATCATCTCCAAAAATATACTTCTTGTGACCCATGACCTCCTCCTAAATTTCAACATTGAACAACAAAGAGTAGTAGACCTTTTTGGTTTCAACATTCTATTTCTTATAATCCAAACATACTCAAAATTTGCCATTCTTCTTTTTCACAATCACAATTAGAGAAACATATTTTAACTTCATCTCAAAGATAAAATCAACTTCTTGTGCTTATCAACCTTATTCTTTCCAATCATAGGTATTGGTGGGCTAATGTAAAATTATATAGGTAAATAAGTTTAGCTTGTTACTCCACTTCTATCTAATACTCCTCCAAATTGAATTCATTGATATCCTTATAATTGAAAAAAACACATGGATGTACTTGTGGATAATTTCTTCAAATCCTACCTTCTATTCCTTGGTAACATTTGGACCATACTTGAGGATAGTTAGTCTCTTCTCTATTTCCTCAAGTGTCAATGTTGATTTATTAGTATCTTTTAAAGCCTTTGGCTTAAGCACAAAATACATAACACACAAAGGATGCATATCTAAATCAAACTCAAATTTATTCTCATCCAAGGAGGTTGTCTCCATGCTTATGTCCTCATCTAAAGCCCTTTCTTTTAAAACTAATTCATGATAATTAGAAGATGGTGTATTTGAATGTAAGGTTTGTTTGATAATAGCTACACTAATTATGCCCAATGGTTTGATGGTCTCATTCTCAAGTACACTTTGTGGCATCAATCAATTATATAAGTTGCTCTCAACCATGGTTTCCCAAATAGCAAAACCTAACTTGAGTCCTTCAAGATTTGGAAAATCATGAGATTTTGCTCTCCTATAATCAATACTTCCATCTTGTTCATCACACCTATTGGTCAAACATGTTGCTTAATTGTCATGCTTATTGCAAATGTTGAATGTCCAAAAATTATCATCTAATTTCTTCATCAACCTCTCTAACAAATCATTCACTATATATCCTAATCAAGAAGTGCATCCTTGATATTATGACAATTCACTCTCATAAAATCTTAGAGGTATATTCACAAGCTTCCCATGGTGCAAATTTTACATCCATCACCCTAAATAATCTTGAAGAATTCTTCTTTGCTTTCATCTTTCTCTTGCTCCTTGTAGAACTCAAACTCAAGACCAAGAGATGGTAGAATTATCTTCCAGCTACCTAGAGTGAGAGATCACACGATGCCATTGAGGATTTAGAAGAAGAGTCCTTTGCTCACAATGAGAAATCCTATGATTTGGAGGTTAGATATTATAGCAAGGATTGAAGTTTTGAGTAGACTTTGAATCACTTTGTTGGCCTGGAATTGGAACTTGAGCTTTCCAAGGTTCATGGCAAAAGCAGCTATGAGTGATTGTGAGGAGAGGCTTGAAGAAGAAGGGAAGAGAGGCAATCTGGCCTAATGGAAAGAGTCAGATTGGCAGTTGGTTCTAGGGAGAGAAGTTGGTAAGGAAACTGGGGCTACATTCCTTGAGAAGGGAGAGTCTACAAAGGAGACTGCAGAAATCCGCAATTTTTCCACTGTACTACATACAAAGAATGTGTATATGGTTAATAACTTTTGAGACACAGTGAGGCAAAGTATTGTCGGGGCAATGATGGCACTCTTCAAGCCAGATTGGACCATGTATGTGATGAAGCACTAGGCTGTATTCTTCCACTAGATGTTTGCAAGAGCATTGGTGAATTGGACAAAGTATTTTTGCTAGCAAACATAGCAGATGGTGTAGTGTTGGAGAGATCAAGCAGCTCCACACTATTTGGTGCCATTTGCAGCGCATTTCTACTTCAGGTTGAACCTGATGAAGGAGGTGGAGTGAAAGAAGATTGCATCTCACTTTCATCTAGATTTGTGGAAAGAAGTGGATGAGGAGGAGCAGCAGTACATCCAAAGTAATGACAAGCATTATGCTAGAACGGGCCAACACATGAGAGTAGCACTGATTATTCCAAAGACAAAGAAGAGAAGTCATCCCAAGGAGATGGTTTCACCAATTCAGCCCAGAAAGACAAGAAAGGTGAACCCAAAGCACAACATTGTGGTAATCAATGAGTTGTTGGGAGCAAAAGAATCAGAAGGAGAAGTTGAGTATAAGTCAGAAGACTCGAGAGACGAAGAAGAACTAGAGCTCATGCTACAAAGTGAAGAGTCAAGCAATGGAAGTAAGGAGGAACCTGAAGTTCAAAAACAAGGAGAGGACAATGTTGATGAAGAAGATTGGGAGTTCCATGCAATGATTGACTGCATGGGAGGAGCAGATATTCCTTGTCTAGAATTGCCATGGATGGAGATTGAAGAAATCCAAGAAGGCAAGCCAAGGTTGGGGTTCCAGAAAAGATGAGATCAAAGAGAATGCCGTGCGTATATACATCGCTACACAACATACATTGCTGTCAACATCATACACAAATTGGTCCTACCTTCACCTCCTGAGCTCAAAATCACAACACTGCTCAAAAATTGCTCCTTCTTTGCTCGAAATTTGGCCAACGCTTCCGCACACCGTCTGCCTAACTGCCAAATTTGCATCAACTACACGAGCTTCTGCACACTAGGGAAACACAAAACCTGAATCGAGCTACCACGATCCACCGAGCTTGGAGATACCACCAACACTCAACGTTCCTGCACCCAATTTCCCCCTGACTTCACTTCTCTGATGTAATCAGATTGCTTAACACTTTCAACTCAACTCAACTCAACTCAGATCAGTACTTGATCTGTCACTCTATAAACTGCCAACAACTGGGCACTGATTACAGTCAAGCCACACCCACTCAAGCATAGAGAATCCAAGTGACGCTCGCCGGCCTCTGTCCACCATAGCCAGGAACTCGAAGGCTCAACATCAGAGAACTGAGCTCTCTGGAGCTCACTTCGAAACTATACCCCCTGGACTCAAGCTAGCCCTGAAACCCTAACGGTCCCGCTGATGGCACACTCAACGGTGCAAACGGTGCAAAGTGACGGTGGGCCCCACCGTGAAGTCAGTACCCTGTGAACACAAAATCTAACCATCGGAAAGTAGTCCCTGAGAAACTGCTAGAATAACTCTAACTACCATCACTGGAACTCCAATGTCCGAGCATCTAGATGCGGAACTACAAATGGCGTGACAAGAAGTGCACATATTGCAGTAGCAGAACCGAGTAAAGTAGGACAAGTAGAGGAAGAAGGAGAAAGCTTGGATGAGATGCCTCTAAGAGTAAGAAAAGTAAGACTTTGGAGTATAGCTCAATTGGAAGAATTGAAAAATGCAAAGCCTAAAGATCAAGAAACTTTGATGGGTTGAATACTTGTCAAAGATTGTCTGTCCATTGTTGTTGTAGTTGAAGAAGAAGAGAGAAGAGTTGAGGAGAAGTCATTCATAGTTGCAAGATGAATTGAGAGTAGTACAATGTATGAGTGAAGAAAGTTCAGAGTTAAGAAGGAAGTTAATCCGAGGAGAAAAGGAGGTAGAAGAACTTTGGGCTGAGGTAGAACTCAAGAGGAAGAAAATCAAGAGCCTAACAAAAGACTTTGTAAAGAGGGGCAAAGCAATAGCAAAGCAAGATGAAGAAGGAAGGGAACTGATGGAGAAGACTAACGCATTGAGGGTGGAAGTGCATGCGGGTAGAAGTTATTCATTTGAAGGCTATGGCAGCAGTGATGAGGTAAGAGGTGGATAGCTTGAAAACAAGTAGGGAAAAGAAAGATTGAGCTTGGCAATGAGAATTGATTGCATGAAGTCACAAGGAGGAAAGATTACAAGGGTTAATTAGGGGAATAGAAGTGCAACTCAAACAAAATGCAAAGGAGAAGGAAGCATTGAAAGCCAAGTTGGAAGACGAGTTGAACATGTATAGGGAGGAGTTGCAAGTGGAAAGAGAAAAACTTAAGATACCTAGGCCAGAGACAGTTAATGAAGTAGTAGTGAGAGTGAAGATGATGCTTAATATGGTATCCAAAGTTTAGTTGGAGGAAGTAAGATTGCATGAACTGAAATTGCTAGTGTAGGAGATGAGGAAGAAGAAATCAAAGGATGTAAATTTGAAAAGTTATTGATTGGTTTAAGGGAGAGAGTAGATAGGAAGATGTTAGAAGTAGGAGAGAATGTTTGTCTTAGATTAGATTTAGCGAGGAAGGAGTTAGATGAGATTTAAAGTAAGCCAAAGTGTAATATCCGATCCAAAGTAAGAGAGGTAGGAGTGCAAGTGTCATTGGGTGAATTACCTAAGACATTAGAAGAGAGTGGGTCAAAAGGTAAAGCTATAGATAGATTACCCATGATCATAGGTGCAGATGGTAGCAAAGAAGTAGAAGAAATGGTAGTAGATTTAGTAGTATTAGATAGACATGAGGAAGGGGAAATTCATGAAGAAGAATCAAGATTGGAGGCGGAAGTCAAGGTTGATGTTGGATTGGAGTAGTAATTGTTTTGAGATTTGAAGAGGCAGATATGAAGAGGTGTATTATCATTTTGGATCTATAGGTTGGTAGAGTTGTTATAGAAAGTATCTTAGTTAGATAACTATCAAAGTGCTTAGCTTATTTAACGGAGGCATTGTAGTGTTGTATTGTGCAGTATTTATATTTTTGAAGTTGATAAAGTGAGGTTCTATAACTCAGTGCTCATCATTTTAGCTTAATTCTAAGTATCAATCTTGTGTGTGTATTTGCAAGTGTTTGGAGAAATTCAAAGTGCAAGTCAATGAGCTTGTTGGATCCCACAATGCTGATCTTCATTCTTTGTGTATGATCTTGAGTGAAGTGCAATCAAAAAAATGCCTTGACAGATTTGAGAGGAATTGTAGTGTTGGTAGTATTCTGCAATTGTTTAGCGTAGTATGGGGTTGATGCAAAGCAATTTTGATTGAGGAATTTGTGCCTTCAATGGAGGGATGGAACACAATTTTTAAGGCAAAATCTTTTTGTAGTGAAGTTGCATTCTTTGAGAAAATCTTAAATCATCGTAATCAATATTTTTTTGGACAAAATTTGATGGAGTTGTGATTAAGAGTGTTAATTCTTAACAAGACTGCAAGTCAGTACTTGTGACTCTCTTCTGGGTGTGGTTTCTACCTGAGAGACTAAAGACAAAACCAAGAAGAATTAAATGATATTATTCTACTTTATATTTGACCATTTTTTACTCGTATCTTTGTGTGAATAAACTTTATTTACCTGATTACCAGAAAAGTGATACTTGTTGGGTTGTCATAATATGGGATCAATGTGAACCACATGTTCTAGAACTAGATAAGGGTCTCTAAGTGCAAGTGTATATATAGTGTAAGTATTGGTAGTCAATGTGACTTTATAGTTCTTGTATTGACATATCTTGATCAACAATTTAAGAGTGAATATAAACTTGTGTAGTTATGGACATAAGTAAATGTTGGTTGAACCACATGAAATATGGCATAATTTCTATGTATACTTTTCTTGACCAGATTGATGAATGATTTTTGCTCCATCACATAGCCATATTCAAATTCTCGTTGCTTTCTCAAATTTCTAGTTGCAAATTTTCTCCCAATAAATGATTCCTTATTAGATTGTAACATTCCAAGGATAAGAGAACCCCCAAGACAAACACAAGCTTCACACTCAATACTCCAATGCTCCAGAGGATCACCTTCTCTTTATTATATAGCAAAGAGGATCCACTCAAAGGAAGCTCTACCCTTGGATCAGATACATGGATTGGTGACATGTTAGTGAGCTCCACCATTAGATTAGTTGCATGGATGGGTGACATGTTGGTCCTTGTCCTATTTGGTTGGTCAAACAGGATTGACCAGAGGGAATATTTTGGGAATCTTCCTATAGGAATTTTAGAATTGCATGGATGAGGTACAATCTGAAAGCTCTTGATGAGAAAATTAATGGGAGAGAAGGACAACCTTTTCCTTGGGAGGGGGAATATGATTCAATTTTTGAGGCCTAATTCATCTATTTAGGCTTCCAAAATTGGCTTTGAAATTTTCATGGTGTTTTTGACTTGTGCTCTATTAGTGGAAGTACTCTTTTGGTAACACATCTATTTGATCTACTTAGTCCATCATACATAACATCTTTCCAAATGTTACCAAGCCAATTTTCACCTTTAGATAATGTGTCTAGCTATTACTATTACAAACTAACCCCTTTTAAGACACACCATCCTTGTTGTAAAGTTGTTGCTCAAAAGATTAGACTAACATTTGTGCATAGGTCAAGTTTTCTATTGGCTCCCATGTTGCCTCAAACAATGGGTACCCATACCAATGTACTAGATATTCCACATGCGGATGGTGGGTACCATGGATGTGTTTTTGGAGAATGCATTTGACTTCATATTCCTTTCATCAATGAATATTAGTGTAATACTCCAAGGACAAAAGAAGAGAGAAAACACAGATTACACACTCAACATTTGGTGCCCCAAAGGAGCACCTTCTCTTTATTATATAGACAAATAGGATCTCCTCCAAGGAAGCTCCACCATATGATAAGGCACACAGATAGATGACATGTCATCAAGCTCCACCCTTGGATTACCTACTTAGATGGGTGACATATCGGTCTATGTCCTATCTGGTTGGTCAAACAAGCTTTGACTAGAAGGAATCTTTTAGGGAATCTTCTTGTAGGAGTCTTAGAACATGTAAGGTACCATTGGAAAGCTCTCAATGAGACAAACCAAGGGGGAAGGAAGGCCAACCTTTCCTTTACAATGGGGGAAATTTGCACATTGAGGCCTAATTCATCCGTTTAGGCCTCCGAAATTGCCTTCAAAGATTTCAAGCATATTTTGATTCTACTCTATTAGTAGAAGTCCCTTTTTGGTGATGCCTCTTTCTGATCTGTTTAGGCCATCATGTGTAATATCCTTCCAGATGTTACCAAACCAATTCTCACCTTTAAATCATATGTCTAGCTATTGGTTCTAAGGTTCTCAAGTCTATTTTGATTTTTTCTCTATTAGTAGAAGTACTCTTTTGGTGATACTTCTATCTGATCTATTTTTACCATCATGTGTAAATCATTCTAGATATTACCAACCCAAATTTCACATCTAGATCATATGGCTAGCTTGTGGTATTATAATTAGACAAGGGCAAATTTCTTGTACAGAAGGAAAATGAGGCAGTTGGGATGCATATTTACATAGTAAGGAAACATGGAACATTGGATGGTTCTTCATGTCCAGTGGTAGCTTGAGGTGATATGCCATTGTGCCAATTTGATGAAGGATGAGAAAAGGCCCAATAAAACAAGGTTTGAGCTTCCAAGGGTCAACTAACATGAGGTTGGTTGTGGACAGCCACACTTGATCCCCAATATTGAACCCCATGTGCCGACAATATGCATTTGCAACTTGTGCTTGGCATTCTCCACACCATCTTGGATTCTAGAAACAAAAGTGTTGACAAAATCAACCTTGGTAGCCACTAAGTAGAATCTTCATCAAGCTCAAAGGTGTAAAAGGATGCTCTTTATACATGAGGAAGAATGGTATGAGTTGTGTGGATACATTCACTAAATTGTTGTAGAAAAATTCTACCAGTGGAAATAAGGTGTCACACCTCTCTTGCTAATCTAAGGTGAAGCCTTGAAGCTTTTCCTAAATAGTATGATTAGCCCACTCAATTTGTACATTGGTTTGTAGATGGTAAGCCATGGATATGTCAAGTTTGGTTTTGAAGATGCCAAAGAGTGTTCTCTAAAACAAACAAGTGAATTTAGTACCTCTATTGATGATGAGCACTTGAGACAGGCCATGGTGAGAAAAGATTATAGCTAAGTACAATTGAGTTAATTGTGGATCAATCATGTCCTTAGTGGTAGGATGTACATGAATTATTTTTTTGAGTCTATCAACAAATACTATGATGAGGAGGTCTTGGGCAATTCACAAACCAGATCCATGGTTACCTATTTCCAATGTTGTGTAGGAGTAGGGAGGGGTTGAAGGAGTCCTATGGGAGCTTGATTAGAAGCTGTATTTTGTTGACAAAGTAGACAACTCTGAATATACTCCATCACATTGTTTCTCATAGTGGGCTAATATTAATTGCATTTGACTGCATCTAAGGTCTTGTCCACTCTAACATGACTACAATGGTAAAATCATGACATTTTGCTAGGATGGTGGTTCTTATATCTATGGAATCTAAGATCCATAGCTTACCATCATGAAAGGTGAGTCCTTGGGTACTGGTTATGCCTTTGGATGATTGAGCTCCTATAATTTGTGGGTCAGTTTTTGCAACAATAAGAATCTTTGGCTAGAATTTTAGCTTCATCTTGACCTCTACTACCAGATTGTTTGCCATAACTAAAATGCATTTGCAAGTATCCTCTTGCCTTCCACACACATGATTTTCATGTTGAATTGTTGTCTCCAATCTGCCTGTTAAATCTGTCAACAAGATAAATCTTTTGTATCTTAAGGTAGACTAGAGGTTTGTGGTCTATCTCCACTAGAAATGCCGTCTTGCCAAGATAATGCTTTCAATTCTTGGTTGAAATGACAATGGCCAACTCTTCCTATTTAGTAATGTGATAGTTGCATTTTGTCAATAATAGCTTTTGAGTGAAATATACAATTGAGTGCCATCCATCATTCCATTCTTATTGTAGGATTACTCCTATTGCAATGCTTGATACATCTATAGTCAACTTGATTGGATGTTTTGGGTGATATCATTTCAAGATTAGTGCATGTAATAATGCATCTTTCAATTCCCAAAAGGCCAATTCTTGTGTAGTTCCCCACATTTACTTCTTCTCCTTGCTAAGTAGTCCCGGTAGAGCTGGTATGACTTTGGAGAAGTCCTTGACAAATTGATAATAGAACCCAATTGATCCCAAGAAACTCTTGAGTTAAGTCTGATCTTCTGGAGTGCCCTATTTTTAGATAACCTCTATTTTATTTGTTAACACTTGGATACCTTTTGCACTTACTTTATGTTCCAAAGTATTCTACTTCAGACTTGCCATACTTGCACTTTGAGATTTTGATAGATAACTAATTTTGTCATAGAATCTAAAGGACTTCTCATAGATGTTGCTTGTGCTCCATCATTGTCTTGTTGTGGACTAAGGTGTCATCTAGGAAAATGATAATAAATTTATCCAAGTATGGATGAAATATGTCAGTTATCAAACTCATGAAAGTGGTTGGTGAATTGGTGAGACCAAACAATATCACTACATACTCAAAGTGACCAGATCTTGTTTGAAAGGTAATTTTGTGTACAACTTCTTTAACAATCCTGATTTGGTTGTAACCACTCAGTAGATCAAGTTTGGTGAAGTACTTGGCCTTATTGAGTTTATTGAATAGGTCATCCATGCAAGTTAATGGGTATTTTTTCTTCACCATTTGTTGATTTAGTCCTTGGTAGTCAATGCACATGCGCATTGTCCCATCGTTCTTCACAAACAAGACACAAGCCCCACATGGTGATATGCTAGGTTGGATAAACCTTTCTCAAGCATATCCTTGATTTGAGCCTTGCACTCCTCCAACTCATGAGGTGATAATCAAATATGGGGGCTTACAAGGAGGTGTCTTCCCAGGAAGTATCTCAATTTTATGATCTACTCTCCTTTTTGGTGGTAATCTTCAAGGTAAATCATCCAAAAAGGCATCTTGAAACTCATTAATCACATATTTTAATTTCTCAAGAATCTATTGATTGAGTTGCACACTTTGGACTTCTCTTATTAGACCCATGAAACACATATCTATCATATTGATAGATGTTGTTCCCATGACATAAAGAGGTAGTTCTTGCCTTTGTGATGGCTAGTTTGCACTATTGTTTTTCTTCACTAGACCATGGGGTTGTAGTGCTCTATACATGGCATGCCTAAGATTTCCTTGTTATGAACCAACCATATCACTTGCCACTCAATTGCTTCTTGATACTCTCTTAAAGAGAGTGTTACATTTTTAGGTAATGACTAAATCTTCTCTATTTGACCATTAGGTAACTTCAATTCTTCATATTCATCCTTCTCTAGTTCCATCTCCAATCTTATTGCAATAGAGCAAAACAATAATTTTTTTGTTGCTCTAGGGTCTATCAATACTCTCACATGATTGCCTTCTATGACTCCATTTACGGTAATCAATTATGCTTTTGTCTTCCTCCACCTTTTCACACTTTTCATCTTCCTTCCTCTACTTTTACTCTTCTTTATTGACCCAATAAGGCTATGAGGTACATTTACTGGTGATCTTTGTTTTTTGATGTGATTTTAGCATCTCTTCCTCAATTTGTCTCCCCATGTTGTTCAAAGGTCACTTGTATGGAGGCCAAAGGAATCTAAGAAGACAAGCACAACAATTCATGTCTATGTGCCCAACTCAGCCGTAGTTGCTACAATGGTTTTTTTTTACTCAAGCCCCTTCTCCTCGTAGGACTCCATCTCTCCTTTTGTTGATCCATCTTCATTCTCCTTGGAGCAGTTATGCTCCTTGATCTCTACACCAAATGTTGCCCAATTATATAGGAATTGGTCTTCCAAAGTGTGGTGTTTCAGTCCAATAGTGTTGAGTCAAGACTACCCCTTCACCTCTTCTAAGTGCTCCTTCTATTCTTTGAGTAAAGACAATGGCTTCAAAACATTGTGAGGATTTTTTACGATAACCTCTTTGCAAATTTGCTCTTTTAGCCCTTGTTTAAAATTTTCAAGAGTTTCTATTGGACTCATTAGTTATTAAAACCTGAAAATCAAGAAATGCCTCCATGTACTCTTGTATGTTGTTCTTCTACTTCAACCCCATAGTTGGGTTAGGGCCATCTACATTGAATACACGGATTGGAAATTCTTTAGTAACCTTTCTTGCATTGCTATCCAAGTAATCTCTCCTCTTTTTGCCAATGTTGATTGTTCCTACACATTTTACCATGTGAGGGACTTATCAATCAAGTACCCACATGCAAACATGCCCGCAAAATGGTCAATGATCTCAATTGTGAATAATCAAAAGTATTCATTCATTCTTAAAATCCAGTTTCCACTACGCCCATTGAATGTTGACCCTTGTAAGTTTTATATTGCATGTCCTCTTCATCCAAAGTAACAATAGGGCTTCATTGTTGACTAAGGTTGATGTCATTGGCATGAGTGACTCTCTACATACTTTGGCCATTAGTATTGGGTTTTGGGATGGTTCTGCTTCTTGCATTGCTTAATCATTCTTGAATTAACTATGATTAGCTAGAGTTATTCAAAGCAAAGATTTTATTCCTATTTTAGAAGAAGATGAAAGAGTAAACACAAACTTCTTATATCTTAGTGCTTTGACTCTGTATTATTCCTAATTAATTGGCTTTAAGGAAATATTCCTAATTAATTGGCTTTAAGGAAATAGTTAACAATTCTTGGGTCCAAGAGCCTTTTGGTTCAGAATTTCTATAGTCTAAGGATAACCATATGAAGGAATATTTGACTTATTTATTTGGTCAAGATAAGACTACATGCTTAAAGTATCATTTTTATGAGTTTTGATATTTCTTTATATTTTTGTCTTCAGATTACTTTTTGCCATATACATTGAGTTACTCTTACAATTAGTAGCTTTAGCAAGTAAATAAATAACAAGCACATAAACCACAAATAAAGAGGCACTCATCAATTTTCATTCAGAACAATCTTTCTCGCATTTAGTTCTCTAGTGAGAAATAGTTTGAATCTTGGAGATGCTTTGGAATTTTATCCTTGAAGGAGTGTGATAGATTTTGGTTCCTTGCCTTCTTAATCTATGATGCACTACTTTAATAGACATCAAAGTTTTACCTTGAGTAAGAGACACATCAGCTCTTAATACTCACCATCCTTTTATTTACAACTATCTCTCTATCTTATTAAGTTCTCTTGCTAGCAATTGCTAGAGTATTGGAGGTTCCTTGTATTTTGAACCTTGGAAGAGTGTAATAGAGTTTGGTTATCCACTTTCTTTGTCCATAGTCTGCTACCTTAATAATCATTAAAGGTTTAGCTTGAGTGAGAGACAAGGCCAACTCATGAGACCATATTGGATGGTGGAGAAATGTGTTCTCCTATTAGATGTAACTTCTTGATCTTGATCATCATGGTGTTCATTGCATGGGTCATTTATTTTTTATCTATCCTCAATGGATGGAGCAAAAATAGAAGTTGAATCCAAACAAGATAGATCTGTCTATAATATGAAAGGAGTGGGTACAAGGAGTGTGGATATTGGTAGGTGATAGAGACCAAAGGAGTTCATGTTCTTGATATCCTTCTTGAGCCTTGGCTTAAGTAGAAGTTTCAATGATGATGTTTGGGTTTTTGAGAGTAAAACACTTTTATAATGCTATCCAAAAGACCATCTTTGAATGAATTGACTAATAAATTGATATCATCAAGAGGAAAATTTAAATTTTCTAGAAATGACAATGTATTTTCTAAAAGATGGACATTTGATGCAAATGTTATGGGCTAAAGTATTGCATACAACAATCAAGTGGTTGAAGGTATGTGTCTTAAGGAAATCACTTTTAGTGACAAACCTGATCTTTCCCATCAGAGTGTTAAGTTACAATGCATATGCACATGTTCTCTCAATTTTGAGAAGCAAATTTGATTTCATCACACTGCTTCTCAAAATAGACCATAGGATGTAGGCTATTACCTCCCATATTACAAAATTTTCATTAGTGAAGATGTGAACATTGGTGAGCTCAAGATAAGATTACTTGTTTAGCTTATGTGTGGTGAATGTAATGACCTCCTTTACCATATTAAATGGTTAATTTAAATTTCTTCAATTGAAGGAGTTGATTAAATTTAAACAAGGGTTTTGTTCAAAATTCCTTACTTTGGTGGTCACCATTGGTCAAAAAACTTGCACTTGCTCTATTGACATGCAATCTAACTTATGGATGGTTGGTTGCAATGAAGAATCTCATGTCATTGAAATGACTCTAGAATTTGAATTTTGGTTCAATGCAATGGAGTACTTTGCCTTGAGCAAGATCAAGACCTGGTCCATATGTAGGGTGATAAGTGTAAGCTTCTCAATTTTGATGAGAATGCTTACACACAACTTCAAGGATATGATGGAGGTATCAACCAATCCTAAAGTTTAGGAGAAATACATCTAACCATTCTTGGTCCCAAGGGAGAAAGTGTACTAGTTGGTATCAAGACTGTCCATTATACTCTTAGAGCTCATGACATGTTATTTGCAACAAATTTGTGTAGAAAAGGATGCATATTTAACTTTGATGAAAGGGGTGATAATTGAATCTTTCCTACATGAAATCTTCTTGCACAAGGTATACTGAATGGTAAGACTTACTTAATGCTATGGAAGATTGAGGAATTGCAATTGTAGCTACTTCAATTGCTTCAAGACAAACATTCATGAAATGACACCAAGCACTTGCACATGTCCATATATGAATTTGAAAGATTAGGTGTTATAGATGTTCTACTCATCAAGGGAGACAAGAAAATGATACCAACATGTGACTTATGTATTGTGTGTAAGATTCATCAAGAACAATTCTCAAGCATGCAAAAGGGAATGTTGGATGTTGTTGTATCAAAATTGGCATTCTTTGATCTAGCCAGTTTTGGAGGTTTTCAAATTCTGGTCACATGCTTACACAAGTACTCAAGTTATTTTAGCCTCTCATTCTTGTAGAGAAAGGACCAAGCTGTTGATGCTTATAGGGTTTGGGAATTATAGGCTTAGAGAAGAATTGGTGAAAAGGTAAAAAGTTTCCTCATTGATCAAGGGATACAGTACATGAATCTAGATCTTGGTTCATGCTTCAAAGCCAAAGGTATTTGGCACATGATAACTCCCTCTTGTATCCACAAGATTGTCAAAAATGGCAGAGCAAATGAATTACATAGTATTTGAAGAAATATGCACACTCCTTGATGATGCTAAGCTAGATCATCAATATTGGGTGTTTACGGCTAAATATTGCATGTGGACTCATCATTGGATGCCACTTGCAAGAGTTCATGGAAAAATGCCAAACAAAGCATTCTATAGTGAGAAACCTTCTTCACCTTAGCTTGTCATTTTGGATGTGCAATGTGGTATCACATACCAAAGGAGAAGCATAGAAAACTAGATCCAAAGGCAAAGAAAGGACTTTTTGTTGGTTATTCTCACAAGGGATATGAGATCTTCAAACATGAGTCTAGGTCAATTGAGATTAGCAGAGATGTTAAATTTGTAGATGCACACATGAGTCATGCGTCTATTGTTTCCCTAGATACTCATGTGAGTGATGGAGAAATAGATAATGGATTAATTGACTTAGGTCTTACAACTTCTTTGCGTATAATGACACAAGTATGCATGAGCCATGAGTACAAGAATCACAAGACAAAGTGGAAATTGATTTTCAAGAGGATTCAAACACAACAAGTGGAACCAAAACTGCTGCAAGTCAAGACCAATTAGTTTGCATTGCTGACCAATACCTCAAACCAACACTCTATCAGCAATGTAGAGGTGGATGGGATATGGATCCTGCCAACATTATGCAAGGTAGGAGAAATTGACATACACCATGGAAGGTGGATGATGATCTTGTGAGAGGAGTTTTTGACCTTTCCATCAATTGAGTCTATCTTGTCCATGCATGACAAATGTTGATGACCCAAAGATAGTTCAATGGTCTCACCATTCAGCAAGAAGTGGCAGCATGCTTATGGAAGAAGAGATCCTGGCACCCTTGCACGTCAGGCTAGCTAGATCGTTTCCACCATAACTGATGCAACACTACAAATCCGTTGCGCTTTTCACTATATCACTATACTGTGCACAAAGAATCAGAACCATATATTACATGAGGTTGACTTTTTAGGAATCGGTTTCAAGATATTCCACTTTCGACACTGCATGCACGGCGCCTGGTCCAGCGTGAATGGAAATTGGCTGCTTCTTATTACGTCTAGAAATTACTCATGACCTGAAATCGTGGTTTCCAGGAGGCGGTGGGAGCATTGTTGACCTTACCAGCTCGTGCGGGAGCTGCAGCTTTCAACACCGATTTGGCCGGTTACGCTCAACTACAAGATCGTCATTGCCTTATGACAGGCCTCCGACTCTGGTCCAAGCAAGCAGATTAATCTGTGTCCCAAGCAGAGGTTTCAGTACTACACAATAGTTGACAGATCGACGCCACTAAAGCTCGCCGCAGATGGTCTCTGAGATTAAGCTGTGAAAATTCTGTAATAAATGGTCACAGGTTGGTAGTATCTCTGAAATTCTGATACAGACTCTGACCCAAGTGCAAAGAGTCCACTTAGAGCCGAATTCCCTTCTGGGTCTAATATCAGCGAGTGATAAAAATTTGGCAAGAAAGATAAGGCTAGAATTGTGGGACCATCATGAGGTCCGCTTAAGATTTCTCAGGTTAACGGAGCTACCAAGTAGGTCAGGTGAAACAAAGATACTATGGATTGTTGAGCATGCACACGAGATTCAAGTAAAGTTTCTCCAATTCTTGAATTACTACAGCATCGGTCGCTCGCCCCACTTCAGATGCCTTAATACTATATTATCCATGCTTTCTATCCTGAAGAAAAGAATAGATGATCGGATCCCGCAAGTGAGAATCTCAGGAGCGGTACACGACAGCTCGAGCTCAGAAAGACGTGGTTGCTATGGAGATGACGTACTCTCGGTTCGACCAAGTTGGGGATTCGAAATGACAGTGCAAGCCAAGTCGATGGAATCCGAAGTATCTTTCTCCATTAAATTTTTACGATATAAACTTTCCTCCCATTTTCCAGTGACCAGCATCAACACAAATACAAGGTAATACAAAATTTCATACTTCGACACAAAAGTGAATTTAGGAATGGAAACTGTTAATCTTCTACGGGAAGGATCTTTACTGACTGCGTGTGATAACAAAAAGGAGGGGAAGACCCCATCAAGCCGAACAAGGAAACATCTAGGGGTATAATGCGGCTCAGCATCAATCAATAGTATCGGCCTTACCGCACCTAAGATATCGATAAGAGGAATCCTTACCCATTTTATCATGGGAATGAACCTGAATTACTTTTTGTATTTGCGTGTTTAAAATGCTATATTAGTTTTGATTCTAAATTTCATATTTATTTATTTATACAATTTGAATTCATTAGAGGTACAAAAGTAAGCGAAAATTCTCGAACAGGATAACTTATGTTTCTGTTTGGAAACTTTCGCTAATTTTTTATCTCTTATGGATGGACTCAAGTTACGTATATTTAAAATATAATAAATATTTTTATTTTCCATGCTCCCATACTACGAGCCATAATCACTATTCTGAACTGCCAGTTTGTAAAGCTGATAATTATTCAACACGCAGTGCCACGGTATTAGAAGCTTATCAGACAAATTATATTTTTCCCATTTCTCGGGTGCAAGGAAGTTGGACTTTTACCGTAAATAACTTACTATAGATCTAAGACATTGAAAGACATATCAAGTTCCCGTTTTAATATACCATATTATAAGAATCTCGAGTCTCGTTATTGGGTATTTGGCTAGACCTTAGCGGTGAGCTATCTGACAACATCTGTTGGATATTGAACATCTGTTGGATCGAGTCGCCGACTTTTAAAATCCTCCGTGTTTAACTCTTAGCAAAGGAACTACTGAAAAGCACGACAAAATCTTAAGAACAGTTAATATCTCTGATGAGAATCCAGCAAGTTAACGGAAGGATCAAGACCAAAGAGCAGGGGAGTCCATCGATTGATATCTTTTATGATAATCCAACAAATTGAACAAAGGAACGAGACCGAAGAGCTGGACAGTCCATAGCAGAAAGGAGAGGGAAGATAACTACACATTTTCAGGATGCGCGGTAGACTTTGAAGAGGCCGAAGAAAAATTATTATAAGCATTAACTTCAAGCAAATGGAATGGCATTGTCCACCAGATATTTATATTATCAGAAATCACGACGCTAGACTTTTCAATGAAGTTAAGCTCATTGCATTCCTTATACCTTGATGTAGTTTTATATTTATGAATGTTTCTTCGTATTCTCCGTGTCAAGTGACCTTCATGGTAACATTTCTTACCATCCGCACCTCTCAGTATGTTCTTACAGTGACAAACCCTTTTTACCATCTGTGTCCAGATCGGCTTTGCTTGAGCTAGCAAACACACTCCAACCATCAACATATAGATAGGGACTTGCTATTTCCACCACAACACTGTAAATTAATCCACCCTAAACTAGTCTCAGCGCTGAGGTCGGCGTTAAATGTGGTGAAAATAACAATTCCCTATATACAAGGTTCTCAGAGTAAATGATGAAATTGCATTCTGATAATCTGTATTGAGACTTCCCTTAATCCGTGAGCAAGCACCCTGAAGAATAAAAGAAATGGTACATTTTGCTACTTTTGTGTGTAGAGGAATTTAAGTGTATTCTTCACATAGACATTCTACAGACCTCACATCACACTGTCACTGAGGAATCCCACATTCTTCGTGCAAACTTCTCTTATGGTATAACCAATGGTAGGCTGCAGCTAGTGTATCCGTGTATTGATTCTTATATATGTTGTTCTTGAATGACTAATCAAAGCCAGACGTGCTTATTATCCCATTAGCGTAGATAATGCTTGCCGTCTAAAATGCTCACAAATTCGGAAATTAAACTTTGAATGGAAACATCCTCCTTGGTGGTTTTTGTCAGAGCTATCAGTTCAGCTTGGCATGTAGAAAGGACAAAGATCAATTGTTTCTTTCTCATCCAATTTATGGCTCTTTCTTCCAAATAAATAAATATATGTCCTTTGATCTATACCTCCACCAAAATAAGCATCAAATTATCCCACCAAATAATTTCCAAGTTTCTATTGTACTGAATGCTAGGTCAATTCATTCTGTCACTTAAATATCTCCTCAATACCAATCGCCATTTCCCAGCATTATACATATATCTCTCTTAGTAGCCATATGGTATAAGAAAGAGCAGGTTTTGTACATGTACTTATATATGAGGGTAAGTGAATATATGGCCTTGATGCCATTTCTTTTCTCTCGACTTCTTTTGATGGGCACCTCTCTTGACTAGTACGTACATCAAGCTATGATAGAATAGTCATGGATGTGTGTTTCTAAATGTGCAGTTTCTAAATCTCAGAAATATTTAAGTGAATATAATGTGATTGAGATAAAGAGAAAGGCTTTGCTAATTCTATTCTTTTGGTTAAATAAAGAGGAAAAGCCTCGTCTAATCACTCGTCTCAGACCTTACATTGACTTCTCTTTAATATTGGTGATTAATTCTCACCATCAGAAAGAGATTCTCATTACAATCAATGCCTTATATTTGGTTGTATCCTTTGACCACAAGCTTAGCATTGAACCTCTCAATTTTGAATACCCACTTACACACAATGGACTCTCTACTCTTTATATATATAAAGAGAGAGAGAGAGAGAGAGAGAGAGAGAGAGAGAGAGAGAGAGAGAGAGAGCTGTGTGTATATCCATGCTTTGTTCTTCAATTAAGAACCCATCATTGCATTCCACTTTTACGTACTTAATTGTTCAAAGCCAAAATCTTAAGCTCTTTGTAATACCAATGATTTTATCTTGCTGAATGTATTTTAGGTCATTTATATCTTCTTTATTGACCTGATGGTTTGACTTTGCTTAATGGTTGCTTTGGTTATGGCATGAAACTTTTTATGTTTATGGTTTAATACCACAGATATTATCTTTATGTAAGATTATAGAATCATCAAATTTCTATCCCATGTCTTGTAGTAAAGTATGGAGCCAAGTTGATTCACATGTAGCATTAATGGCACTTGTATATTTTGCTTCTATTGATGATAAAGCAATCATATGTTGTTTCTTTTATAACCAGCTAATTGTAGATCTTCCAGAGTTGAAAGCATAATTTGATGTTGATCTTCTATCTTGAGCACTTCCTATGTGCAATTGTATAATGTGTAACCCACCAGCTGAGTAATAAAGACCAAATTGAGTGATAGCTTCACATAATGTAACATACTCCAATCTATATCAAGATATTGCTTCCTTGGTGCTTGTAAGAATTGAATCAATATTTAAAACAACATAGCTTAATCTGGTCAAATGAGAGTAAAATAAATGTTCCACATACTTCCACAACTTATGTTTATACATATTTGGATCTGAAAAGAACTCATGATCCTTGGCAATTTAATACAACAAAATTTAGGAGGGGAGTAGAAATAGTCCAACATGCTATTTGCCTTCAAAACTTCTCCAACATGTTGAAAGAATATTGCATTGTAGTAACCAAAGGTTATTTCCATATTGGATAATCTCAATACTCAAACCTAGGTGATTAGATAATGCAGATCCCCACCTCCAAATGTCAATTGAGGAAAGTATTTTTGAAGTCCATCTAATAGAGGTTTATTTAAGGTGTCTAATGCAAAGAGAGCACAAATTTAAGATATTTTGGTAAAAAGGCTTACTTTCTTATCAAAAGTGATGCCGTATTGTTTTGAATATCTATTTGCCACAATCTTGCCTTGTCTTTATTCACAAAACCATCAAAAAATATCTTTTTCTTAAGAATCCACATGTAGCAAATTGCCTTCTTATTGGAAGATTAATCCACCAACTTCCATGGTTTTTGGTTGATGTAGTGCTACAACTTCAAGTTGTATGGTTTTCTCACAATTTTCATGATGCATTGCCTCCTCAATTGAATTTGGTTTTTGTTCTTTGATAGGTTTCACCATATATGTGAAAATACTTAAATCCAAAATCCTTCAAATTGAAATCATTTAATGATCTTCCACTTGTCCTTCACCAAGGAATAGTTTTAGGTTGAGAGGCACTACTTGTAGCCTCATCTAAAAAATTTGGAGTTTGTAGTTTCTAAAATACTGGATTGATTACACAAAAGACTAGAATTATTAGTCTGTAATGTAGGAGTCAATTCTCTATGGGTTGAGAGACTTGGACTAGAGGCTTTTCAACAACCTATCCTGATCAAGGACTTGGATTAGTATAAGAGTGCTTACTAGGAACACTGATGGTGCTTGAAGTACTACCTTGCAAAGTAGAAATAATAGTTGGTATAATAGAGGATGTAGAGTGTACCATAAGTAATATATCAGATGTGCAACATCTACAAGCTTAGCACCAAGATTTTAACTTCTCAAATGTACAGTATCTCTACTAACAATAAAATTCTTAAAATTCATGATATAACACCTATATCCTTTTCAATTTGATGCATGTCCAAAAAATATACATTTTTTGCTCTAGCTTTGCCTCTTCTCATCAAGAAATAAATGAAGCAAATACAACAAAAAAGCCTTTCACATTTGAGCAAAAAGGTTTCTTACATGTAAGAGCATAAAAAGGTGTCATCTTGTGCATTGTTGCAATAGGAGATTGGTTCATCAAGTAAAATGCACAATTGATTGCTTTTTCCCAAAGCACTTTTGCAATGCCTTCTTGTTGAGCATGGTTCTTGAAACTTCTGCAATATGTTTTTCTTCTGCCCAATAATTTCATTTTGTTGAGTTGTGTAGTTGCAAGCAATTTCTTGCTTGATATCTTGCTCCGGTGGAAAAGCTTCAAGATGATGAGCTCTACTCTACTCCTCCATCAAAACATACACACATGACACAATGACCATATTTTTTTCCACATTTACCTTGAAGAATTGGACGTTTCTGAGTATATCTAATTTGCTTTCAGAAAGTAGATCCATGTAAATCTTGAAATGTCATCAATAAATGAGACAAAATACTTGAAACATGTCAAACTGTTTTGTAGTCCATACATTGGTGTATCAATGCTAATATTAGAGGCCCTTGTACCATGATGCTTGAAGCGTTTTGTAGATTGCTTACCAAATTGATAAGCCTCACAAATTTATAGACAAAGGATCAAAAAATGTTGGGAGACTTGTATCTAGATGTGAGGTAGGTAGCATCTTCAATCTTTGAAGGTTCGTAAGACCCACTCTTTATGCCATATCTCAAGATTTGAAAAGGCAGTTGAGCCATGAATGTACATAGTAGTCTGATTTTTTAGCTTTGTGGATCATGACGTTTAACTTAAACATCCTACCTATTTTGGATCTAAGTCTGCATCCACTTCTCCTAACCCACTAAAATTCCCTGATGGAGTTGAGAATGGGAGAGTACCCATGTGAGTGATAACATGTTTAATTATCATCACTTGTCATCACAACCAAAAATTCAGATAATGGTTCTTTGGAACTAAATAAATCAGCCTGATGAGTCATGTGGTTTGAGCACCTGGAGTAAATAAACCACTCATCTTCATTCTTGGTCATTGATTTGCAGTCATGTGGGTCATAACTAGTGGAGGATCTTTGGAGTAGAAATTTCTATATAATTTTTTTGAGGAGTTTACCTGATTAAATATCACTTTCCTTTTTAAAGCAAGTCTCCTTCTAGTGAGTCTTTGATCATGGACCTGGCTTGTGTTGTTTTACATCTTTTTGAGGATGGACTCTATCAATGGCCACCCCATAAGGTAAGCTCTTTGGAGTAGAAATTTCTATATAATTTTTTTGAGGAGTTTACCTGATTAAATATCACTTTCCTTTTTAAATCAAGTCTCCTTCTAGTGAGTCTTTGATCAGGGACCTGGCTTGTGTTGTTTAACATCTTTGTGAGGATGGACTCTATCAATGGCCACCCCATAAGGTAAGCTCCAATTCCTCTAACATCTTGCAACAAACAACAACTGATCTTCAGCAATAAGACCATTGCTACTACCTTGCAGCCACATCTCTTTAGACTCTAACATTGTGACTAGCTTGTCAAATTAACCAGTCAAGGATATAGGCAGATGAGAGCAAAAGCCATTCTAGTAATGGGTGATCCAAAATTCATTAAATGCATCTGATAACCAAGATGTACATCATGCACAATGCTAGAATAGTGATAAATCCATAAATTAGAATGCATTGAATGAAACGTGAAGCAAAGTCATAATTGCAACACATCAAGAACAACATATATCTAAAGGACTAGTAAACAATTTGAAATCTATAACAACTATTCAAAAAACATTGAGAAATATAAAACATTATGCAATTGACCACAAGTAAGCAGTGCATGAACAAAGAAAATTAAAATGCAGGTTGGAGTTGGGTAGAACACTGGAGACACTGGAGGTCAAAAGTCAAGTATGAACCATGAAGAAGGCAAAGAGCAAGGGAAAATATATGGAAGGGAATTAGCTGTGGAAGGGAGGATTGGAACAATGCAAAGTGTAGTGGATGGTGCTTCTATAGAGACATATCAAAGTGTAATAGTGTAACAAGAGTGAAGCAAAAGAGGACTGGATATATAGTATATTGCTACAAGTGCTATGAACACTTGAGTCACTTGAGTCCTGGCACGCTAAGAAAATAAGGGAAGCAAAAGGTGGCCTTAGTAAACCTCCACAAAAGCACATACAACTTCATCAATTCCTCATGCGGTGCCAAAGTAGCTGAGCAAGTGTCAATACTCCTCGTACCCAGTTTCTGCTCAAAAACTCATGAGTGCCAAGGCAAACTTGGTTGCTTCCCCCTAAGTGCTGCTCAGAAGTTTTGAGAATGTTGAGGGAAGAACAGGCTGAAAACATGTGTCATCCACCAATGTAGCATCTATCATAAAATGCTAGCTTGTTGAAAAAGAAGGAAACAGAAGTGCATGCAAATGAGTAATCGTAGAATTCTCAGCCAAAAAATGAGAACCAGGCAAGAAAGAAATGAATCAACATGATTAAGAGGAGTGAAGGAATTGAGACATACCTGATGGATTCCTTAAATCACAAACATTTGTTAGTACAAATAAAATCCAAGACACAAACAAATTGAAATTATATCCAATTAAAATATGTATCTTTAACAATTATTGACATGACAAAAGGTTTATACTCCTTGGTTAGACCTTGAATAGTATGTTGCATTACACCATCATCTTCAACCTTAACTCCAATGCTAGCATTGAGTTGCTAACTAAAGCATAAATGTGATAAACATAATCAGTGATGTATCTTTCTTAACCTCCATTATTTTAATTTTTTTTAGTTTCATTGAAAAAATTTGCCAATGCTTCCTAGGATTTAATGCATGCAAGGAATTAATACTCCCTTGCATAATTCCTTGCATGTAACCAAATAATGATGGCAAAATATACAAATAAAGATAGTACATAGCTTGATTAGCAAATTTTTCCAAGTGTGTATGTCAAGATCTGAAGGAGCATCAGTCAAACAAGATTTAACCCCTATTACTAAATCAAAAATTCTTGTCCTTACACAAAGGTAACATTTTTTATTTCCATATTATTCTTTTTTAAGGCCTTGCCCATGATGGACTTGCCCAAACTTATCAAGATACGGCTCATGATATAAATCAACAAAATCAG
The DNA here is from genome assembly GCA_948567375.1 of Lunularia cruciata. Lineage (NCBI taxonomy): Eukaryota > Viridiplantae > Streptophyta > Marchantiopsida > Lunulariales > Lunulariaceae > Lunularia > Lunularia cruciata. The sequence continues at coordinate 31,781,515 of OX419762.1, read as the reverse complement.
ATCACTACATAGTATACTTAATTTGATAAGAAACCTTGTTAGTGTTCTACATCTTCTACTAAGAAGTGCAATCCCAAAATATTTCCCCTTTAATTTCTAACACTCCATAGCAAGTCTTTGCTTCTAACAATCAAAATATATTATCTTCTCTTTGTAGTTCTCTAATCTGGAAGTTTCTTCTTTTATTTCTTGTGCGTAAATGGCATTCTGAATTCAAAATTTTGTTGGGGATAATAAAAGAACCCCATCTTGAATATGCTATTTTGATCTCATCAATCCTCAGCTCCTCATATTAAAAATTCAAGCAAAAATCCTCCATTAAAAGCTTTCTATCGTGAGTGTCTAGTATAGAAGTAATAGAATTGGAACTCTATTAAGAAGAATATGCAAGAGCTTGATAAGCCTTCTTATCATCAACCTACACTCTAGAAGTGGTGAGGTCCCATAATATACCCTTGAATCTTCGAAAATAATTCTAAATATTCCTTCTTTTCTTGGGTCCAATATTGTGATATTCATAATCCGATTTTATCTATTGCTGTTTTCAATCGTTGGTTCCAAATGAGCTCTAGTAATATCACAAACATCACAAATAGCTTTAATGTGTTTGCCAGGCCATTTGGATATTGAAATACTTTTAACCAATTGGAAAAGTGCTTCATCATCTTAAAATATTTTGAGTTCGTCAGCGTCCACTGCACCTTCCTTTGTTTTCTCACACGTCACTATGGATATAAGAGCCTTCCATTGTAGTCTTCCGCATTAAATAATTAATAGCATCTAGCTTTTCATTGTTGAAATCTATATGTGTCCATAACTTGTTGGGAGATAGCACTATCCTTATCTAAATGAAAATAACCAACAACACACCCCGACACAAAAAGCTTACACACGCACAGCGACAGACCCTTAACACACATGAACACCCCCCCTTAGGTATTTTTTTCTTTGCATTTTGTGTATACAGAATACAACTTTAACTCACTTAGCTTGAGTGGTGGCTCAATGAAAAAGCTACAGGAGTGTTCTTTTATACTCATCCAGGATCTACATTCTTGAGATCGATAGTTGACCTTCTCTCATGAGACTGAATATTGAAAACTGTGCTCTTCTTCTGTCGCTCTAGTTAGGAATTCAATGGAAATAATTCATTCTTCAATACAGACCACTACCCTTTTTTTAATCTCATCTAGAGGCCGTTCTGTGTTCTTATACTCGCCAGCTGTTGTGATTGCAAACTGGGATCTCCATGTCCTCGAATATGGCGTTGCCAAGCGGAAGGTAAACACTTTAAGATCATAGTCACGACAGGTCGCATAAAGATTGTCAACGATAAAGTTTGTGACCATGTTGAGTGATATATCATGCCTAGTCCTCCAGCTCCGACTACTAGCTAAATCTGTTGAGATTTGCACAACTTGAAGACTTCTACAAGCCAGGCTATGTCGACTTTCAAAACGTGCGCACGTATATCCTATATCTCCTTGTTAATTCTGCATCTGCCCGAGACCTTGCGTTCTAGAAGACCACACTGGCTCTTCGGTCTTTAATTCCTTGTAAAACTTGTAAGAAATCAAGAGCCTTTAAATCTAACGTATTCAGGAATAACTTGATAAGTGGCCATGGAAGAAAGAAAAAGATAAACGAGTCACTACGATACTGCAAGGAAATAGTTGATTACAGAGTCCTCGAGGGAGCGAGGGAAAGAGCCAAGAAAGAACTACTTAAGTACCTGGAGATTATTCTCCTTATCGCGGCTTCAATCTGCGGCTTTTATACAGCTAAGCTAGCTAGCTTAGCTAACTTGCGGTCAGAAAGGGATGTCTAAGGGAAAGTCGTTTTGGGTTAGAGACCCAGATAAAAGTATCATACACTCCTTTCAGGTCGATATATTTTGCTAGTTAGTTAACTTCGGTGACAAGGGGATATACGCTATGTATATGTCTAAATTGTTTCTAATGCGGATCCAGATCGAAAACATCATTGGCTGTAATAAAATATTGTATTGTCTGTTACTATTGAAGATTGAAGTGATTATGCAAGTTAACAAACGTTGACAAAGAGATGATCGTGACCATTTGCATCACATAGAACATGCAATCAACTGTACGTTTAACTAAATCGTAGAATGGATTGGGTTGACATTGCATTGTTGCATTAGCTGTTGATGGAACCTTTACAATCTGTTGAAACATGAGGTTACGATCCTAACCATCCCACTCAAGCAATAACAATACGAAGCCTTCTAAGACTATAAAAGAAACAGTAGTGTTTCCTTGAATCAGTACTTGGCTTTTGTGTCTCGCATCCAGTTTGGCCAACCTCAGTCTAATTACCAGCGACTGCAGACCTGCTAGTTCCGAGGACTTCAGTAACTCAGAAAACATGAAGTGCTTGAGAATGGTTGAGGCCAACGAGCTGATCTTGAGACGATGGTTGTCAAATGGTAGAGTTCAGAAATCCACTGTGATTCTTATGGTTCTTCAGTTAATATTCTTTAGTGGCGTCATGTTTGAAAGAGTAGAAGCTGCTGATCCAGATCCAGTCTCAGACAATCCAAGCGGTACGACCAGTTTCAAACTCTCCGACGTGTTTAGCAATGGTTTCGTAACGACTGGAACTGGTGGAATGCGAGCCGCAGTGACGACCACTAATATGCCTATCATAACGTAAGAATATCTTTCTTCTCATTGCCAAGCTTCCCTTTTAAAAGGAGAAGAGAAGATCATACTTCTCATTCATGTGTTCATCCGGGAAGTTAAGTTTAAGTTAAAAACCTTGCGGGTCTATTCAACGTCGTGGTTTGCTGAAATAAATGGGTAGAGAGTGTGAATGTTTACCATGATTTGCATTTCCCAGAACCTTGTCTTCCACATTCTAAAACGTGTAGTTAATGCAGCACATTAGCTTTGGCAATTCTGAATAGGTGGCAGTATAGTAATGATGATTGAAGTGGATTATCCCTTGGGGTACCTTGGTGTATTGGAAGTGACCTTCCCGACTCACTTATCTATGTAATGTTTTCCTCTATTCATTTACCTACAGAAACCAAGGTATAACTGTCGTCCATTTTAAATTAAATCCCTGTGGCCTGAATCGACCCCATACGCATCCCCGCGCCACAGAAGTTCTTTCATTGATAAGTGGTGGTCCAATTCAAGCAGGCTTCGTGGACACATCAGGTGAATGAAAAGTCAGTGACATACCTGAGGCTGTGTTGTTGAGTATCACGTTCATGTGCAGTTCATACGTAACTTTATTTACTGAGTGCGACATAGTTGGATCTCTATACTGTGAGTTCCAACAGCTAACTACGATCCGTGCAGAGATTTCTAACTATATTGCTGCGGTACTTACGTCTTTGAGCAGGAGTGGCTCATATTGAGATTCTAAACCCAGGAGATGTCATGGTCTTTCCACGAGGCCTGTTACACTACGAGCTGAACCTCGGCAAGACAGTCGCATACTTCGTATCCGGTCTCAACAGCGAGAATCCTGGCACACTTGTACGTTCCAACTAGATGTTTGACTATCGATCACTTGCGGATGTTACAACCTATCTGCACAACGTGTTGTATCTCCTACATGTCTTAAGCTTTGAATTTGCCCAATACTGGTGCGATCGTACATATGTACATGCTACTTGATACTGACTAGTCGAATATGCTTGCACTTGATATTCCAGGAAGCAGTAGGAGCATTGATGACACTGCCAGCCCGCGCAGGTGCTACAGCTTTCAACACCAATTTGTCAGGCTACGCTCAGCTGCAAGGCTCGTCTTTGCCATATGACAGTCCTCCAACTCTTGTCCAAGCGAGCAGGAATGTTTGTGTCCCAGGCAAGGACTACAGTACTGAAAGATAGCACTCTAGAGAGATCGTGGCCGTTAAAGGTCTGGGATCTTTCCCTACAGAGCCTCATCAAGCACTACAAGTTACTGTTACTTCTGATAATGGCACTACCGATCTGCAACTCCGAGCTTGAGAAATGCTGTGGTTATCTTGTAGAGATTGACAGAAGCTTAAGTTGGAAAATAAAGATAAGGGTCGGTTTCTGGAGCCATCTTGACTCTAAAATGCTGACGCCGATGAATTCGAAGCTACCTAGCTACGAGTGAGTCAAAGATTAGGATAACGAAAAAGCATACGAAGCTGCAATCGAATAAAGACCACCCTAAATAAAGTTGAAGCAACCCGCCTGTTGCCTAATTCTGGCGTCGTCAATCGCTTTCAGTTACGCATCTGTACAATGGCAGATATTTTCATTCAGAAACTAATCTCAGCAGTAGTAGTAGTAGTAGTAGTTGGCAGTCGACGCTCCAAGGATCACATTGTAGTTAGATGGAGACGAGTCTCATGGACGAGTACTGCAACACCATTTTGCAAAACTGGAAACTGACAAAAGGACACACTGTCTCACTAGGGATTCACCCTCTGCTAAACAGTAAACGATGTGGAGATTATATTCATTTGAAACTCTTTGGATCCCCGCATGCGAATGAAATTTAATAAAAAATCTGTATTGTTCCTCCTAGTTTTATGATAGTCACCAATCGGAACATATACGTGCAACATGCACTATTTAAAGGCGATGAGACAATAAGCATTCATGTACGTTTGACTTGCTACTCTTCAATTTGAGAGTGATTCGGTCGACGTTCACTTTCTATGGAGAAAGCTATATATGAACTGGTGTTGTGACTCCATCACGTATAAAATTGCGGTGCGCTTGTTATTAACAGCAGAGTGAGAGTGATTGATATCCGTATGCATTCCGTTGTGCTCAATTCTTCTCGCTAATTGAGCCTCGTGATCTCCTAGCTGAATAAGCAGACGACTGCAAGAGTCAGGCAATTGTACTGTATTTTCTATGGAAACTATCCATTTTCCAAATTAAGGTTAGCCATGGTCATAAATAAGGTAAGTAGCCTCAATTCAAAACCTTGAAAGAGTGGATGAAGTATCCCAAGGTAATACTCTAGCGGCTAGTGTATGCGGGAGAATTAATCTTAGTCAGAGTCAGAGTGTGTTCTTTACTCGCCATTTCTTGTTAACCTCCACTCGGGTGAGGCTTTGACCAAGAACAATTATTCGGTATGGAAGTACAAAATGTATGCCTTCTTGAAAAGCAAAGAATTGATTAATCTTGTTAAAGTGATCGAAGCTTGTCCAGGCAGTTGAAGCTTGTCGGGCGGGTGCGGTTTCAGATCTCAATGGACGTACTTGAAATTAACATGCTAATCCAATGCAATGCATTATCTTTCTCTTTGGAATGCGAAGGTAAATTGTTATCTTTTATCTACTGGATTCCAAACTTGCAATTTATATTCTTTGTTATACCTACTACAAGCTGGTGACAATATGGGTTTATTGATCATCTATGTTGATGATTCGATCATCACTAGTAGTTATGAAAATTTCATCAGGCAGGTATAAGAATTTTTGAAAGGAGAGTTTGATATGTTAAGTGCCAAAGATGGTGAGTTGTTAGCTTATCCAAATATATACATACAGAGTCCTTGGAAGTCTGATTTATTTGATTCTTACAAGATCAAATCTAAGCTATACTATTGGAATAGTGAGTCACTTTATACAAGCACAAAAGAAGCCACATCTTGATTTGGTTCAAACGATTTTTTTTAACGTAAAACTTACCATTTAAATTTGGTCTTCACAACTCAGCTCTTGAGTTCTATTTTACAGATGTGGACTGGGAAGAACTGCTCAAGATCAAAATAGACATCATATTATATTTTCAATCTTGGAAGTTCTGGAATTAGTTGGTTATCAAAGAAGCAATCTATTTTTGCTGTATTATGGACAGAAGTTGAATATAGTGCTAATGTATGAATCAATTTGGCTTCAACCTTATTAAAAGATAAAAGGCTACCACATAGTACACAAGAAGGATGGGAAGACTCCATCAAGCCGTATAAGGGAGAGAAAAAAGAGGTAGAATGGTGCTATGCCCCAATAGTATTGATATGAGAAATCTGCCCTACTGCACCTAAGATATTTGAGCTATGCAAGTCGTAAGGTCTACAATCTACTAGAGTATCCAAAAAAACATCATCTAGAGTGATTTCTCTCCTATGGATTCCACCAGCCAATGCTCTCTGTAGAGTAATGGGCACACACTATCTAAAGTATGCTACAAAGTATGAGAGTGAGATGGTACACCATAGCATCTAATATGATAAGCTCTCATGCACTCCTTGACAAATGTGTCTAATGCCATGTTGCTTCATATAACTCAAAGGCTAGAGGAACAAAGAGGTAACCTTATTGCATATCCCTATACTTGGAGACCTTGCATGTTGCAGCTCCACTTGCCACCCATCTAGGAGGATAAGTAATTACTCCCTCCAAAACTACATCACGTGTAGGGTTTGAAACCACACCATTTGCCACTATCACCTGATCATCTTGGACCAATTTAAGTCTGCTCTGACATGTGTTGTCTACAAAGAATATGAATGCTCCTTCCATGCGCCCTATGGCATGCTCTCTCATGCCATAGCAAACACTATATCCTTTATGGCATCATGGGTAGCTATCCTATGTCCTCCATAAGGACACCATGTCATATGGACCACTGTTGCATACGGTGTAGAACCACACTAACAAGTGAGTAACAAAGATGCAGACGGGTGGACCAAACCTAGGCAGATGCCCATTATTGTAGGCTGGTGCAAGTCAAAATGACCTAATGTATGGTCTAGCTAGGATCCAAGAGCCTACACTATTGGTGGAGCAAGAGCAAAGATGTGCTCTAGTGGCTTGAGGAATGGACGAGTCAACTAAGAGAGAATGTAGCATATGTTGACACTTTCACTCCATCAAGGAAGATTGCAACCTCTGATCCAATCTGATGGTAGTGAAGCAAAGGATGGAAGGTCTTCCCATGCCCAAGGAGCTAGACCATCTCTCATCTACCGCAACAACACCTAGAGAGAAAAGTATCCCTCTTCCACCTTGGTCACATAAGTCTCCAAAACTGCACTATCAGCAACCACAAAATGGGAGGAAAGTAGGGGTGCTAAGAGACCCCAACTCCCCAAAAACACTATAGGTGTCATCTCCTCCATAGATAATAGGCTTTTTCATACCCTTTTGCACAAGATTGGTAGAGATGTTTTTCTACATGCCAAATCCCCCATCACACACTCAAAAGTCCATGGTCCAATGATATCACCAAAGACTCCCATGATCCTACTATCAAAAGCTCTCTAACATGATAGGAAAGTCAAGGAAGGGGGAACCATGCAAAGAAGGTAAGTTGGTTGATGGGCAATACTAGAGGAGAGTATACCAAATGCCACTTATAGATCTCCTAGTAGGGGAAGGTCATCCACATGAAGAATATCCTCAGCAAGGATAGCATCTAAGAAGCATGTGATAAAATCCTCAGATCCTATTGACACTCCAAGTATGCAAAGTCCATCTGTAGACCCCCTTTGGAAGCTCAAGGTGTGGAGGGATAACTGTAAAAGACCGAAACCGAGGAGAGAAATAGGAGAATGGAAATTCACATTGGGACACTTGAATGAGGGAAAACTCCGAATGCCTAGCATGAGCTTCGGCCTTGGTATTTATAGGTATCATACAAGTCCCTTGAAGCTTCTCAAGAAGCTTCCTTGAGCCGCTTTCTTGGAGTGCAAGCCAAGTTAACTAGGAAGCTTCTCAAGAAGCTTCCTTCTAGAAGCCGCCTACTTGGTGTGCAAGCTAAGCTAGTTAGAAGCTTCTAGAAGCTTCCTTCTAGAAGCTACCTGCTTAGGGCGCAAGTTAACTAGTTAGGAAGCTTCCTAAGAAGCTTCTTAGATGCTTCTAGAATATTCTAGGCTATTTTGTCTTATTCTCTACTTTGTAAGCTCAACTAACTTCGTCACTAAACTCCATATTGTTACATATTCCCCCGCCGCTAGTTGGTGACGTCCTCGTCGCCAGTGAAGCTTCAAATTCCTTGATGGCCATCTGTGCATTCTGGAGGTGAGAAAGAGGTTCCCATGTAGCATCATGAAGGGGATACCCTTTCCAAAGGACCTTGTACTCCGTATGTTGGTGACGGCCTCGTTGAATATGGCGACGCGCAAGGATACGGTCAACTTCGTACTCCTCATGATCATTGATAGGGACAGGAAGAGGGGGAGGTTGGACTCGAGAGGAAAAGGAAGAAGGGTTAGGAACAAAGGGTTTCAACTTGGAAATATGAAAGACAGGATGGATACGCATGTGACAAGGTAAGGCAAGACGATAAGCAACAGGAGAGATAATGTGGGTGATATCAAAGGGTCCTATCCAATTAGGAGCAAGTTTACGAACTTGGGTATCAAGTGGGAGAGGGAGGTTACTAGAAGATAGCATGACTTTATCACCAACTTCAAAGGTGAGATCACGACGATGATGGTCTGCATATTGTTTTTGGCGATTCTGAGCAACAAGGAGGTGAGATTTGGCTTGTTGGAGAGATTGGGATATAGTGGTCAAGAATGTAGAAGTATGAGGAACCTAAGAGGGAGGGGGAGCAAGAAGAGAATCTGGAACAAGTGGATCTTGGCCAAAATTGAGAAAGAAGGGAGAAAATCCAGTGCTTGCCTGTTTGGAATTGTTGTAGGCAAATTCTGTAGCTGCAAGACATTCATCCCAGTTGGTATGGTGGACATTGACAAAGGCCCGCAACATATCCTCCAATGTTTGATTGGCGCGTTCGGTTTGTCCATCAGTTTGAGGATGATAGGCCGTGGACAAAGCAAGCTTGGTGCCGAGTATCTGGAAGAGTGCTTGCCAAAACTTCCCGGTAAATCGAGGATCACGGTCGGAGATGAGTACACGTGGCATCCCATGATGCTTGAAGACATTGTCGAAGTAGATTTGTGCTAAGGTTGGAGCATCCACGGTATCACAGGTTGGTGCCAAGTGGATTTGCTTACTAAGCTTATCCACAAACACCACAATTGCCGTGTGTCCTTGTTTTGTCTTTGGCAAGGATGTGATGAGATCCAAGCTCACATGCTCCCAACGAGCGGATGGAATGGCGAGTGGTTGAAGGAGTCCACTCGGCTTCTGGTTGCTGGCCTTGTTCCGTTGGCAACTCTCACATGATCGGACAAAGTCTCGAACATCTCGTGTCATGTTGGGCCACCACCATTGGCGTTGGAGGGTGCCCAAGGTCTTGTCCACTCCCATGTGACCAGCTATTGGTAAATCATGGGCTTCTTGAAGGCGCACAAGTCGAAGATCACCTTTGGTTGGAACATAGATCTGGTCTGCATGGAATAAAAGGCCTTCCTTGAAGGAGAAGGTGTTGTACTCCTTGTCGCGTGCTGTTAGACGACCGTGTACCATTTGGAAGAAGGGATCTTGCTGTAGGGCTAACCGAAACTCGTTATGAATCTTGGGATCAATTGACACCGTTGTAATTGCTGCCGTGATGAGAGGAAGAGACTTCAAATCAGGTCGTCGTGATAGAGCATCAGGGATGACATGGAACCGACCTGGTTTGTACTCAAGTTTGATGTCGAACAATTGGAGTTGCTCTTCCCATCGATGATGTCGACTCTTCATGTGCTCTAGGTGTAAGGTCTGCAACAATAGCTTGTGATCAGTTCGCATGATCACTTGTTTCCCCAAGAGATAATGCCTCCATACCTTGGTGGCATATACCATTGCAAGTTGTTCCCGATCCCGAGCAGAGTAATTTCTTTCCGCTGTATTTAGTCGGCGAGACACAAAGGCAATTGGATGTAGTCCTTCTGGAAATTCTTGTTGCAACACAGCTCCAATTGCAAAGTTAGAAGCATCAAAATCAACCACACAAGGTAGTTGAGGATCATATGGTTGAAGAATAGGTCTTGAAGACACCATATGCTTTAACTTCTAGAATGCTTCTTCATGCTTGGTGGTCCACTGGAAGCTCGAGTTCTTTCCCAAGAGGTCAGTCAATGGTGCAGCCACGTGAGCATAATAGTGGATGAACCGTCGATAAAAACTGGCCAGTCCATTGAATGCTCGTACTTCTGTAGCATCCTTCGGGGTAGGCCAATCAGTAATGGCCTTGATCTTCTCTTCTTCCATCTTGATCCCCTCTGATGAGATCTTATGACCCAAGAAGGTAACCTCCTTCTGCCAAAAAGCACACTTTGACTTCTTGCAGTAAAATTTCCACTGTCGTAGTCGTCTTAGGACTTCTCGCACATGATTCACATGTTCTGCCTCTGTCTTGCTATAGATTAAGATATCATCTAAGAACACCACCACGGACCGATCTAATAGTCCCTCCAACACTCGATGCATCTGATCCATGAAGACTGCTGGAGCATTAGTGAGTCCAAAAGGTAGAACTCTCCACTCAAAATGTCCATACCTTGTGCGAAAAGTAGTCTTTTGCACGTCCTCTCCTTCAATAGGAATTTGCCAATAGCCGCTACGAAGATCCAGCTTGGAAAAGTAGCGTGCTCCACTTAGTTGATCAAGCAGGTCATCGATCCGAGGCAAGGGATATGCATTCTTCACGGTTTGCTTATTGAGCCCACGGTAATCAATACAGAAACGAAGTCCTCCATCCTTCTTTGGAACAAATAGTACCGGTGCTCCCCACGGAGAGGTACTATGTCGTATGAAATCCTTCTCCAACAACTCTGTAAGTGTTGTTTGCAACTCCTCCAACTCCTTTGGTGAGAGCCGATAGATTGGTCTACTCACTGGAGTACTCCCTGGCAATAACTCGATCTTGAAGGGCATACCTCGATCGGAGGGTAATCCCTTTGGCAGATCATCCGGAAACACATCTGCAAACTCTTGAACTATCCGATCAACCATTGCTTGATGCGGCACTTGGCCCTCCTCAGATTGTTCTTGTGCAATCGGCTTGATCCACACCGCGAATACAGACTTATCGTCCTCCAAAGCTTGCTCTATGGCTGCTTCATTCACAAACTTCCCTTCTAGGGACTCATCTCTCTTCCAAGCTTTCTCCATGGTTGCCTTCCTGGCAAACTTCCCATCTTGGGACTCATCTCCCTTCCAGATTCGCTCTATGGCTACCTTCTCGACAAACTTCCCATCTTGGGACTGACTATTCTTAGGTGTCTTACTCAGAGGTGCCAGACAACCAAATCGGAAATTCCTAGCTTGGTGTTGTACTTGAATTTGGTGTCGGGTCCAATCAAATTGAACCTTATGACATTCAAGCCAAGGTAGACCTAGAATGATATCATAATGTAGAGGTGCCACTACGAACCTCATACACTCCAAATACTCCTTTCCAATCTTGAAGGTAACAGGATGCAAGGTGCGGAATGCAGAACCCTTTCTACCATCCGCCATCATCAAACTACTTCCAATCACTGGCCTGATAGGAATACCCAATTCCTTTGCCACTTGCATAGACATGCAATTCTCTGAACTTCCAGAATCAACCAAAATTCTACAACCCCGATTAGATATCATACCTTGCAAGTGAAGCAAACTTGCATAGGTCGAGCCTTCAATCCCATTGGAACTAATCAAGCTCCCAATAGGCGGCTCGAAATCTCCAACTGGGATTCCTCGTTTCCCGGATCATTCCGCTCCACAACCTCCACTTGGGCAACTTGTCGAGGTTGTCCATTCTTGAGTGGACATTCAGCAATGCGATGCCCCAACTGGCGACAATAAAAGCAACCTCCATTTTGTCGTAATCTTTCTCTATCTGCTGTGCCAAGTGGTCTTCGCTGGATAGCATCAATCTCCATTGGTACCGGTTCTTCCACTCGTGGTACGGGTAGGTTTTGTGTAGGTCGAGGTTGAGACCAAGTTGTTGCAACTAAGGAATCAAAACGCTCAGCCAATTGCATGGCTTCTTCTATGTTCTGTGGCTCTTGCATGGTCACCTCCAATCTGGTTTGTGACTTCAATCCTCGCACAAATTGATCCAGAACTTCACCTTCTTGGATATCTGGAATTTGCATGATGATATTCTGAAATTGTGTGATGTAGCTTCTCACCGAACCAATCTGCCTCAACTCCGCCAATTTATCTCGTGCAGCTCGGGTGGCATTTATAGTCTGAAATTGACCAAGTATTGCATCCTTGAATTCTGCCCATGTCAAAATTGGTGTAACAATTTGTCGTTCAGCTCTTTCTACTTGGAATCGCCACCAAAGTTTTGCCACGCCATCCAACTGGCTAGAAGCCAAGAGAATTTGTTTCCGCTCGTCTTGAAGATTGGTGGCTTCAAAGTAACGTTCACAGTCAAACACAAAATTTTCCACTGTGCTTGGAACATTCTTGCCTTCAAACACCTTGGGTTTCGGAAATCGAATGCGATCTTCTCCATCTCGAACTGGCGCTCTGTCTATCTGTTCTCGTCGTTGCTGGTCTCGTTCATCCAACAATCGAGTAAGATGCTCGATTTGTTGTTGCATTGCAAGGATAACATCCGGTATTGCGGCCATTGCTACTACCCTAATCCACTACCCTCAATTTATCTAGTTGATTATCACATAGATACAACACGTCCACCGTTCTCCATAAGTCACAACTGGAAGTATCAAGGGTTCCTCTGACACGGTGATCATATGTAGAAAATCCTGCCCAAAGCGTGAGGTGATGAATTGTGTGAAACGATGCTTTGGTAATATCTGGACATGAAAGTCCCAATGGTTTGGCGGAAGTGGATTTGGTGGTCCATAAATTCCATCCATCCCATTCCTGCTCTGATACCAATGTAAAAGACCGAAACCGAGGAGAGAAATATGAGAATGGAAATTCACATTGGGACACTTGAATGAGGGAAAACTCCGAATGCCTAGCATGAGCTTCGGCCTTGGTATTTATAGGTATCATACAAGTCCCTTGAAGCTTCTCAAGAAGCTTCCTTGAGCCGCTTTCTTGGAGTGCAAGCCAAGTTAACTAGGAAGCTTCTCAAGAAGCTTCCTTCTAGAAGCCGCCTACTTGGCGTGCAAGCTAAGCTAGTTAGAAGCTTCTAGAAGCTTCCTTCTAGAAGCTACCTGCTTAGGGCGCAAGTTAACTAGTTAGGAAGCTTCCTAAGAAGCTTCTTAGATGCTTCTAGAATATTCTAGGCTATTTTGTCTTATTCTCTACTTCGTAAGCTCAACTAACTTCATCACTAAACTCCATATTGTTACAATAATTGAAGGGGACCATGCTGTACACTTTGACACCTTGACTCTCAAGCCTACAAGATGTAGCTTGGCAGTCAAGTGATCAAAGGCCTGCCTAATCTGATCTATGGGACCTACAATGTGTATATCATCTACTAAAGAAGAAAATGCACAACCTAGCATGGCCAAAGTAGTAGATAAAAGGGCTTTGAAGTGAGCTTTGAATCAAAGGTCCTCTTGAAGGATCTAGTTGTTATGTACCAACAATTGATTCTAAGATGGTGACTCCCTCGTCTGACCATTCATGCTAGTAGTAAAGGGAAGTAGGAGAGGCATAAAGGGACTGCAAAAAAGGAATGAGACTCACCAAGGATCCACCAACCTCCCTAAGCTCTCTAAAGATGGATGCCCAAGAGATGTTATTAAAATTGTTCTCAACATCCACCTATAGGACAATCCACATAGAATGAATATCTAGGAGTGCCTTGATTCCTAAGGAAATATCTTCATCACCTCCAAGTGTAGCTACTCCAAACTGATGTGGACTTAAGTGCTCTTGGAAGTGGGATTGATGTTGAAGGACAATGGTATGGTTAACCAAGCACAAAAATATTTGTCCAATAGCAATCAATCAAATGCATCATGTGCCCTTCTCCATCACGGGAAGTCAACTAGCACTTAACACATAGCTAAATGACATAGGGATATTTCTCCTAGCCATTGTTGTAGCCACTTGAAATAGCTTGGTAAATCCACTAGAAGGATCATTGGCCTAAAAGCAATCACTAGGATGCTCATACACCATCCTTGACAAGCCTTTTGAGGAGAGGTAAGGAGCAGCACACAATACTTGTGCAAAAATAGACCTAAAAAGACATAAAGGCTACTTAGGTTGATAATCTAAGACCTCTAACGGTACTCCTTCTCTTGCTATAGGATGTAGTGCGCGTAAGGAAGAGATAGTCTCATCAATGGGACTAGCCAAAGACAATAGGTGTACTGTTCATGATGATTTACTAAACTCTCCTGCCTAACCCAATGTCCTACATCACCATAATTGAGTGGACTCTATGGTATCCCCTAGCTGAACCTATCTCCTAAAAAGTGTAGCCCTAACGGACTCCTCTTGTAGGGCAGCCCAATCTCTTACTCAGAATTGACAAAATCTAATAGCAACCTCCTTATGCCCGCATGTCCCACTCTAGCATAACAAAGACACCATCAAGGGAGTAAGAGGAATAAGAACCATGGTAACTTGCCAAGGGATCACGTGCCAACAATCAAGTGGTAGGCAAAAAGCATGTCTAGCCTTATCATGGAGTGTATAGGGTAGCATATGGAATAGATGTGGACATGGAAAACTAGTCTCAAATAACCCCAAAATACAACTTGCTTGAGATGCTACCCACTCCCATGACTCAATTGATATCCTTGGAACAGCCAACAAAAGGATAGAGGAAGTGTGAAAAATCCCAAGTTTCACCACTATTGATGTTGTTGCTTGCCTCACACGAGCATCCCCAATGGTCAAATTATAGTCCTTTTGCATCCTTCCCATATGGATCTTTACACCTTGCAAGGTAAAGCTTGGATGATACATCAAGCATGATATATCCCAAGTCACTTTAGGCGGCCCCACATGGTAAAGTGTAGCCATGGCTAGCACAAGAATAACAATCATAACACATGATGCTCCTCTCCGTGTCTCCCCACACGTGCAAAACCACAACCCCTCACATCCCAACTCACATGAGTAAAGACAATCTCTTCAAACCCTAAAAACTAAAAACTCTCATAACTTTCAATTTCCATCTCATAAATTTTTAAACTAAGTTCCCATGGAACTCAAGCATGAATACCAAGAGATTAGAGATGAAAATTCCCAACCTGTTACTCTCAAAGTGAAATAGTCACTATAAACCCTAAAAGACCTAAAAGTACTCATAACTTTCTACTCAGTTCTCGATAGTCTTCAATCTAGGTACTAATGTAACCAAACTTGAAAAAGGAATACAATCTACTATTCACTCATGTACAGTATGTAGTTGAACCATCTAAAACTCTAGAATATCCTTGCCTCCTCTCTCTCTCTACCATTACCTCTCCTCTCAAATTTTTACTCATTACTATTACAAGAGATTGGATATGCTATTCATGGATATGGATAATATTGATAATTTAAACTTGTTAATAATTCAGTATTCCATGCCAA
Organism: Lunularia cruciata; assembly: GCA_948567375.1. NCBI lineage: Eukaryota > Viridiplantae > Streptophyta > Marchantiopsida > Lunulariales > Lunulariaceae > Lunularia > Lunularia cruciata. The sequence goes on along the minus strand of OX419762.1, from coordinate 31,766,200 downwards.
GACCATACATATTGAGGTTTATTATCATTTCATTAGAGGGAAGGTATTGGTTGGAAAATAGATCTGTAGTCCTATAAATCAGCAAGTAGTTGATATTTTCACCAGAGTTTTACCTAAAGATGAATTTGAATATTTCAAATCTTATCTAGGAGTCAAAGATATTGATGTTAAGCTTGAAGGAGAGTGTCAATGAAGTATCGCAAGCTACTACTCCTAGTGGCTAGTGTAAGCGGGGGAGTTCATCTTTAGTCCAAGTTTATTTCCTGGTAGTCACCACTTTACAACTATGGTGAAGAGTGGCATTACATATTTGTGTATCTTTTTCTCTCCCTATATAAATTTGAGCAGGATTTGTGTCCCTCGCACCATTCTTTCATTATTTTCTAACTTTGGTATCTCCACTCACATTTTTCACTTTGGAATAGAAATTTTCTTTACATGTCTGATGTAATCCTGTAGGATTACAAAGGGAATGCCTCACAAAAAGAATGTTGAATGGGATATAAAAACTCAAAGAAGGCATGCACAAAACAGTAGTGGAGCTTTCACAAGTAAGTGCAAACAAAAAAACTCAGCTCAAATTCAAATAGTTGAGCCAAATCTAGGTTCATACGTGAAATTGAAGCCAATTATCTCTCAAACTCAAAAATTTACAGCTGCTTAGGCTCTAATCTTGAAGATCTAAGAACGGGACCTTCTTCTACTACAAAAATCTTATATAGTAGAGTTGTCAGAAAAAAACTTCCATTTCCCTCATTTTGCTCTTGGCCACCAACTTTAACATTCTTCTTCACCTAAATGAACCATAATTTCTTTTTTATAAGCATTTGTGATAATACCAAAGATTGAATCTATTGCATGCATGAATAGTTAACTGAACACAAATTAATTTCATGTACTCTTTTGTTGTGCATATATATATATATATATATATATATATATATATATATATATATATATATATATATATATATATATATATATATATATAGCCACATCCACTCTAGCTAAGAGACTATAGGTGACGCTCACCCGTCTTATCCACCATAGCCAAGAACTTGAAAATTCAACATGAGAGAAATGAATTCTCTAGAGCTACACTTTGAAGGTATACCTTTCTGCTTGACCTAGATCTCCAGCTCTAACTGTGCCATTGACTGCACACTAGAGCTACACTTTGAAGGTATACCTTGACGCTGCCCTTGGACTTCAGCACATTGGTTCAAGTGCCTAGTCTTCAATGTGGAACGTGATATGGTACTCCTAAACGATCTAGCTGCAGAACTGAGGTTGCTTACACCTTCTCTGATGGAAGAGTCTCCAAAGAGTCTCCGCGCTACACCAATCAGACCCGACTGGTTTATAAATTGCAAGAGACATAACGAGATATCAACAATAATAGAAAAGAATATAAGAGTCTTGTACCATCGCATGCTCGTGTAGTCGGAATCTACCTCACATTTTAAAGGCATCCTTTATTATAGGGTTTTGAAGTGAGCAAGAAGATGGATACTAAACATCAGAGGACTTGAATGAGACCATTGAAAGTAAAATAGGAACTGACGATTTTACATGAGAGGGAACGGCAAAACATATTTTCAAATTGGACTGTAATATCCTTGAAGAGGAGGGGATGAGCGTAAACAAACATACGGTGATAAGTCTCTTTTAAGCCTCATTTTAACCCCTTGATGGGAGTCTTCCCATTCTTCTTCCCATCCTTCACACGAGGTTAATTTTCCTCCTGTGATAAGTCTCTTATCACTAGTTATTTCTTCTTGTACATCTAAAACTTATAGGGTACAGCATATAGAGGCAACGTCTATGTCCTTATATTTTACATTATCCAAACCATGTCCATATTTGGTAAGGTCGAGACTCCAGACCCGTAAAGCTGCAGTTCATCATCTATGACAACCTCGTGATCTGGAGCGCAAGTCAATAGAAACGTAGTCGAGTCATCTGAAATTGAAAGTCTACATCTTGACAAAACGGTCAAAACCTCGGAAACCATTGTGTGTGCCCAGCTCTCACCTGTAAAGCTGACATAATGACCTGATCATAGGGCAAATGCACGGGGCCCATGCTGGCAAAGATCAGTCTTTCGCTCGAGCTTTACGGCTTCTAGCTCACGGAGTTGTAGACGCATCCATTTTCATGATCGAATGGTCAATAAAGACACCTCTTTTTTCTACATACTGTACGTAAATCAGTGAACCCTTCCCTTACTGAATCGTTTTGACTTTGGAAACACAACGTCAGTCGACTGAAGGACCACCAACTCCTTGTTGTCCACATCATCCTGAATTTTTACTTCCGCTAGCAGTGTTACGCTACCGAGTTTGAAAGCGCATACATCCGTCTCGCTTGCTTGGAAATTGAATGTCGAGATAGTACACGGATAATTCACTGACACCTGGATCTGCTTTCTGACTTGGTCGGATTTTTACGTGCACGTGGATATCGTGAAGAACAATACTAGTATCCATCTACGACTTCGGACGCAACAAGGGACGGATACGCAGTCAACAGCAAGACTTTACAATCCTGCGATAGATCGACGTAGACGCAAGGCATGTGTGCCTTCAGTAGAAAGGGAGAGTGGGAACAGACGCTATAAAGGGGCTTCTTCTTCGCTTGTTGCACAAACTGCATTCGCCCACAGGTGGATAAACAGCATCAGCTTAAGGTAGTACAACTCCTCGGGTTCAACTATACTCCAATTTGTCATTTTGTTAGGTCTTTTATCAGGATCAAGGGCACTGAATTGTTGTTTACGAGGAAAGGAGACTTGCAATCTGCGGAAGTTCGGGAACAGAATTATTACTAAATAGATCTGCCTACAGTTTTCTTGTCTCACAGATTGCGTTGGAACCAATCAATCACATTTGTAGATAAACGACCCAACTGCTCAAGCTTCCCAAAAACTGTACCAGGAACTCTATCTTTTGATTCCATGGCAGATTTCAGCGAAAGCGGTACTAGTCCTCTCAAGCTGGAACCCAAAGCATGTGCATTGTGCTTGTATTAGAACTTTGTAGATCTTGCTTCAATGTACATGTCGGGATTTCACTTAGATGTTTCCTAACTGTCAACTACTTTCCAGATTTCGATTGCTTAAACAAGTTGGCATTTCCAATCGTCAAACAGACTCTCAACCTAGTAATATCCACGATTGATGCACTTCTCTTCAAGAACATTCAATGGATATGCGCACCTGCTCTAATATCTACTGCATTCCTTTGTGTACTTTTGCTTCAGCCAGTTCTTATCCCGTCAAAATTTTGCTGGATTCTAAAGTATGGCCGTGGATAATCCTGCAGGGACCATCAGGAATGCTTGGCCCGAATATTTCAGACAAGTCACCCGTTTAGCTCTGGAGGACCTTAAAGTTAATTCGCTAGTACCTGAAGTGTATTTCCAGGACCCTTCACCCCCAGAAGAATCCCCTCCTTTTAACCCTGGGACACCAGAAGACGTCTGGGTCTACGGCGACGGCAATGGCAATATTCTGGGAATCCCCAAACGTGGCGTATGGCATCCCAACAGTGAGTACTACTATCCGCAACTACTATCCGCAACCCTCTCTGAATCCTAAAGAACTAGTGCTTGACAATAGGAACTTCTTGCTCTAACAACTCCGGTGAAATTCAATCACTGCCATAGAGAATTCTGATACTTACAGTTTTGAATTTGTCTGAATGACTATTAGGACTTAGCCCCGGATGGCCAGAGCTTTTGGGTGCACCATACAAGGAGGCAATCGACAAAATAACATCAGAGGAATTCGGAATCAGTGTTGTTTACGGACCGAAAGGATTCCCCCGTATTCAGGATTTTAACACCTATCGTGTGTTCGTTGATGTGGATCAAGCTGGAAATGTGGCAATAATCCCGAGGCTAGGTTGAGCACCTCCGAAACTTAGTATCCGTAGCCTCTCGGCAACTTTGTAGCGAAAAAATCTATAGATTTTTTTCCTTCAGCTCTCCGGCAGGGGACACTCTTTGTTAGTAGGATCCTCAGAGATTTAATGTGAGGCTGTAGTCCTCTCGGCAACTTTATGTATAAAGATATTTCAACATAAACAAGTGAAACAAAAATCTAGTGATAGAAAGTGATGCATAAGTTCGCGATTTACAAATAAAACTAACTTCGGCCGACGAAATGTCTTAGTATTGCCGTATCTCCCTTATAAAAAGGGGAGTCATTAACAACAATTAACATCTTCTCTTTAAATTGGATGAGATTAAACCCCAACGGCTGATTCATCCTCGCCAAAGTGGTGTGGCATGTATTAATAGAGCCCACCAAAGCCTCCGAAACCAAAGAAAACACACTTTTACAGGGTTCCCATGGCTTTGAGCTACCCCTTTCAATTTTATATTTATATATCTAGTTGTCTCCTACACCAAGACTATGCTTATCATTGTCTCGTGGTATTATTAGGAAATGTGCACCGATTTCCATGTCTTTTCATCGTTTTATCTGATTAATTACAGACCAGCCTCTTATCATGTACATGTACAAACACTTATTGTAATCCTTATGACAATACTAGTTTGGATGAAATAATACCATATTTAAATGTATGCAATCACTCTAAAGGTGATTAGATACGTGGATTAGCGTGGCCTTTTCTTGTTTTCGTAAGCAACATTCAAGCATTCAAGCTGTGGGTCGTCGGAAGTCAACTACAAGACGGTAAATTAGCCTCTATGTTGTTGAATTGTGATGTTTATCCGGACCAATCTCCTCTCTAATTTCTTGAGTGCCTTGTGGACTGGAGAGAGGAGTGTGGAGACGGGAGAGGAAACATCTATATTTTCTGAGTGCTCTTTAGCATGTAGCACTATAGAGAACGGGTGATTTAGTTCATTTTTAATTTCTGTTCCATTGGTACCTAAATTGAAGACTATGGAGAATTGAGTAGAAAATTTTAAGGTTTTAGGGTTTTTTAGAGTTTAGAGTGATCATTACACATTGAGAGTGATGGGTTGGGAATTTTAAATTCCAATTTCTTGTTTTTCATAATTAAGTTCCATGGGAATTTAGTTTGAAAATTTTGGAGATATAAATTGAAAGTTACGAGAGTTTATAACTTTTAGGGTTTAGACAGATTATATTTTCTTATGAGAGTTGGGATGTGAGAGGGTGTGGTTTTGCAAGTATGTGGAGATATAGAGAGGAGTATCATGTATTACTATTGTTATTCTTGTGCTAGCCATGGCTACACCTCCCCATGTGGGGCCACCTAGAGCGGCTCCGGATAAACCATGCCCAATGTGTCACTGACGTTTTACCGCGTAAGGAGTAAAGACCCATGTGAGAAGGATGCACAAAGACTATGATTGGACCACTTGGGATGCTCAAGTGAGGCGAGCAATCACATCAACAACTATGACACTCAGGATTACACACACTTCTTCTATCCTTTGTGGTTGTTCCAAGGATACCAATCAAGTTGTCAGAACCGGATCGTGGGAATGGTTAGCTTCTCAAGCGGGTTGTATTTTGGTATTTGAGATTAGTTTTCCATGTTGTTGTGCATATATACATAGCTACACAACATACATCGCTGTCAACATCATACACTATAGAAGCACAACTCACACACAAGTCATACATAGACTCTAAAGTGCCACAATAATCAAATTGTTTACAACACTTGAATCAACTCAACTCAGATCAGTACTTGATCTATCACTCTATAAATTGCCAACAATTGTGCACTGATTACAATCAAGCCACACCCACTCTAGCTAAGGGAATCCAGGTGACACTTGCTAGCCTCTGTCCACCGTAGCTAAGAACTCGAAAGCTCAACATCAGAGAAGTGAGCTCTCTGAAGCTGCACTTCAAAAGTATACCCTTGGACTCGAGCTAGGTCTGGAACCCTAACGGTCCCACTTACGGCACACTTGATGGTGCAAATAGTGTAGAGTGATGGTGGGCCCCACCGTGAAGTCAGTACCCCAAATACAAAATCTGACCATCGGAAAGTAGTCTATGGGAAATTGTTGAAATGCCTCTAACTACTATCACTGCAACCCCAGTATCCGAGCAATCTAGATTTGACACTACAAATAGCGTGACAGTCATCGTGCATATATACCTCGCTACACAACATACATCGCTGTTAACATCATACACTATAGAAGCAAAACCACACATCAGTCAAACATAGACTCTACAGTGCCATAATCGCCTCCTAGCTGGCGGTTAGGTCTCTCTAACTCTAGATAGCCATCTATTCCAAATATATAGTATACCATATGATGGGCAAAGATCAGAAGGCTAGGTGCTATGGAGCCCCATTGTTAGTTGCTTGTCTGCAATCTATACCATATAAAGAATGAACTAGCTATAGGTCAAGTACATCTAGGACATAAACAATGTCCATGAGGAACCACCATGAGGGGAGGAGTCATACATGCCATATGCCATCCTCTCAAACAACTATCACACATCAACATAATAGCAGCTCCACCTAAAGAGCCACATGACATACACCTCAAGCCTGCTTGTACAAGTACCAAGCTTGGGTCCATAGTACCATCAATGTTTGGGAGGTGGCATGGTGCACAATTGCGCACATGATCTTTCCAAAAAACACCATCTTGTCCTTCTAACACAAGGACTTCAGATGGCAAAACCTCATGCACTCTAAAGATAGTGCGGCCTATCAAAACATCAAGTGTCATCGATGCTATCTGCTATAGATATACATAGTCACTTGGATGAATTGATGGATCAAGGGTCTATAACCTCCTCCTTGAATAGTAGCATAACGTAAGGTATTCCTATGTTGAGCAATTGCCAAGTTCTCAAAGCCCATCGGCATCACTCTCCAAAAGATCTCTGCCCATTGAGAACATGCGCTCACCCATACATCTGGATCATCCAAGTCCAAGACTACAATAGCATCTTGACAAATGGCTACATGTAAATCTGGATCTCATCCATAGAGTAAGAAGTAAGGAGAGAAGAAAGCTAAGGAGGCTTACCGGTTGAATTGATAGCCCATGGCCAACCAAGGTAATTGGAGATCCCAATCTCCCAAGTGGCCTCTCTACAAACCATACTTTTGCAATCCTCTCTTCACCATTTAAACCACTCTCTCTACTAAGCCATCTGCCTCAAGGTGACCTTGGGACTACCCTAATCAGTCAAAACCTCAATTGGCGCACCAAAATGACTAAGAACTCGATCCAGGAATGAGTAAGCTGTCCCTTCATTGGACTTGTCAAGAAGTGCCAGGAAATCAATCCACTTGGAGAAGTGCTCCACAATCACCAAAACAAACCAATGATATCTCACAATCAACGGTAAAGGTCCAACAAACTCCAAACTCCAACGGTAACCCAATTTCATGATAGGTAATGGGTGTAATTGTGGCATAGGAGCATTGAATAATGCTCTAACTCAATCACAAACCACACATCTAGCAACAAACTATTGTATCTTGGTTTGCATACCGTGCTACCAATAATGACTCTAGAGTAAGCTATATGTACGCTTCACTCCAAAATGTCCTAGCTCCTCATGAGCATGACGGACCAATTGTGGTCTTTGACATGGAAGTAGTACTACTTGCACTCTACCATCCTCCCATACACGCAAAAGGTGTCTGCACTCCAATCTGAATCATTTGGCTCACTGAAGGACACAATCTCTTTCCTTGTCCCCAACTGTGCCACCCACAACACCAGTGCAAAGATAGTCTATCACTAAGACATCATCATGAATGTCTCGCTGAATCATACCAATATCTTCACTTTTTGTATCTATGACCTCAATAACTCCTCCTATATGTGCTGAGAGAGATACCATCAAAGTCTCAAAAAATAAACAAAGAAAGGCAGATGCATGCCAATCTGGAACCATCTCGTCATCTGTCTCACCATGCCAACGTGCTTTGGTCTGATCTTGTTGGCTAGGACATGGGTTTCTACTCAACCCATCTGCATCACGGTTCACCACTCCAAGTCTATGAACAACTGTGAAATCATACTCCTGTAAAATCACACCCCATCGTGCAAGCTTCCTTGAAAGCTTGTTAGACTCCATCAACCACTTTAGTGGCTGATGATCAGTGATGAGAGTGAAGGGGTTACCAAATAGGTAACATAAAAAATGTGCTACTACCTAAACTGCTGCCAAGCACTCTCTTTCATATGAACTATACTTCACCTTTGTTGAATTGTTGGAGCGACTTGCACAAGCCACCACAAACTCCTTACCCTCATCATCATGCTAGGTGAGCATTGCTCCAAGTTTTTGTGCGTATAAGCATTGCTACACAACATACATCGCTGTCAACATCATACATTATAGAAGCACAACTCACACATAAGTCATACATAGACTCTAAAGTGCCACAATCGCCCCCTAGCTGGCGGTTAGGTCCCTCTAACTCCAGATAGCAATCTACTCTAAGTATATGGTATACTCTCCAATGGGCAAAGATCAGGAGGTCGGGTGCTATAGAGCCCCATCGTTAGTCGCTTGTCTGCAATCTATACCATATAAAGAATGAACTAGCTATAGGTCAAGTACATCTAGGACATAACCACTATCCTTGAGGAACAACCGTGAGGGGAGGAGTCATACATGCCATATGCCATCCTCTCGAACAGCTATCACACACTAACATAGTAGTAGCTCCACCAAAAGAGCCACATAACATACACCTCAAGCCTACACGTACAAGTGCCAAGCTTGGGTCCATAGTAACATCAATGTTTGGGAGGTGGCATGGCGCACAATTGCGCACATGATCCTTCCAAACAACACCATCATGTCCTTCTAACACAAGGACTCCAGATGGAAAAACCTCACGGACTCTCAAGATAGTGCGGCCTGTAGAAACATTAAGTGTCATCGGTGTTGTCTACTATAGATATACATAGTTGCTTGGATGAAATTGACGGATTGAGGGTCTATAACCTCCTCCTTGAATGGTAGCATAGCGTAAAGTATCTCTATGCTGATCAATTGCCAAGTTCTCAAAGGCCATTGGCATCACTCTCCAAAAGATCTCTCCCTGCTGAGAACATGCGCTCATCCATACATCGGGGTCATCCAAGTCCAAAACTACAGTAGCATCTCTATGAATGGCTGCAGGTAAATCTGGATCTTGTCCATTGAGTAGAAAGTATGGAGAGAAGGATGCTAAGGAGGCTTGCCGGCTGAACCAATAGCCCATGGCTAACCAAGGTAATTGGAGATCCCAATCTCCCAAGTGGCCTCTCTGCAAACCATACTTTTGCAATCCTCTCTTCACCGTCTAAACCACTCTCTCTGCTAAGCCATCTGCCTCAAGGTGATCTCGGGATGTAGTACAATGATCAATCAAAGCCTTGTCACACAAGACCTGAAACTCTCCCAAGAACTCTGTACCCTGATCAGTCAAAACCTCAGTTGGTGCACCAAAATGACTAAGAACTCGATCCAGGAACAAGTAAGCTGTCCCTTCACTAGACTTGTCAGGAAGTGCCACCAACTCAATCCACTTAGAGAAGTGCTCCACCATCACCAAAACATACCGATGATGTCTCACAGTCAGCGGTAAAGGTCCGGCAAAGTCCAAACTCCAACAGTAACCCAATCCCATGATAGGTAATGGGTGTAACTGTGGCGTAGGAGCATTGAATGATGCTCTAACTCGGTCACAAACCACACATCTGGCAACAAACTGCTGTACCTTGGTCTGCATACCGCGCCACCAATAATGACTCTGGAGTAAGCTATACATACGCTTTACTCCAAAATGTCCTAGCTCCTCATGAGCATGACGGACCAATTGTGGTCTCTATGATGGAAGTGGTACTACTTGCACTCTACCATCCTCCTATACACGCAAAAGGTGTCTACCCTCCAATCTAAACCGTTTGGCTTGCTGAAGAACATGGTCTCTCTCCTTGGCCCTAACTGTGCCACCCACAACACCAGTGCAAAGATAGTCCATCACTAAGACATCATCATGAATGTCTCGCTGAACTGTACCAATGTAGTGCCCACATTTTTTGTTTTTTTTTTCAAAATTAAGGAGAAGAAGTATATAGAGAAGTCGGATTGCGCCTGTATGGCCAAAGAAGGCAAAGAAAAGAGTCTTTGGGATGAAACCCAAAGTAAAGTGACTTTGGGGCATAAGGCAAAGTACTCGGAAATGCCTTGTCAGCATACAACCTGAAGTAAATTGTCTTTGTATCGCGGGGAGCTCAACCCAAGGCAAAGGCAATCTAACAACCTTTTGTCGGGGTGAGAAGTTCAAGAAGGGGCCGTTCAAAAACCGGCGGCCCATATGCGCGAAGGTTGATAGACAGTGACAGGTGCATGCCGGAGGTGTGATTTCTTGGTAGAAACTCAAAGTGACCGAAGACAAAGAAGCACAACTCTATAAAAATTGAACTTGCAATGACAAAATGTCGAGTAATTTTCCTTTGCCGTTGAGAAGCCATCTTGCAGGTGATCGTGGGAAGGGAAATTCCCTTCCCACGATCACCACGAATAGAATTGGAATTGTGTTAGTGCAAAAGAGAGAAGTCGCGAGAGTGAAATTAGAGAGAGAGTGAGAAGGTAGAAGAGATGGGAAGAGGAAAGAAGAACTCCAAATTTGTAGTGAGAAATCATGCGATTCGGAGGTTAGATGTAATAACAAGGATTGAAGTCTTGAGCCAACTTTGGATCACATTTCTGGCATGGAACTGGAATGTAAGCTTTCCAGGATTCATGAGAAAAATCATCAAGAGCAAGTGTCTCGATGGACCAGAGGAAGAAGGGAAGAGAGGAAATCCGGCTCGCTGGACAAAGTCAGATTGGAGACTCGTACTTGGGAAGGAAGTAGGCTCAGAGCAGGGAGCCACGTTCTTGCGGAAGGGAGAGATAGCTCAAGAGACCCAAGAAGTGAGAGATGCCTTCTCGTCAAAGAGGACGAAGAACGAGTATAAGGTTGAGAGTTACAAAGACCTTGTGAAGAGAGGGATTGTGAGTGCACTAATGGCTATCCTAAAGCCGGAGCAAACCACAAATGTGATGAAACACCAAGCGGTGTTCTTTCACAAGCTTTTCGCAAGAGAACCAATCAATTGGGCGAGGTGTTTTCACAAGAGAACGAGGTAGATGGTGTGGAATTTGCAAGATAAGTCGCCTCCACACTACATCGTGTCGTTTGCAGCACACTTCTACCTCGGGCTTGACTTGCTGAACTCGGCGGAGCAAAATTGGATGCTGTCGCACTTCCATCCTAATTTGCGAAAGGAGGTCAACGTCAAGGAGCAGCAATACATCATGCAAATTGAGTACTGATGACTACTACGCGAAGACAAGGAAGAACGCGGAGGTCGCAGTGAGTACCCCATCTGCAAAGAAGAGAAGTCGGCAAGGTGACGCCAAAGACATGAAGCAACCTCGGAAGACACGGAGAGGCAACCCAAGGCGAGGTATGGTGGTAATCGAGTCGGAGGACGAGGACTCAGAAGGAGATGCCAAGCTCAAAACTGAAGACTCGAAACACGAGGAGGAGCTTGAGCTAACGCTGCAGAGTGGAGATATGAGTAGCGATAGTGATGAAGGAGGAGACATGACATCGGCACCAGCAGCTGACGAATACGCTGAAGAAGTGCAAGCCAAGATGGAAGCCGAAGACAACACACAGATGGAAGATGAAGTTACCGTGCCCGAAGAGAAGAAGATCGCAATGCAGCAAGGAGTGCGCTCAAGACATAAGGCAAAGGAAGAGGTAAGAGGAAGCTCGAGAAGCTCGGCATCAATTTTGATACAAAGACTGCATAGAAGAAGGCGAGTATCAGATGAACACGAAGTACGAAGAGAAGTGGCCACACAAGAAGAAGTAACCCCGAGCGATGGAGTGGAGTACTTGCGGGAGGTGGTGTGCCCATTGTTGGTGAAGTTGGAGTACAAGAAGAAGGAAATGCAGTCGACATGTCCAGAGGTAAAGATTGTATTGCAAGTGTTGGCAAGATTAGAAGAAGAAAACTCGGAGTTGAAGAAGAGTACAACCCGAGGAGAGGAGGAAAGAAAAGTACTGCGAGCGGAGGTAGTAGTCAAAAGTCAGGTAATTGAAGACCTGAAGAGAGAAGTAAGTTATCAAGAGGATCTTGTGAAGAAGAGTGACATAGCAAGGGAGAGACAAGTAGCGGAGTATGAGATCTTGAAGTAGCTGTTTGCTGATTCAAGAGTAGAGGTAATCCATGCTATGGCGAGAGTAGCAACAAAGGATCAAGAGCTCGATAGGGTGATGGAGAGTGTTGAGGAGAAGAAGCAACTCTGGCAAAGAGAGTTGGTGGCACGATATAGAGAAGAAGATCGATTACGAGAGTTACTTCATAGTTAGGAGGAGAAGGTTGTTCAGAAGGAGAAGGAGAAGGAGACGGTGAAAGCCAAGTTCGAAGAAGAGTTGGTGATGTACAAGGAGGATTGGCTTGCAGATTGAGAGCAAGAGAGAAAGATGAGATTGGAGCCAGTGAAGGAGATAGTCCTCAAGATGAACGCGATGTTGAGTACAGAGGCCAGCGTTCGGATTGAAGAAACAAGATTGCACGAGTTGAAATTGTTGGTGCATGAGACGAGGCAAAGACAAGCAAAAGATACTGATTTGAATGCCTTACTAATTAGTCTCAGAACTCATGTAGACAGGAAGATTTTAGAGGTAGAAGATAATATTGCAATTAGATTAGACTTAGTGAAAATTGAGATAGAAAAGCTTTGGAAAGATGTTAGAGCAAAACCCAAAGTAGATAACATAGGAGTGCAAATGTCTTCGAAGTTACCAATAGAGACATTAGAGAAGAGTGGGTCGGGAGATAAGGAGTTAGATAGATTGCCTACTAGTACAATTTCAGATCAGGAAAAAGAATTGCTGGAATTGGTAGAAGAAGTAGAAGATATGAAACCCGAGGATAGAGTAGTAAGAAGTAAATTTACTTTGGGTTTGGGTTTGAAAGCCGAGGAAGAAGTAGACATTGGATCGGAGTAGTAACAATTTTGAGATATGAAGAGGTAGATATGAAGAGGTGCATTGTCATTTTAGATCTGCAGGTTAGAAGAGTTGTTGTAGAACGGTATAGTTGTTAGAACTGTCAATTTGTTCACTATTTAAGAGTGGCATTCGCAGGAAATTGTTGTTTTGTGCTCATAATTTCTAAGAATAGATAAAGCTCTAACTGTGTTGTGAAGCAGTGCTCGTCGCTTGAGCTTGATTCTGAGTATCAACTTTGTGTCTATGTTTGTGAGTGTGTGGAGAAATTTGAAGTGCAAGTCAGTGTGTTTGTTGGATGTTGGATTCCACAGCCTTGATCTTCATTTTTTGTGTTTGATCCTGAGTGAAGTGCAATCGAAGCAATGCCTTGACAAATCTAAGAGGAATTGTGGTGTTGGTAGTATTCTGCATTTGTGAGTGCAGTGCAAGGTTGATGTGAAGCAATTTCGATCAAGGAAGTTGTGCCTTCAGTGGAGGGGTGGAACACAATTCTGAGGCAAAGTCGTTTTGCATTGAAGTGCCGTTTTCGAGAGAGCCTGAATCATCACAATCAAGATTGTTTGGAAAGATTTGTTGGTGTTGTGATTAAGGAGTGTTAATTTATGACAAGACTACAAATCAGTGCTTGTTACTCTCTTTTGGGTGTGGTTTCTACTTGAGAGATTAAAGACGGAACCAAGAAGAACTAAATTGTTACTTTGCTTTGTATTTGATCAATTTTGACTCGTATCTCTACGGGAACAAACTTTACTTACACGATTATTGCAAAAGTGATATTTGCCGGGTTGTCACATGATTTTTGACGTTGCTGCCGGGGATACAAATCTTGGAAGTGGAAGAATACAAAGCCAAATTTGAAACTGGGTATCAATGCAATATGAATGTCTGCATCGAAAGAACAACAAGAAGAGAGAGCTCAAAGACGAGCACTGCAGCGTGAAGAAGACGAACGTCTGAACGTTCCATCCATTATGGACAAAACCAAACAAGAAGCATTGGACTTTCAACTCCTTCACGAAGTGCAAGAAGCCGTGCGAGAACTTGACCACAAGAAACGCGAAGGCGGTTGGCAAGGCTACTTTGCATCTCCCTCTTCGTCCAAGAAGAAGAAAGAATTGAGTGGCCAAACATATGCATTGTGGCCTAGTACACCGACTTCCCCTAGAGCAGGAAAGGAAGTCGCGTCCTTGAAGAACTTTGTTCATGGAAAGACAGCACGTACACTTACTAAAGACGAGTGTCAACATCTTCTACGCACGATTCCTTGGTTATCCCAAAGGAATTTTGAAGAACCAATCGAAGGTATTGAGCCTGAATCTTCCACTTGGGTTGAAGTTGACACCCTCATAGCAGAAATTGTCAAAGAAGACCCCACCTTGAATTTGACAAATTGGAATCCTTGGGCTGACACCATGACATCAATACTAGCCAATCCTTCAGTTCCGTCAAGTTCAACACTACCTCAGTTGATCCCAGTGCATCAAACAATGACTTTGTTGCCTATCACCCGACACGCCTATCAGAAGTACAAGGGGACAGAACAAGACAAAGACCCCTATGTATTCATCGAAGAATTCAAAGTCATCTCCTTTGCTAACAAGGAGCATGACTCGGCGGATCAACTGAGAATTTCCCAAGTTTGCTCCGAAAGAAAGCTCGGAGCTGGTACACCCATGTGACCCAGAAGAGGTTCGTACCAGCGGACTGGGCAGACTTGAGAAACAACTTTCTGGGATGATTCCGGGAGGTTGATTACGACACGAGTGTCTTTGCGACACTCAACAATTTAGACCGCGGCAAGAAGGAGAAGTTGAGAGACTACTCTGAGCGGTTCATGGCACTATTGAACCAAGTTCCCAAGCAATTGGGGGTGGTGGGTTACTCCGATGCCCAAGCCATTACCTGGTTCCTCGGGGGACTGTCACTAGAGATACGAATCTTTGCAAGGGAGAGGAATGTAACTTCCCTTGACAAGGTCCTCAAACATGTCACTTTTTACAAGGTAGCCCACTCTCACTCTGCCGGTAACCGGAGAAATTGGGAGAAGAAAGGCAAGAAGCCCAGAAGGAGAGCTTTGCGCAGTACATCCCTTTCTTCGGACGAATCCTCCACGTCTTCGAGCTCTTCTTCGGAATCCAAAGAAGAATCAAAGCCAAGATGAGTCAGAAGACATGGGGGCAAGAAACCTGTGACTCCTCCAGCCAAGAGTGAAAATAAGGCGGATACCAAGCTGGATGCCCTCATCAAGGAGTTTTTGGATTTCAAGATCAAGATGATTGGGGCCAAAGACAGAAGGAAGGCCCCAACATTCAGGAGATCGAATGTATGGTGCACCGCATGTGGCAAATCAAGCCACGCCAACACAGAATGCAATACTCGTAATGCATTCCCGGTGTAGCAAATTGATTGGGTTTCGGGATGGAACCAAGACGAGGATGAAGATGCTGTGTACCAAACACAAGAAGTACAGCTTCAAGCGAGCACATTGTATCAAGGTCCAAGGTTTGGACCCAAGGAGTATAACCCCAATGCTCCTTCACAAAGACCACCAATGAGCAACCAAAATCACCCTTGGAATGTTGCATGCCGGAGCCTATTATAATTGTGGTTCGATAGGACATTGGTCTCCAAACTGTCCCAAGCCAAGAACGCAAATTGGGTATGTTCCCATGTGCAGAAATTGTAAAGGATTGGGGCATACAGGCAACCAATGTCCTCACCTACCAAACCCAAAGCCGCATGTAAAGTATGTACAGACTCCCGCTGAGCGTGCAACACTGCAGCCAAAGGGAGATACGAATGTAAATTGCATCACTCTTGAGGAAGAAAGACCTCAAGAAGGGAGTCTGGCCTTAGAAGGAGAATGGCCGGATCTTGAAATTTTGAAAGTTGAGACACGCTCCAGCAAGAAGAAGCGTGATCTCGAAGAATTGAGTACGACTTCGTCGTCTTCCAAAAAGGCGAAGAGACTGCACCCAAAGGCAATTTTGTCTGCCAAGGAGGAAAAGATCCTCGCAAAAGCCAAAGCTAAAGCCTTGCAGAAAGAACTAACGAAGGCACTACTCAGGACTCGGGAACTGAGTTTGGAAGAGAAGACAAAGATGAAGTCTCTAGTTTTTCCGGCAGACATCCGATCCGAAGTAAAGGGTCTGATCCAAGCCGAGGTGGGCCAACCCAAGGAACCTCAGGTTAAGGCCATCAGCAAGCCCGTCACCATTTTGAAGCGTCCCAAAGTCAAGAGGGAACATGGAGAGACTTCGGACCCAAAGCCGAAGGCAAAGACGGTCAAATTGGGAGGAGTTCCTCAATATGATATTGTAGCAGATCTGGCAGCCACAAATGCCAACATTACATTCAAGCAATTGTGGGAAGATAACAAGCTGTACAAGAGGCAGCTGAATTCAGCCCTCAAGAAGGTGAGGTCGATGTCAAAGAAGGACCTACCTACTATCTATCGTATTGAGCAAGAAGATTTGGGATCTCCTGAGGTAGATGCGGAGATTGCCGGGTGCATGACCACATCAATACCCATTGACTCTGGGTCCGGTGTGAATGTCATGACCGAAGATACTACAAATCGACTCAGGTATCACACGTTTGAACCAACACCTCGAGTGTTGAAGTTTGCAGACCAAACCAGGAGACGGCCATTGGGCATGCTGTCAAACATCACCACATTCATTGGAGGGGTACCCTTCAAGTTGAATTACATTGTGTTGCGACCAGTGACAAAGACTAGTTACCCTCTATTGATCGGCAGACCCTGGTTGTATAGTGCCCAAGTTGTGGTGGATTGGCACCAGCAAAAGTTAAGATTCAAGGACATTTTGTCCGAAGATCAGAAGCTGGTGACTGTGAGTTGGACAAAAGTTCCCCACCTCGGGGAAGCATACAAGGCCCTTGAGAAGCTTCTCAAGAAGCTTCCTTCTAGAAGCCGCCTACTTGACATGCACGCTAAGCTAGTTGGAAGCTTCTAGAAGCTACTTACTTGCGGTGCAAGCTAAGCTAAATAGGAAGCTTCCTAAGAAGCTTCCTAGATACTTCTGGAATATTCTAGGCTAATTTGTCTTATGTGCTACTTTGTAAGTCTGACTAACTTTGTCACTAAACTCCATATTGTTACATATTCTCCCGCCGCCAGTTGGTGACGTCCTCGTCGCCAATTAAGCTTTGAATTCTTGGATGGCTGTTTGTGCATTCTAGAGGTGAGAAAGAGGTTCCCATGTGGCATCATGAAGGGGGTACCGTTTCCAAAGGACCTTGTACTTTGTATGTTGGCGGCGTCCTCATTGGATGTAGCGACGTGCAAGGATACGATCAACTTCATATTCCTCATGATCATTGATAGGGATAGGGAGAGGAGGAGGTTGGACTCAAGAGGAGAAAGAAGAGGGGTTAGGAACAAAGGGTTTCAACTTGGAAACATGAAAGACAGGATGGATGCGCATATGACAAGGCAACGCAAGTCAATAAGTAACAAGAGAGACAATTTGGGTGACATCAAAGGATCTTGTCCAATTAGGGGCAAGTTTATGAACTTGGGTATCAAGTGGGAGGGTTAGATTACTAGAGGATAACATAACTTTATCACCAACTTCAAAGGTGAGATCACGACGGACGGTCTGCATATTGTTTTTGACAATTCTAAGCAACAAGGAAGTGAGATTTGGCTTGTTGGAGAGATTTGGAGATGGTGGTCAAGAAGGTTGAAGTATGGGGGACTTGAGACGGAGGAGGAGAAAGAAGAGAATCTAGGACAAGCGGATCTTGGCCAAAATTGAGAAAGAAAGGAGAGAATCCGGTGCTTGCCTATTTAGAATTATTGTATGCAAACTCCGCAACTGCAAGACATTGCTCCCAATTGGTATGGTGAATGTTGACGAAGGCACAAAGCATATCTTCCAAGTTGCAATTTGCATGTTCAGTTTGTCCATCAGTTTGAGGATGATACGTTGTGGACAAAGCAAGCTTGATGCCAAGTAACTGGAAGAGTGCTTGCCAAAACTTTCTGGTGAAGCAAGGATCATGGTAGGAGATGAGTACATGTGGCATCCCATGATGTTTGAATACATTATCGAAGTAGAGTTGCACCAAGGTTGGAGCATCCACAGTATCAACCGTTGGTGCCAAATGGATTTGCTTACTAAGCTTATCCATAAACACCACAATTGTTGTGTGACCTTGTTGTGTCATGGGTAGGCAGGTAATGAGATCTAAGCTCACATGTTCTCAACAAGTAGCTTGAATGGGAAGTGGTTGAAGGAGTCCACTCGGCTTTTGGTTACCAGCCTTGTTACGTTGATAACTCTCATACAATCGGACAAAGTCCCGAACATCTCGTGTCATGTTGGGCCACCACCATTGGCGTTGGAGGGTGCCTAAGGTCTTGTCCACTCCCATGTGACCAGCTATTGGTAAATCATGGGCTTCTTGAAGGCGCACAAGTCAAAGATCACCTTTGGCTAGAACATAGATCTGGTCCGCCTGGAATAGAACGCCTTCCTTGAAGGAGAAGGTGTTGTACTCCTTGTCGCATGCTGTCAGACGACCATGTACCATTTGGAAGAAGGGATCTTTTTGTAGAGCTGATCAAAACTTGTTATGGACCTTGGGGTCAATTGACACCGTCATAATTGCTGCCTTGATGAGAGGAAGAGCCTTCAAATCAAGTCATCATGATAGAGCATCAAGGATGACATGGAACCAACCTGGTTTGTACTCAAGTTTGATGTCAAACAATTGGAGTTGCTCTTCCCATCAATGATGTTGACTCTTCATGTGCTCCAAGTGTAGGGTCTGCAACAATGGCTTGTGATCAGTTTGCATGATCACTTGTTTCCCCAAGAGATAAGCCTCCATATCTTGGTGGCATATACCATTGCAAGTCGTTCCCAATCTTGAATAGAGTAATTTCTTTGAGTTGTATTTAGTTAGCAAGACACAAAGGCAATGTGATGTAGTCCATCTGGGAACTCCTGTTGCAACACAACTCCAATTGCAAAGTTGGAAGCATCAAAATCAACCACACAAGGTAGTTGAGGATCATATGGTTGAAGAATGGGTCTTGAAGACGCCATATGCTTTAACTTCTAGAATGCTTCTTCATGCTTGGTGGTCCACTGGAAGCTCGAGTTCTTTCCTAAGAGGTCAGTCAATGGTGCAACCACATGAGCATAATAGTGGATGAACCATCGGTAAAAGCTGGCCAATCCATTGAATGCCCGTACTTCTATGGCATCCTTTGGAGTAGGCCAATCAATAAAGGCCTTGATCTTCTCTTCTTCCATCTTGATCTCCTCTGATGAGATCTTATGCCCCATGAAGGTAACCTCCTTTTGCCAAAAGGCACACTTCGACTTGCAATAAAATTTTCATTGTCGTAGTCGTCTTAGGACTTCTTGCACATGATTCATGTGTTCTACCTCTATTTTGCTATAGATTAAGATATCATCCAAGAACACCTCCACGGACCAATCCAATAGTCCATCCAACACTTGATGCATCTGATCCATGAAGACTACTGGAGTATTAGAGAGTCCGAAAGGTAGAACTCTCCACTCAAAATGCCCATACCTTGTGCAAAAGGCAGTCTTTTGCTCATCCTCTCTATCAATAGGAATTTGTGAATTGCCGCCATGAAGATCCAACTTGGAAAAGTAGCGTGCTCCACTTAATTGATCAAGCAAGTCATTGATCCAAGGCAAGGGATATGCATTTTTCACGGTTTTCTTATTGAGCCCACGATAATCAATATTAAAAAAGTCCTCCATCCTTCTTTAGAACAAATAGCAATGGTGCTCCCCAAGGAGAGGTACTATGTCATATGAAGTCCTTTTCCAACAACTCTATAAGTGTTGTTTGCAACTCCTCCAACTCCTTTGGTGAGAGCCGATAGATTGGTCTACTCATTGGAGTACTCCCTAGCAATAACTCAATCTTGAAGGGCATAACTTGATCAGAGGGTAATCCCTTTGGCGGATCATCTGGAAACACATCTGCAAATTCCTTTACTATCCAATCAACCATTGCTTGATGAGGCTCTTGGCCCTCCGCAGATTGTTCTTGTGCAATTGGCTTGATCCACACCCCAAATACAGACTTATCTTCCCCCAAAGCTTGCTCTATGGCTGCTTTACTAACTAACTTCCCTTATAGGGATTCATCTCTCTTCCAAGCTTGCTCCTTCGTTGCCTTCTTAGCAAACTTCCTATCTTGGGACTCATCTCCCTTCCAAGTTTGCTCTATGGCTACCTTCCAGACAAACTCCCCATCTTGGGACTAACTATTCTTAGGTGTCTTACTCAGAGGTGCCAGACAACCTAATTGGAAATTCCTACTTTGGTGTTGTACTTGGATTTGACGTTGGGTCCAATCAAATTGAACCTTATGATGTTCAAGCCAAGGTAGACCCAGAATGATATCATAGTGAAGAGGTGTCACTACAAACCTCATACACTTCAAATACTCCTTCCCAATCTTGAAAATAACAAGATGCGAGGTGCGGCATGCAAAACCCTTTCTACCATCAGCCATCATCAAACTGCTTCCAATCACTAGCTTGATAGGAATACCCAATTCCTTTGCTACTTGCATAGCATGCAATTCTCTAAACTTCCAAAATCAATGAAAATCCTACAACCCCGATTAGATATCGTACCTTGCAAGTGAAGCAAACTTGCATAGGTTGAGCCTTCAATCCCATTGGAGCTAATCAAGCTCACAGTAGGTGGCTCAAAATCTTCTAATGGGATTCCTCATTTCCCTGATCATTCCACTCCACAACCTCCACCTGGGCAACTTGTTGAGGTCGTCCATTCTTGAGTAGACATTCAGCAATGTGATGTCCCAATTGGTGACAATAAAAACAACTACCATTTTGTTGCAATTTCTCTCTATCTACCATGTTAAGTGTTCTTCATTGAATGGCATCAATCTCCATTGGTGTTGGCTCCTCTACTTGTGTGTTGTGTATTGGTAGGCTTTATGGAGGTCAAGGTCAAGACCAAGTTGTTACCACCAATGAATCAAAATGTTTGGCCAACTGCATGGCTTCCTCCAAGTGTTGTGGTTCTCGCATGGTTACCTCTAATTTGGTTCTTGCCTTCAAGCTCCTCACAAATCAATCCAAATCTTCACCTTCCAATATATCTCGAATTTGCATGATGGTGTTTTGGAACTGCGTGATGTAACTTTTTACAAAGCCAATCTGTTTCAACTCTGCCAACTTATCCTATGCAGGTCGTGTGGCATTTATAGCTTGGAACCAACTAATTATTGTACTCTTGAATTTTGCCCATGTCAAGATTGGTGTAACAATTTGTCGTTCAACTCGCTCCACTTGGAATCTCCATCATAGCTTTGCTACTCCATCCAATTGACTAGAAGCCAAGAGAATTTGTTTTTGCTCATCTTGTAGACTGGTAGCTTCAAATAACATTCACAATCAAACACAAAATTCTCCACTACACCTTGAAGATTCTTGCCTTCAAATACCTTTGGTTTAGGGAATCTGATCTGATCTTCTCCTTCTTGAATTGGTACTCTCTCCACCTGCTCTTGTCATCAAAGATCTCGTTCATCCAACAATTGAGTAAGGTGCTTGATTTGTTGTTGCATAGCAAGGATAACATTGGGTATTGCCACCATAGTTGCTACTCTATCACACCACTCCCAATCTATCTAATTTATTAACACATAGAAACAACATGTCCACTGTTCTCCATAAGTTACAACAGGAGCACCAAGGTTTCCTCAAATATGGTGATTATATGCAAAAAATCTTATCCAAAATGCAAGGTGATGAATTGTGTGAAATGATGCTTGGGTAGTATTTGGACACAAAAGTCCCAATGGTTTGGTGGAAGTAGATTTGGTAGTCCATAAGTTCCATCCATCCCATTCCTGCTCTGATACCAATGTAAAAGACCAAATCCAAGGAGAGAAATAGGAGAATGGAAACTCACATTGGGACACTTGAATGAGGGAAAACTCCAAATGCCTAGCATGAGCTTTGGCTTTGGTATTTATAGGTAGCATATAAGGCCCTTGAGAAGCTTCTCAAGAAGCTTCCTCAAGCCATTTTCTTAGAGTGCAAGCCAAGTTAACTAGGAAGCTTCTCAAGAAGCTTCTCAAGAAGCTTCCTTCTAGAATCCGTCTACTTGATGTGCAAGCTAAGCTAGTTGGAAGCTTCAGGAAGCTACTTACTTGCGGTGCAAGCTAAGCTAGCCAAGAAGCTTCCCAAGAAGCTTCCTAGATACTTCTAGAATATTCTAGGCTAATTTGTCTTATGTGCTACTTTGTAAGTCCAACTAACCAGACTGCCAACCTGGTCTATAGGAGGCTGTCTCTTCCCAATAGGCAATGCTGAAACCCATGGAGTATAACACAACTCCCTCAACTAGCACATTGTATGACTCAGCTATTGTTGCAATAGCTTGAGCTCTCACCACCAAGGTATCAGTCGGATGACCAGGCTTAACTTGGACAACAAGCTCTCCACTTGTGATGTACTATGTCAAACCATCACCTAGAGATGTCCGGATCTGAAATGGACACCTCTCCACATTGGTCTTCCATAACTCCAAACCGACTACTACAACCTTCCCAAACAAAAGGGGCTACGCACCAGAGTCTAACAAGACTCTCTGTGGTGTATAAACCTTCCGTGAAGGTCCCACTAAATGGAAAATGCCCCTCTAGTTTTCAAATAGGACAACACCAGGTGTAAACCGTGCTCTCTCAAAGGCCGGTCTAGTTGGCAACTCCTCTAGTCTAGCCATTGTTGACTACCATAAACCACTGGTCACTGAACGGATCCCATGCTCTTCAACCAAGGTAGCTCCACTACCAACCAACTTTGCTTTACTAGTAGGAACCGTGTCATCCCTACTCTCACAAAGGATGGCAGCCAACCGGAACATTGGAGCTAGGTCATCTCCCAATGTAAACATGTCACTGGTTGAGAACAAAGGGCACCGCCTAATCAGTTGAGCCGCTCCCAACATCATGCTAGACTCAATTTGTGTAGTAGCAGGTGGCTAACTAGCAAATAGTCTATCATGCACTCCATCACCACCTGCCACACCTGCACTAGGATGTCTAGGAGCCATGGATGTTGTTTGCAATGCTTCAGATAGCATGAAAGACTAGGAAAGTTTGACTTGTCTCCCGACCTCTCCTCGGTGTAGGTCCAACTCCACTAATGCTCCTCTGGGCTCAAGAGCATGTATTGCACTCCTAGTCAATGCTACAGATGCATCCACCTATGCTGCTCCGCACATGAAGCCCAAAGCATCTTTATCACCAGCACATGAGGTGGAAACCTTTGGACCCAAATTTGATCTCCTTTGAGCAATAGCTATACTAGCTAATCTCTGCTCCAACTGCTCAATCCAAGTAGCCATAGTTGTATTAGAAGTAAGGGTAGGTACCGCAACTCTACTAGGTTTAGATCCTCTACCACCTCTTCTACCACCTTGTCCTCCATGAACTTGATCTCCTCTACTACTTGCCATAGCAGCCCTACCACTCTGTAACTCAAGGTGTAGGTCAAAGTACCGGTCACTAATGTGACCAAATCTGTGGCAATGCTCACACTACCTCTATGCTGGTTGTGATGTACTAGAGGTATCAAGTCCGCTGCCATGAGTCACTCTTTCCTATGGTGAGGTCCACCACAAGTCCAACAAGCAACACCTCTACTCACTAGTTGTTGTTTACCTAAAAATGAATGTAAGGGTCTACCTCCACTAGCCTTCCACTCACTCCATAGGATTTGGGTTGTCCATCCTGTCCTCAAAAACCAACTGGGTGTGGTGCACTCTACTACACTCTAGATGAATTAACAGTTTTGGATGAGGTCTCCCTACCAAATCCAAATGTCACCACCCTTTCCTCCACCATGTTGAGCTCAATACACTCAGCCAAACCAAAGACCATTGCTAAAGTAGGTGAAGTAGCCTATAACAATGTAGCATCACGGACTCTACATCGCAAATCCCTATCCAATATCCCACACCAAAACTAGACTACTAGGGCCTCAGTAACTCCTTGAGTGAAACTAATCAGCCACCTCATGCAATTGTATGCCTTGCGTAGGCTCTCTCTAGGCTTCCGCTAGAACTCTTGCAAGCTCCTCAGCTTGTCAATCCGCACTCCTTGGTAGTTCTACCTCAAATACTAGAAGAACTCTACCATGGAGTTAAACCCCAATACCACACCACCTCCTATAATGGTTCCTCCACTCGTGGAAACACTATCTCCAGCTAATGCACCTCCACTAGCTCCACCAACACTACTCAAGCTAGAACTCGTGGATATAGCCAATCTACTCTTGGCAACCAAGCTTGAAGTTATAGAAACATAGTTTGGAGACAAATATTGTCTCCATAACTCAATCTCCTCCAAATTAGCTCTCCTAAACTCATGGTAATTGTTGATTGGTGGACCCTCTAAATGCTGAAACAACCTCTTCCATGCCATGATGGGTGTAAACAAAGTTGGGTTCCGCATTGTTTGTAGGTCACACTAACTATCAAACTCCTAAATGAAGTCATCCAACTCAATGGTACCCACTATACCTGAGTAATGCTTAGGGCCTTTGGAGGCCCCATAAATCTCATCCATGTCCCACAACAATGGTGCGGACACGCCAAGTGTACTCTCAATTGAATCAACTCCTATGTCAAACTCCAACTTAGAGTCAATCTCCTCTTTCATTGGGACCTAAGATACAGGTTGATGCCAAATGCCACTCTGAGTAAACCCACTACGTACTAGAAGGCTAACTCCTCTGGAATTCCCAAAGAACTCCGTCGTGACAAAGTAACCGCAACTGCAACTGCAAACCGGAACCACCAAATGCAACCACAACCGCAAGTACTCCACCAAGTGCCAACACCAATTGAGCACCACCCACAAATGTAACTCTTATTGAGATAACTACACTTGTGGAAAGGCGACATGTAATCTACCATCACAACACACACTCTCACTGTCTACAGGTCATTACTTCTTGCCTCATTGGAGAGAAACAAAGGTAGTCTGACTGATCACTCCAGCCTCATTACCAAGAGCACACTAAAGCACCAACATTCTAAATTAAGCACAAACAAGAAGTAGAGAATGAAAGGGGTCCAATCACAAGAAATCTAAAAAACCCTCCATCTCATAAAGCAACACAAGACTAACTCTGCTACCATTTGGCATTTGACATCAGAGAAGTTTGTATCTACGTCCTAAGCTACCAAGTTCACCAAGAATGGGATCAAATTGCCTCTCCTAGCCAAAGCTACAATTGTATAGCTAACAATGTCATAGTCACTAGGACAACAAGTGAGGGTGGACCAATTGGGTATGGCACTAGCCTAGGACAAGAGATGTAGGGGTTAAACCCTATTGCGCACAATCTAGTAGGATGTGTAGATTTTGCCAAATAATGACCAAGATCTACTCTAAACTAGCTAGCCTCACGCCAACAAGCTGGCTTGTTGGCCCTTATGGCCCTTCTAGGCCTTTGTAGCCTCTCATAGCCCACAACCCTATGCGTTTAAATGCCAAAATTCAGCCAAATGAGGCCTTTCTTCCTACCACTTTGAACCCTCTCCAAATTTAGCAAAACTCCTCCAAACTTGCAAAACTCCTTTAAATCTGGCCAACCAACAAAACTCCTCCAAATCTGGCAAAAATTTGACGTAAACTCCAGAAAAATCTGACATAAACCCTAAAGTTGGCTGACCGCCAAATCCTTTGCTAACTCTTCACTAGAGCCAAATTGAAAAAACAAGTTTCTCCAAATCACAAATTCATGAGGATAGGTTCACAACTCCACCTTCAATTTCACTTTCTAAGCCCAACTCGCAACAAATAGGTATTGTCTTCACCTCTTGAGCTCAAAATCACAACCATTGCTCAAAATTTGCTTCCTCTTTGCTTGAAAATTGGCCAACGCTTCCGTACACCATCTACCTTACTGCCAAATTTGCATCAAGCTACGAGCTTTTGCACACCAGGGAAAAATTGAACTTTGATCAAGCTACCAACAATCTATTGAGCTTGGAGATACCACCAACACTCATAGTTTTTGTATCCAATTTCCCCTTGAGTTCACTTCTTTGATGTAATCAGATTGTTTACAATATTTTAATCAACTCAACTCGGATCAGTACTTGATCTATCACTCTATAAACTGCTAACAACTAGGCATTGATTACCGTCAAGCCAAAGCCACTCTAGCTAAGAGAATCCAGGTGATGCTTTCCGGCCTCTATCCACCATAGCCAAGAACTCGAAGGCTCAACATCAGAGAAGTGAGCTCTCTAGAGCTGCACTTTGAAAGTATACCCCTAGACTTGAGCTAGGTCTAGAACCCTCACTATCTTGCTGATGGCACACTCAACAATGCAAATGGTGCAAAATGATGGTGGGCCCCACCATGAAGTCAGTACCTCAAACAAGAAATCTGACCATCGGAAAGTAATCTATGGGAAACTACTAAAATACCCATAACTACTATCACTGCAACCCTAGTGTCCAAGCAATCTAGATGCGACACTACAAATGGTGTGACAATATCTGTGTTTATTCCATAAGCTATCCCGCACACTCCATGATAAGGCTAGATAGGATTTTTTTCTTACCACTTGATCATTGGGCACGTGATCCCTTGGATGAGTTAGCATGGTTCCTATTCCTCTTACTCCCTCAATGGTGTATTTGTTGTGCTAGAGGAAGACGTGTGGGGGGTAAAAAGGTGGTTGTTAGATTTTGTTGATTTCAAGCGGAAGATTGGGTGGCCCTTCAAGAGGAGTATGTTAGGGCTACACGTTTAGGAGATAAGTTTTACCATAGGATACCATAGAGTGAACTCAATTATGATGGTGTAGGATATTGGGTCAAGCGGGAGAGTTTAATA
This sequence comes from Lunularia cruciata, assembly GCA_948567375.1. Classification (NCBI taxonomy): domain Eukaryota; kingdom Viridiplantae; phylum Streptophyta; class Marchantiopsida; order Lunulariales; family Lunulariaceae; genus Lunularia; species Lunularia cruciata. Next base: position 31,739,287 of record OX419762.1, on the reverse strand, counting down.
GAGCAGCACGAGCATTACACTCTTTTTCTATGGCTAGTCTTATTGATGAGACTATCTCTTCCCTATACTCACTACATCCTATGGTAGTAGAAGGAATACCTCTAGAGGTCTTAGATTATCAGCTTGAGCAGCCTTTATGTCTTGATAGGTCACTTTTTGCACAAGAATTGTGCATTGCCCCTTGCCTTTCTTCAAGAGGCTTGTCAAGGATGGTTTATGAGCACCTTAAAGATTGTTGTCAAGCAGATGATCCTTCTAGTAGTTTTATTGAGTTGTTTCAGGTGGCTACAATAGTAGGAAGAAGAGACATTCTTATGTTTGTAAGTCGGGTGTTAGGCGCTAGTCAACTTCTTGTGATGGAGAAGGATACTAGGAGCATTAGACTGGTTGCTCTTGGAGAGATCTTTTTGTGTTTGGTTAGTCATACCATTGCCCTTCAACATTGTTCTCACTTTTGACAACACCTCACTCCACATCAGTTTGGAGTAGCTACACCTAGACAATGTGAGGCTATATCTCTAAGCATTAGGGCACTCCTAGATATCCACCCGGAGTGGGTCATCCTAGAGAGTGGATGTTGATGATGCTTTTAATAGCATCTCACAAGCGTCCATCTTTAGAGAGCTTAGGGAAGCTAGTGGATCATTGACGAGTCTTATTTCTTTTATGTGGTCTTTTTTTGGCTCTCTTGATTGCCTTTACTACCATCACGGTTTTTCACAAGAAGGAGTCACCATCTTGGAGTCAATGGTTGGTACACATCAAGGAGATCCTTTAAGGGGACCCTTATTTGCCATGGCTCACTTTAGAGCTCTCCTATCTATTACTTTGGCAATGCCAGGTTGTGTATTTCTCTCCTTGGCAGATGATACACACATTGTGGGCTTTGTAGATAAGATAAGGTAGGCCTTTCACCACTTTTCTACCAAGCTACATCTAGTAGGCTTGAGAGTCAAGGAGTCAAAGTGCAAGGCATGGTCTCTTTAGGTATCCCTCCTCACCTTGAGCTTCCAGAGGAGTGTATACATCTATAGGTGGACTACATGTTCTTGGAGTGCCAGTAAGATCTGATGATTTTGTCACACGCTTCTTAGATGTTGCTCTTGCAAAGGATGTTTTCCATGTGGATGACCTTGTGTTACTAGAAGATCCGCAAGTGGTATTTGGTATACTCTCTTCTAGTATTGCTTGTCTACCAACCTACCTCATTTGCACAATTCCCCCTCCTTGTCCTTCCTATCACATTTGAGAGCCTTTGATAGGAGGACTATGGGAGTCTTTGGTGATATTATTGGACCATGGACATTTGAGTGTATGATAGGGGATTTGGCGCAAAGATAGATGACTTTGCCTATCTCATGTGGAGGAGTTGTCTTGCTATCTATAGAGGAGATAAAACTTATAGCATTTTTGGGTAGTTGGGCTCTCTTGGGACTCCTACTTTTCTCTCATTTTGTGGTTGTTGATAGGTTGGTTTAGGAGACTTACACAATAGAGGTGACAAAGAGATCCTTTTCTCTCCAAATTTTATTACAGCAAACAAAGGATAGTCTATCCCCAAGGGCACAAGAGAACTTTTTATCTTTTGCTTCACTATAGTCAAATTGGACTAGAGGTTTACAATCTTCCTTGATGGAGCAATAGTGTGAGCATACGCTACATTCTCTTAGTTGACTTGTCCATTCCTTAGGCTACTAGAGCACATCTTTGCTCTTGCTCCAGCAAGGATGCATGCTCTTGGATCCTAGCTCGATTGTGCATTAGGGCATTTTGTCTTGCTAGCGATGCAACCCTAGCGACCCTAGCTACTTTCTCTACAACGATGAGGTTTTGCCTAGGTTTGGTCCACCCACCTGCATCTTCATTACTCACTTGTGAGTGTGGTTCTACACTAGATGCAGTAGTGGTCCATATGACACGGTGTCCTTTTGGAGGACAGAGGATAGCAATCCATGATGCTCTTAGGGACATAGTGTTTGTTATGGCATGAGAGAGTGGATACTTGGCTTAGATGCTTTGCAAACAACACATGTTAAGGCAAACTTATACTAGGTTCAAGATGATCAGGTGATAGTATTGGATGTCATGGTTATAGACCCTACATAGGATATAGTTTTGGAGGGAGTGATTACCCATCCCCCTGGATGGGCGGCAAGTGTAGCAACAGGTTGTAAGGTCTCCACGTATAGGAGCATGCAGCAAGCTCACCTCTTTGTTCCTCTAGCCTTGGAGTTATATGGAGTGATAGGCATGGCATTTGACAGATTTGCCTAGGAGTGCGCAAGAGCTTATCATGTTAGGTGCCATTGGATACCACTCTCACTCTCATTCATTATAGCATATTTTAGACAATGTTTGTCCATTGTTCTACAGAGGGCAATGGCTGGTGCAATCCATAGGAGAGCAATAACACTAGGTGATGCTTCTTTGGATGCTCCAATTGTTTGTAGACCATACAACTTGCATAGCTTGGATATCTTAGGTGCAATAGGACAGATTTCTCATATAGACTCTATTGGGGCTAAGCTCCATTTTACTTTTTTTGTCTCTCCCTTGTACAGCTTGATGGGATCTTCCCTTCCTTCATGTTTTCTATGCGGTCACCTTTTTTTCTATATCTGGATTTTGTTAAAAGGCCTTGTCATTTTCTCTTTACCCAACTTGCCAACTCCATTCATGCCTACAAAACTTCATGTCAAATGGTGTGTATGTGTGTTGGATAAAAAGGATCACTATCATGCACTATAATCTCATAATTGGAGTGCCAAGGTGTAAATGGAGTGTATTTGAGCTATCCTATCAAAGAGTCTAACTTATGAACCTATGAATGTTAATCTACACTTTACTAGTCTAAAAAGAATCTGAAAGGTGCTTTTAGATATTCCTCATTCATAATAATAACTAACATATTCTCTTAGTTACATTACATTTCAAACATGGTTTTAGAGCAGAAATACAATTTCTATAAAAATGGAGGGTGTGATTTTGGGATTTGAATATTTCTTAAGTGAAAATGAACTGATCATAGAAGTAAAGAAAAGTAAAACTATTGCAATTAGCAGCAATTTTATTTCTAAAATTTTCAAATATAGTTGTATAAATTACACATTATAGAAATGCAAAGTTAGGTGTGGTGCACACATATTTTGTTTTTTTTATTTATTAGCATTTGAGGGAAGAAGTAAACATGGAAAGCTGAATTGCAAAAGAAGGAATGGATGGAAGTGACTTTAGAGGAAATCCAAAGAAGTCGAGATTGGATTTGATGATGAAGGTACTCAGAAGAGGGGTACAACGGAAGAAGTCCGAAGAGCATCGTCTTCGAATTGGGAAGCGCAAGTGATACAAAGACCGTCTAACAACCTTGGTACGTGGCAAGAAAGTACACTTCAAGAAACGGTGGAGGCAGAAGAAGCATGTCTTGACAATGACAAGACATCAACACGCAGAAGAGGGGAAGTCAACTTTGAAATCAATTGAAGAATGACTACAACTTAGGGTATATAAAATTGTGATTGCGCATGGACAAGTTGAATATGTCAAGTAAATTTCCAATTCCTTTGAGTAGTCATCTTGCAATAATGCATGTGAGGAAGCCAATTGAGAGGGCAATTTTCCTAAATCCAGAAGGGATTAGAGTGTCTTGTCTAGGAGAAGGCATGGTATTTCAGTGCCGAAGAACAAGAGAGCAGATCATGGCAAAGAAGGTCACAAATGCTCTAGCGGTGCAAATTTTTGCAATTCATAGGTTAGATGTTGTAGCCAGAATCAAAGTCTTGAATAGACTTTGTATTACAATTTTAGCATGGAATTGGAATTTCAATTTCCCAAGAGTCATGGCAGAGATAGCTGCTAGTAATTGTGAGCAGGGCCCTTAGTTGAAGGGAAGAGAGGGAATCCGGCTTGATGGACTGAGTTGGATTGGAGGTTAGTGTTGGGGAAGGAAGTAGGAGAATCGACGAGGATCACCTTCTATTGGAAGTGTGATGCTGCAGAAGAAACGGCGGAGATCCAAATTTTGTTCTTTGCTCCGAGAACAACAAATGGTTACAAGGTGGAGTCCTATCAGGACCCGATTAGACAAAGCGTTATGGGGACAATTATGGCCATGTTCAAACCAGAATGGACGACTTACGTGGACATGCAACATGCGGTCTTCTTCCACCAGATGTTTGCAGGAGTAAAGGTGAATTGGGCGAAGTGTTTTCACCAACAAACGAGGCAGATGGTGGTCAATTGGAGGACAGGTTTGCCTCTACATTATTTTGCACCATTTGTAGCACATTTCTACTTTGGGTTGAATTTGCTAACAACAGAGGAGAGGCATTGCATGGTGTCGCATTTCCATCCTGATTTAAGACGGGAAGTGGATGAAGAAGAGTGACAATATATGACACACCTGTGAGCTAATGATGATCACTTTGTGAAGACAGGATAATGGAAGATGGAACAAGTCACAAGTAAGAAGAAGAAGAAGCACAGTAAACCCGAAGAAGCAAAGTCACATCCAGCTCAAAGGAAGATCCAAAGACTGGTTCTGCAGAGTAAGAAGATGGTGATAGAAGCATCATTGGAATCTGAGTCTGAAGGGGAGACAGAGTCGCAAGGAGAGGAATCAGAAGAAGATGAATTCACTTTACAAAGTGAGGAGTCAAGAAGTGAGAGTGAGGAGGAACCTGAGGTTAAGCAAGCGGTTGGAGTAAGTGAAGCTTGTCATGCAATGATTGACAGAGTACCCTGGACAACAAATCATTGCGTAGCCTTGGTGGTAGAAGAGAAGGGGCAAAAAAAACAGAAGGAGTACCTTGCGGGGCCAAGTTCAATTGGTAAGGAAGAAGAAAGCTTGAAAGCAGTGTCTCTAAAGATACAAAGATTGCAACTTTGGCAGAAGGAGCCGATGGCAGAGGCAAGGTACAAAGATGAGGATGAAAGACAAAGAGAACTTTGGTGGGATACAATATCTAACAAAGGTTGTCACCCCATTGTTGGTACTATTGAAGGAGCAACAGAGGGTAATTCCCCAAGATTGTAGAAAGGTGACAAATGAGTTGTAGGTGGTGAAGTATCTATTGAGTGAAGTGAAGGGGTTGCAGGAGCAAGAAGTCCAAAGAAATGAGGAAATTGAAGAACTTCGGATGGATGCAATCTTGAAGAAGAAGACTTTCAAGATGTTGCAAGAAAGTTGTGAGTCAAGAGGGAAGGAATTGCAAAAGCAAGCTGAGGAATTGAAGGAGAAGGCGATGTTTTTGAGCAAAATGGAAGAGGAAGTCAGTGTTGTGCGCATCGAGAGTATTCATTTGAAGGCGACGGCAATGATAATGGAGCAGGAGTTGGACAGCTTGAAGAAGAGTGTAGCCGGGAAGGATCAAGCATGGCAGAGAGAATTAGTAGTTAGGCATGAAGAAGAAGAAAGATTGTGCAAGCTAGTATGAAGTGCTAAGTTGCGAAGTTCACAATATGCGGAGGAGAAGAAGATGCTTACTGATGAGTACAAAGACGAGTTGAAGATGTACTGCAAAGAGCTGAAGGCAGAGCGATCTCAAGGGTATGAGTTGGAATTGGAATATGGTAGGAGAAGTGGCAGGAAAGTTGCGAGCAATCTTGAGCACGGAGGCTGAAGGGAAATTGGAAGAAGCACGTCTCCATGAGCTAAAGTTGCTTGTACAGGAAACTTGGAAGAGAAGAGCTAAAGATGTAGATATGAACACTTTGCTGATCCAATTAAGGGAGCGAGTAGATTGGAAAATGTTAGAAGTAGGAGACAATGTAAGTCTTAGATTGGATTTAGATAAATCAGAGTTAGAGAGAATTAGGAGTAGTGTGACAATGGAGAGGAAGTCCAATGTTGTAGAAGTAGGAATACAAGTGTCATCGGACTTGTTATTTGAGACATTAGAGAAGAGTGGGTTGGGAGATGACAAAGTAGAAGGATTACCCATGAGCTCAGTTGTAGATTGTAGTGTAGAACTAGTAGAAATAGTAAAGGAGTTGGTAGAATCAGATATACCCAAAGAAGGAGAAGTAGTAGGAAGATCATCGGGTTTGAAAGCCGATGATGAGGTAGACATCGGATCAGGGTAGTAACAGTTTTGAGATAGGAAGAGGCAGATATGAAGAGATGGATTGGCAATTTGGATCTGCAGGTAGGAAGAGATGTTAGGAAGCGGTGCATCAATAGGAAGAAATGCCATTTGCTTTAGTATGTAAAGGGAGCATTTGCAGTATTGTGTTGCTCAGTATTCAAATTTCTAAAGATAGATAAAGCAAAGTATTGGTTTTCAATGCTCGTTGCTTGAGCTTAATTCCGATTGTCAATTCTATGTTTTTGTTTGTGAGTGTATGGAGAATTTTGAAGTACAAGTCAGTGTCTTTGTGGATGTTGGATTTTGCAGCCTTGATCTTCATTTTGTGTGTTTGATCCTAAGTGAAGTGCATTGGAGCAATGCCTTGACAAATCTGAGAGGAATTGTAGTGTTGGTAGTATTCTGCATTTGTGAGTCCAGCACAAAGTTGATGTGAGGCAATTTTGATTGCGGAAGTTGTGCCTTCAGTAGAGGGGTGGAACACAATTATGAGGCAAAGTTGTTCTTTGTAGTGAAGTGCCATCTTCGGGAGAATCTGAATCATCAAAATCAAGATTTGTTTGGACAGAATTTTGCTATGTTGTGATTATGTGTATATGTATTTGTGACAAGCTGTCAAGATCATAAGCTTGTTACTCTCTTCTGGGTGAATTTTCTACCTGAAAGATTAAAGAAGAAACCAAGAAGAACTACATGTTACTATTTGACTTTGTATTTGACCAATTCCGAATCGCATCTCTACAAGAATGAACTTTACTTACCCGATTACCGCAATTCCTTTCTACTTTTTGACTTTACTTGACTTTTAGTCTAGTAACTTGAGTTATTATGGTAATTAGTAACTTTGGTACGTAAATATTTCACAAGTATATAAACAAGGGGTGAGGAGGTACTCATCATCCTTTCATTTGCAACTATCTCTCTCTCATTGAGTTCTCTAGTGAGCAATGTCTTGAGTCTTGGAGTGTTAGCCTTGGAGAAGTATGATGGAGTTGGGGTTCCTTGCCTTCTTAGTCCATGGTGCGGTACCATAATAGCCATCAAAGGTTCATCCTGAGTGAGAGACAGGCCGGTTCATATTTTTGGTTCCATTGCCAGGACCTCTCTAGAAGGCAAGATAATGTTCCGCGTTCAATTCTACATTAGGCAGAAGGAGGCTATGAGAGCTCACTTGGAGAGAACATTAGGAGAGGAGAGGGTTGAACTTATATTAGAGAACCAAGATCCATTTGTATACCCTATAGTTCATTATGATGTCTTTGAGGTGAGTTTGTACATCTTGTACACATGAGAGGAATTGGAGAGATTGTGTGAGGTGGATTGCAGATTTTGGGGATTAAGGTGATTTTGGGCAAAATCTCAAGTTTGAGATCTGTACTTGAAATTTCTTCACATGATAGCTTGGGTTATCTTTCTATTAGCACACTTGAAATAATTGTGAGAGCTACTATGCACACTGGGCTAGAATGTTTGAAAGTTGATAGGGTAAAGTGCTCCCGCAACTGCATGCTCTCTGGAAAATTGTACAGAATCTGCCAGTTCTTTAAATTTTAGTGAATTTTCCTGAAAATAACCAAGAAAATTAAGTGCATTGTATCCTACCTGCTGCCACAAAAATTAGAGAGAGATCATTCTTGCGCAAGGAGTTATGAGTTTTTGAAGTGAGGGGCGTGGTTTTGAGACCAAATCTGAAATATGTGTGCTGAATAGAAAGGTGTATAGGCCAAATGGCTCAATGAAAAGATCTGAAATTTTTCAGGGAGGTACACCCTAGAGTTGTGATCAAGTGTGCAAAATTTCAGAGGACTGTAACGTACTGGTTGGGAGATTCGAGTGACATTGTGAGGAAGGGTCAATTCTGCAGAGTGGAGATCTCATGCATGAGGAGTTTGAGATCAACAAAAAACATGTTTGAGTGTTTAGATTCATTTTGGGAACATGGAGGGTCATCAAGAGTGGAAATTGAGATTATGCAAGGTTCCCCAAGGGTTTGAGGTGATTGTAGAGGTGTATTTGAGGAAAAGAGAGTTTACAATAGAATTTGAAGAAAGTGTTGAGAGGATCCAAAAATTTACACCACTTGGAGGAAAGAGTGAGTCTAAATGCTTTCTGTATGGAGAGAAGGGACATAAGGCAAGTTCATGTCCATTGACCTTTGAGAACAAGAGATTGAGTGAAAGGAGAGGGTTACTTGACTTGGGTTTGCATGTTGGACCTTCTTCACCAAGATTGGGAGGGAGAAGATCTAAGACCAAGGAGTTGTGTGAGGTTTGTGGAGTTGAAGGACTTCCAAAAGGACATGAGTGTAGTGGAGTAAAATCCCTTTTGGAGACTTTGGTGAATGATCTTGGAGAGATTCTTAATACAACTACAGAAATACTACCACCTTCATCAGCTAGTTCTCAAGATTAGTGATGGAGATAATCTTTCAACTTATGGATAAACTATCCATGAGGGTTTGATTAATATGCACTCTAGGATTTGATGTTGCTATAGAAATCTTGGAGCAACCTGAACCTTTTGTGTTCCCTAGGGTGGATTATTCTCAAATGGTGTTAGTCATGTATATACTCTATTAGTTATAGAGTGAGAGAAAAGAAAAGAGAAAAAGAAATTGAAAGAAAAGAAAGATAGTGAGAGGTTAAGATGGGGAAACTTTTGGTTTTCTTTGGCAAGGATGGAGAAGATGTGGAGGCCTTTGTGAGAGACTTCAAGAGAGCTTGCATAGGAAAAAATCAGAGGAGGAAGAATGAGTGGGCCTCATTACTACCAGATTTTTTTGAGGATGCAGCACTTATATGGTATGAGTCAGAATACCAAAAGAGAGAGAGGAGAGATGGGCAAGAAGAGTCTTGGGAGACTTTGACTTCAGCACTCATTGAGAACTTTCTTCCTGATGAGAGTTATGAGAGATTGATGAGTGAGGTTACATTTCTCAAGCAAGGAGATGGAGAGAAAGTGAGAGTCTATGTGAAAAGAGTAGAAAAGTTAGAATCTAGATTTTGCATAGTGTTGAGGAAGGGGAGGGGGATGATGTGGAGACTACAATGATTGGCATAGGGGCCATGCTCACCAAGAATTTTGTTAGACCAAAAATTAGAAGCAAGGTGAGATATGAGAAACCTTCTTCCAAGGTTGAAGCTATCAAGATCGCAATTTGTATGGAGGAGAGTTTGGAAGGGGATGAGAGTGATTTGTTGGTGAAGGAGGTTGTGCATCCTCCTCAAGGTTACAAGTATGGTGGAACTTCTGATACTTTGGTGACAAGGGTTGCACCATAAGTATTAGTTTCTCCAATTCTTGCACCTCCACCAAAGGATCCACTTCAAACCATCACAGAACAACTTGCGGATCTCAAGATCAATGTGGTGCAACTATGGGAGAAGAGAGAGGTGGATCAGAATGTAGGGAGAGGGCCTAGGAGTTATGGAAACTATCCATATAGAGGAGTTCAACCAGCCAACAATCTCAATGATAGAAATTTTTTTGGTTGTGGAGGAAGAGGCCATGTCCAAAGGAATTGCCCAAATTCCACTTACCATGGAGGAAGGGGTTATGAGAGAGCCAATAGAGGGAAAGAGGGTGGTAGTGAAACCCAAGTGGCTCCTAATCCAAACAAAGGTAAGGAGATAGCATCCATAGATGTGGTAGAGAGCAAGTATGAGAAGGGAGAGTGCTCAAACTCCAAGAGTCTTAATTTGGAGCTTTTGGCACAAGAGAAGAAGAGAGCTCGTTTTGCAGAAGATGTTCACTCTTCTCAAGGATTTACTCAAAGCAAGGATACTCCTATGTCTACTAGGAGCACTCGCACCTCAACACCATCAACAACAAAGACTCCAAGGAAGATGTTGGGGATGGAGGATTTCTTGATTTTAAAGCAACAATGGAACTACAATGTGTTGGAGGATGTTGGTAGTCACAAGGCTAACATCACAGTGGGCCAATTGATTGCTTTGAACCCTACCTTGAGAAAGGAGCTTAGAGGTGGTTTGAGTTCTACAAGGAGCAAGAGGAAGAAGAAGGTAAAAGTTCCAGTATCAATGGGGGTGGTGGATGCCAAGCCAACACCATGGGAGGCTTGTGAATATGCCTCCAAGATTGATGCGAGAGTGAATGGTCACAACATCAAGGATGCATTGGTTGATGGAAGATCAGTAGTAAATGTAGTGTCAGAAAGGTTGATGAAGAAGTTGGGTATGATACCCTCAAGACCTTCAACATTTGTGGTGAGCATGGCAAACAAGCAACAAGTTTGACTAGTAGGGGTGATGGATAAAGTGGTAGTTTCAGTTATGGGAGTTCAAAATCTCATGACTTTCCAAGTCTTGAAGGATTCAAGCTATGACTTACTTCTTGGGAGGCCATGGTTGAGAGCAGCACACACAACTGATCGATGGCACAAAGGGTACTTGAGGATTGGGCCATCAAACCATATGGTCACAGTTCCTATGACTAACACCACCAACACTTCACATTCAAATACACCATCTTCTGATTATTGGGAATCAGATTTTGAAGAAGGAGCTTCAGGTGTGGACACAAGCATGGAAGAGGAGACTTCCATGGAGGAGTATGAATCTGAATCTGATTCAGATGTGTATCCTTTGTGTGCTATGGATTTTGCACCTAAGCCAGAGGTTTTGAAGGACCTAGATAAATCACCATTGACACTTGAGGAGGTAGAGAGAAGGTTATCTACCCTCAAATATGGTCTAAATGTTACCAAGGAGGAGAAGGTGAGATTTGAGGAGATTTTTTGCAAGTTCATCCATGTGTTTGCTTTTAGTTACAGGGATTTGAAGGAAGTCACCTTGGAGGAGCTCAAGATAGAGGTGGAGTCACATCCAAGACCAATTCGCCAAAAGCAACGTCGCATTAGCCCACCAAGGAGGAGATTGATAAGCTCAAGGAGGCTGGATTTATCTTTGAGGTAGAGAATTCAGAATGGGTGTCTCCAATTGTCATTGTGAAGAGAAAGAATGGAAAGCTTTGGGTATGTGTAGATTACAAGAAGCTCAATGTTGTTACCAAGAAGGACTACTACCCATTGCCATTCATTGATGAGATCTTGGAGGAGGTTGCGGATCATGAGAGGTACAGTTTTGGAGATGGTTATAGTGGATATAACCAAATCAAGATTGCACCAGAGCATCAACAACTCACCACATTCACCACACCTTGGGAACTTACGCTTTCAAGGTCATGCCTTTTGGGCTTTGCAATGCTCTAGCCACATTCCAATGGTTCATGAACAAGGAATTTGAACCTTTCATTGGGAAATTTATGAGAGACTTCATTGATGACTTTTGTGTCTATGGGAGCAAGAAGGAGCACTTTGAGCACCTTATCAAAGTCTTGCAATGCTTGGATGAGGCAAATGCATCACTCAACCCATAGAAGTGCATTTTTGGATATGAAGAAGGTCTACTTTTGGGGCACATCATCTCCAAGGATGGAATAGCAGTTGATCCTGAGAAGGTGAGGAAAATCTTAGAGCTTCCATTCCCTTCAAGCTTGACAAAGTTACGCCAATTCTTGGGGATGGTTGGATACTATAGGAGGTTCATCTTCTCATTTTCCAACAAGGCTTATGCATTGACCATCTACATGAAGAAAGGTGTAGATTACATGGTGATTTTGGAGGACAAGGAGGCTCTCAAAGCTTTTGAGGAGCTCAAGCAATCCCTTGTTGAAGCTCCAATTCTTGCTAAACTTGATTGGAGTAAGCCTTTCATCCTCTACACTAATGCTTCTAATGTAGCTATAGGATGCACTCTTAGTCAATTAGAACAAGATAGGCATGATCATCCAATAGCTTATGCTAGTAGGCAAATGGTTTCAATAGAGAAGAACTACTCTGTCATAGAGAGAGAAGGGTTGGCAGTGATCATTGGTCTCAAGAAGTTTAGACACTACTTGATTGGAGGGAAAGCCACCATTGTCACGGATCACAAGGCCTTGAAGTACATCTTCAACAAGCCTAATGTTGAAGGGAGACTAGCAAGGTGGATGATACTCTTGTCTGAGTATGACTGCACCATTGAGGATAAGCCAGGAAAGAAACATGCAAATGCTGATTTGTTATCTTGAGCCTATGATCATGATGGAGATGAGCCAGTGGATGATTCCTTATTGGATGAGGAACTCATGACAATCTCAATCACTCAAGAGGTTCCAATGGAGTACAAGGAGATTGTGGATTTTGTGACAGGAGGTAAGTATCCAGAAGGGATGCATGCTAGGGAGAGGAAGGCCCTTGCAGCAAGATCTAGACCTTACACAATGGTGGAGTATATTCTTTTTCACCAAGGAGCAGATGGTCTACTTCGAAGAGCAGTGGGTAAGGAAGAGTCTATCTTACTCATAAAGGAGTTTCATGAAGGTTTAGTATGTGGAGGACACTTTGTAGGAAAGGTGACTACGTTCAAGATTCTAGATGCAGGTTACCATTGGAGAGGGATTTTCAAGGAGTGTCTTGATTATTGCAAAACTTGTCATGTTTGTCAAGCTTTTGCTAGAAAGTCTACATCCACTCCACCACTTAGATCAATTCCATTGCTAGGACCTTTTGAGAAGTGGGGAATTGATTTTGTAGGTCCTCTCAATAGAACCCCAAGGAACAATCGGTACATTGTGGTAGTTACTGATTACCTTACCAAGTGGGTTGAGGCTAGACCATTGAGGGACAAGAATGAAGATGAAGTGGGTAGATTTCTTTATGAACGCATTATCACTAGGTTTGGATGCCCTTTGGAGTTGGTTTCTGATAGAGGAGGAGAGTTTACAAGAAGCATTACTACAACCATGCTATGACATTTCTCTATCACACATAGAGTAACTACATTCTATAAGCCAAATTCCAATCGCTTGGCAGAGAGAACCAATCAGACCTTGTGCATGATGTTGGCCAAAGATGCAGAAATGGAGGAGGCTAAACATCATTGGGACAAGAGGATTCATGCAATTTTGTGGGAGTATAGGACAACCATGAAGACTTCCACCGAATATTCTCCATTTCAATTGGTGTATGGTATTGAGTCTACCTTACCTATTTACTTTGATCTTTCTACCTTCCAAAGAATTTATAGGAGATTGAAGAAAGCACAAGGAGGTGATGCAGAGAATTCAAGGAAGGATCAACTCATGGAGTTGGAAGAGGCAAGAGCAGTTGCTATGGTTCAAGTGGAGCAAGCCCAAAGGAAACAAAAGGAGAGCTATGACAAGAGGCAAGGAAAGAAGAAGGTGGAGACTTTCAAAGAAGGTGATTGGGTAATGTTGCTTGATTCCATTCAATTCAAGAGAGTGCAAAAGAAGTTTTTGCCTAAGTACTTTGGACCTTTCATAGTGGAGAAGGTGTAGAGCAATTACACCTATGATCTCAAGGAGTTGGGAGGAAGACACTTTGATAGGATTAACCATGATAAGTTGAAGATGTACCATAGAAGGTAGAGAGACCTTCACTTTGAGGACAAAGTGAAAACTTAGTCGGGGGTAAATGTAACACCCATTTGTGCATGTGTGTGGTATTGTGATATTTAGCTTGGTATTACAAGTACTTGAGAGATATTATTTATATAGAGATAAAGGATGGTTCTATATTAGTCATGGTTAGCTAAAGTTAGTCATAGCTAAGATAGAGTGGACCTTACTTTAGAGGAAGTAGAAAAGATGAGCACCACTATTTTGGATTTTAGTGTGTTGACTTGGTATTATTCCTTGGTGTTTGGCTTTGAGGAAAGAGTTGAGAACTCTTGGGCCCACAAGCCTTTTTGTTTTGGATTCTTCTTTAGTCCAAGGATAGCCCATGTGAAGGAATCCTTGACTTAGTGGTTGGGTCAAGATAAGACCACATGCTTAGGGGAATATGCCTATGTGAATGGATATTCCTTTCTACTTTTTGACTTTACTTGACTTTTAGTCTAGTAACTTGAGTTCCTATGGTAATTAGTAACTTTGGTACGTAACTATTTCACAAGTATATAAACAAGGGGTGAGGAGGTACTCATCATCCTTTCATTTGCAACTATCTCTCTCTCATTGAGTTCTCTAGTGAGCAATGTCTTGAGTCTTGGAGTGTTAGCTCCTTGCCTTCTTAGTCCATGGTGCGCTACCATAATAGCCATCAGAGGTTCATCTTGAGTGAGAGATAGACCGGCTCACAGAAAAAGTTGTGTGATCTAATTATTAGGAGGTGGTCTTTTGTGTGCCAACTAGAACCAAAATTAGAGTAGGTTAGAGGAATGATTTTTTGGTAGCTCAAATGCAAGTAATTTGAAAAGATACCATCAAAGCAAAGTAGAAGTAGTGCTATAGACAAGTAGAATGTCTTCCCAAGCTAAAGTTTTATCAACCAATGTCACACTAGGGGAATCTAATATGGAGCTATTATGGTCATTGCAAATACCAAATCCAAATCTAAGTAAGTTGGTGTATTCTTTGAGATGAGCAAATCTTGGATTGATATATATAAAAAAATGAGTTTACATGCCTCAATGAGGTCCATAAACAAGGCTTGTTTCAAATATTAGGTTTTTATGGACTGCATTTGTGATCTATAAGTGCTTGAAAGTTGGTTTGACATTTGGCCACTTAATGCAACTATTGTCAATTGGACTATGTACAACATGCTCCAAGTCACATGTCAATTTGGTATGAGGAAAAATAGTTGGTTTGTAATCTTTCAGTACACTCTGCTTGGTAAAGCTTGTCTATGAGCTTGCCAATCTCTCACTCAAGATGAACCTCTGATGGCTATTAAGTTAGATTACCATGGACTAAGAAGGCAAGGAACAACCCTAATTCCATCACATTCCTCCAAGGCTAGAACTCCAAGACTCAAGACATTTCTCATTATAGAACTCAATGAGAGAGAGATAGTTGCAAATGAAAGGATGATGAGTACTTCCTCATCCCTAGCTAACGTACTTGAAATAAAGTTCCAATCCAAAGTTACTAATTACCGGAGTAACTCAAGTTATTAGGCTTAAAGTCAAAAAAAGATTCCAAGCACATGGGAATAATCCCATGAGTAGGTTTTTTTATCCTCACCTACCAACTAAGTCAAGGATTCCTTCACATAGGCTATTCTTGGACTATAGATTCCACACCAACAAGGCTTGGGAGCATAGAAGCTCTCAACTCTTTCCTCAAAGTCAAATAACTAAGCATAATACCAAGTCAATACACCAAAAGAAAAAGTAGCGGTGCTCTTTCTTTTCCCTTCCTCTAGAATAAGGTCACTTTCAACTTAGCTAGGACTAACTCTAGCTAATAATGACTAAGTACATGCTCAGCTAAACTCCATATACATAATATTTCTCCACTACTTGCAATGCCAAACTTAATATCCCTATAGAGCATGCATGGATCAATGGGTCTTACATTTACCCTTGCACTAAGATTACAATTCTTCCTTGGAATGAAGGTTCCTTTACCTTCTATGATACAACTTCAACTTATTATGTATTCTACATCCTTCTTCATATAAATGGTCAATGCATATGCCTTGTTAGAAAATGAGAAGATGAATCTCCTATAGTACCTAACCATCCCCAAGAATTGGCATAACTTTGTCAAGCTTGAAGGGAATGGAAGCTCTAAGATTTTCCTCACCTTTTTAGGATCCACTACTATTCCATCCTTGGAAATGACATGCCTCAAAAGAAGACCTTCTTCACAACCAAAGATGGACTTCTATGGATTGGGTGATGCATTTGCTTCATCCAAGCATTGGAGAACTTTGATCAAGTGCTCAAAGTGCTCCTCCTTGCTCCCATAGACACAAAATTCATCAATGAAGTCTCTCACAAATTTCCCAATGAAAGGTTCAAATACCTTGTTCATGAACCGTTGGAATGTGGCTAGAGCATTGCAAAGCCCAAAAGGCATGACCTTGAAAGCATAAGTTCTCCAAGGTGTGGTAAACATGGTGAGTTGTTGATGCTCTGGTGCAATCTTGATTTGGTTATATCCACTATAACCATCTCCAAAACTGTACCTCTCATGACCTACAACCTCCTCCAAGATCTCATCAATGAATGGCAAGGGATAATAGTTCTTCTTAGTAACAACATTGAGCTTCTTGTAATCAACACATACACAAAGCTAAATATTCTTCTTCTTCATAATTGGAGACATCCATTCTGATTTCTCCACCTCAAAAATAAACTTAACCTCCTTGAGCTTATCAATCTTCTCTCTCACAACCAAAGTTGTAGGTGGCCTAATGTGATGTGGCTTTGGTAGACTAGTCTTTCATGTGACTCTACTTCTGTCCGATGCTCCTCCAACGTGAGCTCCTTGAGATACTTGTAGCTAAAAGCAAAAAAATGGACAAACTTGGAAAAAATTTCTCAAATCTTACCTTCTCCTCCTTGGTAACATGTTGACCATACTTGATAGTCTTCTCTTTATCTCCTTTTGTATCAATGGTGACTTATTAGGGTCCTTCAAAACCTTTGGCTTTGGCACAAAGTCCATAATACACAAGGCATGCACATCTGATCAGATTTAGAGTCCTCTTCCTCTAATAAGAACTCTTCTTCTATGCTTTTGTCCATACCTGAAGCTCCTTCTTTTGAATCTGATTCCCAATAATCAAAAGATGGTGTATCTAAATGTGAAGGGTGGTTGGTGTTGGCTATAATAATTGTAACCCAATGGTTTGATAGCCTAATTCTCAAGTATCCTTTGTGCCATAGATCAATTGTTCAAGCTGCTCTCAACCATGGCTTCCCAAGTAGCAAATCATAACTTGCATCCTTTAAAACTTGGAAATTCATGAGATTTTGAAGTCCCATAATTGATAGAACCACCTTGTCCATCACACACACAAGTTGAACTTGTTGCTTGTTTGCCATGCTCACTACAAATTTTGAAGTTCTAAAGGGCATCATACACAAATTCTTTATCAACTTCTTTGACACGGCATTCACCACAGGTCTTCCATCAACAAGTGCATCCTTGATGTTATGACCATTCATCCTCATATCAAGCTTGGAGGCATATTCACAAGCCTCACATGGTGCTAATTTTGCATCCACCACTCCCATTGATACTGGAGCCTTTGCTTTCTTCTTTCTCTTGCTCCTTGTAGAGCTCAAACCACCCCTAAGCTCTTTCTTCAAGGTAAGATATAAAGCAATCAGTTGCCCTAGTTTGCCTTGTGACTACCAACATCCTTGAACACATTGGAGTTCCATTGTTGCTTTGAGATCAAGAAATCATCCATCCTCAACTTCTTCCTTGGGGTCTTCGTTGATGGTGCTTAACTATTAGTGTGATTACTCCTTGTGGGCATTGAACTATCCTTGCTAGGGGTGAATTCTTGAGAATACTATATATCATCTGCAAATTGTGCTCTCTTCTTTTCTTTTCTCTTCTTTGAATCCTCTCAACACTTTCTTCAAATTCTACTCTAAACTCTCTTTTCTTCAAATCAGCCACTACAATCATTTCAGTCCCTTGAGGACCATTACATAACATTAATTTCTACTCATGATTGCCCTCCATGCTCTCAAGATGAGTCAAAACACTAAAATATGTGTTTGGTAAAACCTACACTCCTCATTCATGAGAGCTTAACTCTCCTAAAATGATCCCTCCTCACATTGTCAACCAACCCTCCCACATATTACCTCTCAGACCTTTGAAAATTTTCACACTTGATTATGATCCCAAGTTGTCTTAATTTTTAAAATTTCAGCTCTTTTCATTCAGCCATTTGGCCTAGGCATTTCTCTATTCAGTACACACATTTCAGATTTGGTCTGAAAACCACACTCATTTAAAAAACTCATAAATTCTTGCACAAGATATTATGCATATAATGTTCTTGGAAAGTTTCAAGATAATCCAAAGAAAAATGAAGAAATAGCAAACTCTATAAAAAATTCCAAAGAGCATGCAACTAGCGGGAATACCTTACCCTAACACCTTCCAAAACTTCTAGCTAAGTGAGTGTAGCAACCTTTACAGTAATTTTAAGAGTTCAACCTGAAAGATAATCTCATATATCTTCTATAAAAATTTTAATTCCAGATCTCAAACTTGAGGTTTTGCCCAAAATCACCATAATCCACAAAATCTGCAATCCCCCTCACACAATCTGTCCAAATTCCCTCATGGGTGTAGTATGTACAATATCATCTCAAAAAGATCATAATGAATTATAGGGTATAAAAATGAGTCCGAGTTCTCTTATATAAGTTCAGCCCTCTCCTCCTCTAATGTTCTTTCCAAGTGAGCTCTCATAGCCTCCTTTTGCCTAAGATAGAATTGTACGCAAAACATTATCTTACCTTCTAGAGAGGTCCCGACAATAGAACAAAAAATGTGAGCCAAATTGTCTCTCACTCAAGATGAACCTCTGATTGCTATTAAGGTAGCATACCATGGACTAGGAAGGCAAGGATTCCCAACTCCATCACACTCCTCCAAGGCTAGAACTCCAAGACTCAAGACATTGCTCACTGTAGTACTCATTGAGAGAAAGAGAGATAGTTGCAAATGAAAGGATGATGAGTATCTCCTCATCCCTAGCTTATATACTTACAAAAAGTTTCACACCAAAGTTACTAATTACCAGAGTAACTCAAGTTACTAGGTTTAAAGTCAAATAAAGTCAAAAGTCAAAAGAAATATCCAAACCCGTGGGAATAATCCCATGGTAGGTGGTTTGATCTCCATCTACCAACTAAGTCAAGGATTCCTTCACATGGGCTATCATTGGACTATAGAAAAATTCCACACCAACAAGGCTTATCGGCCAAGAGCTCTCAACTCTTTCCTCAAAGTCAAATAATTAAGAATAATACCAAGTCAATACACTAGAAGACAAAATGGTGGTGCTCACCCTTTTCCCTTCCTCTAGAATAGGGTCACCTTTATCTTAGCTAGGAATAACTCTAGCTAATCATGACTAATGTACAAGCTTAGCTAAAATCCATATAGATAATATTTCTCCACTACTTGCAATACCAAACTTAATATCCCTATAGAGCATACATGCATCAATGGGTATTAAAGGTCATCCATCCTAATTTGAAAATTTTTTGCTAGAGTTACCTATAGAATGTGATCACACATCAGTCTACAAACAACAATAAAGCTTTAGAAAGACTTAGCAATCTTCTAGATATCAATAAGCATGTAATTCAACACATGGGTGGAGATAAAAGACATCAAATAAGAGATTTTGTGCAAGTGTGCAAGTTGCAAATCCCATTGGATTAATAAAAGGTAGAAAAAATTTTGGAAATACAACAAGTCTCATAGGCTAATTCTTTGGGTCTAAAGGATTGCCAAAATCTAGATTAGCATGGTGTCTTATGGATTACCCTTATGCTTCAATGCAAGTGTTGAGAAAAACAAACCTTGGTTGTAAACATAGATCTCTTCAAACATGAGTGGTTATGGCCCAAGTTCAAAGAATTGGGAAAGCATATCTTGGACATCCCACTAAAATTGAGCCATGGTCTTAGTTCAAGGTAGGAAGGAGAAGTACACCAAGTCTTATTTCATATCATTCAATAACTTGTCTTGAAAGAGATCTCTCTCTAGTTGGAAGGAAAGAAACAAATTCACAAGATTGCATTTGCTCCTAATCTAGTGTAGATCTACTTTCTTAGAAATGTTTGTGGAGGAATGTATGGTGCTTAGAATATTCCATTTTCTTGTTTCTTTTTATTTCTTATTTCTTATTTTTCAAAAACTAATCTTTTCCTTTACTTTATAGTTCAAGTGTGGAGGTCTTTTATGTATTTAGGAAGATATATCTTCCATTTTTAATCCCACATGGTAGAGAAGTATGGTTAGCAGGAAAGTATCTTTGTCTTTGAAAAGATTGGGAGTTCAGTCAAAGGAACTATGCTACAAAGACACTTTGCTAAGAAATCCAAAGGCCTGAAATCTAAAGTTACCTCCAAAAAACACTTATAAATAGAGTGAGCTAAAATTTACTCATCCAAACATTGAGCCAAAGACAAAGAAGTTTTACTCCAAAGACCAAATAAAGAACAAAAATCCTTTGCTACAAAGTCCCAATACTTGAAGTAAAAAGTCCAAATTCTGCTGTGAAGTGCCAAAGTCCAAACTACTTTGCTACAAAGAAATTTGGTGCCAAAGATTGAAAGTATGAAGACCTTGTCCTACAAAGGATTTTCACCCAAAGGAATTTGGTAGTGCATACTTTGGGGTTGGTATCTTTGTGATCACATGTCCAAGTAGAGAAATAATTTTTTGAGAGTGTTCTTCTCAAAGAATCTCAATTACTACCAAAATTGGAAAGTTTGAAGATTTATAGCTAAAGGAATGAGCATTTGAAGTTTTGGAATTCCCAAGTGTTTTAGAGTTGAAAGGAGACTAGATTTGGTAGACTATATCTTCATTATATTAAGCCTAATGTAGATTTACTTTCACTTGTTGGAATCATCTTGGCAAGAGCTTTCATTTGAGTCCAAGATGGTCTTGGAGGTCTATAGTAGGAGTTATGAATATTTGAAATATCTTGAACAGTTCAAGCTAAAATCCATAAGCATGATAAATCATAGCCTTGTGCTATAATTTCATATTCCCATCAGGGAGTTTTTATTACTAGATAAATTGAATATTTAAGTATCTTGAGGAGGAGTTTATTGATATGAATGAAGGAGACATTGTAAGACTTTTGAGACCTACAATCAATTCAACTATTTGAGAAGTAGGCAAGTCAACCATCGTTACTTTTAAAACAATTATATAGTTTTTATTAGATAGTTGATGATATTTTCTTAGCTTTGTAACTCTAGAGTACCCCAACTATTTAAGTTTTGTACCCAAAGTTCTTTCTTGTTCACGAGGATCATAAGGTAAATAAAGCAAAAGAGCAATAGCTCTTAGTTGTTTGCTTAATTCCTATGAACAATATTAATTTCTTAAGGTTGTGTATGCTTATGAATCTTTGCATTGAGTGTTGCTAAATGCCATATGTGTTTGATTCTTAGTATAAGTGCAATCATTCAAAGCAATGCCTTGATGGAACTTTAGTGAATTAGTATTGATCGCTCTGATAGAAGCAAAGACAAAGATTGTTCACTCAAACAAAGATTCTTTAGAAGAAGGCATGCATTTAGAGAAGGGTAGAATATGGTTCTTTGGAGCATCCTTTGTATGGAAGTAGCATCTTGGTATTGTATTCAATTATCACACTTAGAGTTTAGTTGGAAATTTTCCTTTGTGATTGTGATTGTTTTTTATCTTTCTATAGTGCACCTTCTTGGTGACATTACCTTTTGGAAATGGTTTCTACCAAGGAGGTTAAACAAGGGATAGTAAAGAATTGCCTTTGTGACCAATTTCTTTGTATTTTTTTATTTTTAACTATATTCTTGTGAGAGCAACCTTTTTCTTATTAATATATTACAATTTGGTCTATAACACCCATTGGTGCATATATGCTCTATGGGGATATTAATTTTGGTATTGCAAGTAGTTGAGATATTATCTATATGGATTTTGTATATCTAGAGGTAGACATATTATCTAGAGGTTTGTAATACCATTAGCTAGACATATTATCTAGAGGTTTGTAATACCATTAGCTAGACATATTATCTTAAATGTAGTCAACTGCCATTACTATTTGCCCAAGATGAGCTACAATTTGATGGAGTATGTTTGAAGTTGTCTATTCTATCAACAAAATGAAGCCTCTAATCAGGCTCCCATAGAATTTTTTCAACACCTCCCTACTACTACACAATGTTTGGAATATGTCATCTTGGATCTGGTTTGTGAATTGCCCAAGACCACCTCAAGGTTTGACTCCATTGTAATTTTTGTAGATTGATTCAACAAAATGATTCATGTGTGTCCTCTGACCAAGGATGTGATTGCTCCAAAATTAGCTCAATTGTACTTAGTTACAGTCTTTTTTCACCATGGCTTGTCTCAAGTGCTCATCACCAATTGAAGCTCTTAATTCACTAGTTTATTTTGGAGAACCCTCTTTGGCATCTTCAAAACCAAGCTAGCCATGTCCATGGCATACCATCCACAAACTGATGGACAAACAAAGCAGGCTAATTGCACTATTGAGGACATGCTCTTCGGCTTCACCTTAGAGGAGCAAGAAAGTTAGGACACCTTACTTCCACTAGTGATATTTGCCTACAACAATTTAGTGAATTCATCTACACATGTCACACCATTTTTTCTCATGTATAGAGAGAAATTTTTCATACCTTCAAGCTTGGTAAAGATTTGCCCAATGACAATAAAAGTTGGCAATGTCAATGCTTTTGTTTCTAAAATCCAACATGGTATGGAGAATGCCGAGCATAGGTTGCAAATTGCTCAAAATTGATAGAAATAGTATGCATATGCATATTATAGGCACATGGAGTTTAGCATTGGGGATCAATTTTGGTTGTCCACAACCAACCTCATGTTAGTTGGCCCTTGTAAGCTTAGACCTTACGATGAGCCTTTTCCCATCCTTTGTCAAATTGACGTAATGACCTATCACCTTGAGCTACCACCACACATGAAGATCCATCCAATGTTCCATGTTCTCTTACTATATATATATGCATCCTGACTGTCCCACTCTCCTTCCATACAAGAAGTTAAACCTTGTCCAACACTCATTGATGGCACAAAGGAATATGAAGTCAAACATATTCTCCAAAACCATATTCGTGGTACACTCCATCCATGCATGGAATATCTCATACATTGGAAAGGGTACATATTATGTGATGCAACATGGGAGCCAATAGCTAACTTGACTCATGCACCAATATTAGTGCAATGTTCTGAGCAATAGCTTTGCAATGAGGACATTGTGTCTTAATAGGAGGGGGTTTGTAATGCCATTAGCTAGACATATTATCTAGAGGTATAAATTGGTTTGGTAATATCAGAAGGATGCTAAATATTGTAGTCTAATAGACTAGATAGAGGTTTCACCAAAAGAGTACTTCCACTAATAGAGCAAAGGTCAAAACATCCTAAAAACTTTAGAGCCAATTTTAGAAGCTTCAACAAATGGATTATGCCTAAAAAATTCATACATTCACTCCCCTTAAGTGAGAAAGGTTCATTTCCTTCTCCCTCCATGCTCATCTTGTCAAGAGCACTCCAAGAGTACATCACCATGTTGTTCTAAGCTTCCTATAGGAAGATTCCCCAAAGATTCTCTCTAGTCAAACTTGTTTTGGACCAACTAAATAGGAAAAGGATAGACATGTCACCCACCCATAGAACTAATCTAAGGGTGGAGCTTGCTGACATATCACCAATCCATGTATCTGATCCAAGGGTAGACCTCACTTTGAGTGGATCTTCTTTGCTATATAATAAAGACAAGGTGCTCTTTTGAAGTATCATAGTGTTGAGGTATGAAGCCTTGTGTGTCTTCTCTTGTGTTTCTCTTGGGGTTCTCTTATCCTTAGAAAATTAGAATGGTATTACAGCAATGGTATTTAATTGATGGTACAATTTTACATGGTATTTAATTGAAAAGAGTGGTTCTTCTCTCTTGGAGGAACACGGGCTATTGAGATTGAGTATTTTTGAGTGGAGAAAACATAGTGCAATTGATAAATTGGGGGTGTTTTAAAGAGAGGATGGGAAAGAAGCTCCTAGAGGACAATTCCATACACCTTGCTTTCTATTTTTGAATCCATTCCACATCAAGATTATGTGCATCTAGTATGAGCAAGTGAGAGTATATCTTGTGTACCATTTTGGAGTAGAGTTCATGGACATAGTGATGAATTTGCCAACCCCAATGATTCCACTTGTGGTGATATACAATAGGGAGTGGGATTTGAATGAGAACATTACTAGCTTCATTTAGCCAAGATTCTATGTAACTCATGATTAGCTAGAGTTAATTATAGCCAAGATGCAAGTGAGTCTACTTTAGAGGAAGAAGAAAGAGTGTGCATCACTATTTTGGATTCTACTATATTGACTTTGTACATTTACTAGGTATTTGGATTTAGGGTTAAATTTGAGAACTCTTAGGCCCACAAGCCTTTTGGTTCCAGATTTTCTATAGTCCAAGGATAGCCTATGTGAAGTAATCCGTGACTTAGTTGTTGGGTCAAGATAAGACCACCTACTCATGGGATTAATCCCATATGTATTATTATTCCTTTAGAATTTAGACTTTAGACTTCTAGCCTAAGAACTTGAGTTACTCTAGTAATTAGTAACTTTGGTGTGTACCTATTGCACACATACATAAATTAGGGGTGAGGATGCACTCATCATCCTTTCATTCACAACTATATTTCTCTCATTCAGTTCTATAGTGAGCTATGGCTTGAGTCTTGAAGGTGCCTTGGAGCTGCAACCTTGGAGGAGTGTGATGGAGTTGGGTTTTTTGCCTTCTTAGTCCATGGTGCATTATCTTAATAGCCATCAGAGGTTCATATGAGTGAGAGAAATGCAAGCTCATAAGTCAATATTTTGTTGTTACACAATGCCATGATAGAGAACAAATAGTTGGGTAGCAAGTAGTGTTCAACATGCAAGAGCAAGGTCACATCCTTTAGGAATCCAGTGTAGACTTTTTATTTTATTTTTGCACTTGGCAAATCTCTTCCAAGTTGATTCTAGTAACATTTGAAATGATTCTAACCATGTTGTTATGCAACCGTGTATTCTAGTTATTGGGAACACATGAAGTGGAGATTTTGCTGATTCCTCTTCATTCTCTTCCTAAAGGAGGAAAGTCAAGGGTGGGACTATGTATGAAGAACTTAGGAGAATATTGTGGAGACTATTGGGAAATAAGGACGATGTAATAGAAGAAGAAAGGATTGGGAAGAATGATGGAGGTGGAGCAATAAGAGCCATGGTTAAGTGTTGCACATGATGGATAGCCTTCATAAGGGCACATCTTATTCTTGAGCGCCATAGGTAGTAAGGCCAAAGAAAAACAAGGTCTGAGGTTGCATGGTTTGGATCCATGATGTAGAAAGTGAGAGGAAGAAGGACCAAGTTGGAGAATGATTCAAACCCAATCATCATCAAAACCATTATTATCATTGTTGTTACTTTCAAGGTTCCACCATCTTGAGAGATTTGATTCTTAAGAAAAGCAACAAAAAGCTTGAACTTTTCTATATGTGTCAATGGAACTTTTCTATAAGCTCAATTTCTATATGTGTTTGGAACTTTTCTATAAGCTTTTATTATTATCATATCCTCAATTTGGAGTGTTTCCTTTGCCTTATTTGTCTCCAAGATTTAGGGTTGCACATGGTGTTTAAATTCCACCAAAGTCACCTTGTTCTCTACCCAACTCCAATGTGTAGTATGGGGATTAGTTTTCATCTATCAAGCATTCCTCATGTTCATATTATTGGATTGCCTTTGTAGTATTTGTCAAACTATTCTTCATGATCAAATTATTGGTGTGCTCTACCTTCTCTAGGAAAAAGTACTTGATGACACAAGTTGTTTCTATTGCATACACATCCAAGAAATCTTGTAGTTCTTATTGCTGATTTAGAATGGCTCAAGTTCCATCACATGCTTCCATTTCATAACCAAGTAGTCCCTAATGAGGACAATTTTGATCTCAACTTTCAATAACTATTGGTGCTAATTATTGGTTGCATGTGTTGCAACTTCTAACTTTTCCACTAGAATGAAACTTTTGTTTTGAAGCCTTAAATGTGGAAGAGGTCAAGGAATAGACATACAATTTTATCAATGACCTTATGTATGTTTTGGATGAGATCCTCCTATGATGCCCATTAGATAGTCATATGCTTGGCCTATAAGCTGGCTTGTCTATCAATCAAGATGAACTTATGATGGCTTTTAAAGCAATGCCATATAGTAAGAATGTAGTGAACCAATCTCTACGACAATCCTTGAAGAATAAAATTGCAAAACAAAATTTTCAAGACTCAAGATATTATTCACTAAGGAAATCAATGAGAGAGAAATAGTTGTAAATGAAATAATTATAGTACCTTCTCATCCTTTTTTTTATATAATTGTGATTCTTACAACTAAAAGTTACTAATCATCAGAGTAACAAAAAATAAAAGGCAAAATGGCATCTTAAGTCAAAATTCCAATAGAATATCTAAATGTATAGTTTCTATGTACTCTCCATAAGCATGTTGACTAAACTTGACCTACCAACTAAGTCAAAGATTCTTTCCCATAGACCATTGGATTCTAGGAAATCTATACCAAAGAGTCTTATGATCCCAACAGTTCTCATCTCAACTCTTTACTAAAATCCAAATATCTAAACAAAATTAAAACATTAATTCCAAATTAGTGGTGCTATCTTGTTTAGAATCTCTAAAATTTTCCACTTCTATCTTGGCTATGACTAGCTCTAACTAATCATGGCTATTTTAAATGATTTTTTAAACTCTATCAAAACAATTTAAATCAAAATCCCACAATAGCAAACTAGATACCCTATAATAGATATCCATATAAAAAGGTTCTATAAGTCTTTTTAATTCTTTATTTTCAAAATAAAAAATCTATGAATCAACACTTATTACCAATTTGCTTCTATTCTAGCACTTTGGAATATTTTTCATAAATTAAAGAAGTCTTTTTGATGGAAGAGAGTGAATATATGGAGCTTATAATCTATGTTGATTGCATGGAAAATTTTCAAGACCACCTCCTCTCTATTCTCCAATTTTCTATGTTTTTAGTTGTTTCTTTTGTCAACAATAGGGATAAGAAGTCACAAGAGCATCATATGTAGAGGATAAAATTCTTTTGGGTCATTCCTCTATGATAGTAGGGTACCAAGGTCACTCAAAAAAATTTACTGGGCTTACAAGATTAAGGAAAGAGAAAGGAAAATACCCTACTTATAGTTGGACCAATTTCATTTTTGTATCCTACCACCTACAAATATGGCCACCAAACAAAACAAACCTTGCAAGCCACTCCATTAAGGAAGCCATGACCTCACAAAATTCTATAGAAAAAAGGGAGATATGACAAACTTCCAACCCCATGAAATTTTGTTGACATTTGCCGCCATATAGAAATCACACAAAAAGATATGTGTGCCACCAAAGAAGTCTTGGCTATTATTTCATGCCCAGACTCATGCTTGCAACGGTCAATTGTGACCCTCCACCAACCACCAAAATAGATGAATAGCAAACCTCACCCCATTGTGACTATAAAATAACAATCCCACTTACAAGTTTTATTTTTCACTTTTTCACTTTTTACTTCTTCATGACTATCACTCCTTGTGATATCCTGTGAGAATTTGGCACCTTTGTTAGTAAAATTTTACCTTTTTCTACCAAGTGCTAAAGAGAAAAGACTATGTGAGTTGAGCTATGAGTGACAATTTTAGACAAGGACTTGAATATTCAACCATGACAAGATGCACTCCCAAGAAGAGAATTGAGTTGAAACTAAGAGAAGCTATGGAAATTGTAAGCAAATCTCTCAAAATCTCTAACTAGGGTTTGTATTAACATGCAGATTACATCAAGAAGAGGAAGATGGATTTCTTGTTGTGGGATAAGGGCCTTGCTCATGTAGCAGAGTTTTAGGAAAGTCATGCAAATTCCAAGAACTTGAATGGGAAATCATTGTGAGATTGCCCCAAAAAGTGGATAGAGGACCAATAGCAATGAGTATTGGGTGAAAATTGCTCACCATTTTGGGGAAATTTACAAAGATACCCCACATGGTTTTCCCAACAAGAGATCAAAAGAAATACTTGATGACTCATTTTTCAAGGGAAAATCTATGAATGAGTATAAAATCAAGGACATGAAGGACCCTACCCATTGGACCATACACCTTGGACCATCACCAAATCCATGATGAGGTTATTTTGAACAAAATGAATGAATTATGTCAACCAAAACCAAGCTATCTTCTTTCAACTTGTACATAAGCAAAAACCAATGAGTTGGGCTAGGATGTTTTGTGAGCAAGTCATTGAGTTGCTCAAAGACATGACTAATGGATCTCTCACCATTATAGCTTCCTTTATCATACATTTTAAAATTGGCATTAACCTTATGACAAAAAAAGGGAAGGAAAAGTTCCCAACATACCTATACCATCATGCTTTGTTCAATGGAGAGCTGGACTTGCCCAAAGAAATTACAAAGTTCCACAATGCCAATGAAGATTATGCCCAAATGAGGAAGTTTGTACAAGTAATAAAGGCCTACAACTTAATTATGATTCATAGGAAGACTTTACTACCAAATCCAATGCATAGGCCTCAAAAGAAACAAAAAAGACACTAGGAGATAGAATCTTCATCAAGGGAAAGTAGGAGAAAGACCAAGAGAAATAAGTTGGCTTGTGAAAAAGCTCCACCTTAGGGACAAGAGGTGGTTGATAAAAGGCAATGACAGCGGACCAAACTACAAATTTTGGGAGCAAGTTTGGGAGTTTCATGCATATTTTGTAACCCAAAGTAAACAAAGAAGGTAATTTAGTCAATGACAAAGCCTAGTCATTTCTCCTACTTGTCATAGCAGAGGAATGTCCAGTGGATAAGAAGAAGGTGCCAATTGTGAAAATGATTATCTCCACCATAGATCCAACCCCAAATTGGTCCCTAACACTTGGGAAACCTTGCACTACAAGACAAAATTTCATTCAAATCAAACTCACCCAATGGCAAGTTTCATCAAGGGGACCAAAAACTCAAAGGTAGGGAATTTTTGCTAGACCTCAATATGGCAACCACCAATATCTTCTATGCAAGAAGAACAAACATAAGAGAACAATGCCATTGCCAATAGAAAATCACCAATCAATAAAAATAGGGTTTGCACAACCAAAGATATGACTCCTACTCATGAAGGAACGGAGAAGGTCATCCCAAGTCAGGACAAGGATCCCATGCCAAAAAACAAGGAGCTAGTGAATGTGCCCAATATGAAGAAGGCCCTATGAAATCAACTATGGCATGACAATGATTCTTTGCCTTGGTTAGTAGTAGCCTATATGGTCTATATAGTGACATCAACAATGGAGGTATTGAAGGGGATCTTGCCATTGTACCAAAAGCTGGATCTGATGATAAAAGAATTGGTGGCTCTTGGGTACCACTTACACCAACTAGTTCAATCCAAGATGAACAAGAAGGTCAAAGAAAGTGAGGAGAGTCTAGAGGAGGTCAGAGAGAGGAGTTAAAAAGGCAAGAGCAATACAAACTACTAATCCAAGGGTTGAAGAAGAAGGTTGACAACTACAGTCATCAAGTCTTCTAATAATGAACTCAACATAAAGAGAAGACCCAAAACCGGGATATGAACTTGCAACCCTATGAAATGAACTAGAAATGGCCCATGCTGACACAAAAGCAATGAAAACAAGATACAATCCAAAATATTTGACTGACCTTCACATCTCAGACCTATCCACCAACTTGAAACAACAATAGGAGAAGGTGTTGGAACAAGAAGAGGATCAAAAGGAAACAATAGACAAGCTCAATAATGAATGAGCCAATTTGGAAAACAAACAAGCGGGGTTGCTCACAACTATAGGGTATACAACCATGCAACTACTCAATGAATTTGGACCAAATGGCCAACAAAACCTCCCAACACACAAAGGCAAAGTAAAGTAAAGGATTTGCATACTCAGATTGATGCATTGGAGAGGAAGGCCTACATGAATGAGCAACTCAAGATGTTGTCCAAAACAATACAAGACCAAGTTTTTGCAAGCTTGGTGTCTTGCAAAGTAACACTCCTATGTTTGAATGAGTATTGCAAAAAGTTTTAGACTCCCATATCCTTTTGGAATAATTGTGTTACAATTATAGTCTTTAGAATGATGGAACATTTTAAAGCTCTTACTCAGGTTTAGTTCACAAAGTCATTAAACACTTTTTATAAAAGGTTGTAGGATGATGGATCTAGTATACCCTACTAGCGGGGGTATGCATGGATCATGATTCTCACAAACAACACCATCATAGTCTAAAGCTTGGTCAGATTATAAGAGAAGCAAGCACTTTCAAAATGAAGTGACCTTTGTTACAAATGAACCACCCCTCTCAAGAATCCTCAAGATTCAACCCTGAGTAAACAAGGGTAAAGATTGCTTCAATTTTTGTAGTGTCCCTAGATTTGATTACATTACCCTCTTCTAGGAATGACCTTGCACAAGAGGTTAAACACAAAATAATAGATTGTCATCATATTGACCTCCTTTGTCTCTCATTTTAAGTCAATTTCAACTTGTATCCTCAAGGGAACAACCTGTTCTTACCATTTGTACTATTAGTTGTTGACATCAAGTTGTCACAACAATCTTTAGCAGCGAATAGTTATATATTTAGTTGTGCCACTTTAGGTGAGAAGGTAGTTTGTTTCATCCAAAGCTACTTCATGCAATCTAGATCAAATGTCATATCTTGACCATTTGTAAAAATGAAGATCAAACCCAAACCACATATTGATAACTATTAATAATGGAAGATCATATAGATAGTTCTTGCAAAAATTAAAAATTTATTCTATCTTCCTATACTAGAATCAATCCTACATACCAATTTTTGCCTCTTATTTTATTATTCCAAAACATTAGAAATCACCTAGGACAAAATACAGTTTTGAATTATATAAGGAAATGGTATTTATGTAGGATATATAGATATTGGGAGAATCATGTAATTACTTTATACACTTATATTCAAAATCTATATATAATAAAGATAAGGATAAAATATGAATAAATATTTTTGTAAATATGAGAAAAAATTTATATATAGAAGATAAAATCAGTTTTATGGCAATTATTTAGTTTATAAGAAAAATAGTCTCAATGATTTTTGCTTTGGTGTCAATTTACAATACACAATAGCCAAAATAAGAAAAGGATATTGATTTACAAAAAAAACCACTTCTCTATGATTAGATTGCAACCTTTGTACCCAATTCATCTCTTTTACATCAATATATGGAGAAGAAAAACCTACTTTACCATACATGCTTTAAAACACTTTAGATTTATTGTCAATATATCCTCTTGATATTGTTCTATAAGGTTTTTGGCCTCAAATACTTGCTTTTGGAAGCTTTTAACTATAGTCCCCATGAATCTAGGACTTTGTCATGATATATTCCAACATCAAGTCAAATATACCTAACTTGACTACCTCCAAACCAAAGATCACCTAACTTGTTCAATCCCATAGAAGTTCAATACCACCTATATACCAAGTCAATTTGACCATGCAAAATCCAAGTTGGAGGTCCTAATTCAATATACACTAATCTAAAATTCCTTAAAGCTCCCCGCTCTAGTATAGAAGTCTCTAAAAGGACCCTACTCTAATATAATCTAATTTGAAGATTCACTAAGATGTCTAAATGAGTATTGAAAAGTAAAACATTAGGCCTCTCCCTTATTTAACCACAATAACAATCAAAGAACCTCTAACGCAGTTACTACTAAAATTAGCTAGCTATAACTATCTCAAAACTACCAAAATGTCACCAAAAAATAATATGCATCCAAGGGTATTGCATATCAAAGGTATACCTCCATTTAAGAGAGAGCTTAATGCTTCTAGTTATTACTGTTGCAAAATGATTATATTTTGATCGTAAGCTTAAAATATACAACTTGCTTTTTTGAGCCGACTACTCTTTTACTCAAGCAATGTTTTTAAGGTAGTGCATTATAGACTAAGAATGTGTGGAACTATACTTTAAGACACTCACATAAGGTTAAATTTCCAAGGCACTTCTAAGACTTAATACATTGCTCACTAGAGTTCTCAATGAGAGAGAGAATTAGTAATGAAAAGATTATGAGTACCTCCCCACCCATTCCTTATATGCTTATGAAATTTTTCCACCAAAAAGTTACCAATTATCATAACTAAAGTTGCAAGGAAAATATTTATCTAAAGTTAAAATTTTAACAAATATCCAAATTCATGGGAGTAAGAATCTCCATAAGTATGCACTCTTATCTCAACCCACCAACAAGAATTGGAATTTCCAATTTTTCATTTTTTTTATTTTACTTCTACTTTGAGAATGTGGATTTTATATGTATGTGGGAAAAAATAACTTCATTTTGTATTCCTTCATTGCAAGGAGGTATAGTTAGCCAAGAAGCATCTTTGTCTTTGAGAAGATTGGGAGTTAAGCCAAAGGATAAGTGCTACAAAGACACATTGCTATAACATCCAAAGTTCACTCCAAAGTCCAAAGGGTTAAATTTCACTCCAAAGGCCTAAAGTCTAAAGGCCTAATGTCCAGATCTCATTCCAAATCCAAAGGTTAAACGTTCAAATTTCAAATTATGAAGACAAAAGTGCAAAGGTACAAAGTCCAAAGGCCTAAAGTCCAAGGCAAAAGAAGCTCCAAAGATATCTATTATAAATGAATTTTTCACTACACTAGGAGGTTAGTAGTATGTGAATATATGCATAAATGGAGCAATCTCCAACTCTTTAGAAGTGTATCTCCAAGGTCTTTTCATTGATACCAAGATTGCAAAGTTTGAAGATTTGTAGCCAAAGTGTTAGCTACAGATCTTCAATTTTTGCAATTCCTAAGCATCTTAAAGTTGAAGGAGGAGAAAATTTGGTGGATCATATCCTTGTCATCACAAGTTCAATTCAGGTGTTCTTTACTTTGTTGGAATTTCATTTGCAATATATTATGATTGAGTGCAAGATAGTTGTGATTGGAGGTTTGTAGTGGAAGTTATAAACATATAATATATCTTGAACATTTTTTAGACTTTGGGGCTTGGATGTTAAGAACCAACATGAAAAAAATTGATGCATGATAAAAAAAGCCCAAGATCATGAAAAGCATGTTTCTATTGCAAAGATCTTGTTGCTAGTTAGATTTAATCTTGAAGGATCTTGAGGAGAAGGTGATTGTAATGAATAAGGTCTTCAAAAAATTTGGACTTCTGCTCTCTAGCAATTTTTAGAATTTCTTGCTTTAAAGTTGAAAATTCCTACTTTACTCATTTTTTTGAGGAATATTATTACATCACAAATAGAAATGCCCTATTTTTCATTCTTTCATGCTTTCCCATCCTGGACGTTATTTATAAATGACACAACATGCAATGTTACACATTTCTTATCTTCCATATTTAATCACATATTTATTCATAAGTTAATTGACAAGAAAATATCTGACCACCAACATGTGGCATGTGATCCTTATTTTCATCATTCTCATCCTTATCTCAATCATCTGCATTGTGACAATCATCCTTGAAGGACTTCTTACCTCAAATCATGCCCAAAGTACAAAAATCAAAATCACCACTTGAAGGACTTCTCATCAAGTCAAAATTGAAGAGTTCTAAACTCAATGACTTCTTCATTATTGGCAGGGATTTCATGTGCCCAAAGTTTCCCAGACCGTTTGCCAAAGGTAACCAAGCATAGACTTGAGAACATGAATAGACATCTCAAAATAGAGCTTCACAATTTGCATGGTCAACAATATGAGAACACAAGCCAAACTTGAGCAATCTTTTGCTCTTTAGTGGGAAACAAACATCAACTAGTTCTACTTTGAGCTCATCACTCATCTTGTCCAACTCAATGTCTTGCTTGAGATCCTCAAGGACTTGAAGCTAAAGGAGTTCCTAGAACCATGGACCAAGAAACCGGTCAAGCCAAGGTCCAACTCCTACAAGTACATTGACCACATCTACCTCACCATAAGAGAATAGACTTTGACCATTATTAGGACACACAAGATTGCTATCATCATCAACAAGGTGGTAGACTTTCTCAACAACAAGGATGTGCCATCCTTGTCATTATGCTCATAGAGGCATACCAAAAGCCACTCCTCTAGTTTGTAACTTGAGTGGACAAGTGTGACTCAATACTGGTTGTCTGACTTGTGAAAAATACTCTCCATAAGTTTTTTGGTGGAAAAATGGAAGAAAAGTATGCTCAACTTGCCTTCCTTATCTTTGATTGAGCACCACAAATGAAGAAGACAAGAAATGACCTAGAAAACACCTGATTTCCAAAGTTGCATCACATCTTTTGCCTAACTCATGCCATGCAAAACACATGTGAGATGGTGCACCTTAAGATGACACTTGTCAAACCAATTCATCAATTCCATGAAATACATTTTCTCCAAATCATCTCATCATTGGGACTAGTTCAAAGAGATTGTGATGATTCTACCTCCGTCTTGGCTTGTCATCACCCATCGGGGGATATGGATCAATGTTGTTGTTGTACATCATAAGATGGATTATCAGAAGTTGGAGGAGTTCATTTCTCAGCTTGATGACAAATCTCTTGACATCATTCACACCAAGAAACTTATCAACGTATCCCTCCATTCAAGGACAAGCTTCAGTTCATCATAAGTATGAATCTCTTTTGGTGATCATCACTCAACTTGAAACTAAAGGACTGATGGTGGTAGAGCAAATTGCTTCAGTTGAAAAGGAAAAGTCTACCTTGACAGGTGAGCTTTGCTAGTAACTCAACAACACTCTCAAAAAGAATCCCAATTATGGCTGGTTTGTTGAGGAGGTGGACAATGAGACCCTCCCCACCTTGTGGAACCATGCCCCATGTTAATGTGGAAATTGAGCAAGCCTTCTCATGGATGCAAAACCTTGTCATCAACCTCATGAACTAAGTACTTGCAAAAAAGTTCCACAAGTACATGAATATTCAATACAATTGTGATTTTCTATAACTTGAATGTAATAATTTTCCACTTTTGAGCTCTTCTTTTCAGTAATTTGATTCCACTTTGGAACTCTAATTTTTAATAGTTCTAAATCCTCCTTAATTTTTCTTTTAGTCTTGTAAGAATCCAACTTTTGAAGACCTTAGCAAAGAAGGAAGTAGACATTGCAAGACCTTCAAGCCATGTGAACATTTAAAATTAAAGAAGTTATAGAGAGTGGTTGATTGAAATTCCTTTTTGGAATAGTTAATTGGTTTGTCTATTAGATAACTGATGATAGTAAGGTTTAAGTGTAATACAATTATTTTAAGCAATTTATTACAATGTACCTAATTATTTAAGCTATGGATCCAAAGTGCTTTATGTTCAATTCAACATAAGTTAAATATATTGAAAGAGCTATTGCTCTATGTTGCTTTTTTTATTCTTCATTAAGTCTCTTTCTTTGTAGGGTTTGAGTATTGAGGAATCTTTTTTATTGGAGTTGCTTAAGTACTTTGTGTGCTTGTCTTGGTTCTCTACAATAGAGGTCTAGAAGAAATGCCTTGATGAAACTTTCAAGGGTTATAGTATTGATATTAAATGAAGAATATAGATGTGAAGAGAGACATCTTTTTGTGAAGTCTTCATTTTTGGGAAACTCATGCTATTGGAGAACGATAGAACATGTATCTTTGGGATGAACTTTGGGTTGAGTTTGCACCCTTGGATTGAACCATCACTTTTCATGGTATAATAAGATTTTACTATTAATGTGATTGTGATTTTTCTTTATGTAGTTTTGTAGTGTGGCTTTTTAGTGATATTACACTCATTGGGACTTGTTTTTGCCAAAGAAGTTAAACAAGTAACAATAAAGGAATTCAATGTACACTTTTGTTGTATCTAACCATTTTGTAACCATATTCTCATAGGATTGACTTGTTTCTTATTGATATACTGCAATTTGGTCATTACCAAGTTGTTAGGATATGATCTTATTTTATTTTCTCACTCACAACATTGGAGTTATAAATATCAGCTTATGGAAGTATGTTTGATATTTTTGAAAATATCATACTCAACACATATAGAAAGCTTTTGTGTTGTTGTGTTTTATTGTGGTTTCCTAAGTGAATGAAATCATAATTTAGTTGTTTTTTATCTAAGTAGTGTTGTAATACATTATGCAGAGGATCCTATAGTTGATCAATGGCCATGTGAGCAATCTATGTATATCCAAGTGATTCATTGTGAACATTGTAGCATTTTCCTGATCTAAGGCTCTAATATATATAAGAAGTGGAGACTTAGTAGACACCAATGTGTTTTAGTCTTGCAAGTGGGAGTAGAACAAAGAACTAAAGTATCCAAGTTTCAAGTCTTGAGTGGTAGCAAAGCATGGGAGCTAGAAATTTTGAGGTTGAGTTAGATCAAGAGATGTTTTATGTTTCTAATCCACCTATCCTTTTTCTCATTAGGCTTCATATTATGCTCTATGATGATTTTCAATCTTGGATGGTAGCTCATTTTGACCATACGTTCAAGGTATCAATGATGGAGAATCTATATTGTATTATCCTCCATGTGCTTACTCATGGGCAAGTTTAGGATTTAACCATTTACATCCTTTTAACAGGAGTGGGCTAGAAATTATTGCCCAATGCTTTACAAGTGAGTTTGGAGGTCTATGTGTCAAAAGGAGGAGTTTCAAAGTGTCTAAGATGCAAGGAATTGTATCTAACCATGTTGAGTCTAGGGTTTTGGATATTTGGGTGTTTAAAGAACCCATTTAGAGAGGAAAGACCATTGTTGGTAAGGAGAGAAGATATGCTACAATGTGAAGACCTACAATGCTAAAATGTGAGATTTGTGAGATTGAAGCTTAAGTTGTGATCAATTGAAGAAATAGGTTCTATATTGTATCTAAGCAACCACTCTAGAGGACTTTGGGAGTTCTACATGAGCTTTTTTTGTTCAAAAAATAGGGTTGTAAAGTAGAAAAAATGCTAGTTGTGTTGTGCTTAAAAACACTACATTTGAGTAGATTTCAAACTTGATATGACTAATTGAAGATGGAGTACTTGAAACCAAGGTATCAAAGTGGAGATTATGATCAAGTTTGAAGCTTTGAATACATTTCAAGCTCTAGTTTAATACCGCCTATTATGTGTCTAGACACAATATTCTATCTATAAGCTTCATAGCTAGACACCTTGCATGTTCCTAGAGGAAACAAGGTAAAACACAACATTGTCAACTAGCTTTAGGTTAAGAATGAATGGAGATACAATTATGGAGTATTTCATTGCAAGAGTTTGGTTAGTCTATGTGAGTGATGCATGAAATATGTGCAAGACATATAGAAGCAGATATTAAAACATGGTTTGCATGCAACATATTAAAACAATGTCATATTGTGAAAAAAATTAAATAGGGTCAAATGGTGGAATTTTGGCCGCAACAAGGTGATATTGTGAAATTTCTCAAAGTAATTTCCATCCCATTGTTGGAGTTAGTTTCTGTGTTGTTCTTCTTATATTCCATTTACTTTCTCAACGTTATTATCAAAACAATTGCAAGTTTTTTTTTGTTCAAAAAAGTTTAGCTTATAGTTGCATTCTAGTGTTGTGATGTTCATATCTATCTTGTACTTATTTGAAAAATAAATCAAGATCTTGAACCTTATTTTGGAGTCCTCTTTTAGAAGGAAGAGTCAAGAATTCATAGTCTATGGACAACCATGATAGCCAAGAGGCTTATTGAAATGATATTTTTGGCTATTACACACAAAAAATACAAAAATTGAAGCTTTATCCTTGATACACAAAAGCAATAAAATTTGTTCTTGATTATAATTTTCAATTCAACTTTCTTCCCAATCACAATAATAAGACCACCTAAACGTTGCTAATTGAGGTATTTGTCAACTAGGTTGAGGTAGGTCTGGTAAATAATATTATTAGTCATGCATAACTATACAATCTCCTTTGGGTTTGAGGTTTTGAATGTAAAAAATACAAGTTTCTTTGAGTATCTGCAAAGAAGATAAAGGAGATTAGCACTAACATAGATAGCCAAGAACAACATAAACTACAATTTACAAGAGCTACAAGCTTCAATAAGAAAATTAAGAAGTATGGAAAAACTTGCAGGGCTTAGGGAAGCATAAAGTGATACTCTAAACTCAAGAGATATGTACAATTCAGATATAGGATATTATGGCTTCCACAATGTGCTTGGTGAAGTTTGGGAAGATATCAAGGAAAAGTATTCTTGGGATGAAGTTTTCTATCATATGAAAATTATATCTAGTTAAGAATTTTTCCCTAGCATTTGGTTGCATGTATGTATGCACAATAGCTTGCATAGCACTTATAGACTTTGCACTACCAAAATAGCCATGAAAAACATGTTTGGCTTCTTGAGGTAATTTGACTCAATTGACAATTTCAATAAATCATTATACTTCTTTCTCAATGAGTTGATGATTCATTTGAAAATGATAGAATTGGTGGTAATAAAAGACATGTCATTGGAGATCTCCATGAGAATTAAAACATCCAACATATGTTATTTAAATAAACCTTATATATATAAGGAGTGTTGGGTTCAAAGAAATTATTGATATGTAGATAAAATGTTTGTTTGGCCTAAAGTGGTAGCTTTATCCAAGCTTTGTTGCCAAATTGGCTTGTTAAAGTGTTTTCTTTTGATCTAACACCACTTTAATGTGAACTTGGGAATCTAGAGCTATAACAAGAGTTGTCTCTTTAATAGATGCCTACTCTTAGAACATGTTGGTAAGCTCTCTATCTCTCTTTCTTTTTGCATATGAACTAGTAAGAGAGGAGGGAGAGGTGACAATAAAAGGACACTAGTACTCAAATAAAAATCTTAGTTATCAATCTTTTTGTACTCTCTAACCATGTTCTCATATATTTTCTATTGGCTAATAGCACTATAGTTGATGTTGTTCATCTAGAACAAACTCTTGAGGAAAATCTTCCTAAAGATACCATTGACACATCTAACATAGGCACCTCACTTGTGGAGATAAGACATAAGTCAAGTCTCTTACCTCAAAAACCTGATGAGCATCATATGTCTACCAAAGCTGCCAAGTTGATTGGAACATCCTATTGGCAAATGCTATACTTTTGGTCTTCTTGAAGATATCATTCCTAAAACTTCTCTTCTTTTAAGTTCATGTAGTAGAATCAGTTGCTAGTTGGTACTCTACCAAGATCGTCAAGTTCTCATTGTACACCTATAGTCTACAATGATCCAAATTTTCTTATGAGACAACTTGACTTGCTGCTCTATTAGTAGAAGAAGTTAGTCCACACATGCAATATAATTCTTGAACTTTGATCCTCTATGGAGGCAAGCTAGTTGCAGAACTCTTAGTACAAAGGCAAGCATCACATCCTGTAAGTATGTAAAGGTTGAAGCTTGTAAGAAGAAAAATAGGAAGTTAGAAGAAGGTGGGTGGCCAAATAGTAGCTTATCATAAGGAGGGAGAAAAAATTTTCCATCCTTGTGAGCTTTTAAGAAGTTGGAAAATGAGCTCTATCAAAAACATATGTAAAACATAAAAACCCTAAAACTTTATCAAGGATCTAAAAAATGGACTATAAGATAGAATAGCTATAAGAAAAAAAATTTATAAAATAAGTTTATGAGGCCTTTTGAGCTCTTCCATAAAGAAAAGAAAAAGATGTACTCTTGGAAAAGGCTATAAAGCATTGAGAACTTTTTCTAAGCCAAACAAGTAGAAGCTCATATGGAAATACTTGTAGGGTAATGGAAGCTTCACAAAAGCCAAAATAAGCATATAAGTACATGTGAGCTTCTCAACCAACACAAGATTAAACAAAGAATATATAGAAGTTTGAAAACTAATACAATGGTCATGAGAATTTCTCCTATTTTCCTATCTCCAAAGGTTGTCATTGCTCTTTGATGGTCCTTGTTTTCTTGTTATTTCTCTTCTACTTGTTTTTTATTCTTTACTTTTAGGAACATGATGTCCTCACGTGTTTTCCTTTCTTTCTCTAATGTATTTTATAACATTATTATATTATTTGTCCCACTTAAGTATATCATTTTTTTTCTTCATTCTTGGAAATTCTTGTATTTCATATTTGTGACATGTGGACATTACTTGTGTTTTTGCATCACTCTATCTTGAGTAGGCTTTTTCTTTCTATTTTTTATACATATTTCTTTAGTGGTTCATTTATCCCTTGCTTTTAGTTGCACCCTATATATTTAAATCTATTGATTTTCTTTCACAACTTCCTCTAAAGTATATCTTTTCTTATATGTTAGTTAAAAGTTGAAAAGGCCTTCTCAACTTTTTGAGCACTTGGATGTTTGGTTCAAAAGGTCAAAAGACCATCCCTTAGCTTAATGCTTTAGATAAAAATAGCTAATATTATTTAAAAGGTGGCAAGGCTTTGCAAAACTTCTAAGCTTATCATATGTTCTAAATTGTGCAATTTTCATATATGCATAGAAAGCTTACATACTTGCTAAATTTTTGGCAATTTTAGCTGTCATCTCTGATTTATTTCTTTCTCACATTGAATCTTTTGTCCGTTCATATACCAAAATTTGGCAAAGGCTTGCTAGCTTTTTGGTTCTCGTGTCTTTTTATGCTTCTTTATTCATTTCTTTATAACCCAGAATTTTTTATGGCTATTTTTTCACATGTTCAAGAATCAAAATATTTCCAAAAAAGTTCAATTTTTATCTACATATTTAAGTCCTTGTTTGTGTTCACATCTTTCTAAATTGTCTTATTTTTTGTTACTAGGTTCTTTGCTTGTTGATGAGGATGTTTCTCTACTCAATGATAGCATTATTGTTATTTTTTTGTAGTTTTTCTCAACTAGTACATCATTAGTATGCCATGGATTTGATTTTCTTGAAGATGTCTTTGTAGCAAAAATCATGGATTTATTTGAAAATATTAACCATTTTATTCTTGTCCATTTGTTCTTGAGAAACTTTGTTGAAACTTGTGGTTCAAAACTGATATGGCTTATTTGACTCTTCATCTTACCTTGCTTGGATATTATACCATATGTCCCTAAGCTTGTTTTCCCTTTGGTTTTTCATCTTAAGTGCAACTTGACCATCATAGAGTCTTGAAATGTTTATATGTTTGTTCAAATTGGTTCTCTCTTAATGTTGATCTTCCTAATTTTTATTGTTGTTTTTATATCACAAAGGGATCAATTTTTTCCCATACTACAAGCTCCTATGTTGAGCGGCACAATTAATGAGAAGCATGTTGGTGAAATAGACACAAAATGGGCAAATGGTGTTGATCTCAATGTTTCTATGAAGGAGATTCTTACCTTTGTTCTTGACTCTCCTATCATATTGATTACCATTTTGTTATCCATTTGTATTATGGGTTGCTTCTAATTCATCTTTATGATATGTGGTCTAGCAATAATTCATCTTTAGCAATGGGCCTTCTTCTAATAATGGTTTCCAAGCAACTTCTCTACCTATAAGAAATTACACTTTTATGAAGCCTCACTAATTGATGAAAGCTACTAAGGAGAAGGAAAAGAAAGCTACAAAAAATATTTATTTATATTATTTATTTTTATATTTTATATTTTGTGGCCAAATTGAGTGTCATAGGAAAGTTAGCTTGGAAAGACTTGAAAAGTGAAGGTTTTTAGTGTGGCATGGACTTCAATAACCAAAAAGATAATGTCTTTTCTCTTTTTGAAGCTTGGTTTGATGAGCAAGTTCAACATGACCAAATGGTGTTTTCTAAATTCATTAGTTGTAAGAAAGCTTAATATACCATTCTTGGTTTCTTGTGATCATTCTTGTGCATCAAAAAGACTGCATGCTATGTGTTGAAGTTGGTTTAATCTTAATAATGGGTTAAGCAAATCATGCTACCATGGTTGCTAGAGAAATCATGTTTCAGTACCTCTTGAGTTTGAATGAGGTTATATGCCTCATATTACTTACAAGACCACTTAATATAGAGCCCCTGATACTTTAGTTTAAAGATTACCTTCTAGATAAATAAAAAGAGGAACCCTCAAATGAATTGATAACTAAGATGGAAACCACAAGAAATATCCAAGAAATATAAAGTTCAAAATACTATTCTAGGTGGAGAGATAATTTTTAAAAATTTCAAATTTGCTAAAAATTTACTTTTTTAGTTATGAGAAATGCAATGTAATCAACATAGAGTTGACTAGTAAGATTAATACACATATAATATATACTTCATGGTTGGAATGGGGTATAGGATTCATTTGAAATCTAAAATACCTTTGCATAATATGTTCTATACAAACATAAAAACCTGCTAGTGCTAAGAATATAAATAACGTTCTATCATCCATGACAAAATGGATCAAATAATGATATGGATCTTATGCACTTCAAGAAAATTTGAGTCTCCTTAACATGAAAACCATTGCTTATAAATTTGACAAGGATGTTGACTTAAGGTTTTGGTTGCTCTATGCATTTGGCCCAAGTTGTTGAGTGTCTTCACGGAAAAGACTACAATTGATTGATTAACGTTCTACATTTGCTTATAGAGACTAATGATCTAAGACAATATCTACAACAGCTCTTATACATTAAGGGATCTCAAGAGCACATCTGCTTTCAAGGGCATCTTGTAGAGGTTCTTAGGTCTACCATAACTTACATAAGTTGGAGGAAAATCACACACAAAAATATATATCCCAAAGAAAAAAAAAGGAGTTCAAAGCATCCAACAATGCAAGTGAG
Organism: Lunularia cruciata; assembly: GCA_948567375.1. NCBI lineage: Eukaryota > Viridiplantae > Streptophyta > Marchantiopsida > Lunulariales > Lunulariaceae > Lunularia > Lunularia cruciata. The sequence goes on along the minus strand of OX419762.1, from coordinate 31,696,752 downwards.
AAACCAAGCATGGAGCCCAATGAAACCTATGGCTACAAACCAAAGCAAAACCTAGACCTCCCAAGCCAACACAAGAGGGAAGGCTACAAAACAACCAACTAAAAAGCAACAAATAAAACTACTTGTGGATTGTGTGATAGATGCATCTCCTCTAATGGTATGTCTATGCCTAAGGGCATTCTAGTATGATTGGGACTCTTTGTCAAAAGTAGGAGATCAGCATGGCTTGGGAGATGGCCATAACACGTCTTTTTTATGATGTAACACATCTTGCTTTCCTATGCAATCTATCAAAATGGTGATGAAGGTGTCCAAAAATCTCTACAACCAAAGGAACAAAGGTATTAGAGACAAGTTGTAATGCATAATGATTCTCCTTTCTCCCAGCTACAATTGACTATTGCTCTTGCTTGAATACCTACTTGTGCTAGTTTTTATATCCATATAGGATTTGCAAGTAGCACATCCAACAAAGTACACCATTTGTGAGTGTGATAATATTTGCCCTCACTTGGCATAGAAGTGGTCTTTAGAAGTCCAACCACCACTTGATATATACTTGGGAATGTGTGGATTGGAAGAGTTGAGTCATTATATCTTGGATGGCATCACGAACTTTGATGGGCTCTCCTCCAACAACACATTGTAAAATATATATGCCTTATGAGTGATATGTAGAGCAAAATGTGCATTGGTTTGAAAGCCCTAGTAGTGCTAGATGAAGGAGACCTAAATTTTATTGGAGTGTAGTGGAGAATTCCTCAAACATGATATGGAAATCCTCTATCAAAGGAGAGGTATGGAGCCAAGCAGTGACAACCCGGAAAATATCACTTTTGCGGTAATTGAGTAAGTAAAGTTCATTCCTACAGAGATACTGGTAAAAAATGTCCAAATACAAAGTCAAATAGTAACATGTAGTTCTTCTTGGTTGTGTCTTTAGTCTCTCAAATAGCAACTACACCTAGAAGAGAGTAACAAGCTCACAATCTTGACAACTTGTCACAAATTCAGACACCCATAATCACAACATAGCAAATTCCATCCAAACAAATCTTGATTGTGAGGATTCAAATTCTCCCAAAGATGGCACTTCACTGCAAAACGACTTTGCTTCAAAATTGTGTTCCACCCCTCCACTGAAGGCACAACTTCCTCAATTGAAATTGCTTCACATCAACTTTGTGTTGCACTCACAAATGCAGAATACTACCAACACTACAATTCCTCTCAGATCTGTCAAGGCATTGCTCCAATTGCACTTCACCCATATCAAACACACAAAATGAAGATCAAGGCTACGGAATCCAACATCCAACAAGCTTAACTTGCACTTCAAATTTCTCCACACACTCACAAACACAAACACAAAATTGACTCTTGGAATTAAGCTCAAGCAACGAGCACTACAATCAACACTTCACTTTATCTATCTTCAGAAATATGAATATTGAACAACATAGGACTACAAATGCCACTCTTAGATAGTAAATAAAATGATAGTTATCTTCCTAATGTACCGCTTCCTAATAGCTCTTCCTACTTGCAGATCCAAATTGGCAAACCACCTCTTTATATCTGCCTCTTCATATCACAATCTGTTTTTACTCCAATCCGATGTCAATCTCTTCATTGGCTTTCAAACCCGATGATCTTCCTATCACTTCTCCTTCTTTGAGTATATCTAATTCTACCAAATCTTTCACTATTTCTACTATTTCTTCACTAGGAACTACAATCGAGGTCATAGGTAATCCATCTACTTCTTTATCTCCCAACCCACTCTTTTCTAATGTCTCTAAAGATAAGTCTGATGATACTTGAATTCCTACTTTTGCAATATCAGACCTGGTCTCCTCTATCACACTACTCCTAATTCTCTCTAACTCTAAATTCACTAAATCTAATATGAGACTGACATTGTCTCCTACTTCTAACATTTTCCAATCTACTCGCTCCCTCAATCGGATCAGTAAAAAATTCATATCCACATCTCTGGCCTTCCTCTTTAGAGTTTCTTGCACCAACAATGTTAACTCGTGTAGGCGTGCTTCTTCCAATCTCCCTTCAGCCTCTGTGCTCAACATTGCTCGCAACTTTCCCACAACTTCTCCTATTGATTCCGACTCATACTCTCGAGATTGCTCTACCTTCAACTCTTCTTGGTACATCTTCAATTCATCTTTGTACTCAACAACAAGCATCTTCTTCTCCTCTACAAACAAAGAACTTTGTAACTCAACACTTTGTACCAACCTCTCAATCTTTCTTCTTCTTAATGTCTAACCGCTAACTCTCTCTACCATGCTTGATCCTTCCCCGACTGCACTCTTCCTCAAGCTCTCTAACTCATGCTCCATTACTGCTGCCATCGCTTTCACATGAATACTCTCGATGCGCACATCACTGATCTCCTCTTTCATCTTGGTCAGCAACATTGTCTGCCCCTTCAATGCTTCGGTTTGAATATGCATTTTCTTCCCTCTTGCCTCAAAACTCTCTTGCAACTTCTCAAAAGTCATTTTCTTCAAGATTGCATCCACCCAAAGTTCTTCAACTTCCTCGTCTCTTCTGGTTACGCAATTTTGTCAGCTCTTCACGTCAACCAGTAGGTACTTCACCACCTGCAACTCATTTGTTACCTTTGTACGACCTTGGGGAATTACCTTTTGGTGCTCTTTTAACAGCCCCAACAATGGAGTTACAACCTTTGATAGATACTATATTCCTCCAAAGTTCTCTTTGTCTTCGGCTCCACCTTTGTGCTTCATCTCTTCCACCGTCTTCTTCTGCAAAAGTCGCAATCTTTGTATTTTCAGCAATACTACTTCCAAGCTTCCTTCTTCCTTACCTATTGAACTCGGCCCCGCAAGGTTCTCCTTCTGTCGTTCAACCCCCTTCTCTTCCATGACCAGGGCTACACAGTGATTAGCATTTCCTTGTATACTATCAATCATCGCATGAAAAGATCCATCTTCTTCTGCTTCAGCCAATTGCTGAACTTTGTCTTCACCCTCACTTCCAGATTCCTCACTTTGTAATGTGAGTTTAGCTTCTTTTGAGTCTTCTCCTCTAGACTCGGTCTCCCCTTCAGACTCAGTTTCCAAAGGTTCTTCTTTCACCATCTTCTTACCCTACAGAACCAGTCTTCAGGTCTTCCTTTGTACTAGAGGTGACTCTACTTCTTTGGGTTTATTTTGCTTCTTTGTTCTTTGGGCTTGTGACTTCTTCCATCTTCCATTGTCCTGTCTTCAAGAAGTGATCATCACTAGCTCGTAGGTATGCCATGTATTGTTGCTCTTCTTCATTTGCTTCTCGTCTCAAATCAAGATGAAAATGCGACACCATCCAACGCCTCTCTTTTTTTGTCAGCAGATTCAACCCAAAGTAGAAGTGTGCTACAAACGGCATGAAATAATGTGGGGGCAAAGTTGTCTTCCAATTGACGACCATCTGCCTCATTCATTGGTGAAAATACTACACCCAATTCACCTTCACTCCTGAAAAAATCTAGTGGAAAAAGACAGCCTCTTGCATGTTCACGTAAGTTGTTTGTTCTGGTTTGAACATGGCCATGATTGCCCCCACAATACTTTGTTTAATTGGGTCCCGATAGGACTCCTTGTAACCATTCATGGTGCGTGGAGCGAAGAACAAATTGCAAATGTCCGCCGTCTCCTCTACAACATTACCCTTCCGATAGAAGGTGATCCCCATTGGTTCTCCTTCTTCCTTCCCCAACACTAACCTCCAATCTGACTCAGTCCATCTAGCCGGATTTCCTCTCTTCCCCTCGACCTCAGAACCTTTTGCATAATTACTGGCAGCTATCTCTGCCATAGCTCCTGGGAAACTGAAATTCCAATTCCATACTAAGAAGGTAATACAAAGTCTATTCAAGACCTCAATCCTTGCTACAACATCCAACCTACAAATTGTGAAACTTCGTACTGCCAGAGCATTTTTGACCTGCTTTGCCATGATCTGCTCTCTTGTTCTTTGGCACTGAAGAACTATTCCCTCTCTTGGACGAGACACTCTAATCCCTTTTGGATTTTAGAAAATTGCACTCTCAATTGGCTTCTTGACACACATTACTGTAGGATGACTACTCAGAGGGACCGGAAATCTTCTTGACATACTCGACTTCCCCCTATGCAATCGCAATTTTATATTACTCCAAATTGCAGTCATTCTTCAATCAATTTCAAAATCAATTGCCCCTTCTTCTGCGTGTTGCTATTCTGTCATTGTCAAGACATGCTTCTTTTGCCTCCACCGTTTCTTGAAGTGTACTTTCTTGCCAGGTAGAAAGGTTGTTAGACGGTCTTCATATTAGCCTTTGCTTCCCAATCTGAAGACAATGATCTTTGGACTTGTTTCTTTGTACTTCCCTTTTGAGTAATTCTGGTCTCCGACACAAAGTAGACTTCTTTGGATTTCCTCCAAAGACACTCCCATCCATTCTTTCTTTTGCAATTCGGCTTTCTTGCTTACTTCTTCTCCAAATGCTAATATGTGGGCATATAAAAAAAAATGTAAAAAATGTGTGCACCACACAAGCTCTAGAGCATTTTACTCCATAAGAAAGAATCATAGCTCTTTAAAATAACAACACATTAATGAGGATGTTGGTCTTACCAACATGCATGCTCATTGAAGTTTACTTGAATCTACTAGGAGTATAAAGAACAAAGTTAGCAACATTGGGAGTGTTGTGCATGCATGGCCTAGTAAAAGGTCATGAGCCAACCAAAAACTATATCTACAAGTCATGGGTATCTTAATCCATTACCATGATAGGTGTACATAAAAAGGGACAACCAAGGTGTAAGAACTTGTTTTCTAAGTGAGAGGCTGGTAGGGCTCATGCACTTATAAATGCTATTGGTGCAATGGTCTCTTGTAGTATGATACCCAATCCTCCCATGGCTATGAGTAGGGCTACCTACAGTTTGCATGACTCCTCTAATAGCTATAAGAGCATACATAGCCCTAACAAAGTGTAGAAGGTATGGCATATGATGTTGTCAAAATTGCATAAGTGTGGCAAAAGCACCTTTGTAGGAGGGTATGTGCAAGCTAAATAGGTAGCATAGTAGAGATAGTTCCATTTATGATGGAGTAGTGCCTTCCCCAACCTAAGAAGTAGGTGAACATGGACTATGACCTGCACCAATATGTTCAAGATAAATATATTATAGTAATCTTCCACTCCTAGTGGAGATCCCAACACTTTAATGCTTCCTATTGTAAATGGAACCCAAATGGAAAATTTGAGGGAGTGAGAACTATACATGGACTCCATACCTTGCATTTATGAGTTTAGACTCATAAATCCAAGCTGCATATGAAAGCCATTATAACATGGACTATATCTTCTAAAGGGCCTAAGGTGTGGGACATCATCAAAGAAGGATATAAAGAGACATGATAAAGCAATTGCAACCTCTTATAGAGCTTTATAGTGAGCTATGGCAAAAAGAGGTCTCTTAAGGAGATCCCTTGGTAGATGCAAGTTGTGTGGAGTTTCTTGTAGTAGTATGGTAGCTATACAAAAAAAATTCATAGAATATATGGAAAATGGAACTAAGGAGGAATTGATCTCCTATTGAGCAAAGAGCACAAAAGAAAGCTAAAGAAGAAATGGTATTGAATGCATTATATACATCCACCCAAACAAACATCTAGTAAGAGTGGAGATCCAAAGATGCTTTGATGCTAGCAATAATTATTTTGTAATCACCTAGAATGTCCACAAAAAATTTATGTGGAGAAAAAGTATGTCATAGCTATAAGTAAATGGAACAAGAAACTAAATACAAGAAAACATCATTGATAGCCATGGAGCAAACAACAAACACAACAAAGAAAGGAGATGATATGCACCAAATAGATGGGTTGGTCTAGAGGGCACTAGACCAAAAACAATATGCTAATAGAAAGCAAAGAGAAGAGGAAAACCAAAATATGGATTTTTTGGAGAAAGACAATCAATAAGGTACTCAAAGATGAGTCCCAATGGCCCATCTGCTAAGAATCATGGAGAATGAAGTAAATCATAAGCAAAGATTGACTTTGTAAGTTAAAGCTCCTCATCTGGTTGAAAATCATGAAGAAAAGAGAGGAGCTCCTCCTTGGCCAATGGATGGAGAGCCTATAATGCAAATAAAGAAGAGGGTGGGGAAGAGCTAGTGCCTAGGATTTGTATTTATACTCCATTACTTGGCCTAACATCATGAAGCAACAAAGGTTCATGCTCTAGAGGAGGGGCATGGGATTGTAGAGACTCCATAATCCTCCTAGTTGATGCATGTGCTCAGATGGTATACTCATACTAAAGTGTTGACCAATCTCCTCTCAAGAACCTATGAAACCTAGAGGTGGTCTCATGGTGTTTTGATGCACCTTCATGGGCTAGTAGGAATAGAGTTCACTATGGGAAGAGTGCTAATAAGGTCCAAATAGATACATCTCTCCCTTGGTTACCAGCTAAACTAGCTTGCAATAAGATGGAGAACATAAAGCCCATAGGCTATTGTAGTGGCATAAGGTGTATGGGTTGGCACTTAATGGATATTTGGTGCCTCAGTTATTAATTTCAATGGCATCTTGATAATTGACACTAAGAGCTAGCTCAAGCCCTTACTCCTAATCAAATAACTACAAGCAATCTGGGTCAAAGCACCCCTTATTCCAACCCCTGATCAGATGATTGGAAGCAATCAGGCTTGAGCTTAGCCTCCTATAAAACCTCTTCATAGTTGTATATAAAGAACTTCATCAAATCCATCTTGTACTCAACTATCTCTCAACTTTGTGCTATTATCCCTTACATTTGGATTTGATAAAGCTTATTGTCAATTGTTGATGTCTTCATTGACTTTCTTTGGTTATTGATGTTGAGACTCCAAGCTCTCTATAGGTGTGAGTTAGTTTAGAGTAAGACTGAACTTGTATAGCATTGAGTTCTCACTTAGTCTACTTGGTTTGAAGATAGTTAGAAAGCCATTTCCTATGTGGCACAACTGTTCTTGGTGCCTACCTTCCTTTGTGGGTTGGACTTTATTCTCAGTTGTGTATATATGCTATGGAGTGCTGCCTACCTACCTCATTCTCTCAATTTATCTCCACCCTCTCTCTCTCTTGTGTGTGCAATAAGTTTCTTGACATGGTATCAAAGTGGTAGGAAGCGTAGAGCGCCTTGGATGTATGATAGTGCAAGTTGAGCTAGAGAAGTACAGCTTGGAAAGAGCAATCCTTGTTATGGTGCAATAGCAAGACATGTTATTGAACCCAAAAAATTTCACATTTTAAGAAGTCGCTCTGATTCCATGCCTTCAAATTCAGAAATCATTGTGTTCTTGAGTTGCTTGGCATGTTTTGCCCTTGACCACCATTGCAAAGGTCACTTTTTTTCAATTCTACTTTGAATGGGTCTCTTTCTTATATCATGATAGATTCTTGACTTCTTGTCTTTTGGGATTGATAAACATGTGCATTTAGAGAGGTTTAGAGTTGAGTGCAAAGTTACTACCATGCATAAGGGAGGATATGCTTAATTGGAGTAGGGATAGAGTTATTGATTCTCCATTTTTGAGTATTGATCTAGCATGGCTGAATTCACTGTGAGTTCAAAGGCAACTATGTTGTATGGAAACTACACATGAGTATTTCCTTATGGGACATGGGAGCTTGTCACTAGGGAGGAGATTAAGCCAGAAGAAGATGATAAGAGCCCAAAGCTAAGGAAATGAAAGAAGTGAGCCAACCAAGTCTTGCATTACCTTATGATTTCCATTTTTGCCTCAATATGTTCAAGATACAAAGACACCAAAAGGTGCATGAGAGAAGATTGGTTGAGTGTTCAAGACATCTACCAAGTCATGGAAGTTGCAATTGAAATACAAGCTCAATATTGTCAAGAAAAAGTCATAATTGGTGAATGAGTACATTCTGTCTATCAGGAGTATTGTTGATCAAATTGGAAGTATTGGAGTCACAATACATGATAATGATATAATCATGATCACCTTACAAGGCTTTGGTCTTGAGTACCAATTATTTCAAACATTGATTGTTGTGCATGAGACTTTTTTGTCACTTCAAGATCTTACCTCCATGTTGGTGAGTGAAGAGATGCAATTGATAAGAAACCAATGGTCTTTCTCCAATTTCTAGCATCAAACTTGGGCTCTATATATAGGTGCTAGCAATGATCAAGGCCATGGACATGTTTTTAAGAGTGGGATTTTTCATCACAATGGTAATGGTAGAGGTGCTCATGGACGTCCACATCAATATTAGCATCCAAGTTGCTATCAAACTTACCAAACTTACCAACCAGCCAAACCACAATAGAATCAAGATTCAAACTAGAGCAAAGGTTACATTTTCCCTGGACATTGTAACCATTGTGGTGCAAAATGCCACTATGCTTTGATTGTCACAAGCATCAACAACAACACCATAATCATGGTCAAGGCTACATTGTTCAACAAAATTTTGCAGCCTATGATTTTGATGACTATGATGATCTTGAAGAAGAGAGCCTATTGAAAAATGGCATATATCATGGGAACTAGGTGCAGCCTGCTGAAGAGTGGTATAATGATTCTAGAGCCAACAATCACATGATAGCCCATCAAGATTGGTTCAATCATCTCAAACCAATTCCACATCTCAATGTTGTTGTTACAAGCAATGATACACAACATCAGATCACTCATAAGAGTAAAGTGCCTATTAATACCTTGAATCCACGATTTCTACTTTAAATGATGTTCTCTTTGTACCAACCATCACTTGAACTCTTGTCTTAGTAGGCCAATTGGAAGAGTCTGATTATCAAGTTTGTTTGCTATATATGGTTGTGTGATTTAAAGTATAGCTACTTAGGAAATGATAGCTACATGGACAAGATGTGGTAGGTTGTTCAAACAAGATACCATAATGCCTCAGATTTAGGCAGCAATGTATGGATAGAGTGGATCCCAGGTGATTGATATGCAACTTTGGCATAAGCACCTTGGGCATATGAATGTCTAGAAATTGAAGAATCTAACAAACACTATTGTAGTTACAAGTATTTTGTATTTACACATAAAGATAGTGCAAATATTTGCACTACTTGATAGTTTGGAACATAGGCTAGGCAGCACGTCAATCCCCAAGGTAAATGTTGTGTGTTGTGGTTTGCATAACTAGTGAAAATGGAGTTTAGTATAGTTTTATTTCACATTATTGGACAAGATTGTATGACAATCCCATGGTTGAGCTATTTTCATGTGAGAAATCTATGTACATGTATACAACTGACCATATGGATTAAGATCTTGTCCTGTTTTAGGTCTCTTATGTATTTAGGTAGTCCAAGACTTGATAGGAAAGTGTGTGTTTTTAGTTTTAGGAGTCTCAAGCATGAGGAGGACAAGGAGAATGAGAGTTGTAGTAGAGCATGGGTGCTAGAGCATCAGAAGAAGCACTTGAGTAGGAGATGTCTCCCGCTCTCAATCTACCACTTCCAAATCCTTTTCTCATTAGTCTTCAAACTTTACACTATGGTCAACTTTGGGGTTGGATGGTAGTGCAATTTGGACCTCCATTCATGGAGTCAATGTGTGGTGCCCACATTTTTTGTTTTTCTCAAAATAAAGGAGAAGAAGTGTACAGAGAAGTCGAATTGTGCCTGTATGGCCGAAGAAGGCAAGGAAAACAGTCTTTGGGATGAAACCCAAAGTAAAGTGACTTTGGGTCATAAGGCGCAGTACTTGAAAATGCCTTGTCAGCATACAACCCAAAGTAAATTGTCTTTGTATTGGGGGGAGCTCAACCCGAGGCGAAGACCGTCTAACAACCTTTCATCGGGGCGAGAAATTCAAGAAGGGGCCGTTTTAAAACTGGCGGCCCATACGCGCGAAGGTTGATTGATAGTGACAAGTGCATGCTGGAGGTGTGATTTCCTGGTAGAAACTCAAAGCGACAAAAGACAAAGAAGCGCAACTCTAAAAAAATCAAAATTGCAATGATGAAATGTTGAGTAATTTTCCTTTGCCGCTGAGAAGTCATCTTGCAGGTTATCGGGGAAAGGGAAATAGAGTTGGGATCGTGTTAGTGCACAAGGGCAAGGTTGCCAGAGTGAAATCAAGAGAAAGTGAGAAGGTAGAAGAGATGGGAGGAGGGAAGAAGAACTCCAAATTTGCAGTGAGAAATCATGCAATTCAGAGGTTAGATGTGATAGCAAGGATCAAAGTCTTGAGCCGACTTTGGATCACCTTTCTGGCATGGAACTGGAACGTAAGTTTTCCAGGATTCATGACAGAAATCATCGAGAGTAAGTATCTCAATGGACCCGAGGAAGAAGGGAAGAGAGGAAATCCGGCTTGCTAGACAGAGTCGGATTGGAGACTCGTACTCAAGAAGGAGGCAGACTCGGAGCAGGGAGCCACGTTCTTGGGAAAGGGAGAGATAGCTCAAGAGACTCAGGAGGTGAGAGATGCCTTCTCGTTGAAAAGAACAAAGAATGGGTATAAAATTGAGAGTTACAAGGATACAGTGAAGAGATGGATCGTGAGTGCTCTCATGGCAATCTTGATGCCGGAGAGAACGACTTATGTGATGAAACACCAAGCAATGTTCTTCCATAAGTTGTTTGCAAGAGAACCTATAAATTGGGCAAGGTGTTTTCATGGGAGAATGAGGCAGATGGTGTGGAATTTGCGGGATAAGTCGCCTCCACACTACATTGTGCCGTTTGTAGCACACTTCTACTTTGGGCTCAATTTGCTGAACTCGGCGGAGCAGACTCGGATGGTGTCGCACTTCCATCTTGATGTGCAAAAGGAGGTCGATGTCTAGGAGCAGCAATACATTCTCCAAATCCGGAGCACGGATGACTACTACGCAAAGATAGAGAAGAACGTGGAGGTCGCAGTGAGTACCCCGATGAAGAAGAGGAGTCGGCAAGGAGAAGCCAAAGACAGCAAGAAACCTCAAAAGATGCAAAGAAGTAACCCGAGGCAAGGAATGGTGGTAATTGAGTTGGAAGATCAAGACTCAGAAGGCAAGGCCGAGCTCAAAACGGAAGACTCGGAACATGAGGAGGAACCTGAGCTGACACTTGCAAAGCAGAGATACAAGCAGTGATAGTGAAGAAGGAAGAGAAATGATATCAGTGCCAGCGGCTGACGAATACAAAGAAGAAGTGCAAGCCAAGTTGGAAGCCGAAGACAACACAACGCTGGAAGACGAAGTAACGGTGCCCAAGGAAAAGAAGATCACAGTACAGCAAGGAGTTTGCTTGAGACGTAAGGCAAAGTGTGAAGTGGGGCCGAGTAAAGTGAAGGAAGAGGTAGAAGAAAGCTTGGGAAGCAAAGCGTCCATCCCAATACAAAGTCTCCAGAGAAGAAGGCGAGTATTGAGAGAACAAGAAGAGAGAAGAGTGATCACTCCGCAGGATGAAGTAGTTTCCAGTGATGGAGTGGAGTACCTGTGAGAGATAGTGTGCGCATTGTTGGTGAAGTTGGAGCACAGGAAGAAGGAGATGCAGTCGACTTGTCCAGAGGTAAAGACTGTTTTGCAGGTCTTATCGAGATTAGAAGAAGAGAACTCGGAGTTGAAGAGAAGTATAACCCGAGGTGAGGAGGAGAGAGAAGTATTGCGAGTGGAGGCAGTAGAGAGAAATCAGGTAATTGAAGACCTAAAGAGGGAAGTGAGCTATCGAGAGGATCTTGCAAGGAAGAGTGAAATAGCAAGAGAGACAAGTAAATGAATATGAAATCTTGAAGCAGCAGTTTGCTGATTCAAGAGTAGAAGTAATCCATGCTATGGCAAGGGTAGCAGCAAAGGATCAAGAGCTCGATAGAGTGATGGAGAGTATGGAGGAGAAGAAGTAACTTTGGCAACGAGAGTTGGCTGCACGGTATAGAGAAGAAGACCGATTACAAGAATTACTTTGTAATCAAGAAGAGAAGGTAGTTCAGAAGGAGAAGGAGAAGGAGATGGTGAAAGCCAAATTCAAGGAAGAATTGGCAATGTACCAAGAGGAATGGCTTGCAGATTGGGAACAAGAAAGGAAGACAAGGTTGGAGCCGATAAAGGAAATTGTCCTCCAGATGAATGCCATGTTGAGTACCGAAGCCAACATTTGGATTGAAGAAACGAGACTGCACAAGTTGAAGTTGTTGGTGCAAGAGACGAGGCAAAGACAAGCAAAAGACACCAAGATGAACGCCTTGCTGATCAAATTGAGAACTTGTGTAGATAGAAAGATATTAGAGGTAGAAGATAACATTTCAATTAGATTAGACTTAGTGAAAATAAAGCTAGAAAAACTTCGGAAAGATGTTGAAGCAAAACCTGAAGTAGATAATATAGGAGTCCAAATGTCTTTGGAGTTACCAGTGGAGACATTAGAGAAGAGTGGGTCGGGAGATAAGGATTTAGATAGATTACCCACAAGTGCAATTTCAGATCAGGAAAGAGAATTGCTGGATCTGGTAGGAGAAGTAGGAGATCTGAAACCCGAGGACAGAGTAGTAGGAAGTAAAGTTACTTTGGGTTCAGGTTTGAAAGTCGAGGAAGAAGTAGACATCGGATCGGGGTAGTAACAGTTTTGAGATTTGAAGAGGCACATATGAAGAGGTGCATTGTCATTTCAGATCTATAGGTTTGTAGAGTTGTTAGGAAGAGGTACATTAGGAAGATAACTGTCAATTGCTTCACTACTTAAGAGTAGCATTCACACTCAGATGTTGTGTAGTGCTCATTATTTTTGAGAATAGATAAAGTGAAGTGCTGTGAAGCAGTGCTCGTCGCTTGAGCTTGATTCCAAGTATCAACTTTGTGTCTATGTTTGTGAGTGTGAAGAATTTCAAAGTGCAAGTCAGTGTGTTTGTTGGATGTTGGATTCCACAGCCTTGATCTTCATTTTGTGTGTTTGATCCTGAGTGAAGTGAAATCGAAGCAATGCCTTGATAGATCTGAGAGGAATTGTAGTGTTGGTAGTATTCTACATTTGTGAGTGTAGTGCAAAGTTGATGTGAAGTAATTTTGATCGAGGAAGTTGTGCCTTCAATGGAAGGGTGGAACACAATTCTGAGGCAAAGTTGTTTTGCAGTGAAGTGCCATTTTTGGGAGAGCCTGAATCATCACAATCAAGATTGTTTGGAAAGATTTGATGGAGTTGTGATTAGGGAGTGTGAATTTGTGACAAGACTGCAAGTCAGTGTTTGTTACTCTCTTTTGGGTGTGGTTTCTACCTGAGAGATTAAAGACACAACCAAGAAGAACTACATGTTACTGTATGACTTTGTATTTGGACATTTCTGACTCGTATCTCTGCGGGAACAAACTTTACTTACCTGATTACCGCAAAAGTGATATTTGCCGAGTTGTCACACAATGATGGAAAGCTTGGATCCAATTCTTCTTCCTATGCTTACTTATGAGCAGGTCTAGGACTCAACAATTAATGTCCAACTATATAAGGAGAGTGGCTAAATCTCATTCAAGAGCTTTAAAGAGGAGTTGTAGGGTCCATTTGTAAAAAAAAAAAGCTAAGTGATAAAATTACAAAGGATTGGGTCCTAGTGACAACCCAACAAATATCACTTTTGCGGTAATCAGGTAAGTAAAGATCATTCCCACAAAGATACAATTCATAATTGGTCAAGTACAAAGTCAAATGTCATAATATACTCCTTGATTTCTTCTTTAATCTCTCAAGTAGAAACTACACCCAGAAGAGAGTAACAAGCATTGGCTCACAGTCTCATCACAACAATTTGTCACCCATAATCACAACTCCATCAAATCTTTCCAAACAATCTTAATTGTGATGATTCAGGCCCTCCCAAAAATGGCACTTCACTACAAAACAACTTCACCTCAGAATTGTGATCCACCCTCCATTGAAGGCACAACTTCCTCGATCAAAATTGCTTCACATCAACTCTACGCTGCACTCACAAATGCAGAATACTACCAACACTACAATTCCTCTTAGATCTATCAAGGCATTGCTCTGATTGCACTTCACTCAAGATCAACCACACAGAATGAAGATCAAGGCTACGGAATCCAACATCCAATACACTCTTATTCACACTTCAGAATTCTCCAAACACTCACAAACACCAACCCAAAATTGATACACAAAATTAAGCTCAAACAATGAGCACTACTTCACAACACTTTGCTTTATCTATTCTCAGAAATTATGAGCACTAAACAACATATGATTGTGAATTTTACCTTTAAATAGTAAAGCACTTGATAGTTACTAACAACTATACTATTTTACAACAACTTTTCTAACCTGTAGATCCAAAATGACAATGCACCTCTTCATATTTGCCTCTTCAAATCTCAAGACTGTTCCTCCTCCAATCCGATGTCTACTTCTTCCTCAGTTTCCAATCCCAAAGTAACCTCACACACTACTCTATCATTGGGTTTCACAACTACTAATTCCTCTACCAATTCTACTACTTCTTCTTTCTGATCTACAATTTCCATCACAAGTAACCTTTCTAAATCTCTATCTCCTAACCCACTCTTCTCTAATATCTCCAATGGTAACTCCAATGTTACTCCAAAGATATTTGTACTCCTAGGTCATCTACTTCAGGCTTTGCTCTTACATCCTTCCAAAGTTTATCTATCTCCAACTTTACTAAATCTAATCTAATTGTGATATTATCTTCCACTTCTAGTATCTTCCTATCTACACAAGTTTTGAGACTTATTAGCAAAGCATTCAAGTCCTTATCCTTTGCATTTCCTCCTCATCTCCTGCACCAACAACTCATGCAATCTTGTTTCTTCAATCCTGACACCAGCTTCTGAACTCAACATTGCATTCATCTTTGTTACAATCTCCTTCTACGGCTTTAGTCTCATTCTTCTCTCCTGTTCTTGATCTGCAAGCCAATCTTCTTTGTACATTGCCAGTTCAGCCTTGAATTTGGCTTTCAGTGTCTCCTTCTCCTTCTCTTTTTGCACAATCTTCTCCTCCAGACTACAAAGTAACTCCCTCAATATTTCCTCTTCTCTATATCTCATTGTCAACTCTATTTGCCAGAGCTAATTCTTCTCTTCTACACTCTCCATCACTCTATCAAGCTCTTGCTCCTTCTCCGCTACTCTTGCCATAGCATGAATAATTTCTAACCGTGAATCAACAAACTGCTGTTTCAAGATCTCATACTCCGCTATCTATCTCTCCCTTGTTATGACATTTTGCTCTATTATTCTCTTTTTACTCCACACTTCCTTCTTTAATTTTCAATTACCTGATTTTGTACTATTGCATCTACTCATAGTACTTCCTTCTCCTCTTCACCTCAGATTATATTCTTCTTCAACTCCGAGTTCTTTCCTCTAACCTTGCTAACACCTGCAAAACGGTGTTCACCTCCAAATACTACGATTGCATCTCTTGCTTCTTATGCTCCAACTTTGCTAACAACGGGCACACAACCTCCCACAAATACTCTTCTCCTTCACTTGATTTTACCTCAAATTGTAGACTGTTTTCCTTCTTTGCCTCTTCTTCACTCAACACTCGCCTTCTTAGCCGCAATCTCCTTATTGGGATGGATTCTTTGCTCCCCAAACTTCCACTCTCTACTTCTCTTATAGTCCCGCTTCATACTTTGCCCTCCTTTTGGTCTAGACTCCTCTTTGAATGGTCTTCTCCTCCTGCTATGGAACTTGGTCTTCTTGTTTTGGGTTACCTTCTTCTTCCATTTCCATATTTCCTTCCTCTTTGGGTACCGACTGCATCTCCACTCCATCTTCACTCTTGTTGCTTGTGTCACCACTCTGCAACGTGAATTTGGGTTCTTCCTCCTTGTCCAAGTCTTCTAACTTGCCCTTGGCCTCCCCTTCTGATTCTTTGTCCAGCAATGCAATTACCACCAATTATTTCCTTGGGTTTTCCCTCCTGATCTTCTAAGGTGTCATCACCACTTCTTCTAATTCTTCTCCTTGTCAACTCCTTTTCTTTGACTTCAGAGTATTCACCTTCATATGCATGCTCTGCCCTATCTGTGTGTAATACTCATTGCTACTCCTTATCTGCAAGATGTATGGCTGCTCCTCCACATCAGCATCTCTTCTCAAATCAGGGTGGAAGTGCGACACCATCTTGTGTCTCTCTGCCGCATTCAACAAGTTTAGTCCCAAGTAGAAATGGGCTGCAAACGGCACAATGTATTGTGGAGGCGACTTGTCTTGCAAGTTCCACACCATCTATCTTGCTCGCTGACAGCACTTTGCCCAATTGATTGGTTCCCTCGCAAACATCTTGTGAAACAACACCGCTTGATGTTTCATCACATAAGTAGTTCGCTTTGGCTTCAAGATAGCAATCATTGCACTTACAATGCCTCTCCTCACAGGGTCTTTATAGCTCTTGACTTTGTAGCCATTCTTTGTGTGCTTTGAAGAGAAGGCGTCTCTCACTTCTTGGGTTTCTTCAGCTTCTTCTCCCTTCTCCAAAAACGTGGATCCCTGCTCATCACCCGCCTCTCTTCCGAGTACTAACCTCCAATCCGACTCTATCCAGCAAGCCGGATTTCCTCTCTTCCCTTCTTCCTCAGGGCCATCAAGACATCTACTCTGGATGATCTTAAGCATGAAACTTGGAAAGCTAATGTTCCAATTCCATGCTAGGAATGTGATCCAAAGCCTACTCAAGACTTTGATTCTGGCAATCACATCTAATCTCCAAATTGCATGATTTCTCATTGCAGATTCAGAATTCTTCTTCCCACCTCCCATCTTACTCTCTTCCACTTTGGGTTGGTGGCTACTCTTCCTACTGATTCCCAGACTGACTTTCTCTCGACACACCAGCACGTCTTTGACTACACTTCCTTTCCCATGATCTCCCACAAGATGACTTCTTAATGGCAGTGGAAAATTACTTGTCATTGCTTCGTCTCTAGCCCAAATCTTAAAGCGGTGCACTTCCTCCATCTTTCTTCACTTTGAATTTCTACTAAGAAATTACACCTCCTTCATGCTCCTATCATTGTCAAATCACCTCTTGCTCATAAGCCAACCATTTTTTGTACATGATACCTTCTTGAATGTCCAACCCCAAAGGAAAGTTGTTACATTGTCCTCACCTCGAGTTGAGCACCCCCAAGATGAAGTCTCTTTACTTCAGGTTTCAGGCTGACAGGACACATTGGAGTACTTTATCTTCTAACGCGAACTCACTTTTTCTCAGGTTACAACCCAAAGACACTATTCTTTGCCTTCTTATGTCATTCAGGTGCAATACGACTTCTTTTGTACACTTCTTCTTCAAAATAAAAAATAAAAAATAAAAAATGTAGGTACCACATACTTCCTCCCTCAAATGTGAGCATCTCTATGAACATAGACCTCAGGTGTCTTAGAGAACTCCAAGTTTACGGTCCAATATCTCCAAACTCTCCATCCGTTCACTTGAGTGGCAATTGGTTGCCCTTCCAAGTCTGCAAGTTGAATGGACCCGTTGTCATAAAGATGAAGGACTTGATACTGACCCATCCATCTTAAATGTAGTTTGCTTGGAAAAAATATTTGGCAATTGTCATATAACAAAACCAAGTCTCCTTCATGTAGAGTCACTGGCTTGATGTGCTTATTGTGCTTGACTTTCCTTTGTTCTTGTACTTCTTTGTCACGCCATTTGTAGTTCCGCATCTAGATGCTCAGACATTAGAGTTCCAATGATAGTAGTTAGAGTTATTTCAGCAGTATCTCAGAGACTACTTTCCAACGGTCAGATTTGGTGTTCGGGGTACTAACTTCACGGTGGGGCCTACCGTCACTTTGCACCGTTTGCACCGTTGAGTGTGCCGTCAACGGGACCGTTAGGGTTTCAGTGCTAGCTCGAGTCCAGGGGGTATAGTTTTGAAGTGAGCTCTAGAGAGCTCACTTCTTTGATGTTGAGCCTTCGAGTTCCTGGCTATGGTGGACAGAGGCCAGCAAGCGTCACCTGATTCTCTATGCTTGAGTGGGTGTGGCTTGACTGTAATCAGTGCCCAGTTGTTGGCAGTTTATAGAATGACAGATCAAGTACTGATCTGAGTTGAGTTGAGTTGAGAGTGTTAAGCAATCTGATTACATCGGAGAAGTGAGGTCAGGGGGAAATTGGGTGCAAGAACTATGAGTGTTGGTGGTATCTCCAAGCTCGGTGGATCATTGGTAGCTCGATTCAAGTTCAATGTTTCCCTAGTGTGCAGAAGCTCATTCAGGTGATGCAAATTTGGCAATTAGGCGGATGGTGTGCGGAAGCACTGGCCAAATTTTGAGCAAAGAAGGAGTAATTTTTGAGCAGTGTTGTGATTTTGAGCTCAGGAGGTGAAGGCAGGACCAATTTTTTGCGAGTTGGGCTCAAAAAGTCAAATTGAAGGTGGAGTTGGGAAGCTCTTCTCATGAAATTGTGATTTGGAAAAACCTGTTTTGTCAATTTGGCTTGAGTGGAAAGTTAGCGGGGGATTTGGTGGACAGCCATCTTTAGAGTTTACATCAGATTTTTGCCACATTTGGAGGAGTTTTTGCTGTTTGGCCAGATTTGGAGGAGTTTCGCTAGTTTGGAGGAGTTTCACAGATTTGGAGAAGTTTCGCCAATTTTGGAGGAGGTTTGAAGTGGCAACAAGAAAGGCCTCATTTGGGCGTTTAGAGGCTTTGAGGCATAGGGCTGTGGGCTATGAGAGGCTACAAAGGCCTAGAAGGGCCAGCAAGCCAGCTTGCTGGCGTGAGGCTAGCTAGTTTAGAGTAGATCTTGGTCATTGGTTGGCAAAATCTGCCTTTCCTGCTAGCTTGTGTGCAACAGGGTTTGACCCCTAGATCTCTTGTTCCTAGACTAATGCCCTAGCCAACTTGTCCACACTCACTTGTTGTCCTAGTGACTATGCCACTGTTATCTATACATATGTAGCTTTGGCTAGGAGAGGCAGTTTGATCCTATTCTTGGTGATCCTGGTAGCTTAGGACTTAGATACAAACTTCTTTTATGTCAAATGCCAAATGGTGGCTGAGTCAGTCCCGTGTTGTGTTATGAGATGGAGGGTTTTTGTTTAGATTTCTTGTGATTGGACCCCCTCCATTCTCTGCTTCCTGTTTGTGCACCACGTTTGTGTGAGGTGCCCTGATTTTTGAGTGTTGGTGCTTTGGTGTGCTCTCAATGGTGAGGCTGGAGTGATGACCAATCAGACTACCTTTTTTTCTCTCCGGTGAGGCAGGAAGTGATGACCTGCAGACCATGAGAGTGCGTGTTATGATGGCAGGTTACAAGTTGCCCTTCCTCCTGTGTAGTTATCTCAGTTAGAGTTACATTAGTGGGTGGTGCTTAGTTGGTATTGGCACTTGGTGGTGTTGGCACGTGGTGGTGTTGGCACTTGGTGGGGTACTTGCGGTAGCAGTTGGTGGTTCGGGTTAGCTGTTGTGGTTCTTTGTCATGACGGAGTTCTTTGGAGATTCTAGAGGAGTTAGCCCTTCAATACGTAGTGGGTTTACTCGGAGTGATGCTTGGTATCAGCCTGTATCTCAGGTCCCAGTGAGGGAGGAGATTGACTCTGAGTTGGAGTTTGACACAGGAGCTGATTCAGTTGAGAGTGCACTTGGTGTGTCCGCACTGTTGTTGTGGGACATGGATGAGATTTATGGGGCCTCCAAAGGCCCTAGGCGTTAATCTGGTACAGTGGGTACCATTGAGTTGGATGACTTCATTCAGGAGTTCAATAGTTGGTGTGATTTGTAGCAGATGCGGAACTCGACTTTTTTCACACCCTTCATGGCATGGAAGGGGTTGTTTCAGCATCTGGAGGGTCCGCCGATGGATGACTACCATGAGTTCAGGAGAGCTCATTTGGAGGAGATTGAGTTATGGAGATAGTATTGGTCTCGACACTATGTCTCCATCACTTCAGGCTCAATGGCCAAGAGTAGATTGGCTGTACCCACAAGTTCTAGCTCGAGTAGTGTTGGTGGAGCTAGTGGAGGTGCACTAGTTGGAGATAGTGCTACTACGAGTGAAGGTACTGCTGCAAGAGGTGGTGTGGTACCGGGGTTTAACCCCATGGTGGAGTTCTTTCTATGTTTGAGGCAGAACTACCAGGGAGTGCGGACTGAAAAGCTGAGGAGCTTGTAGGAGTTCAAGCGGAAGGCTGGAGAGAGCCTATGCAAGGCATACACTCGCATGAGGCGGCTGATCAGTTTCACTCAGGGAGTTACTGAGGCCCAGGCAGTCTTGTTTTGGTATGGGATATTGGACAGGTGTTGTGACGTAGAGTTCGTGATGCCATGTTGTTGCAGGCTACTTTGCCCACTTTGGCAGTAGTCTTTGGTTTGGCTGAGCGTATTGAGCTCAATATGGTGGAGGAGAGAGAAGTGACATCTAGATTTGGTAGGGAGACCTCATCCACAGCTATGACTTCTTCTAGAGTGCAGTAGAGTGCACCACGCCTAGTTGGTTTTAGAGGACAGGGTGGACAGCCCAGATCTTATGGAGCAAGTGGAGGGCCTAGTGGAGTTAGACCCTTACCCTCATTTTTGAGTCAGCAGCAACAAGTGAGTGGTGGTGTTGCTTGTTGGACTTGTGGTGGACCTCACCATAGGAGAGAGTGTACTCAGGGCAGCGGACTTGATACCTCTGGTGCATCACAGCCAGCACAGAGGCAGTGTGAGCATTGCCACAGATTTGGTCACACTAGTGACCGATGTTTTGACCTACACCCGGAGTTACGGAGTGGTAGGGCTGTTATGGCAGGTAGTAGAGGAGCTCCAGTTCATGGAGGACGAGGTGGTAGAGGTGGTGGTAGAGGATCTACACCTAGTAGGGGTGCAGTACATGCTCAGATGGGTCCTTACTTCTAACACAACTATGGCTACTCGGATTGAGCAGTTGGAGCAGAGATTGGCTAGTATGGCTATTGCTCAGAGGAGATAAGATTCGGATGTTGAGGCTTCCACTTCATATGCTGGTGATAGAGATGCTTTGGACTTCATGTGCGGAGCAGCACAGGTGGATGCATCTGCAGTAGTGACTAGGAGTGCAGTACATGCTCCAGAGCCTAGAGGAGCATTAGTGGAGTTGGACCCACAGAGAGGAGAGGTTGGGAGACAGGTCAGACTTCCCTAGTCTTTCATGCTATCTGAGGCATTGCAGACGACATCCATGGTTCCTAGACGTCCCTGTGTAGGTGTGGTAGGTGGTGATGGAGTACATGATGGACAGTAGGTAGCTAGTCAGCCACCTACTACTACACAGACTGAGTCTAGCATGATGTTGGGGGTAGCTCAGCTGATTATGCGGCATCCTTTGTTTTCAGCCAGTGACATGTTTACATTGGGAGTTGACCCAGCCCCAGTATTCCGGTTGGCTGCCACGTTGTGTGAGAGTAGGGATGGTGCAGTTCCTACTACTAGAGCAGAGGTGGTTGGTAGTGGAGCTGACTTGGTTGAGGAGCATGGGATCCGTTCAACGACCAGTGGTTTATGGCAAGCAGCAGTGGCTAGATTGGAGGAGTTGCCAACTAGACTGGCCTTTGAGAGAGCACGGTTTACACCAGGTGTTGTCCTATTGGATAACCTGAGGGGGATTTTTCATTTGGTGGGACCTTCAGGGAAGGTATATACACCACAGAGAGTCTTGTTAGACTCTGGTTCACAACCCCTTATGTTGGGGAAGGCTGCAATTGTCGGTCTGGAGTTACGGAAGACCGATGTGGAGAAGTCTCCATTTCAGATCCAGACATCTCTAGGTGGTAGTTTGACACAGTACATCACACGTGGGGAGCTTGTTGTCCTAGTTCAGCCTGGTCATCTGATTGATAGCTTGGTGGTGAGAGCTCAGGCTATTGCGACGATAGTTGAGTCATATGATGTGCTAGTTGGGGGAGCAGTGTTATACCCTATGGGTTTTAGCATTGACTATTGGGAGGAGACAGCCTCTTATAGACCTGGTTGGCAGTCTGGTGAGGGACAGGTATGTTGCCTACCAGTACGCTTCAGTAGTGGCAGTCTTGGCTCACTACAGTCCGAGACCATGGCAACATCAATTTTAGCTTTCAGCGGTGCAGTTACTTGGCCTGGTGAGTTGTTGGAGGGGAACGCCCATGCAGAGGATACTCCAGTACCAGAGGAGATCACTCGGCCTTGGAGTACAAGTGGGATTGTTCCATCCACCTTGGATGTTCCATTGTGGAGTTTAGAGGAGGCATTGCAGCAGCATGCAGATCAGTTGGTGTAGCAGGCTTGGAGTGGAGCCTTCGTACCATCAGGAGATGAGTGTGAGGATGAGCTCCCAGAGGCGATTGCTTTGACACCTCTAGATACCACACTCATTGCTTGGCAATATCTAGTAGAGGGGATATGCCTATTGGAGTTGTTTGGTGGGATCAACATCGGACTAGCTACGGTGTTACAGGCGGGTATACAAGTACAGAGGTTGTTTATATGTAGAGAGAGATGAGACTGCTAGGCAAGTCTCTCTACATCATGTGGCACACTTGGCCTATTGGTATCCAGAGTTATTACCAATGTCAACGGTCAGAGGTTACCAAAAGGCCCTACTAGGAGACATTTCCTTACTAGGGGCGAATGACCTAGAGAGACATGGGCCTATTCACTTGGTGATTTCTGGATGGCCATGTCAGGGACATACACGTGCTGGTAGAGGATTGGGTCTTCAAGATCCTTGTTCTGGTGTGTTTTGGGAGATGTTACGGATATTACAACATCTCCAGGTTCATCAGTCCGTTTCTCCAGCTTACCTTTTGGAGAACGTTCCTTTGATGGGTGATTCTCGCACTAGAGTGGTGGTGAGTACACATCAGGTCCATTCTTGGATGGGACCTGCTGTATTGTTAGATGCAGCCAGAGTGGGATCACGAGCTCATCGTCTTTGTCTTTGGTGGACAAACCTCTTACCCAGAGAGGTTCTACAACACGTTTATGATGGGATTCAACGACTTGACCACATCCTTGTTGATGATATCTTGGATGTTGGGCGTCAGTCTTAGACAGTGGTGGTGGCTGATAGGTCACCTATGGCAGTGGTGAAACTAGTTGGACAGCCTAGAGCCGCATTTCCCACACTCATGAGTTTCCCAAGCTCTCATGCTTTTTGAGAGGGAGGACCTGGACTTGTTTGGGACTCATAGTTACAGCAGTTGGTGGAGCCCAACGCGGATGAGAGAGAGCGGGCAATGGGTTTTTGCACCGGTATTACCGCTGTTCCAGCAGTGTTAGAGGCATCTAGGCGTCAGGTGTTAGGTCAGGCTATGGACCTGAACTGTTTGACCTGGATTGTGAACCTTGGCTTGGCAGAGCAGCGTAGGATGCACTTGATAGGCATCCCCACTTGGACACTTGTGAGCCCTGTGCCTATCGAGACAATTCAGGCACATGCTGGGGGTGATGGACCGAGTGGACATGGTATTCTTGGGACACATCCAATAGCTACTAGGGAGAGTGGTCTACTTGGAGTCCATCCAGGTGAGCGTGGGCTACTTGGATTACACTCTTGGTCCACATGGGATGTAGCTAGAGGACGTGTAGAGCTTGGAGCCAGAGTGGAGGAGTTTTTCACACAGAGGTTAGGACCTCTAGTGGTCGGAAGCATGACACTATTGCTCCCAAGAGCACAGTGTAGCAGTCAGTCAGTACGTCTTCCACTCCTACTACAGTTATAGAGGATACTTGGGAGCCAGATCTTGGACCCAAGCTTACTAGAGAAGAAAGACAGAGAGTTTGGAGGTTCTTGAGGAGTCACACGAGTTGTTTTGCCTTCAGTATGAAGGATTTGGGTGCTCTAAAGGGACTTGGTATATGGATTGAGCTGACTAGCGACACACCAGTTTTCCGACATCCTTATTGATATAGTGAGATGGAGAGGACATTGATTCAGAGCCGGAGTAGTGACCTTTTTGAGGCTGGTTTGGTGGAGATTTCACATGGAGAGTATGCATCAACAACAATGATGCCAGCCAAGAAGGATATGCATGGCAACTATACAGATAGGCGGATGTGTAGAGATTATTGTTCTATCAACTGATAGACCAGGGCTGATCGGTATGCCATGCCTACACCGGAGGAGATTTTTGATGCAATTGGGCATACAAAGGTCTTCAGTACTTTGGATCTTTGAGCAGGATATCATCAGTTGCCAATCAGGGAGGAGGATAAGTCCAAGACAACATTTTGGGCTATTGATCCTCACGGCAAGGATGTGTTATATCAGTGGAGGTTCTTACCATTTGGGTTGAAGAACACTCTTGCTGAGTTCTAGAGGGTCATGGATAGGATCCTAGCTGGATTGGATTTTGCTCGGTGCTATATTGATGACATTTTGGTTTATAGCACTACTATGGAGGAGCATGCGAGACAGTTGTTGGAGGTGTTTGAGAGGTTGAGATCTCATGGACTCAAACTACATCCTGGGAAGTGTAGGTTCTTCCACGAGCAGGTTGAGTATTGGGTCACACTATCTACCCCGGAGGACTTGGTGTTCAGCAGACCAAGGTGGAGGCTATTGCACGTATTCCTCAGCCTACGGATGTGAGCAGAGTGCGAGCATTCCTTGGGTTGGCAAACTTCTATTGTCGCTATGTTAGAGGATTTAGTGCCATTGCCAAGGCCTTGACGAAGCTGACCAAGCTTACACAGGAGTATGATTTCACGGTTGTTTGAAGGCTTGGAGTGGTGAACCGTGATGCAGATGGGTTGAGTAAAAACCCATGTCCCAGCCAGTAGGATCAGTTGGCATGGTGAGATAGATGAGGAGATGGTGCCAGGTTGGCATGCATTGTCCTTTCTGTGTATATTTGCAGAGGCATTGGTGGTATCTCTCTTAGCACATACAGGAGGAGTTATTGAGGTCACAGATCCAAAGAGTGAAGATATCGGTATAGTTCAGCGAGACATTCATGATGATGTCTTAGTGATGGACTATCTTGGCACTTGTGTTGTGGGTGGCACAGTTGGGGCCAAGGAGAGAAACCGTGTTCTTCAGCGAGCTAGACGGTTCAGATTAGAGGGTAGACACCTTTTGCATGTATGGGAGGATGGTAGAGTGCGAGTAGTACTACTTCCATCACAAAGACCACAGTTGGTCCGACATGCTCATGAGGAGTTAGGACATTTTGGAGTAAAGCGTACGTATAGCTTACTCCAGAGTCATTATTGGTGATCTTTGCCTCCTGATCTTTGCCCATTAGAGGGTATACCATATACTTAGAGTAGATGACTATCTGGAGTTAGAGGGACCTAACCGCCAGGGGGGCAATTGTGGCACTTTAGAGTCTATGTATGACTTATGTGTGAGTTGTGCTTCAGTAGTGTATGATGTTGACAGCGATGTATGTTGTGTAGCGATGTATATACGCACAACAATTGTCACGCCATTTGTAGTTTTGCATCTAGATGCTTGGACACTGGAGTTCCAGTGATAGTAGTTAGAGTTATTTCAGCAATATCTCAAAGACTACTTTCTGACGGTCAGATTTGGTGTTTGGGGTACTGACTTCACGGTGGGGCCCACCGTCACTTTGCACCATTTGCACCATTGAGTGTGCCATCAGCGGGACCATTAGGGTTTCAATGCTAGCTCGAGTCAAGGGGGTATAGTTTTGAAGTGAGCTCCAGAGAGCTCACTTCTCTGATGTTGAGCCTTTGAGTTCTTGGCTATGGTGGACAGAGGCCGGCAAGCGTCACCTGGATTCTCTATGCTTGAGTGGGTGTGGCTTGACTGTAATTAGTGCCCAATTGTTGGCAGTTTATAGAGTGACAGATCAAGTACTGATCTGAGTTGAGTTGAGTTGAGAGTGTTAAGCAATCTGATTATTGTGGCACTTTAGAGTCTATGTATGACTTATGTGGGAGTTGTGTTTCTATAGTGTATGATGTTGACAGCGATGTATATTGTGTAGTGATGTATATAGATGTATATACGCACAACATCTTTTGTGGTTTGCATTGCATTGTCTCTTTTCTCTTCTAACCACATCAGTTGATGGATGCAAAGATCTTGACTTTCTTCCTTTGACAATCGTTCCTCACAAAGAATCCAATATGTCAGGACTTCAAATTCAACCGGTAGTATGGAGTGCAAGCCGTATGTCAAGAAGTATGGAGTTTGCTTGGTTGTGATATTTTTTGTCGTTCAATATGCCCACAACACGGCTGGTAACTTTGTATCCTTGACATTCACCTTATTCAAAATTTTATAGACCCATTCGCCTTTTCTGTTAGGCCATTTGCTTTTGGATAATTAGGAGTCATCTTCTGCTGCTTAATTTGAGAGTATTTGGTTAATGCCTCCATCACCGAGTTCAAGAAATGTGTCCCTCTATCACTGGCCAATTCTAGAGGACATCCATATCAGAAGATGATATTCCAAAAGAAAAATTCTGCCACTATTTATGCATCATCTCTATGAGTTGCTTCAGCTTTGACCATCTTGGTAGCATAGTTAGTGGAAACCAAAATGTATTGTTTTCTTGTGACTCGGGTTACCGATTGTATTGGTCCCACAAAATCAATTCCCCATTTCTCAAATAGGGCCAATGGTAAAATTGGCCTCAAAGGCCATTGGGAAGTAGCCATCAGCTTCCCTGTTCTTTGACAAGTGTCACAGCTTTGGATATGGGCATGCTTAACTTTGTACATTGTAGGCCACCAATACCCTAAGGAAAGAATCTTCTTTACAGTATTCTTCAGGGCATAGTGTCCTCGCAATGCTTTGGAGTGCAAAGACTCAATTACTCCTCCTACTTTGTATGACTCCAAGCATCACCAAAGTACTTCGTCTTCACACATCTTGAATAAAATGTTTTGTTTCAGCTGATACAACCCCATTTTCTTGAGAAAGATTGCCCTCTTCTCCAGGTCCAGCCCATCAAGACACTAGAAAATATGCAAATAGTGATATTTGGCTGCATACCTTGTACTTTGCATGGCTATCAAATGATAGAGGTCTTTGTTAGGGAACTGATCATTGATCTCCAATTCATGGTCTTGAGTTTTTAACCTAGATAAGAAGCTTGCATTAGAATGCAAAGCTCCTTTCCTTACTTGTATAGTATATCTGAATTCTTGTAGTAACAAGATCCATCTGGAAATTTGCCTAGACAAATTTGCCTTCTTGAGTAAATGGTGCAACGTGTAATGGTAAACATAGAAGACAAACTTGTATCCCATCAGGTAGTGGCAACAATTTTTGCAGGCAAACACCATTCTGAGTGCTTCTCTTTTAGTCATTGAAAAGTTCTTCTCTGAAATTGGAAGTTGTAGGCTGGCATAATAGATTGGGTAATCCTTCTTCTTGTTGTCCTTCTCACTCAAGACTACTCCAATTGCTATGGACAAAGTATCCACATATACATAAAAAGGGACGTCCCGATTTGGGGCCCTCATGACTAGTGCTTCAACCAGTTTCTTCTTCAATACCTAGAAAGCTTCTTCTTGACTTGCTTCCCACAGTTAGTCTTTGGACTTCTTCAAAAGCTTCATGAGGGGTGCAGCAAGCACCACATAATTTGAGACAGAGTGTCTGTAGTATCCGACATGTCACAAGAAGGCTCTCAACTCCCAAATATTCTTAGGTGATTCCAAGGCTGAGATTACTCTAACCTTCTCAACATCAACTTCAATACCTTGGCTTGACACCCAATGCCCCAAAAGAATTCCCTCCTTCATTGCAAAGAATCATTTCTTAGGGTGTAATGACAAACAAGCAAAATGACACCTTCCAAAAGTTTGGTGAAGGTAATCCAAATGTACATCTCTTTGCCCAAACACACAAAAATCATCAATGAAGACTTCCACAAATTTGCACAAAAAATCCTTGAAGATTGAATTCATCATCCGCTGAAAAGTAGCGAGAGCATTACTATGGTGCCCACATTTTTTGTTTTTTTTCAAAATAAAGGAGAAGAAGTGTATAGAGAAGTTGAATTGCGCCTGTATGGCCAAAGAAGGCAAAGAAAGAGTCTTTGGGATGAAATCCAAAGTAAAGTGACTTTGGGTCATAAGGCAAAGTACTTGAAAATGCCCTATCAGCATACAACCCAAAGTAAGGAGTCTTTGTATCGGAGGGAGCTCAACTTGAGGCAAAGACAGTCTAACAACCTTTCATCGGGGCAAGAAATTCAAGAAGGGACCGTTCAAAACCGGCGGCCCATACGTGTGAAGTATGATTGATAGTGACAAGCGCATGCAAGAGGTGTGATTTCTCGGTCGAAACTTGAACTGAAGAGAGACAAAAAAAGTGCAACTCTATAAAAATCAGGCTCACGACGAAGCAATGTTGAGCAATTTTCCTCCACCATTGAGAAGTCATCTTGCAGGTGATTGTGGTTAGGGAAATAGAGTTGAAGATGCATTAGTGTGTAAGGGAGAAGTCAAGAGAGTGAAACCGAGAGATAGTGAGAAAGTAGGAGAGATGGGAGGAGGAAAGAAGAACTCCAAATTTGCAGTGAGGAATCATGCAATTTGGAGGCTAGATATAATCCCAAGAATCAAAGTCTTGAGCCGACTTTGGATTATGTTCTTATCATGGAACTGGAATGTCAGTTTTCTAGGTTTCATGACTGAGATTATCAAGAGCAAGTGTCTTGATGGCCCTGAGGAAGAGGAGAAGAGAGGAAATCCGGCTCGTGGGACAGAGTTGGATTGGAGATTAGTACTTGGGAGAGAAGCAGGCACGGAGCAGGGTGCCACCTTCTTGGGTAAGGAGGAAGTAGCAGAAGAAACTCAAGAAGTGAGAGACGCGTTCTCTTTGAAGAGAACAAAGAACGGATACAAGGTTGAGAGTTACAAGGATCCAATGAAGAGAGGGATCATGAGTGCTCTCATGGCAATTCAGAAGCCGGAGAGAACAACGTATGTGATGAAACATCAAGCGGTGTTCTTTCACAAACTATTTGCAGGAGAACCAATCAATCGGGCGAGGTGCTTCCATAAAAGGATGCAACAAATGGTGTGGAATCTGCAGGATAAGTCACCACCACATTACATCGTGCCATTTGTAGCACAATTTTACCTTGGGTTACTATTTGTAGAGATTGCTACAAAGGAGGAGGTAGTTACGAGTGATGGAGTGGAGTACATGTGGGAGGTTGTGTGTCCATTGTTGGTGAAATTGGAGCACAAGAAGAAGGAGATGCAGTCAACTTGTCCAGAGGTGAAGACTGTCTTGCAGGTGTTATCAAGATTAGAAGAAGAGAACTCGGAGTTGAAGAAGATTATAACCCGAGGTGAGGAGGAAAGGGGAGTACTACAAAAGGAGGCAGTAGTGAAGAATCAAGTGATTGAAGACTTGAAGAGAGAAGTGATGTATTGAGAGGAACTTGTTAAGAAGAGTGATATAGCGAGGGAGAGACAAGTAGTAGAGTATGAGATTTTGAAGCAACAGTTTGTTGATTCAAGATTAGAACTTATCCATGCTATGGCGAGGGTAGTAACAAAGGAACAAGAGCTTGATAGAGTGATGGAGAGCGTAGAAGAGAAGAAGCAACTCTGGCAGAGGGAGTTGGCGGTAAGATATAGGGAAGAAGATAGATTACAAGAATTACTTTGTAATCAAGAGGAGAAGATGAACAGAAGGAGAAGGAGAAAGAAACGGTGAAAGCCGAGTTCGAAGCGGAGTTGGCAATGTATAGAGAGGATTGACTTGCAGATTGGGAGCAAGAAAGGAAGATGTGATTGAAGCCATTGCAGGAGATTGTCCTTAGGATGAACACAATGTTAAGTACAGAGGCCAATATTCAAATTGAAGAGATGAGGTTGCATGAGTTGAAGTTGTTGGTGCAGGAGATGAGGCAAAGACAGGCAAAAGACACAGATTTAAATGCCTTGTTGATCAGTCTAAGAACTCGTGTAGATAGGAAGATATTAGAAGTAGAAGATAATATTGCAATTAGATTAGACTTTGTAAAGTTGGAGATAGACAAACTTCGGAAGGATGTAAGAGCAAAACCCGAAGTAGACGAAGTAGGAGTATATATGACTTCAGAGTTAGCAATAGAGACATTAGAGAAGAGTGGGTCAAGAGATAAGGAGTTAGATAGATTACCCACTAGTGGAATTTCAGATCAAGAAAGAGAATTGCTGGATCTGGTAGAAGAATTAGAAGTTGTGAAACCCGAAGACAAAGTAGACATTGGATCGGATTAATAACAATTTTGAGATTTGAAGAGGTAGATATGAAGAGGTGGATTGACATATTGGATCTGCAGGTTAGAAGAGTTGTTATAGAACGGTAAAGTTGTTTGAATTGTCGATTGCTTCAATATTTAAGAGTGCCATTTGCAGTCAGATGTTGTTCAGTGCTCATAATTTCTGAGAATAGATAAAGCAAAGTGTTGTGAAGCAGTGCTCATCACTTAAGCTTGATTCCGAGTTTGAACTTTGTAATTGTGTTTGTGAGTGTGTGGAGAAATTTGAAGTGCAAGTCAGTGTGCTTGTTGGATGTTGGATTCCATAGCCTTGATTTTTACTCTGTGTGTTCGATCCTGAGTGAAGTGCAATCAAGCAATGCCTTGACAGATCTGAGAGGAATTGTAGTGTTGGTAGTATTCTACATTTGTGAGTGCAGTGCGAGGTTGATGTGAAGCAATTTTGATCGAGGAAGTTGTGCCTTCAGTGGAGGGGTAGAACACAATTCTGAGGCAAAGTCGTTTTGCAGTGAAGTGCCATTTTTGGGAGAGCTTGAATCATTACAATCAAGATTGTTTGGAAAAATTTGATGGAGTTGTGATTAACGAGTGTGAATTTGTGACAAGACTGTAGATCAGTGCTTGTTACTCTCTTCTAGGTGTGGTTTCTACTTGAGAGATTAAAGACGCAACCAAGAAGAACTGCAATTGTTACTTTGCTTTGTATTTGACCAATTCTGACTCGTATCTCTGCAAGAACAAACTTTACTTACCCGAATACTGCAAAAGTGATATTTGCCGGGTTGTCACATGATTTTTGGCACCGCTGCCAGGGATACAAATCTTGGAAGTGGAAGAATACGAAGCCAAATTAGAAACTGGGTATCAATGCAATATGAATGTTTGCATCGAGAGAACAATGGGAAAAGAGAGCTCAAAGACAAGCATTGCAGCGTGAAGAAGAGGAACGTCTGAACATCCCATCCACTATTGATGAAACCAAACGAGAGGCATTGGACTTTCAACTCCTTCAAAAAGTGCAAGAAGCCCTGCGAGAACTTGACCACAAGAAACACAAAGGCGGTTGGCAAGGCTACTTCGCATCTCCCTCTTCGTCCAAGAAGAAGAAAGACTCGAGTGGCCAAAGATATGCATTGTGGCCCAGTGCACCAACTTCCCCTAGAGTTGTAAAGGAAGTCATGTCCTTAAAGAACTTTGTTCAAGAAAAGACATCACGAACACTTACGGAAGAAGAGTGTCAACATCTTCTACAAACAATTCCTCATTTGTCCCAAAGGAATTTTGAAGAACAAATCAGAGGTGTTGATCCTGAATCTTCCACTCGGGTTGAAGTTGACACCCTCATAGCAAAAATTGTCAAAGAAGACCCCACCTTGAATTTGATGAATTGGAACCCCTGGGCTGACAACACGGCGTCAATACCAGCCAATCCCTCAGTTCCGTCAAGTTCAACATTACCTTAGCCAATTCCAATGCATCAAATGATGACTTCATTGCATGTCACCCGACACGCCTATCAAAAGTACAAGGGGACATAACAAGACAAAGACCCCAATGAATTCATCAAAGAATTCAAAGTCATCTCCTTTGCTAACAAGGAGCATGACTTAGCGGATCGACTAAGAATTTTCCCAAGTCTGCTCCAAAAGAAAGCTCGGAGCTGGTACACCAATGTGACCCAGAAGGGGTTTGTACCGGCGGATTGGGCAGACTTGAGAAACAACTTCCTGGAACAATTTTGGGAGGTTGATTATGACATGAGTGTCTTTGCGGCACTCAATGATTTAGACCAAGGCAAGAAGGAGAAGTTGAGAGACTACTCTAAGCGGTTCATGGCACTCTTGAACCGAGTTCCCAAGCAATCCGGGGTGGTGGGTTACTCCGATGCCCAAGCCATTACCTGGTTCCTCGGAGGACTTTCACCAAAGATCTGAATCTTTGCAAGGGAAAGGAATGTAACTTCCCTTGACAAAGTACTCAAACATGTCGCTTGTTATGAGGCGGCACACTCTCACTCTACCAGCAACTAGAGAAATCGGGAGAAGAAAGGCAAGAAGCCCAGAAGGAGAGCTTTGTGCAGCACTTCCCCCTCTTTGGAAGAATCCTCCACGTCTTTGAGCTCTTCTTCGGAATCCGAAGAAGAATCATAGCTTAGACAAGTAAGAAGACATGGGGGTAAGAAACCAATGACTCCTCCAGAAAAGAGTGTAAATAAGGTGGATACCAAGCTGGATGCCCTCATGAAGGAGTTTTTGGATTTTAAGATCCAAATGATTGGGGCCAAAGACAGAAGGAAGGTCCCAGCATTTGGTAGATTGAATGTATGGTGCACCGCATGTGGAAAGTCAGGCCACGCAAACATGGAATGCAATACTCGTAATGCATTCTCGGTGCAACAAATTGATTAGGTTCCGGGATGGAGCCAAGATGAGGAAGAAGAGGCTGTGTACCAAACGCAAGAGGTATAGCCTCAGGCTAGCACATCTTACCAAGGTCCGAGGTTTGGACCAAGGGAGTATAACCCCAATGCTCCTCCACAAAGACCACCGATGAGCAACCAGAATCGTCCTCTGAATGTTGCACCCGGAGCTTGTTACAATTGTGGCTCAATGGGACATTGGTCTCCAAACTGTCTGGAGCCAAGAAGGCAAATCGGGTATGTTCCCTTGTGCGGAAATCATAAAGGATCGGGGCATACGAGCAACCAATGTCCTCACCCACCAAACCCGAAGCCACCTGTAAAGTATGTACAGACCTCCGCTGAGCGTGCAGCAATTCAGGAAAAGGGGGATACAAATGTAAATTGTATCACGCTTGAGGAGGAGAGACCTCAGGAAGGAAGTCCAGCCTCAGAAGTAGAATGGATGGACCTTGAAATTTTGAAGGTTGAGACACGCTCCAGTAAGAAGAAGCGTGATCCCAAAGAACTGAGTACAACCTCGTCGTCCTCCAGAAAGGCAAAGAGACTGCGCTGTCGCGGGGAATGTTTGGTCTCGAGAGTGCGCCAAGCACATGGCTGCTTGTGCTTAGTTTTTCCCTACTGTCCTTCTTTGGGGTCTTTCTCGTAGACTGACATTCCTTCCCTACTCTTGGATTGTCGAGAATTTGTCTCTATATGAACTTGTTGTTTCAGTTTCCCTGAGGTTGGCTCTCCCTGAAAGTTTTGTTTTATCCTTGACTTTCATAAAATTAATCTTGTCGTGTGAGTCTAGTGTTATGGTTTCTACCTCTGTCTGGTCTCATATTCTATTTTCACGTCAGGTTCAAGCTATGGTTTGGGATCTGGCAGTTCATAGACCTATGTCAGGTGGCCCTTTAATAAAATAAAAGAAACGACAACTGAGTGATCTAACCAAACATAAACCCGGGCACCCAGATCATTTAATTATGCTATTCACATGGACCGGACTGAGAGTTCCTAAAATGGAGTTTCCTCAACTCTAGTCACAATTCATAACACAAATCCGCTTCCAAGATTCATCATTCACAAGAGTTTCAACAACAACGTTCACAAGGTTGGATAAGTCAAATAGTTCTAGTCAAGACAATGCCTGCCCTAAGGTTGCAACTGCTCATCAACTCAGCCGGCAGTTCACATATATTCTGTCCGACAGCAGACAAGGCAACTCACCCTCCGAACCTCTTCATTCTCCTATGCCATGTTTTGCAGATCAGATTCACTCCATTCAGACAGGCCAACCAACTTCAAATCTTTTCTTGCCTTTGTTCTAGATGAGCTGAGCCACCTCAAAATTCTCCTCCTCTTCTTCCTGACTAGCTCCTATCACTGCCTGCTCAGTCACTCTTCACAACATCTTCCCAAAAAAAATATCTTTCTTCTTCACTCCTATCCTCACCTTCGGGAGATTATCCTTTGGCAACTTCTGCAGCAAATCCCCTTCAGACCTGCAAAAATTCCTCTCCAATTTTGTCCTTCATCACTCTATCCACATTTTCCCACAGAAACCTTCCTTCCTCAGTCCTATTCTCACCTTTGTGAGAGTTTCCTTTTGCTACTCTTGCAGCCTGCCCTTCAGACCTGCGAAAATTTCTCTCCAGATTGTTCCTCTGTCCAAACTCTTCACTTCTTGAGAATTTCTCTCTTGCCAAACCCTCTCCTGTCCTGTAACACCCATTTGTGCATGTGTGTGGTATTGTGATATTTAGCTTGGTATTACAAGTACTTAAGAGATATTATTTATATAGAGATAAAGGATGGTTCTATATTAGTCATGGTTAGCTAAAGTTAGTCATAGCTAAGATAGATGGGACCTTACTTTAGAGGAAGTAGAAAAGATGAGCACCACTATTTTGGATTTTAGTGTGTTGACTTGGTATTATGCCTAGGTGTTTGGCTTTGGGGAAAGAGTGAGAACTCTTGGGCCCGCAAGCCTTTTTGTTTTGGATTCTTCTTTAGTCCAAGGATAGCCCATGTGAAGGAATCCTTGCTTTAGTGGTTGGGTCAAGATAAGGGGAATATGCCCATGTGAATGGATATTCCTTTCTACTTTTTGACTTTACTTGACTTTTAGTCTAGTAACTTGAGTTACTACGGTAATTAGTAACTTTGGTACGTAACTATTTCACAAGTATATAAACAAGGAGTGAGGAGGTACTCATCATCCTTTCATTTGCAACTATCTCTCTCTCATTGAGTTCTCTAGTGAGCAATGTCTTGAGTCTTGGAGTGTTAGCCTTGGAGGAGTATGATGGAGTTGGGGTTCCTTGCCTTCTTAGTCCATGGTGCGCTACCATAATAGCCATCAGAGGTTCATCCTGAGTGAGAGACAGGCCGGCTCACATTTTTGGTTCCGTTGCCGGGACCTCTCTAGAAGGCAAGATAATGTTCCGCGTCCAATTCTACATTAGGCAGAAGGAGGCTATGAGAGCTCACTTGGAGAGAACATTAGGAGAGGAGAGGGCTGAACTTATGTTAGAGAACCAAGATCCATTTGTATACCCTGTAGTTCATTATGATGTCTTTGAGGTGATTTTGTACATCTTGTACACATGAGAGGAATTGGAGAGATTGTGTGAGGTGGATTGCAGATTTTGGGGATTAAGGTGATTTTGGGCAAAATCTCAAGTTTGAGATCTGGACTTGAGATTTCTACACATGATAGCTTGGGTTATCTTTCAGTTAGCACACTTGAAATTATTGAGAGAGCTTCTATGCGCACTGGGCTAGAATTTTTGAAAGTTGATAGGGTAAAGTGCTCCCGCAACTGCATGCTCTCTGGAAAATTGTACAGAGTCTGCCATTTCTTCAATTTTTAGTGAATTGTCCTGAAAATTTCCAAGAAAATTCAGTGCATTGTATCCTACCTGGTGCCACAAAAATTAGAGAGAGATCTTTTTTGCGCAGTGCGTTATGAGTTTTTGAAGTGAGGGGGGTGGTTTTCAGACCAAATCTGAAATATGGGTGCTGAATAGAAAGATGTCTAGGCCAAATGGCTCGATGAAAAGATCTAAAATTTTGCAGGGAGGGACACCCTAGAGTTGTGATCAAGTGTGGAAAATTTCAGAGGACTGTGACATATTCGTAGGGAGATTTGAGTGACATTGTGAGGAAGGGTCAATTCTGCAGAGTGGAGATCTCATGCATGAGAAGTTTGAGATCAACAAAAAGCATGTTTGAGTGTTTAGATTCATCTTTGGGAACATGGAGGGTCATCAAGAGTAGAAATTGAGATTATGCAAGGTTCCCCAAGGGTTTGAGGTGATTGTAGGGGTGGATTTGAGGAAAAGAGAGTTTACAATAGAATTTGAAGAGAGTGTTGAGAGGATCCAAAAACCTACACCACTTGGAGGAAAGAGTGAGTCTAAGTGCTTTCTATGTGGAGAGAACGGACATAAGGCAAGTTCATGTCCATTAACCTTTGAGAGCAAGAGATTGAGGGAAAGGAGAGGCTTACTTGACTTGGGTTTGCATGTTGGACCTTCTTCACCAAGATTGGGAGGGAGAAGATCTAAGACCAAGGAGTTGTGTGAGGTTTGTGGAGTTGAAGGACTTCCAAAAGGACATGAGTGTAGTGGAGTAAAAGCACTTTTGGAAACTTTGGTGAAGGATCTTGGAGAGAGTCTTAGTACAGCTACAGAAATACTACCACCTTCATCAGCTAGTTCTCAAGATTAGTGATGGAGATAATCTTTCAACTTATGGATAAACTATCCATGAGAGTTAGATTAATATGCACTCTAGGATTTGATGTTGCTATAGAAATCTTGGAGCAACCTGAACCTTTTGTGTTCCCTAGAGTGGATTATTCTCAGATAGTGTTAGTCATGTATATACTCTATTAGTAATAGAGTGAGAGAAAAGAAAAGAGAAAAAAAAATTAAGAGAAAAGAAAGATAGTGAGGGGTTAAGATGGGGAAACTTCCGGTTTTCTTTGGCAAGGATGGAGAAGATGTGGAGGCCTTTGTGAGAGACTTCAAGAGAGCTTGCATAGGAAACAATGAGAGGAGGAAGAATGAGTGGGCCTCATTATTACCAGATTTCTTTGAGGATGCAGCACTTACATGGTATGAGTCAGAATACCAAAAGAGAGAGAGGAGAGAGGGGGAAGAGGAGTCTTGGGAGACTTTGACTTCAGCACTCATTGAGAACTTTCTTCCTGATGAGAGTTATGAGAGATTGATGAGTGAGGTTACATTTCTCAAGCAAGGAGATGGAGAGAAAGTGAGGGTCTATGTGGAAAGAGTGGAAAAGTTGGAGTCCAGATTTCGCATAGTGTTGAGGAAGGGTGGGGATGATGTGGAGACTACAATGATTGGCATAGGGGCCATGCTCACCAAGAATTTTGTGGGAGGATTGAGACCACAAATTAGAAGCAAGGTGAGATATGAGAAACCTTCTTCCAAGGTTGAAGCTATCAAGATCGCAATTCGTATGGAGGAGAGTTTGGAAGGGGATGAGAGTGATTTGGTGGTGAAGGAGGTTGTGCATCCTCCTCAAGGCTACAAGTATGGTGGAACTTCTTATACTTTGGTGACAAGGGTTGCACCACAAGTAGTAGTTGCTCCAATTCTTGCACCTCCACCAAAAGATCCACTCCAAACCATCACAGAACAACTTGTGGATCTCAAGATCAATGTGGTGCAACTATGGGAGAAGAGAGAGGTGGATCAGAATGTAGGGAGAGGACCTAGGAGTTATGGAAACTATCCATATAGAGGAGGCCAACCAGCCAACAATTTCAATGATAGAAATTGTTTTGGTTGTGGAGGAAGAGGCCATATCCAAAGGAATTGCCCAAATTCCACTTACCATGGAGGAAGGGGTTATGAGGGAGCCAATAGAGGGAAAGAGGGAGGTAGTGAAACCCAAGTGGCTCCTAATCCCAACAAAGGTAAGGGGATAGCATCCATAGATGTGGTTGAGAGCAAGTATGAGAAGGGAGAGTGCTCAAACTCCAAGGGTCTTAATTTGGAGCTTTTGGCACAAGAGAAGAAGAGAGCTCGTTTTGCAGAGGATGTTCACTCTTCTCAAGGATTTACTTCAAGCAAGGATACTCCTATGTCTACTAGGAGCACTCGCACCTCAACACCATCAACAACAAAGACTCCAAGGAAGAAGTTGGGGATGGAGGACTTCTTGATCTCAAAGCAACAATGGAACTACAATGTGTTGGAGGATGTTGGTAGTCACAAGGCTAACATCACAGTGGGCCAATTAATTGCTTTGAACCCTACCTTGAGAAAGGAGCTTAGAGGTGGTTTGAGTTCTACAAGGAGCAAAAAGAAGAAGAATGCAAAAGTTCCAGTATCAATGGGGGTGGTGGATGCCAAGCCAGCACCATGGGAGGCTTGTGAATATGCCTCCAAGATTGATGTGAGAGTGAATGGTCACAACATCAAGGATGCATTGGTTGATGGAGGATCAACAGTGAATGCCATGTCAGAAAGGTTGATGAAGAAGTTGGGTATGATACCCTCAAGACCTTCAACATTTGTGGTGAGCATGGCAAACAAGCAACAAGTTCGACCAGTAGGGGTGATGGATAAGGTGGTAGTTTCAGTTATGGGAGTTCAAAATCTCATGACTTTCCAAGTCTTGAAGGATTCAAGCTATGACTTACTTCTTGGGAGGCCATGGTTGAGAGCAGCACGCACAACTGATCGATGGCACAAAGGGTACTTGAGGATTGGGCCATCAAACCATAGAGTCACTGTTCCTGTGACTAACACCACCAACACTTCACATTCAGATACCCCATCTTCTAATTATTGGGAATCAGATTCTGAAGAAGGAGCTTCAGGTGTGGACACAAGCATGGAAGAGGAGACTTCCACGGAGGAAGATGAATCTGAATCTGATTCAGATGTGTATCCCTTGTGTGCTATGGATTTTGCACCTAAGCCAGAGGTTTTGAAGGACCCAGATAAATCACCATTGACACTTGAGGAGGTAGAGAGAAGGTTATCTACCCTCAAGTATGGCCCAACTGTTACCAAGGAGGAGAAGGTGAGATTTGAGGAGATTTTCTGCAAGTTCATCCATGTGTTTGCTTTTAGTTACAAGGATTTGAAGGAAGTCACCTTGGAGGAGCACAAGATAGAGGTGGAGTCACATGCAAGACCAATCCGCCAAAAGCAACGTCGCATTAGCCCACCAATATCTTTGGTTGTGAAGGAGGAGATTGATAAGCTCAAGGAGGCTGGATTTATCTTTGAGGTGGAGAATTCAGAATGGGTGTCTCCAATTGTCATTGTGAAGAAAAAGAATGGCAAGCTTCGGGTATGTGTGGATTACAAGAAGCTTAATGATGTTACCAAGAAGGACTACTACCCATTGCCATTCATTGATGAGATCTTGGAGGAGGTTGCAGGTCATGAGAGGTACAGTTTTGGAGATGGTTATAGTGGATATAACCAAATAAAGATTGCACCAGAGCATCAACAACTCACCACATTCACCACACCTTGGGGAACTTACGCTTTCAAGGTCATGCCTTTTGGGCTTTGCAATGCTCCAGCCACATTCCAACGGTTCATGAACAAGGTATTTGAACCTTTCATTGGGAAATTTGTGAGAGATTTCATTGATGACTTTTGTGTCTATGGGAGCAAGGAGGAGCACTTTGAGCACCTAATCAAAGTCTTGCAACGCTTGGATGAGGCAAATGCATCACTCAACCCAGAGAAGTGCATTTTTGGATGTGAAGAAGGTCTACTTTTGGGGCACATCATCTCCAAGGATGGAATAACAGTTGATCCTGAGAAGGTGAGGAAAATCTCAAACCTTCCATTCCCTTCAAGCTTGACAAAGTTACGCCAATTCTTGGGAATGGTTGGGTACTATAGGAGGTTCATCTTCTCATTTTCCAACAAGGCTTATGCATTGACCATCTACATGAAGAAGGGTGTAGATTACATGGTGATTTTGGAAGACAAGGAGGCTCTCAAAGCTTTTGAGGAGCTCAAGCAATCCCTTGTTGTAGCTCCAATTCTTGCTAAACCTGATTGGAGTAAGCCTTTCATCCTCTACACTGATGCTTCTAATGTAGCTATAGGATGCACTCTTAGTCAATTAGACCAAGATGGGCATGATCATCCAATAGCTTATGCTAGTAGGCAGATGGTTTCAGCAGAGAAGAACTACTCTGTCACAGAGAGAGAAGGGTTGGCAGTGATCTTTGGTCTCAAGAAGTTTAGACACTACTTGATTGGAGGGAAAGCCACAATTGTCACGGATCACAAGGCTTTGAAGTACATCTTCAACAAGCCTAATGTTGAAGGGAGACTAGCAAGGTGGATGATACTCTTGTCTGAGTATGACTACATAATTGAGGATAGGCCAGGAAAGAAACATGCAAATGCTGATTTGTTATCTAGAGCCTATGATCATGATGGAGATGAGCCAGTAGATGATTCCTTCCCGGATGAGGAGCTCATGACAATCTCAGTCACTCAAGAGATTCCAATGGAGTACAAGGAGATTGTGGATTTTGTGACAAGAGGTAACTATCCAGAAGGGATGCATGCTAGGGAGAGGAAGGCCCTTGCAGCAAGATCTAGACCTTACACAATGGTGGAGGATATTCTTTTTCACCAAGGAGCAGATGGTCTACTTCGAAGAGCAGTGGGTAAGGAAGAGTCTATCCTACTCATAAAGGAGTTTCATGAAGGTTTAGTATGTGGAGGACACTTTGCAGGAAAGGTGACTGCTTTCAAGATTCTAGATGCATGTTACCATTGGAGAGGGATTTTCAAGGATTGTCTTGATTATTGCAAAACTTGTCATGTTTGTCAAGCTTTTGCTAGAAAGTCTACATCCACTCCACCACTTAGATCAATTCCATTGCTAGGACCTTTTGAGAAGTGGGGAATTGATTTTGTAGGACCTCTCAATAGAACCCCAAGGAACAATCGGTACATTGTGGTAGTTACTGATTACCTTACCAAGTGGGTTGAGGCTAGACCATTGAGGGACAAGAATGAAGATGAAGTGGGTAGATTTCTTTATGAACGCATTATCACTAGGTTTGGATGCCCTTTGGAGTTGGTTTCTGATAGAGGAGGAGAGTTTACAGGAAGCATTACTACAGCCATGCTACGACATTTCTCTATCACACATAGAGTAACTACATCCTATAAGCCAAATTCCAATGGCTTGGCAGAGAGAACCAATCAGACCTTGTGCATGATGTTGGCCAAAGATGCAGAAATGGAGGGGGCTAAACATCATTGGGACAAGAGGATTCATGCAGTTTTGTGGGAGTATAGGACAACCATGAAGACTTCCACTGGATATTCTCCATTCCAATTGGTGTATGGTATTGAGTCTACCTTACCTATTCACTTTGATCTTCCTACCTTCCAAAGCATTCATAGGAGATTGAAGAAAGCACAAGGAAGTGATGCAGGGAAGTCAAGGAAGGATCAACTCATGGAGTTGGAAGAGGCAAGAGCAGTTGCTATGGTTCGAGTGGAGCAAGCCCAAAGGAAACAAAAGGAGAGCTATGACAAGAGGCAAGGCAAGAAGAAGGTGGAGCCTTTCAAAGAAGGTGATTGGGTAATGTTGTTTGATTCCATTCGATTCAAGAGAGTGCAAAAGAAGTTTTTGCCTAAGTACTTTGGACCTTTCATAGTAGAGAAGGTGTGGGGCAATTACACCTATGATCTCAAGGAGTTGGGAGGAAGACACTTTGATAGGATTAACCATGATAAGTTGAAGATGTACCATAGAAGGTAGAGAGACCTTCACTTTGAGGACAAAGTGAAAACTTAGTCCGGGGGTAAATGTAACACCCATTTGTGCATGTGTGTGGTATTGTGATATTTAGCTTGGTATTACAAGTACTTAAGAGATATTATTTATATAGAGATAAAGGATGGTTCTATATTAGTCATGGTTAGCTAAAGTTAGTCATAGCTAAGATAGATGGGACCTTACTTTAGAGGAAGTAGAAAAGATGAGCACCACTATTTTGGATTTTAGTGTGTTGACTTGGTATTATTCCTAGGTGTTTGGCTTTGGGGAAAGAGTTGAGAACTCTTGGGCCCGCAAGCCTTTTTGTTTTGGATTCTTCTTTAGTCCAAGGATAGCCCATGTGAAGGAATCCTTGCTTTAGTGGTTGGGTCAAGATAAGGGGAATATGCCCATGTGAATGGATATTCCTTTCTACTTTTTGACTTTACTTGACTTTTAGTCTAGTAACTTGAGTTACTACGGTAATTAGTAACTTTGGTACGTAACTATTTCACAAGTATATAAACAAGGAGTGAGGAGGTACTCATCATCCTTTCATTTGCAACTATCTCTCTCTCATTGAGTTCTCTAGTGAGCAATGTCTTGAGTCTTGGAGTGTTAGCCTTGGAGGAGTATGATGGAGTTGGGGTTCCTTGCCTTCTTAGTCCATGGTGCGCTACCATAATAGCCATCAGAGGTTCATCCTGAGTGAGAGACAGGCCGGCTCACAGTCTAACTCTAAAATTCCTGCACTTGTTGTTCCTCTCAAAACTCTTCACTTCTTGAGAATTTCTCTCCTGCCAAACCCTCTCCTGTCTAACTCAAAAATTCCTGCCCTCATTGTTCCTCTCGAAACTCTTCACTTCTTGAGAATTTCTCTCCTGCCAAACCCTCTCCTGTCCAACTTGAAAATTCCTGCCCTCATTGTTCCTCTCAAAACTCTTCACTTCTTGAGAATTTCTCTCCTGCCAAACCCTCTCTTGTCCAACTCAAAAATTCCTGCCCTCATTGTTCCTCTCAAAACTTTTCACTTCTTGAGAATTTCTCTCCTGCCAAACCCTCTCCTGTCCAACTCAAAAATTCCTGCACATTCTCTCTCTGTCCAACTTGAAATTTCCTGTACATTCTCTCTCTGTCCAAACCCTTCACTCTTGAGAATTTCTCTCCTGCCAAACCCTCTCCTGTCCAACTCGAAAATTCCTGCACATTCTCTCTCTATCCCAACCCTTCACTCTTGAGAATTTCTCTCCTGCCAAACCCTCTCCTGTCCAACTCAAAAATTCATGCACATTCTCTCTCTGTCCAACTCGAAATTTCTTGCATATTCTCTCTCTGTCCAAACCCTTCAGCTTCTCGAGAATTTCTCCTCCTACCAAAACCCCTCCTGTCCAACTCAAAAATTTCTCTCATGTGTGTCTTCCTCTGTCCAACCCTCCTGCTTCTCTAGAATTTCTCCTCCTGCCAAAACCCCTCCTGTCCAACTTGGAAATTTCCCTCCTGTGTGTGTTCCTCTATCCAAACCCTGCAGCTTCTCAAAAATTTCTCCTCCTGCCAAAACCCCTCCTGTCCAACTCGAAAATTTCCCTCTTGTGTGTGTTCCTCTGTCCAAACCCTCTAGCTTCTCGAGCATTTCTCCTCTTGCCAAAACCCCTCCTGTCCAACTTGAAAATTTTCCTCTTGTGTGTGTTTCTCTATCCAAACACTCCAGCTTCTTGAGAATTTCTCCTCTTGCCATAACCTCTCCTGTCCAACTCGAAAATTTCCCAAATTTCTCTCCTTCTTGGCCAAGCCTTAACCCTTCAATAATTCTCCCTTTTTCCCAACAGGCCTTTCTCTCCCAATTTCTGCACAGCAATCACTTTTGAAAATTCCCCTTCACTCCTGGCCAAGCCCTAGCCCTTCGATAATTCTCCCTTTCTCCCAACAGGCCTCTCTCTCCCAATTTCTTTCTTTCCTGTCCTTTACCTCAAAGCCCAAAAGCCTCAAGGGTACACGTGGACTATTTTCCCGACGACAGCGCCCAAAGGCAATTCTTTCTGCCAAGGAGGAAAAGATCCTTGCAAAAGCCAAAGCTAAAGCCTTGCATAAAGAACTAAAGGAGGCACTACTCAGGACTAGAGAACTGAGTTTGGAAGAGGAGACGAAGACAAAGTCTTCAGTTTTTCCAGCGGACATCCGATCCGAAGTAAAGGGTTTGATCCAAGCCGAGGTGGACCAACCCGAGGAACCTCGGGGTAAGGCCACTAGCAATCCCATCACCATTTTGAAGCGTCCCAAAGTCAAGAGGGAACATGGAGAGACTTTGAACCCGAAGCCAAAGGCCAAGACGGTCAAATTGGGAGGAGTACCCCAATACAATATTGTAGTAGATCTGGCAACCACAAATGCGAACGTTACATTTAAGCAATTGTGGGAAGATAACAAGCTGTACAAGAAGCAGCTAAATTCGGCTCTCAAGAAGGTGAGGTTGATGTCAAAGAAGGACCTGCTAGCTATCTATTGTATTGAACAAGAAGATTTGGGATCTCCCAAGGTGGACGTGGAGATTGCAGGGTGCATGATCACATTGATACCCATTGATTTGGGGTCCGATGTGAATGTCATGACCAAAGATACTGCAAATCAACTCGGGTATCATACGTTTGAGCCAACACCCCGAGTG
The DNA here is from genome assembly GCA_948567375.1 of Lunularia cruciata. Classification (NCBI taxonomy): domain Eukaryota; kingdom Viridiplantae; phylum Streptophyta; class Marchantiopsida; order Lunulariales; family Lunulariaceae; genus Lunularia; species Lunularia cruciata. The sequence continues at coordinate 31,652,717 of OX419762.1, read as the reverse complement.
TTGAAATTTGTAGACCAAACCAGGAGACGGCCTTTGGGCATGCTGTCAAACATAACCACAATCATAAGAGGAGTGCCCTTCAAATTGAATTACATTGTGTTGCAACTAGTGACAAAGATAGGTTACCCTCTGTTGATCGGAAGACCCTGGTTGTATAGTGCCCAAAATGTGGTGGATTGGCATCAGCAGAAGTTAAGGTTCAAGGACATTTTGTCCAAAGATTAGAAGCTGGTGATTGTGAGTTGGATGAAAGTTCCCCACCTCGGGGAAGCAAGCTCATCGGAAGAGGAGGATGAATCCAAAGATCCATCATCTTTGTCCTTAGACGAATCCGAAGACAAAGTCCAAGTGAACTATTTGGATTGCTACGAGGTGGATGTCAAAGATGAAGATCCATATGACCTTGCCTCGGGTGAACCTGACTTGGAGGAAGGAGGTTTAATGGCAGCTTGCCTTGGGTTGAGCCGAGTAAGCCATGTTGAAGGAGTCATCAACCCCAATGACTGTCAAGATGTTGTATTGACTGAAGGAAAAATTTTAAAATTTTTGAAGAAAGTCACTTTGGGGGAGTTGGCAGGATTTACTACCATGTTCATAGAATTCCAGGATGTATTCACCTGGTCTATTGATCAAATGCCGAGTATTCCACGAGAATTTGGAGAACACTAGATTGATCTGGTTGAAGGTGCAGTTCTAGTTTGGCAAAGATAATACCGCCTGAACCTGAAGTACCCGCTTTTGGTGAAAGATGAAATCTACAAGTACTTAGGGGCCCAAATCATCTTCCTTGTTTTAAGCAGTGAATGGATCTCCCCCATTGTCATTATCCCGAAGAAGAAAACAAGGAAGATCTGAGTGTGCCAAGACTTCCGGAAGTTGAATGCAGTCACAAGGAAAGATCATCATCTCTTGCCTTTTATCGATACAATTTTAGATCAAGTAGTTGTTCATCCTTGTTATAGCTTTCTCGATGGATTTTTAGGATACAATCAAGTATCCATTCGAGAAGAGGACAAGGATAAAACCACATTCATGACCAATTGGGGCACATTCGCTTACAATCAAATGCCCTTTGGGTTGTGTAATGCTCCCGCTACTTTCCAGCGGATGATGAATTCAATCTTCAAAGATTTCCTATGCAAATTTGTGGAAGTTTTCATTGATGATTTTTGTGTGTTTAGGTGAAGAGATGTACATTTAGATTACCTTTGCCAAACTTTTGAAAGGTGTCATTTTGCCGGTTTGTCATTACACCCAGAAAAATGCTTCTTCGCAATGAAGGAGGGAATTCTTTTGGGGCATTGGGTGTCAAGCCGAGGTATTGAAGTTGATGTCGAAAAGGTTAAGATAATCGCAGCTTTGGAATCCCCAAAGGACATCCGGGAGCTGAGAGCCTTCTTGGGACATGTCGGATACTATAGACACTTCGTGTCAAATTATGCGGTGCTTGCTGCACCCCTTACAAAGCTTCTAAAGAATCCAAAGACTATCTGTGGGAAGCAAATCAAGAAAAAGCTTTCCAAGTGTTGAAGAAGAAGCTGGTTGAAGCACCAGTTATGAGGGCCCTAAATTGGGACATATCTTTTCATGTATATGTGGACACTTTGTCCATGGCCATCGGAGTTGTCCTCAGTCAGAAGGACAAAAAGAAGAAGGACTACTCGGTGTATTATGCCAGCCAACAACTTTTAGTTTCTGAAAAGAATTATTTGACAACGGAAAGAGAAGCACTCGGAATGGTGTATGCCTGTAAGAAATTTCACCACTATCTGTTGGGATACGAGTTTGTCTTCTATGTTGACCATTATGCATTGCAACATTTGGTCAAGAAGGCCGATTTGTCCGAGTGAATTGCAAGATGTATCTTGTTGTTACAAGAATTCACATATACTGTACAAGTAAGGAAGGGAGCTTCCCATTCAAATGCGGACTTCCTGTGCAGGTTAGAAACTCAAGACCAGGAGTGGGAAATTAACGATTGGTTCCCTAATGAAGAGTTATATCAATTATCAGCAATGCAAAGTACGAGGTATGCAGCAGAATATCATTATCTGCATACTCTCCATTGTCCTGAAGGGATGGACTCGGAGCAGAGGGCAGTCTTTCTCAGGAAAATGGGGCCGTACCAGCTCAAACACAACATTTTATTCAAGATGGGCAAAGACAAAGTACTTCCATGATGTTCAGAGTCATACAAAGTAGGAAGGGTGATTGAATCTTTACAGTCCAAAGCATTGGGAGGACACTATGCTCTAAAGAATACTATAAAGAAAATTCTTTCAGCAAGGTATTGCTGGCCTACAATGTACAAAGACGTGCATGCTCATATCCAAAGTTGTAATGCTTGTCAAAGAACGGGGAAGCCGATGGCTACTTCTCAATGGCCTTTGAGACCAATTTTTCCTTTGGCCCCATTTGAGAAATAGGGGATTGATTTTGTGGGTCCTATTCAACCAGTGACCTAAGTCACAAGAAAACGATACATTTTGGTTTGCATTAACTACGCTACCAAGATGGTTGAAGCTGAAGCAACTTGCAAAGATGATGCTAAAACTGTGGCGGAATTTTTCTCCCAAAACATCTTCTCCCAATACGAGTGTCCTCTGGAATTGGTCATTGACCAAGGAACACACTTTTTGAACTCTGTAATGGAGGCATTAACCAAGTACTTTCAGATTAAACATCGGAAGATGACTCCTTATAACCCAAAAGCAAATGGCTTAATAGAAAAGGCGAATGGGTTACTTTGTAAAATTTTGAATAAGGTGACTATCAATTATGCCTATGACTGGGATACAAAATTACCAGCCGCATTCTGGGCATATCAAACGATAGAAAAGATTACAACCAAAAAAACTCCATACTTCTTGACATATGGCTTGCATCCCATACTGCCAGTTGAATTTGAAGTACCGACATATCGTATTCTTTGCGAAGAACGACTGTCGGAGGAAGAAAGTCAGGATTTTTGGATTCATCAACTGATGTGGTTAGAAGAGAAAAGAGACAATGCAAGGCAAACCAGGAAGGAAGTACAAGCACAAAGGAAAGTCAGGCATGATAAGCATATCAAGCCTGTGGTTGTACGTGAAGGAGATTTGGTTTTGTTATATGACAATCGCCAAATATTTTTTTCCAGGCAAGTTGCATTTGAGGTGGATGGGTCCCTATCGAGTTCTTCATCTTTATGAAAATGGGTCCATGCAACTCGTAGACCTGGAGGGTAATCCTTTTGCCACTCGAGTAAACGGGTGGAGAGTTCAGAGATATTGGACCATAGACTCGGAAGTCTCTAAGACACCTGAGGTCTCTGTTCACGGGGACGCTCACATTTGAGGGAGGGAGTATGTGGTGCACACATTTTTTGTTTTTGTTCAAAATAAATGAGAAGAAGTATATAGAGAAGTCAAATTGCATCTATATGGCCGAAGAAGGTGAAGAAAAGAGTCTTTGGGATGAAATCCAAAGTAAAGTTACTTTGGGTCATAAAGCAAAGTACTCGGAAATGCACTATCATCATACAACCTAAAGTAAGGAGTCTTTCTATCAAGGGGAGCTCAACTCTAGGTGAAGACAGTCTAACAACCTTTCATCAAGGTGAGAAATTCAAGAAGGGACCGTTCAAAACTGGTGGCCTATACGTGTGAAGTACAATTGAGAGTGACAAGCATTACAGCTTAGGGTATGATTGACAATGACAAGAATTACAGCTTAGGGTACATGTGAAGTATGATTGATAGTGTGACAAGCGCATGCAAGAGGTGTGATTTCTTGGTAGAAACTCCAATTGAAGAGAGATGAAGAAAGTGCGACTCTATAAAAATCGGGCTCACGACAAAGCAATGTCGAGCAATTTTCTTTCACCGTTGAGAAGTCATCCTGCAGGTGATCATAGGAAGGGAAATAGAGTTGAAGACACATTAGTGTGTAAGGGAGAAGTGGAGAGAGTGAAACCAAGAGATAGTGTGAAAGTAGGAGAGATGGGAGGAGGAAAGAAGAACTCCAAATTCCTAGTGAGGAATCATGCAATTCGGAGGCTAGACGTAATTGCAAGAATCAAAGTCTTGAGCGGACTTTGGATTACGTTCTTGGCATGGAACTGGAATGTCAGTTTTCCAAGTTTCATGACTGAGATTATCGAGAGCAAGTGTCTTGATGGCCCCAAGGAAGAGGAGAAGAGAGGAAATCCAGCTTGCGAGATAGAGTCGGATTGGAGATTAGTGCTCGGGAGAGAAGCAGGCACGGAGCAGGGTGCCACTTTCTTGGGTAAGGGGGTAGTAGCAGAAGAAACTCAAGGAGTGAGAGACGCGTTCTCTTCGAAGAGAACAAAGAATGGATACAAGGTTGAGAGTTACAAGGATCCAATGAAGAGAGGGATTGTGAGTGCTCTCATGGCAATTCTCAAGCCGAAGAGAACAACGTATGTGATGAAACACCAAGCGGTGTTCTTTCACAAACTGTTTGTAGGAGAACCAATCAATTGGGCGGTGCTTCCATGGAAGGACATAACAAATGGTTTGGAATCTGCAAGATAAGTTGCCTCCACATTACATTGTGCCGTTTGCAGTACACTTTTACCTCGGGTTAAATTTGCTCAACTCGGTGGAGCGAAATCAAATGGTATCGCACTTCCATCCCGACTTGAGAAGAGAAGTTGACGTAGAGGAGCAGCAATATATCCTACAAATCCGGAGCACGGATGAGTACTACGCAAAGATGGGGAAGAACATGGAAATAGAAGTGAGTACTCCAAAGTCGAAGAAGCAAAGTTGGCAGGGTGAAGCCAAAGAAAAGGCCCCTGAAGACTAGGAGAGGAAACCTGAGGAGAGGCATGGTGGTGATCGTGTCAGAAGACAAAGACTCGGAAGGTGAAGTTGAGTGCAAGTTAGACGACTTGGAATGCTAGGAGGAACCAAAGCTAATGCTGCAAAGTGGGGATATAAGTGGCGACAGCGATGAAAGTGGAGAAATGACATCGGAGCCAGCTGCTGTGGAGGTGGAAGAAGAATTTTAGGTAGAGCTCGAGCCTGAGGACAACAGGAAGTTGGAGGATGAGATACTTGAGCCCAAAGAGAAGAAGATCGCAATTTAGAAGGGAGTTTGTTCAAGACGCAAGGTGAAGTGTGAAGGGGGTCCAAGTAAGGCAAAGGAAGAGGGGAACGCTAGCTCAAGAAGTGAGGCATCGATTCCAATACAAAGACTACAGAGACAAAGGTGAGTATTGAGAGAACAAGAAGTCAGAATAGAGATTGCTACGAAGGAGGAAGTAGTTGCAAGTGATGGAGTGGAGTACCTGCAGGAGGTCGTGTGTCCATTGTTGGTGAAATTGGAGCACAGGAAGAAGGAGATGCAGTCGACTTGTCCAGAGGTGAAGACTGTCTTGCAGGTGTTATCAAGATTAGAAGAAGAGAACTCGGAGTTGAAGAAGATTATAACCCGAGGTGAGGAGGAAATGGAAGTACTGCAAGAGGAGGCAATAGTGAAGAATCAAGTAATTGAAGACTTGAAGAGAGAAGTGATGTATCAAGAGGAACTTGTTAAGAAGAGTGATATAGCAAGGGAGAGACAAGTAGCAGAGTATGAGATTTTGAAGCAGCAATTTGTTGATTCAAGATTAGAACTTATCCATGCTATGGCGAGGGTAGTAACAAAGGAACAAGAGCTTGATAGAGTGATGGAGAGCGTAGAAGAGAAGAAGCAACTCTGGCAGAGGGAGTTGGCGGTAAGATATAGGGAAGAAGATAGAGTACGAGAATTACTTCGTAATCAAGAGGAGAAGATTAAACAGAAAGAGAAGGAGAAAGAAACGGTGAAAGCCAAGTTCAAAGCGGAGTTGGCAATGTATAGAGAGGATTGGCTTGCAGATCGGGAGCGAGAAAGGAAGATGCGATTGGAGCCATTGAAGAAGATTGTCCTCAGAATGAATACGATGCTAAGTACAGAGGCCAGTATTTGGATTGAAGAGACGAGGCTGCATGAGTTGAAGTTGTTGGTGCAGGAGACAAGGCAAAGACAGGCAAAAGACACGGGTTTAAATGCCTTGTTGATCAGTCTAAGAACTCGTGTAGATAGGAAGATATTAGAAGTAGAAGATAATATTGCAATTAGATTAGACTTAGTAAAGTTGGAGATAGACAAACTTCGGAAGGATGTAAGAGCAAAACCTAAAGTAGACAAAGTAGGAGTACATATGACTTTGGAGTTAGCGATAGAGACATTAGAGAAGAGTGGATCGGGAGATAAGGAGCTAGAAAGATTACCCACTAGTGGAATTTCAGATCAAGAAAGAGAATTGTTGGATCTGGTAGAAGAATTAGAAGTTGTGAAACCCAAAGACAGAGTAGTAGGAAGTAAATTTACTTCGGGTTTGGGTTTGAAAGCCGATGACAAAGAAGACATCGGATTGGATTAGTGACAATTTTGAGATTTGAAGAGGCAGATATGAAGAGGTGCATTGACATTTTGGATCTGCAGGTTAGAAGAGTTGTTATAGAACGGTATAGTTGTTAAAACTGCCGATTGCTTCAATATTTAAGAGTGGCATTTGCAGTCAGATGTTGTTTAGTGCTCATAATTTCTGAGAATAGATAAAGCAAAGTGGTGTGAAGCAGTGCTCGTCACTTAAGCTTGATTCCAAGTATCAACTTTGTTATTGTGTTTGTGAGTGTGTGGAGAAATTCAAAGTGCAAGTCAGTGTGCTTGTTGGATGTTGGATTCCGTAGCCTTGATCTTTACTCTGTGTGTTTGATCCTGAATGAAGTGCAATCGAAGCAATGCCTTGACAGATCTGAGAGGAATTGTAGTGTTGGTAGTATTCTACATTTGTGAGTGCAGTGCAAGGTTGATGTGAAGCAATTTTGTTCAAGGAAGTTGTGCCTTCAGTGGAGAGGTGGAACACAATTTTGAGGCAAAGTCGTTTTGCAGTGAAGTGCCGTTTTTGGGAGAGCCTAAATCATCACAATCAAGATTGTTTCGAAAGATTTGATGGAGTTGTGATTAAGAAGTGTGAATTCATGATAAGACGACAGATCAGTGCTTGTTACTCTCTTCTGGGTGTGGTTTCTACCTGAGAGATTAAAGACGCAACCAAGAAGAACTACAATTCTTACTTTGCTTTGTATTTGACCAATTCTGACTCATATCTCTACGGGAACAAACTTTACTTACCCAATTACTGCAAAAGTGATATTTTCCGGGTTGTTACAATTACACAACCCAAAGGGCATTTGATTGTAGGCAAAAGTGCCCCAATTGGTAGTGAATGTAGTTTTATCCTTATCCTCTTCTCAGATGGATACTTGATTGTACCCTAAAAATCCATCAAGAAAACTATAACAAGGATGACTAGCTACTTGGTCCAAAATTGTATTGGTAAAAGGCAAGGGATGATGATCCTTCCTTGTGACTGCATTCAATTTGCGGAAATCTTGGCACACTTGAATCTTCCCCAGTTTCTTCTTTGGGACAATGACAATGGGTGAGATCCACTCATTGCTTAAGACAAGAAAGATTATTCCAGCCCCCAAGTACTTGTTGATTTCATCTTACACCAAAAGCAAGTACTTCAGGTTCAAGCAATATTGTCTTTGCCAAACCGGAACTATGCCTTCAACCATATCAATCCGGTGTTCTCCAAATTCTTGTGGACTACCCAACATTTGATCAATAGACCAGGCAAATACATCCTGAAATTCTATAAATAGGGCAGTGTATCCTGCCAACTCCTTTGAAGTGACTATCTTCAAAATTTTCAAAATTTTTCCTTTGGTCAATACAACATCTTCACAATCATCAGGGCTGATGACTCCTTTGACATGACTCACTCTGCTCAATCCAAGTTGAGGTGCCATCAAACCTCCTTCCTCCAAGTCATGTTCACCTAAGGTGAGGTCATATGGGTCTTCGTCTTTGATGTCCACCTCGTAACATTCCAAGTAACTGACTTAGACTTAGTCTTTGGAATCTTTTGAGGACAAAGATGATGAGTCTTTGGACTCATCCTTGTCTTTCAACAAAAATTTTTCCTTGAGGTGGGGAACCTTTGTCCAGCTCATGATCACCAGCCTCTGGTCTTCAGACAAAATGTCCTTAAACTGCAACTTCTGCATATGCCAATCCACCACAACTTGGGCACTGTACAACTTGGGTCTTCCGATCAATAGTGAGTTACCAGTTTTGGTCATTGGTCGCAACACAATGTAATTCAACTTGAAGGGCACCCCTCCAATGATTGTGGTCATGTTTGACAGCATGCCCAACTGCCATCTTTTGGTTTGGTCTACAAATTTCAAGACTTGGGGTGTTGGCTCAAACGTATGGTACCCAATAGATTTGCAATATCTTTGGTCATGATGTTCACACCAGAACCCGAATCAATGGGTATGAATATAATCATGCACCTTGCAATCCCCGCATGAACTTTGGGAGATCCCAAATCTCTTGTTCAATATGCTAAATGGCAGGCAAGTCTTTTTTAAACATTGCTCTTACTTTCTTCAGGGCGGAATTTAGTTGTCTCTTGTATAGCTTATTCTCTTTCCACAATTGCTTGATTGTGACATTTGCACTTGTGATGCCAAATCTGCTACAATATTGTATTGAGGTACTCTTCCCAATTTCACCATCTTTGCCTTTGGCTTCGGGTTCAAAGTCTCACCATGTTCAAATTTGACTTTGGAGCTATTCATGATGGTGATAGAAGTACTAGTGGTCTTGACCCAAGGTTCCTTGGGTTGACCTACCTCGGCTTGGATCAGATTCTTGAATTTGGATCTAATGTCCGCCGGACAAATTGGAGGCTTGGTCTTTGTCTCCTCCTCCAAACTCAGTTCTTGAGTTTTGAGTACCGCTTCCTTGAGCTCTTTCTACAAGGCTTTAGCTTTAGCTTTTACGAGGATCTTTTCTTCCTTGGCAGAAAGAATTGACTTTGGGTGCAGCCTCTTTGCCTTTCGTGAGGACAAAGAAGTCATACTCAGTTCCTTGAGATCACGCTTCTTCTTACTGGTGTGCATTCAACCTTCAAAATTTTGAGGTCCGGCCATTCTCCTTTAGAGGCCGGGCTCCCTCCTTGAGGTCTCTCTTCCTCAAGTGTTATACAATTTACATTGGTATCACCCTTCGCTTGAAGCACAACATGCTCAGCCGGGGTCTGTATATATTTTACATGCAGCTTTGGGTTTGGTGAATGAGGGCATTGGTTGCCCGTATGACCCAATCCTTTACAATTCCTACACAAGAGAACATATCCAATTTGCCGTCTTGGCTCCAGACAGTTTGGAAACCAATGTCACATTGAGCCACAATTGTAACATGCTCAGGGTGCAACATTCTGAGGTCGGTTTTGGTTGCTCATCAATAGTCTTTGTGGGGAAGCATTGGGGTTATACTCCCTTGGTCCTTGGTCCATACCTTGGACCTTGGTACGATGTGCTTGCTTGAGGCAATACCTCTTGGGTTTGGTACCCCGCCTCCTCTTCCTCTTCTTGGTTCCATCTTGGAACCCAATCAATCTGCTGCCCCGGAAATGCATTACAAGCATTGCATTTGCTGTTTGCATGGCCTGACTTGCCACACGCGGTGCACTATACATTGGATCTGCCAAATGATGGAGGCTCCCTTTGATCCTTCACCCCAATCATCAGGATCTTAAAATTCAAAAACTCCTTTATTAGGGCATCTAGCTTGGTATTTGACTTATGTACACTCTTTGCTGGGATGTCAATGGTTTCTTGCCCCCACGTCTTTGTATTCTTCTTGGCTTTGTTTCTTCTTTGGATTCCAAAGAAGAACTTGAAGATGTGGAGGATTCTTTCAAAGAAGAGGATGTACTACGAGAAGCTCTTCTTTTGGGCTTCTTGCCTTTCTTCTCTCAGTTTCTTTGATTACCAGCAAAGTGAGACTGAGCAGCCTCATAGTGGGCGATGTGTTTTAGTACTTTATCAAAGGAAGTTACATTCCTCTCCCAGGAAAAAAGTCTAATCTCTAGTGAAAGTCCTCCCATGAACCAGGTAATGGCTTGGGCATTGGAGTAACCCACCACACCTAACTACTTTGAGACTCGGTTCAAGAGCACCATGAATTGCTCAGGGTAGTCTCTCGACTTCTCCTTCTTGCCTTTGTCCAACTTCCCAAAAGCGTTCCAAGAAATTGTTTCTCAAGTCCACCCAGTCCACCAATACAAACCCCTTCTGGGTAACATGGGTGTACCAGCTCCGAGCTTTCTTTTGGAGCAGACTTGGGAAAATTTGCTGGTGATCCGCTGAGTCATGTTCCTTGTTGGCAAAGGAGATGACTACAAATTCCTCAATAAATTCATTAGGTCTTTGTCATGTTTTGTCCCCTTGTACTTTTGATAGGCGTGTTGGGTGATAGGTAACAAAGTCATTGTTTGACTTGGCAGGATTGGCTGTGGTAAGTTTGAACTTCACGGGCCCAAGGAGCTGGCTGGTATTGAAGCTGTGTTGACAGCCCACGGGTTCCAATTGGTCAAGTTCAAAGTGTGGTCTTCTTTGATGGTTTCTTCTTCTCTGTTTGTGTCAATTTCAACCCGAGTAGAAGCAAGAGGTTCAACACCTTCCAAGTGTTCTTTGAAATTCTTCGAGACAATTGAGGAATCATGCGTAGAAGATGTTGACACTCTTCTTTCATTAGTGTTCATGTTGTCTTTTCCCAAACAAACTTCTTGATATATTTGACTTCCTTTACAACTTTATGGGAAGTCAATGTACTGGGGCAATGAATATGTCTACCCACTCAAGTCTTTATTCTTCTTGAAAGAGGGAGACAAGAAGTAGCCTTGCCACCCGCCTTCACATTTCTTTTGTTTGAGTTCTCGCACAACTTCTTGCACTTCATGAAGAAGTTGAAAGTCCAACGCCTCTCATCTGATTTTGTCAAAAGTGGATTGGATCTTGAGGCATTCTTCTTCTTCACAATGCGTTCATCTTTGGACGTTCATCTTTGAACTCTCTCTTCCCATTTTTCTCTCAATGTAGACATTCATATTGCTTGGACATCCAAGTTTGAAATTGGCTTCATATTCTTCCACTTCCAAGATTTGCATCCTTGGCAATAACACCAAAAATCATGTGACAACCCAGCAAATATCACTTTTGCGGTAATCAGGTAAGTAAAGTTTGTCCCCACAAAGATACAATTCAGAATTGGTCAAATACAAAGTCAAATGTCACAATGTAATCCTTCTTGATTTTTTCTTTAATCTCTCAGGTAGCAACTACACCCAAAAGAGAGTAACAAGCACAAACTCGCAATCTCGTCACAACAATTTGTCACTCATAATCACAACTCCATCAAATCTTTCCAAACAATCTTGATTGTGATGATTCTGGCCCTCCTAAAAATAGCACTTCACTGCAAAACAACTTTGCCTCAGAATTGTGTTCCACCCTCCACTGAAGGCACAACTTCCTTGATCAAAATTGTTTCACATCAACTCTACGTTGTACTCACAAATGAAAAATACTACCAACACTACAATTCCTCTCAAATCTATCAAGGCATTGCTCTGATTGCACTTCATTCAAGATCAAACACACAAAATGAAGATCAAGGTTGCGGAATCCAACATCCAACACACTATGATTTGCACTTCAGAATTCTCCAAACACTCACAAACACAAACACAAAATTGATACTCAGAATTAAGCTCAAACAACAAGCACTGCTTCACAACACTTTGCTTTAAGCACTTGATAGTTACTAACAATTATACCGTTCTACAACTTTTCTAACCTGCAGATCCAAAATGACAATGCACCTCTTCATTTCTGCCTCTTCAAATCTCAAAATTGTTTGTACTCCAACCTGATGTCCACTTCTTCCTGGGCTTCCAATCTTGAAGTTACCTCACACACTACTCTATCATCGGGTTTCACAACTACTAATTCCTCTACCAATTCTACTACTTCTTCTTTCTGATCTACAATTCTCATCACAAGTAACCTTTCTAAATCTCTATCTCCTGACCCACTCTTCTCTAATATATCCAATGGAAACCCCAAAGATATTTGTACTCCTATGTCATCTACTTTGGGCTTTGCTCTTACATCTTTCTGAAGTTTTTCTATCTCCAACTTTACTAAATCTAATCTAATTGTGATATTATCTTCCACTTCTAATATCTTCCTATCTACACAAGTTTTGAGACTAATTAGCAAAGCATTCAAGTCCTTATCCTTTGCATTTCTCCTCCTTGTCTCCTACACCAACAACTTCAACTTGTGCAATCTTGTTTCTTCAACTTGACACCCGCTTTTGTACTCAACATCACGTTCATCTTTGTTACAATCTCCTTCAAAGGCTCAAGTCTCATTCTTCTCTCCCGTTCTTGATCTGCAAACCAATCTTCTCTGTACATTGCCAATTCAACCTTGAATTTGTCTTTCATTGTCTCCTTCTCCTTCTCTTTCTGCACAATCTTCTCCTCTATACTACAAAGTAACTCCCTCAATCTTTCTTCTTCTCTATCTCATTGTCAACTCTCTTTGCTAGAGTTGCTTTTTCTCTTCTACACTCTCCATCACTCTATCAAGCTCTTGCTCCTTCTCTGCTACTCTTGCCATAGCATGAATAATTTCTAACGGTGAATCAGCAAATTGTTGTTTCAAGATCTCATACTCCACTATATGTCTCTCCCTTGCTATGACATTCTGCTCTATTATTCTCTCTATTCCTCACTTCCTTCTTTAAGTTTCAATTACCTGATTTTGTACTACTGCATCTACTCGTAGTACCTCCCTCTCCTCTTCACCACAGATTATATTCTTCTTCAACTCCGAGTTCTTTTCCTCTAATCTTGCTAACATCTGCAACATAGTCTTCACCTTCGGATACTGCAATTGCATCTTCTACTTCTTCTACTCCAACATTGCTAACAAGGGGCACACAACCTCCCACAAATTCTCTACTCCTTCACTTGATTTTACCTCAACTTGCAGACTGTTCTCCTTCTTTGCTTCTTCTTCACTTGACACTCGCCTTCTCAACTGCAATCTCCTTATTGGGCTGGATTCTTTGCTCCCCAAACTTCCACTCTCCACTTCTCTTATAGTACTTGGTCCTGCTTCATACTTTGCACTCCTTTGGGTCTAGACTCCTCTTTGAATGGTCTTCTCCTCCTACTCTGGAACTTCATCTTCTTGTTTCGGGTTACCTTCTTCTTCCATTTCAATATTTCCTTCTTCCTCTTTGGGTACAGATTGCATCTCCACTCCATCTTCACTCTCGCTGCTTGTGTCATGACTTTGCAATGTGAATTTGGGTTCTTGCTCCTTGTTTGAGTCTTCTGACTTGTCCTCGGCCTCCCCTTTTGATTCTTTGCCTGATGATGCAATTACCATCAATTCTTTCCTCGGGTTTACCTTCTTGATCTCTTGAGGTCTCATCGCCACTACTTCTTCTTCTTCTCCTTGTTGACTCCTTTTCTTTGACTTTGGAGTATTCACCTTCATCTACATACTCTGCCCTATCTACGCATAGTACTCATTGTTGCTCCTTATTTGCAAGATGTATGGCTACTCCTCCGTATCAGCATCTCTTCTCAAATCGGGGTGGAAGTGCGACACCATCTTGTGTCCCTCCGCCGTGTCCAACAAGTTCAGTCCCAAGTAGAAATGGGCTGCAAATGGCACAATGTAGTGTGGAGGTGACTTGTCTTGCAAGTTCCACACCTTTTGTCTCGCCCACTGATGAAAGCACTTTGCCTAATTGGTAGGTGCCCCAGCAAACATCCTATGAAAGAACATTGCTTGATGTTTCATCACATAAGTGGTTCGCTTTGGCTTCAAGATAGCCATCATTGCACTTATGATGTCTCTCCTCATAGGGTCTTTATAGTTCTCAACTTTGTAGCCATTCTTTGTGCGGTTTGAAGAGAAGGCATCTCTGACTTCTTGGGTTTCTTCAGCTACTTCTTCCTTCTCCAAGAACATGGATCTTTACTCATCACCCACCTCTCTTCCAAGCACTAACCTCCAATCTGACTCTGTCCAGCAAGCCAGATTTGCTCTCTTCCCTCCTTCCTTGGGGCCATCAAGAGATCTACTCTAGATGATCTCAATCATGAAACCTTGAAAGCTAATGTTCAATTCCATGCCAGGAATGTGATCCGGAGCCTGCTCAAGACTTTGATTCTTACAATCACATCTAATCTCCAAATTGCATGATTTCTCATTGCAAATTCAGAGTTCTTCTTCCCACCTCCTATCTTACTCACTTCCACTATGGGTTGGTGGCTACTCTTCCTATTGATTCTCAGACTGACTTCCTCTCAACACACATGCATGTCTTTGACTATACTTCCTTTCCCACAATCTTCTGTAGGATGACTTCTTAATGGCAATGGAAAATTACTTGTCATTGCTTAGTCTCTAGCTCAAATCTTATAGTGGTACGCTTCCTCCGTCTTTATTCACTTTGAATTTCTACCAAGAAATCACACCTCCTTCATGCTCCTATCACTGTCAAATCACCTCCCACTCATAGGCCAGCCATTTTTTGTACATAGTACCTTCTTGAATGTCCAACCCCAAAGGAAAGTTGTAACACTATCCTCGCCTTGGGTTGAGCACCCTCAAGATGAAGTGTCCTTACTTTGGGTTTTAGGTTGACAAGGCAAATCCGAGTACTTTGTCTTCTGACACGAAGTCACTTTTCGTCAGATTACAACCACCCAAAGATACCATTCTTTGCCTTCTAATGTCATATAGGCACAATACAACTTCTTCTATACACTTCTTCAAAATTAAGAAAAGAAACAAAAATGTGGGTACCACAGTCCCAACAAGGAGAATTTGGAGGTTTTCAAGGATTATGGAGTTTGTGAAGGGCATTTATGGGGGAAAAAACCATGGTTAGAGAGAGGAGCTAATAGGCTATGATTTGAAGGCAAAACCAAAGAGATTTGATCAAAGTCTGAGGGTTTATTCTTAAGTGAAGCAAGGGTGGTAAAAAACATACCTTGGTGTACAAACTGAAGAATTTTGGGAGTTTTCTCACAAATTTTTATGATATGTTGGTAAATTAAGAGATGAGACAAAGTGTTGGTAATACTAAGTACAAGAAATTCTATGTTTGAGTCAATCTCAAATCAGATCTGATCAATTGAAATTGGAGCTTTGGAGATCTAGGTGTTGGGGAAGAAGATTGGGATCAGGTTGGAGATTTAGGTCATCTCCCAAGTTTTAGTTCAAATCAGCTCATGCAATTTTTCAATATTTTTGGCAATTAGGTTTTGCACCTTTTTCATAAAGGTTTCATGTGAATTCCTCAAAGAGAAAATTCACTATCTTGGATCAAGTATATATGGGTATGTAGAGCTCACCAGTTAGCCTACCTCAGAAATTGATCTATAACTATGGATCTGAGTTTAATTAAGTCTTTAGAAAGAAGCATAAAAGACAATTGTGGAAAATGTAGATTTCTTAGGGTTTAAAGATATTGAGAACTAAGGCAACAAACTTTGCTGAAAAAACCATTGTAAATGCACTGGAGTATTTTTACCTTCAGAAAAATTTGAATGCCAATTCTTCCAATTGTGACCATGATGGACGATGTTAGATTTTTAGAGTGTTTATGAGGATAATTTATTCTTTTGGGCCAAAATTTTAGAAAAGAGTTGCCAAGAATCAGGAGCAACTCTCAATTAGGGATTTCAAAATTAGGGTTGAAGCTACCAAAATCTGGCCATGTTTGGTTCTTGTCAAAGTAGTTATAGTAGTCAGGTTGAAACTTGCTTTATATCATTAGAAATCTTATCTCACATGCTTTTAATTGAGTTCAAAAATATGTAAATCCAAGCTATACAGAAAAGAGTTATTTTAATTTGAGTCTCACAAAGATTTCCTTATCAAAAGGCATAAAAGTTCCCCAACATGAATACAAATTGGATGCGATTTGGAGTAAAGATTGGATGCGATTGGATTATAGATTGGGATCAGCTTGAGGATAGAGCAAGGAGACTCTAAAGCTCATTTCCACCAAAAAGTATGGAGAGTTGTTGCTAATTCCTATGTTTGGACCCTCTCCATTGTAATATTTTGAGGACAAGAGAAGAAACACAAAGCTTCACACTCAATACTCCTATGCCCCAAAGGAACACCTTGTCTTTATTGTATAGCAAAGAAGATCCACTCAAAGGAAGCTCCACCCTTGGATCATATACATGGATTGATGATATGATGGTGAGCTCTACCCTTAGATTACTTGTATGGATGGGTGACATATAGGTCCTTGTCCTATTTGGTTGATCAAATCTAAATCTTTAGGGAATCTTATTGTAGGAAGCTCAAAATTGCATGGGTGAGGTATTGTTTGAAAGCTCTTGATGAGACAAACAATGAGTGGAGAAGGCTTGCTTTTTCTTTCCATGCTGTGTGATTTTTTTGATTTTTGAGACTTAATTCATCCATTTCAGCCTCCAAAATTGGCTCTAAAATTTTCAAGGTATTTTTGGATCTTGCACTATTAGTGGAAGTATGCTTTTGTTTACACCTCTCTCTAATATACTTAGTCCATCATATATCATATCCTTCTAGATGTTACCAAGCCACCTTTAGATAAAATTTCTAGCTACTAGTATTACATCCATTGTTGCATGCTTGTTTGTAGCCCAATTGGCTTGGATTGGTGTGCAAGCATTGTGTATAGGTTATTGCCTTCTAGGTTTGTTGTGTATTTCTCTTTGGTAATGTTGGAAGTGATGACCAGTAGACCAAGAGTTTGTGTTGTGATGATAGGTTAGTTTTTCTCGTTACTTCCCACCCAATACAAGGAAAACTAGAAATATGATTAGAAGGTTCTAATGATTGTGCAAACTATCAAGCTATTAGTGTTTGGTCTACATACAACCTCTGATCTATAAACTGCAGAACTATACACCCAATGTGTTCCCAAAGAGAGAAAGGCAAAGTATGACAAATTGCCACCTAACTGCTTGAGTTGGTGCACAACAATGTATGAACAACTTTGACCTCTAGCTTGAATGGTTCTTAGTACTTTGTGTCCTTCATTAATAATTTCTTTAGATTCACTTAGGTGTATTTCTTGAAGCAGACATCTGAAATGTTCTTTTTGTCTTCAAACCTTTAAGACCCTTGTAGAGAATCAATTTGGACACCATATCCTTCAATTCAGGTCAGATGGAGGCGATGAATACTTATTTGTGGGATTCACAATGTTTTTGCAACATTCAACATCAATAGAACTACAATTATAGTCCATAACAAAATAGAATTGCCAAACTCAAGTATTAACATATCACAAAGGCCGCATTTGCTATGCTCAACAAGGCACATATGCCCAAGATCTATCGGGTAGAAGCCATTGTTTGTGCAATTTACTTGATTAACAAATGTCCTTCTATCAAATCCCTTCCTGCACCTCACAAAGGTATTTACAAGCACTAAGCTTAACCTCTCTCATCTATGAGTCATTGTTGTGTGTGTTTTATGCACATTTTAGATGAAAAGCATAGCAAACTCGATCCCAAAGCTCTACAATATGTCTTCTTAGGATATGCTCTCCATGCAAAGAGATGTAGATGTTATGATCCATCCACATTAAGCTTTATGCATTAAGATGTTGTGTTTGATTAGCAGAAGCCATGGTATGTGCTATTAAAACCCCTTCTTTCTCCCTTATTGTTTGTTGAGGGAGAGCATATTGCCTAGTAGAAAAAACCCACTATTGACAATAGTGGAGTAACAAAAGTTTAATATGTACAATGTCTATGGTCTAGTAGAGTATATTATCAACTAGAGTCTGACCCAAAACCTAGTAGTAGTATAATTTTTACCCATTAAGATGTTGTGTTTGATTAGCAGAAGCCATGGTATGTGCTATTAAAACCCCTTCTTTCTCCCTTATTGTTTGTTGAGGGAGAGCATATTGCCTAGTAGACAAAACCCACTATTGACAATAGTGGAGTAACAAAAGTTTAATATGTACAATGTCTATGGTCTAGTAGAGTATATTATCAACTAGAGTCTGACCCAAAACCTAGTAGTAGTATAATTTTTATGCTCACACTTTAGATTGTCCTAGAGATGCAAGAGGTATCACTTATAGTTCTAGAGTGAACCAATTGCCTCAACATTTGAGAAGAGTCAGACATCCAATTCAACGGTTGATGCATGAGGGTTTCCTTGCCTCTCATCATGTATATATGGTAAATGTGCTCCAAGAACATTAGCCAAATACTGTTCAAGACGGGTTGTGGAAGAAGCAATGGGTGGTAGTCATGGATGAAGAGATTGTTGCTCTCAACCAACAACAAACATAGAAATTAGTCAACTTACCACCTAGTAAGAAGGCAATTGGTTGTAGATAGGTGTACAAGGTCAAGTGGAATCAAGATGGTTTTGTGAGCAAGTACAAGGCCAAGTTGGTAGTCAAGGGTTATGCACAAGAGCATGGAATTGATTATGATAAGATGTTCAGTCTTCTTGCTAAGATGGCTATTATTTGATTAGAAGTAGCAATAGCAATTAGTAAGCATTGGAAGTTGCATTAGATGGATGTAAAGAATGCCTTCTTGAATAGAGATCTTCAAGAAGAGGTGTATATGGTGCAACCACTTGGGTATGAAGATCCAACTTTGTCAACTCAAGTGTGCAGATTGAAAAAGGCCTTATATGAACTCAAGCAAGCTCCTAGAGCTTGGTACTATAAAATTATTGGTGTTTTGTAGGAGCTTGGCTTCAGAATATGCAATTTAGACTCTATAAATTGGGTGTAGTGAATTTTGCATTGTCATTAAAATCTACATAGATTATTTAATATTGAGTGGGAGCTATGAGAAGCATTTAGCAAATTAAGCATAGGTTGCAAGCTGAGTTTCAGATGAAGGACTTGGGAGAGTTGAGATATTTCCTTGGAATAAAGTTCATCATGGATGATGAAGATATGTGGATATTGCAGTGATAGTATGCTATTGATATGCTTGCCAACTATGGTATGACTGCTTGTAAGCAAATCTCCACACCCTTAGAAAGAACTTGAAGTTGAGTGCTATTGAGGGAGAGTTGCTTGCAGATCTGGTTATGTATAGATAGATGATGGGTAGTTTGATCCACCACACTATCACTAGGCCAGATTAGAGCTATATTGTAGGACTTGTGAGTCAATTCATGTAGATTACTTGAAAGTCACATCTTAATATAGTTTGGGGAATTATATGGTACATGAAGTTCACTATACAATTTGGACTTAATTACATAGCCATAGAGAGCATGCAATTGTGTGGATTTACAGATGCAGATTGGGCAGGGAGTTCATCTAACAAGCGGTCCACATCTGGCTATGCTCTCAGGTTTGGAAATGCAATTATTAGCTAGTCCTCAAAGAAGCAAGCTACAATATCCTTATCTTCTTGCAAGGTAGAATACAGAGGTGTGACCAACTCATCATGCAAGGCAGTTTGGCTTTGGAGATTACCTGCTGATATTTGGTATCTCTATCTCTGGTGCTATTGCTATCTACGCAAATAACAAGATTAGTATTAGACTTGCTAGTAATATTGTGTTTCATGCTAGGACAAAACACATTGAGGTGCAACATCACTTCATTGGGAAGAAAGTACTAGCTGGTGATAGATCTTGTATTTGTAGCTACAGATGAGTAGGTAGCTAACATGTTCACAAAAGCTTTTCTTAGAGACACATTTGATGTCTTTCAAGATCAGTTAGGCATATATTGTATATATCGGAGCTTGAGGAGGAATGTTGAAACTCCAAGCTCTCTACAAGTGTGAACTAGTTCAAGTAAGACTGAACTTGTAGAGCATTGATTTCTCACGTACTCTACTTCGTATGGAGTTAGTTAGAAAGCCATCGCCTATGTGGTGCAATTGTTCTTGTCCTACCTTCCTTTGTGGGTTTCACTTTATATCTCAGTTTTGTATATATGCTCAAAACATATTGTCAAAACAAACTCAGTTTTGTATATATGGTCAAATCATGAGGTTGTCTTGGGCAACTCACAAACCAGATCCATCCTAACTTGCTCCCAATGTTGTGAAGGAGTAAGGAGGGGTTGAGGTAGACCTATAGGAGCCTGATTAGATGCATTACTTTGTTGACAAAGTATGCAGCTTTGAACGTACTCCATCATATTGTTGCTCATCTTGGGACAATACTAATGGCGTTGATCGCATCTAAAGTCTTGTCCACTTTAGCATGACCTACAACAATGGAATCATGACATTCTACAAGAATGGTGGTTTTGAGTTTTGGAGCATCCAAGATCTATAATGCCATCATAAAAGGTGAGTCCTTGGGTATTGGTTACAACTTTGAATGATTGAACTCCTAGAATTTGTGGGTCAATCTTTGTAGCAATAAGAATCCATGTTCATAATTTGGATCCATCTTGACCTATACAACCAAAATTTTCACCATAAGCATTTTGGGTGAACGTATCCACAAGTTGCTTCTTGCCATCCACATATGTGATTGTCATGTTGAAGCATTGTGACAACCCGGCAAATATCACTTTTGCGGTAATCGGGTAAGTAAAGTTCGTTCTCGTAGAGATACAAGTCAAAAATGTCCAAATACGAAGCAAAGTAACAATTTCAAATCTTTCTTGGTTGCATCTTTAATCTCTCAGGTAGAAACCACACTCAGAAGAAAGTAACAAGCACTGACTCGTAGCCTTGTCACAAATTCACACTCCTTAATCACAACTCCATCAAATCTTTCCAAACAATCTTGATTGTGATGATTCAGGCTCTCCCAAAAACGGCACTTCACTGCAAAACAACTTTGCCTTAGAATTGTGTTCCACCCCTCCACTGAAGGCACAACTTCCTTGATTGAAATTGCTTCACATCAACTTTGCACGGCACTTACAAATGTAGAATACTACCAACACTACAATACCTCTCAGATCTGTCAAGGCATTGCTTTGATTGCACTTCACTCAGGATCAAACACACAAAATGAAGATCAAGGCTGTGGAATCCAACATCCACCAAGCACTCTGACTTGCACTTTGAATTTCTCCAAACACAAGTACAATGTTGATACAAACACTCACAAACACAAGTACAATGTTGATACTAGGAATCAAGCTCAAGCGATGAGCACTGCTTCACAACACTTTGCTTTATCTATTCTCAGAAATAATGAGCACTGAACAACATTAGACTGCGAATGCCACTCTTAAGTAGTGAACAAATCAACAATTCTAACAACTATACCGTTCTACAACAACTTTTCTAACTTGCAGATCCGAAATGACAATGCATCTCTTCATATTTGCCTCTTCATATCTCAAAACTGTTACTAATCCAATCCGATGTTTACTTCATCTTTGGCTTTCAAACCCGAACCCAAAGTAATTTTACTTCCTACTTCTCTGTCCTCGGGTTTCATATCTTCTACTTCTTCTACCAGATCCAACAATTCTCTTTCCTGATCTGAAATTGCACTAGTGGGTAATCTATCTAACTCTTCATCTCTCGACCCACTCTTCTCCAATGTCTCCATCTCTAACTCCAAAGACATCTGCACTCCTATGTTATCTACTTCGGGTTTGGCTCTAATGTCTTTCCGAAGTTTTTCTATCTTTATTTTCACTTAGTCTAATCTGATTGCAATATTATCTTCTTCTTCTAAAATCTTCTTGTCTACACGAGTCCGGAGACTTATCAACAACGCGTTCAAATCTGTATCTTTTGCCTGTCTTCACCTCATCTCCTGCACCAACAACTTCAACGCGTGCAGCCTCGTCTCTTCAATTTGAACGCTGGCCTCTATACTCAACATTGCATTCATCCTAAGGACAATCTCCTTCAATGGCTCCAATCTCATCTTCCTCTCTCGCTCTCGATCTGTAAGCCAGTCCTCCCTATACATCACCAATTCCGCTTCGAACTCGGCTTTCACCGTCTCCTTCTCCTTCTCCTTTTGTACCACCTTCTCCTCCTGATTACAAAGTAACTCTCGAAATCTCTCTTCTTCCCTAAAACATGTTGCCAACTCTCTTTGCCAGAGTTGCTTCTTCTCTTCTACACTCTCCATCACCCTATCAAGCTCTTGATCCTTTGCTGCTACTCTCGCCATAGCATGGATAACTTCTACTCTTGAATCAGCAAACTACTGCTTCAAGATTTCGTATTCTGCTACTTGTCTCTCCCTTGCTATGCCACTCTTCTTCACAAGATTGTCTCAATATCTCACTTCTCTATTCAGGTCTTCAATTACCTGAGTCCTCACTACTGCCTCCGCTTGCAGTACTTCCCTCTCTTCCTCACCTTGCGTTATACTCTTCTTCAACTCCAAGTTCTCTTCTTCTAATCTGGACAACACTTGCAAGACAGTCTTAACCTGTGGACAAGTCAATTGCATCTCCTTCTTCTTGTACTCCAGGTTCACCAACAGAGGACACACCACCTCCCGCATGCACTTGTCATTGTCAATCAAACTCCGTGCATATGGGCCACCGGTTTCTGAATGGTCCCTTTTGGAATTTCTTGCCCCGGCAAAAGGTTGTTAGGCTGACTTCGCCTTGGGTTAAGCTCCTCCCAATACGAAGACTCCTTACATGACTCCGAGTACTTTGCCTTATGACCCAAAGTCACTTAACTTCGGGTTTCATCCCGAAGACTCTTTTCTTTGCCTTCTTTGGCCATACAGGCGCAATCCGACTTCTCTATACACTTCTTCTTCTTTATTTTGAAAAAAAAATGTATGCACCACTACCATTGTCTTCACTCTACCCAACAAATTTGTCTAAGGGATAGATCTTTTTATGTCTAGAGGTAGACTAGTAGTTTGTGATCTATCTCCATTACAAATGCCTTCTTGCCAAGATAATGCTTCCAATTCTTGGTCGTAAGGACAATTGCCAACTCTTATTATTTGGTGGTATGATAGTTGCGCTTAATTGGTAACAACTCTTGAGAAAAATATGCAATTGGATGTCATCCATCACTCAATTCCTATTGTAAGATTGCTCTTATCTTAGTGCTTGATGCATCTATAACCAGCTTGATTGGACATATTGGGTCATACCATTTCAAGATTAGTGCATATAGTAATGCATCTTTCAATTCCCATATGGTTTTCTACATTCATTCTTTCTCTTTTGTGGTACCCACATTTTTTGTTTTTTTCAAAATGGAGAAGAAGTGTATAGAGAAGTCGGATTGTGCCTGTATGACCAAAGAAGGAAAAGAAAAGAGTCTTTGGGATAAAACCCGAGGTAACATGGCTTTGGGTCATAAGGCAAAGTACTCAAACTAACCCTGTCAGCATGAACCCAAAGTCAACTTTGGGCCAAGACGTGAAGAAGAAGCCGAAGATGAAGACAAAGAGAGAGACTTTGTAGCGGGCGGTGTGAGTGAATCCAAAAAACTTATAACAAACTTCTTTGGAGTCGTCGTAATCAAGAAAGTACAAGGGAAGAAAGTAATGACCTCGGGATCAAGAACTTCTTGATAGTGACAGGCAACAACTTCACCAAATCAGAAATTTGAGAGGAGTAGTGACTGAAGAGTGATTGATTAGCGTAGGACTATAAAATTACAAGGTGCGCGAGAAGAAGGAGCCATGTCCAGTCGCTACCCTGTGCCTATTCAGAGTCGACCCAAAGTAATGCAAATTGCAAATCCGCAAGAAGAGGAGTGGGTTAGGATTTCGGGGACGATCTTCCACAAGAGAAAAGTGAGGAAGCAGACGATGGCACCAAAAGTAAGCAAGCAGAGTGCGGTGAGAGGGCTTGCAATTTGTTGATTAGATGTAATAGTGCGGATCAAAGTCTTGACGAGACTTCATATCACGTTCTTGGCCTGGAACTAGAATTTCAATTTTCAAGGTTTCATGGTAGAAATTGCAGCAAGTAATTGCAAAGATGGGCCGAAGCATGAGGGGAAATCCGCTCAATGGATGGAAGCAGATTGGAGATTAGTGCTGGGAAGGGGAGCTGGAGAAGTAGGAGGTTCAACCTTCTATTGGAAGTGTGAAGCTTCAAAAGAAACTACCAAAGTGAGAAAGTCGTTCAATCGACCCCGCACAAAGAATAGATATAAGGTGGATATCTATAGAGATCCTAAGAGGAGAGGAATTGTAAGCGCAATGATGGCCATGTTCAAGCCAGAGCAAACCACCTATGTTACTATGCGATAAGTGGTGTTCTTTCACCAAATGTTTGTGGGAGAGGTAGTAGATTGGGTGAAGTGCCTGCATCAAAGAGTGGAGCAGATGATTTCCGGGTGGAGAATGGATATGCCACCACACTACTTTGTGCCATTTGCAGCGCATTTTTACTTTTGGTTAGGCCTACTGCCTTTGGAAGAGCGAAGTCAAATGAGGTCGCACTTTCATCCAGATTTGTGCAAGGAAGCCAATGTAGATGAGCGATATTATATAAGGAGAGTCAGAGAGGGAGATCGGTACTAAAAAGATGGTGGGAGAGAAAAGATCATAGCAATTGACCTCCCAAGGGCAAGGAAGCAAACCAAGCCTAAGAGTTGGGTTGCAATTGCACCAGCCTAGAAAGTTCCAAGGCTTAACCCGATGACGGTGATGGTGAAGTCAAAGGAAGTCGTGCAGGAGGAAGAAGAAGAATTGGAAGGAGACACCGGATCAAAGGGAGGAGTGTCAAGTGAAGAAGAGGAGTTTACGCTATGAAGTGAAGAATCAAGTAGCGGCAGCAAAGGCAAGGCGGAAGTTCAGCAAGTGGTACAGCTGATGGAAGATGCCGAAAAGCGGAGCCCCAAGGTTTCCATGCTGGAATGGTATGGTAAGAGAGAAGAAGAAATTGAAGTGCAACCACAAGCTGCCAAGCGCGAGAAGATTCTAAGCGTATCGGCAATGGGGCCTAGTAACCTTATTCAAAAGGAGGGAGGAGAGTTCTGAGGAGGAAACTTTGAAAGTATGAAGATCTCGACTTCGGGGTAAGGTACCAAGTATAGAAGAGACGGAACCCAAAGTCCGAGCCAAGGTTGCAAGGAGAAAAGGAGTGGACTATTTATCCAGGGTAGTATGCGTGTTGTTGGCAATGTTGCAAGAGAAGAAGTTGGAGATGATAAGTGCCAAGCTTGATGTATCCAATGAGTTAGCGGTAGTAACAACCTTGAGTGCCGAAACTTTGTTGTTGCAAAGTAAGCTGACAAGAGTGGAGATGGAAGTCAAAGAACTTCGGGTTGAGGAGGTTCTTCGGAGTAAGCACTTTGAGGTGACAAGGGAAGAGCTAGTCAAGAGTCGTGAGGAAGTGAAGGAGATGACTACAATGACAGCAGGATTGAAGGGAGAAATTGCAGCGGTACGTGTCAAACTAATACACTCCAAGGTAATTGCTGCGGTGATGGAACAAGAGTTGGAGAGTCTTAAGAAGAGGGCAGCAGAGAAAGATCAGGCCTGGCAATGAGAGTTGACGGAGCATAGAAGAGAAGAAGATTGTTTGAGAAGGTTGGTGCGCAAGGCCAAGGAACAACTTGTTGTACATCGAAAGGAGAAGGAAGAATTGAAAGCTAAGTTTGAAGATGAGCTTCAGATGTATCAAAGTGAATTGGAAGAAGAGAGGAAGAAGGAAAAATGTATGGTGATGGAAGAAACTAGCAAAGTGGAAGGCATTGTTAACAAAATTAAGGCCATGTTGAGTACAAAGGTGGAGTGTAAACTCAAAGAAGTAAGGCTGCACGAGTTGAAATTGCTAGTGCAGGAAATGTGTAAGAGAAAGGCGAGGGACACTGAGTTAAAAAATTTGTTAATCCGTCTGCAAGATCGTGTAGATAGGAAAATGTTAGAGGTGGGAGACAATGTGTGTCTCAGATTAGACTTGATTAGATTAGGGCTAGCTTAACTTTGTACTGAGGTAGAAGAAGTACAAAGACCCGAAGTTGTAGAAGTAGGAGTGCAGGTGTCTTTGAATTTGCCATTGGAGACATTAGAGAAGAGTGGGTCGAGAGATCATGACTTGGCGGATCAATTGCAAATTTTCCCAAGTCTACTCCAAAAGAAAGCTTGGAGCTGGTACACCCATGTGACCCAGAAGGGGTTTGTACCGGCAGGCTAGGCGGACTTGAGAAACAACTTCTTGGAACGATTCTGGGAGGTTGACTACAATACAAGTGTCTTTGCGGCACTCAATGATTTAGACCAAGGCAAGGAGAAGTTGAGAGACTATTCTGAGCGGTTCATGGCACTCTTGAACCGAGTTCCAAAGCAATTGGGGATGGTGGGTTACTCCGATGCCCAAGCCATTACCTGGTCCTTAGGAGGACTTTCACCAGAGATTTGAATCTTTGTTAGGGAGAGGAACGTAACTTCCCTTGACAAGGTACTCAAACATGTTGCCTACTACAAGGCAGCTCACTCTCACTCTGCCGGAAACTAGAGAAATCAGGAGAAGAAAGGCAAGAAGCCTAGAAGGAGAGCTTCTCACAGTACATCCCCTTCTTTGGGGGGAGAATCAAAGCCAAGACGAGTAAGAAGACGTGGGGGTAAGAAACTAGTGACTCCTCCAGCAAGGAGTGTACATAAGGCGGATACCAAGCTAGAGGCCCTCATCAAGGAGTTTTTGGATTTTAAGATCCAGATGATTGGGGCTAAAGACAGAAGGAAGGCCCCAACATTTGGCAGATCGAATGTGCACCGCATTTGGCAAGTCGGGCCATGCAAACATGGAATGCAATACTCGTAATGCATTCCCAGTGTAGCAAATGGATTGGGTTCCGGAATGGAATGAAGACAAGGAAGAAGAGGCTATGTACCAAACTCAAGAGGTACAGCCTCAAGTGAGCACATCGTATCAAGGTCCGAGGTTTGGACCAAGGGAGTATAACTCCAATGCTCCTCCATGAAGACCACCGATGAGCAACTAAAATTGACCTCAGAATGTTGCACCCGGAGCTTGTTATAATTGTGGCTCGATGGGACATTGGTCTCCAAACTGTCCAAAGCCAAGAAGACAAATTAGGTATGTTCTCCTGAGCGGAAATTGCAAAGGATTGGGCCATATGGGCAACCAATGCCCTCACCTACCGAACCCGAAGCCGCCTTTAAAATATGTACAAACCCCCATTGAGCATGCAGCGATTCAAGCAAAGGGGGATAC
The DNA here is from genome assembly GCA_948567375.1 of Lunularia cruciata. NCBI lineage: Eukaryota > Viridiplantae > Streptophyta > Marchantiopsida > Lunulariales > Lunulariaceae > Lunularia > Lunularia cruciata. The sequence goes on along the minus strand of OX419762.1, from coordinate 31,625,639 downwards.
CAATGTAAATTGCATCACGCTTAAGGAGGAGAGACCTCAGGAAGGGAGTTTGGCCTTGGAAGGGGAATGGCCGGACCTCAAAATTTTGAAGGTTGAGACACGCGCAAGTAAGAAGAAGCGTGATCCCGAAGAACTGAGTACAACCTCGTCGTCTTCTAGAAAGGCAAAGAGACTGTGCCCAAAGGCAATTCTTTCTGCCAAGGAGGAAAAGATCCTCTCTAAAGCCAAAGCTAAAGCCTTGCAAAAAAAGAACTTAAGGAGGCACTACTCAGAACTCAAGAACTGAGTGGAGGAGGAGACAAAGATGAAGCCTCCAATTTTTCCGGCGGACATCCAATCCGAAGTAAAGGGTCTGATCCAAGCCAAGGTGGGCCAACCCAAGGAACCTCGGGTTAAGGCCACTAGCAATCCCGTCACCATCTTAAAATGCCCCAAAGTCAAAATGGAACATGGAGAGACTTCGAACCCGAAGCCAAAGGCAAAGACGGTCAAAGTGGGAGGAGTACCCCAATATGATATTGTAGCAGATTTGGCAGCCACAAAGGCCAACATTACATTCAAGCAATTGGGGGAAGATAATAAGCTGTACAAGAAGCATTGAATTTGGCCCTTAAGAAGGTGAGGCAATGTCAAAGAAGGACTTGCCCGCTATCTATCGTATTGAACAAGAAGATCTAGGATCTCTTGAGGTTGATGTGGAGATTGCAAGGTGCATGATCACATTGATACCCATTGATTCAAGTTCCGGTGTGAATGTCATGACTGAGGATACTGCAAATCAATTGGGGTATCATATGTTTGAGCCAACACCCATAGTTTTGAAATTTGCAGACCAAACCAGGAGACGGCCTTTGGGCATGCTGTCAAACATTACCACGATCATTGGAGGGGTGCCCTTCAAGTTGAATTACATTGTGTTGCAACCAGTGACTAAGACTGGTTACCCTCTGTTGATTGGAAGACCCTGGTTGTACAATGCCCAAGTTGTGGTGGATTGCCATCAGCAGAAATTAAGGTTCAAGGACATTTTGTCCAAAGACCAGAAGCTGGTGACTGTGAGTTGGACAAAAGTTCCCCATCTTGGGGAAACTAGTTTGTCAGAAGAGAGGACAAATCTGAAGACTCATTGTCTTCATCCTCAGACGAATCCGAAGATGAAGTCCAAGTCAATTACTTGGAATGCTACAAGGTGGATGTCAAAGACAAAGATCCATATGACCTTGCCTCGGGTGAACCTGACTTGGAAGAAGGGGGTTTGATGGCAGCCCGCCTTGGGTTAAGCCAAGTAAGCCACGTTGAAGGAGTCATCAACCCCGATGATTGTCAAGACATTGTTTTGACTGAAGGGAAAATTTTAAAAAATTTTGTAGACAATCACTTCGGAGGAGTTGGCAAGATACACTGCCCTATTCATAGAATTCTAGGATGTATTTGCCTGGTCTATTGATCAAATGTTGGGTATTCCACAAGAATTTGGAGAATACCGGATTGATCTGGTTGAAGGTGCGGTTCCGGTTTGGCAGAGACAATACCGCCTGAACCCGAAGTACTCGCTTTTGGTGAAAGATGAAATTGACAAGTACTTAGAGGCCAGAATCATCTTCCTTGTCTTAAGCAATGAATGAGTCTCCCCCATTGTCATTGTCCCGAAGAAGAAAACAAGGAAGATCCAAGTGTGCCAAGACTTCCGTAAGTTGAACGTAGTCACAAGGAAGGATCATCATCCCTTGCCTTTTACCAATACAATTCTAGACCAAGTAGCTGGTCACCCTTGTTATAGCTTTCTTGATGGATTTTCAGGGTACAATCAAGTATCCATTCGAGAAGAGGACAAGGATAAAACTACATTCACGACCGATTGGGGCACTTTTGCTTAGAATCAAATGCTCTTTGGGTTGTGTAATGCTCCCGCCACTTTCCAGCGGATGATGAATTCAATCTTCAAATATTTCCTGTGCAAATTTTTGGAAGTCTTCATTGATGATTTTTGTGTGTTTGGGCGAAGAGATGTACATTTGGATTACCTTTGCCAAACTTTTGAAAGGTGTCATTTTGCTGGCTTGTCATTACACCCAGAGAAATGCTTCTTCGCAATGAAGGAGGGAATTCTTCTAGGGCATTGGGTGTCAAGCCAAGGTATTGAAGTTGATGTCGAGAAGGTTAAAGTAATCGCAGCTTTGGAAGCCCCAAAAAACATCCGGGAGCTGAGAGCCTTCTTGGGACATATCAGATACTACAGACACTTCATGTCAAACTATGCGGTGCTTGCTGCACCCCTTACAAAGCTTCTGAAGAAATCCAAAGACTATCTATGGGAAGCAAATCAAGAAGAAGCTTTCCTGGTGTTGAAGAAGAAATTGGTTGAAGCACCAGTTATGAGGGCCCCAATTTGGGACGTCCCTTTTCATGTATATGTGGACACTTTGTCCATGGCTATTGGTGTCGTCTTAAGTCAGAAGGACAAGAAGCAGAAGGACTACCCGGTGTATTATGCCAGCCGACAACTTTTAGTTTCTGAAAAGAACTATTTGATTATTGAAAGAGGAGCACTCTAAATGGTGTATGCTTGCAAGAAATTTCACCATTACCTGCTAGGATACGAGTTCCTCTTCTATGTGGACCATTATGCATTGCAACATTTGGTCAAGAAGGCAGATTTGTCCGAGCAAATTGCAAGATGGATCTTGTTGTTACAAGAATTCACATATACTGTACAAGTAAGGAAGGGAGCTTCGCATTCAAATGCGGACTTCCTGTCCAGGTTAGAAACTCAAGACCAAGAGTGGGAAATTGATGATCGGTTCCCTGACGAAGAGTTGTATCACTTATCAGCAATGTGAAGTACAAGGTATGTAGCAGAATATCATTATCTGCATACTCTCCATTGTCCTAAAGGGATGGACCTAGAACAGAGGGCAGTCTTTCTCAGCAAAATGGGGCCTACCAGCTCAAACACAACATTCTATTCAAGATGGGCAAAGACGAAGTACTCCGGCGATGCTTGTAGTCATACGAACTAGGAGGAGTGATTGAATCTTTACACTCCAAAGCATCGGGAGGACACTATGCTCTGAAGAATACTATAAAGAAGTTCTTTTGGCGGGGTATTGGTGGCCTACGATGTACAAAGACATGCATGCTCATATCCAAAGCTGTGATGCTTGTCAGAGAATGGGGAAGCCAATGGCTACTTCTCAATGGCCCTTGAGACCAATTTTGCCCTTGGCTCCATTTGAGAAATGGAGAATTGATTTTGTGGGTCCCATTCAACCAATGATCCAAGTCACAAGGAAGCAATACATTTTGGTTTGCATTGACTATGCTACCAAGATGGTTGAAGCTGAAGCAACTCACAGAGATGATGCCGAAACTATGGCGGAATTTTTCTTTTGAAACATCATCTCTCGATATTGGTGTCCTTTGGAATTGGTCAGTGCCGAGGGACACATTTTTTGAACTCTATAATGGAGGTGTTAACCAAATTCTTTCAGATTAAACATTGGAAGACTACTCCTTATAACCCAAAAGCAAGTGGCTTAACAGAAAAGGCGAATGAGTTACTTTGCAAAATTTCAAATAAGGTGATTGTCAACTATGCTTATGACTGGGGTAAGAAATTACCAGCCGTGTTATGGGCATATTGAACAACAGAAAAGATAACAACCAAACAAACTCCCTACTTCTTGACATATGGCTTGCATCTTATACTACCAGTTGAATTTGAAGTACCGACATATCGGATTCTCTGCAAAGAACAATTTTCAGAGGAAGAAAGTGAGGATCTTCGGATACATCAACTAATGTGGTTAGAGGAGAAAAGAGACGATGCAATGCAAACCACGAAGGAAGTACAAGCGTAGAGGAAATTCAGGCACAATAAGCATATCAAGCCTATGGTTGTGCGCAAAGGAGATTTGGTTTTGTTATATGACAATCGCCGAATATGTTTTCTAGGCAAGTTGCATTTGAGATGGATGGTGCCTTATCAAGTTCTTCATCTTTATGAAAATAGGTCCATTCAACTTGTAGACCTGGAGGGCAATCCTTTTGCCACTAGAATAAACGGGTGGAAAGTTTGGAGATATTGGACCATAAACTCAAAAGTCTCTAAGACACCCGAACTCTTTGTTTGTGGGAATGCTCACATTTGAGGGAGGAGGTATGTGGTACCCACATTGTTTGTTTTTTTAGAAATGGAGAAGAAGAAGTGTATAGAGAAGTCGGATTGCACATGTATGACCACAGAAGGCAAAGAAAAGAGTCTTTGGGATAAAACCTGAAGTAACATGGCTTTGGGTCATAAGGCAAAGTACTCAGACTAGCCCTGTTAGCATGAACCTGAAGTCGACTTCGGGCCAAGATGTGAAGAAGAAGCCAAAGACAATGACGGAGAGAGAGACTTTGTAGCGGGCGAGTGAATCCAAAGAACTTGTAACAAACTTCTTTGGAGTCGGCATAATCAAGAAAGGGAAGAAAGTAATGACCTCAGGATCAAGAACTTCTTGATAGTGACAGGCAACAACTTCACCAAATCAGAAATTTGAGAGGAGTAGTGACTAAAGAGTGACTGATTAGCACAGGACTATAAAATTACAAGGTGCACGAGAAGAAGGAGCTATGTCCAGTCGCTACCCGATGCCTATTCAGAGTTGACCCAAAGTAATGCAAATTGCAAATCCGTAGGAAGAAGAGTGGGTCAGGATTTTGGGGACTATCTTCCACAAGAGAAAAGTGAGGAAGCACACAATGGCAACAAAAGTAAGCAAGGAGAGTGCGGTGAGAAGGCTTTTGATTGGTTGATTTGATGTAATAGCGTGGATCAAAGTCTTGATGAGACTTTGTATCATGTTTCTGGCCTTAAAATAGAATTTTAGTTTTCAAGGTTTCATGGTAGAAATTGCAGCCAGTAATTGCAAAGATGGGCCAAAGCATGAGGGGAAGAGAGGAAATCCAGCTCGATGGATGTAGGCAGATTGGAGAGTAATGTTGGGAAGGGAAGCAGGAGAGGTAGGAGGTACCACTTTCTATTGGAAGTGTGAAGCTTCAAAAGAAAATGCCAAAGTGAGAAAGTCATTCAATCGACCCCGCACAAAGAATGGATATAAGGTGGATAGCTAAAGAGATCCTAAGAGGAGAGGAATTGTAAGCGCAATGATGGCCATGTTCAAGCCAGAGCAAACCACCTATGTTACTATGCAACAGGTGGTGTTCTTTCACCAGATTTTTGCGAGAGAGGTAGTAGATTGGGCGAAGTGCCTGGATCAGAGAGTGGGGCAGATGATTTCCATGTGGAGAATGGATATGCCACCACACTACTTTGTGCGATTTGCAGTGCATTTTTACTTTGGGTTAAGCCTACTAACCTTGGAAGAGTGAAGTCAAATGAGGTCACGCTTTCATCCAGATTTGTGCAAGGAAGCCGATGCAGATGAGCAATATTATATGGAGAGAGTAACAGAGGGGGATTGGTACAAAGAGAGTAGGAGAGAAGAGATCATAGCAATTGACCTCACGAGGGCAAGGAAGCAAACCAAGCCTGAGAGTCAGGTTGGGATTGCACCACCCTAGAAAGTTCCAAGGCTTAACCCGATGACGGTGATGGTGAAGTCAAAGGAAGTTGTGCAAGAGGAAGAAGAAGAATCGGAAGGAGAAACCGGATCAAAGGGAGGAGTGTCAGGTGAAGAAGAGGAGTTTACGCTACAAAGCAAAGAATCGAGTAGCAACAGCAAAGGCGAGGTGGAAGTTTAGCAAGTGGTACAGCCGATGGAAGATGTTGGAAAGCCGAGCCCTGACGTTTCCATGCTAGAATGGTGTGGTAAGAGAGAAGAAGTAATTGAAGTGCAACCACAAGTTACCAAGCAGGAGAAGATCCTAAGCGTATCGGCAGTGGGGCCCAGTAACCATACTCAGAAGGAGGGGGGAGGGTTCTGAGGAGGAAACTTTGTACGAAGATCTTGACTTCGGAGTAAGGTACCAAGTATAGAAGAGACGGAACCCAAAGTCCGAGCCAAGGTTGCAAGGAGTGAAGGAGTGGACTATTTGTCCAAGGTAGTATGCCCGTTGTTGGCAATGTTGCAAGAGAAGAAGTTGGAGATGATAAGTGCCAAGCTCGACGTACCCGATGAGTTAGCAGTAGTAACAACCTGGAGTGCCAAAACTTTGTTGTTGCAAAGTAAGCTGACAAGAGTGGAGATGGAAGTCAAAGAACTTTGGGTTGAGGAGGTTCTTCGGAGTAAACACTTTGAGGGTGACAAGGGAAGAGCTAGTCAAGAGTCGTGAGGAAGTGAAGGAGATGACTATGATGACTGCAGGGTTGAAGAGAGAAATTGCAGCGGTACGTGTCAAACTAATACACTCCAAGGCAATTGCTACGGTGATGGAACAAGAGTTGGAGAGTCTTAAGAAGAGGGCAGCAGAGAAAGATCAGGCCAGGCAATGAGAGTTGACGGAGCGTAGTAGAGAAGAACATTGTTTGAGAGGGTTGGTGCATGAGGCCAAGGAACAACTTGCTATACATCGAAAGGAGAAGGAAGAATTGAAAGCTGAGTTTGAAGATGAGCTTCAGATTTATCAAAGTGAATTGGAAGAAGAGAGGAAGAGGGAAAAATGTATGGTGATGGAAGAAACTAGCAAAGTGGAAGGCATTGTTAACAAAATTAAGGCCATGCTGAGTACAAAGGTGGAGTGTAAACTCAAAGAAGCGAGGCTGAACAAGTTGAAATTGCTAGTGCAGGAAATGCGTAAGAGAAAGGCGAGGGACACCGAGTTAAACAATTTGTTAATCCGTCTGCAAGATCGTGTAGATAGGAAAATGTTAGAGGTGGGAGACAATGTGTGTCTCAGATTAGACTTGATTAGATCAAGGCTAGCTTAACTTTGTACTGAGGTAGAAGAAGTACAAAGACCCAAAGTTGTAGAAGTAGGAGTGCAGGTGTCTTTGGATTTGCCATTGGAGATATTAGAGAAGAGTGGGTCGAGAGATAGGAGTTAGATAGATTACCTACTAGTGGAATTTCAGCTCAAGAAAAAGAATTGTTAGATTTGGTAGAGGAATTAGGAGTTGTGAGACCCAAGGATAGAGTAGTACTGAGCAAAGTTACTTCGGGTTTGAAAGCCAATGATGAAGTAAACATCGGATTGGATTAGAAATAGATTTGAGATTTGAACAGGCAGATATGAAGAGGTGCATTGTCATTTTGGATCTGCATGTTTGTAGAGTTGTTAGGAAAAGGTATTTTTGTTAGAGCTATCTATTGCTTCACTATTTAAGAGTGGCATTTGCAGTCATATGTTGTTTAGTGCTCATTATTTCTGAGAATAGATAAAGCAAAGTGCTATGAAGTAGTGCTTGTCGCTTGAGCTTGATTCCAAGTATTAGCTTTGTGTTTGTAATTGTGAGTGTGTGGAGAAATTTGAAGTGCAAGTCAATGTGCTTGTTGGATGTTGCATGTTGGATTCCGCAGCCTTGATCTTCATTCTCTGTGTTTGATCTTGAGTGAAGTGCAATCAAAGCAATGCCTTGATAGATCTGAGAGGAATTGTAGTGTTGGTAGTATTTTACATTTGTGAGTGCAGTGCAAAGTTGATGTGAAGCAATTTTGATCAAGGAAGTTGTGCCTTCAGTGGAGGGGTGGAACACAAATTTGAGGCAAAGTTGTTTTGTAGTGAAGTGCCATTTTTGGGAGAGCTTGAATCATCACAATCAAGATTGTTTGGAAAGATTTGATGGAGTTGTGATTATGGAGTGCTAATTTGTGATGAGACTGAGAATCAGCGCTTGTTACTCTCTTCTGGGTGCGATTTCTACCTAAGAGATTAAAGATGCAACCAAGAAGAACTGCAATTGTTACTTTGACTTTGTATTTGGACATTTCTGACTCATAACTCTGCGGGAACAAACTTTACTTACCTGATTACCGCAAAAGTGATATTTGCCGGGTTGTCACATCTTGCCATTAGTGTCACTAAAGGTTTTTCAACCTTGGAAAAGTCCTTGACAAATCAACAATAGAACCCAATCAATCCCAAAAAGCTCTTGAATTGAGTTTGATCTTCTAGAGTACTCCATTTCTAAATTATGTTATTTTATATGTTAAAACTTGGATATCTTTACCACCTACTCTATGCTCCAAGTAATCTATGAAGTGTCTTGGTTTATTATTGATGCAAGAAGAGGAATTCCAATGTAACCAAGAAGATTAGTGCAATTCTAGACTAGCAGCAACCTACATCAAAAAGAGCTTGCTAAGATTGCCAACCTCTATCAAAAATTTATCAAATTGTTTTTGGATATTGCAACACCTCTAATGAGACTTAAAAGCAACATGTTCTTTAAATGGTTTCAAGAAGAGCAAGCAATATCAATAGGCTGAAAGAGATCTATATCAAGCTAGTGTTAATGCACTTTGATCTTAATTAGCAAACGGTGTTGGAAACCAACTTATCAAGGTTTGCAATGGGAGGAGTGATCTCCCAATATGGCATAAAAACCAAGGAGTATTATGCCCATGTGCCTACTTCTTGAAGAAGAACAACCCCCAAAAGTGCAACTATGAGATCCACAATAAGGAGTTGTTATTTATTGTTTGTTGTTTTGAAGAATGGGACTTTGAATTGAATTTGGTGGTTCATAGTTATTATTGACTATAAAAATCTGAAGTACTTTAGGGAGTCCCAATTGCTGAACAAGAGGCATATGAGATGGAGACTATGTTTAGGGAGATCTAATTTTGACCAAGGAAGCAAAACAAGAGAACCAACACCCTCAAAAGAAGAGAATAGGACTTGCATGTTGACACTATGCTATAGCACTAACACATGTAGTTGCTACTCATGCCTACTACCCAAGTATCCAATGGCATGGAAGATTAAATAGACATTATTGTAAGCTTCTCCATTGTCATGGTTTAATCTGCTCTTGGAGAAGTGAGAGACTATGACATAATGTTAGTAAAGGATATATCAATATGGATGATATTGGAGAAAGGCACATGATTAAGCACTTATGGGATAGTTATGACAGCCTAGTATTGATGTAATTAAAGTATAATCAATAAGAACAGGCCTTCCCATGAGGTTATGGTTTGGAATTGGCTAGGAGTGAAGGGAAAGTGTCACTTTGTCACAAGTAGGCTATTGTTACATCTTTAACCTCTTAGGCATGACAATTCCCAAAATAGAGTAGGGTACCTTTTTGCGGCACACTATAGCAAAAATAAAAAAACCACTAAATTACATTCAAAAAAGATATTTCACTAAATGAGCTCCTAAAGTTGATGATTTAGTCTATCATGTTGGTCATTGGCCCCAAAGATCTTTCCCTAGTAGTTACCTATATAATGCACACTACAATGCCAATGAGAGCATTCTACCCTTCCTAGAAGGCACTCCTCACTGCTATATTGTAGGTTTGTGATACCTTGTGCTTTTTATTATGCATGATATTTGATGACACTCATGGCCATCATGGCTCTCAATGCATCACTTTGATCTTTCAAAACTCCCAAGCCTGATTGCCTTCCCACACCTTAGCACTTGCATTCCTACTTCAAGTTTCTTATCACTACTTGACTCAAAAATTACAAAAAAATACACCATATTGACATTGATACACTCAAGATCTAAGAGGTCCTCAAGCATCATCCCCACAATAGAGTCAAACTCACAAGCAAAATGATTATACACTCACGAGTTGAACAAACAAGTATGAGATGGAATTCCAATCTATGTTGACTGAACCTATATTAATTCAAGATGACTCCTCCTATACTATTTTAATACAACAAGATAGGGAGCATCCATAGTTATGCAATGCCACAACCCCATAACTATGAATTAAGACTAATGCCCAATATTCTACCTAATTAGTTGTTTCAAATGAAATGCTATAATGGCACCACCTACAAAGAGGTGCTTATTGTACACTCTACCAATCTTATGACTCCAGCTATACATTAGGAGAATGGTGCCAAAAATCAGATATTACAAAATAATGAATTTAATCTATAGAGCCTTAATTGCTCAAAAGTTTCATATACACATCATTGCGCATAGATCTTCTAGCATGATGAACTTCCTATCATGATGAACTCCTCATCACAATGAAGTGGCAACCCAATGGTAGTGTTGTGATGACCACCTCCTGATGGTGCAAAACTATACAATTGTACAACTATTGTACACCATGATCTACTTTCTTGGCCCTCCTTCACCTTTACACCTCCAAATCAGCTCCTTGACGTGTTTGTTGTATTCCTCCAATTTGTGGTGGATACTACTTAAGACACTTTTGAACTTGGCATCACCATGCTTGTGCAACTTCTCTGCCATCGTGGTCAATTTTTCAGAGGAGTAAGTCTTGGCCTCTAATACATATATCTCCAACTTCAACTCCTATAGCTTAGCCTAGTGAGCTTGGATTGTAATAGCCAACTCCACTTGGATCTTTAGCCTATTGGCAATGTCTTCCATGATTGTAAGCACTCTCATTTGTTCCTTGTCCAAAGTAGCATGGGTAGATTGAAACTCCATCTCCACCTCTTGTCTGACTTGTACTTGGAGGATGTGCACTTTGTCTTCATGGTTTGTCACAATCATGGACAACTCCTTGATATGCATCTTGGCAATCTCCAAGGTGTCATCACAAGATTTCTTCCTTATGGCTTTCTCCCTCCAAAGACCATCTAGCTTCTTCTTCAAGGATGTTGCCTCCTTCTCTCTAGCATCCAACTCTTTGGTATGCTTCTTCTTCATCTCTTCTACTTGATGCTTGGATCTACCCTTGATAGTTGTTAAGTTAGAGTCTAATAGGATAATCCATTGCCTTGAGCCCACTCCCCTCCTCTTTCATTAGCCATCTCTTGATCCTTCTCCCGCATACTCATATTGTGTGTTCTTGTAGTCTATGAAGGCCTTCTCTTGTTGGGTGGACCTTGCATTTATCACCACAAGGTTTGCCTTGATGCTCTATAATTCCTCCTTGTGCTTTATTAACACATTGTCACTAATGCGCTTCTAAGTCTTGTTCTTGTTTGAAAGTTCAATAAGCTCACCCTACTTTGTCTTTAAGGAAGCTTCCTAATTTTCCAAACCAGCTTTAAGATGACAAATTTGAGCCTCCATAGAATTCAATTCCTCTTCTCTTTGTGGTGCTCCACTCTTTGGCCTCCATGATTAGGTCACCATATTGACTCCTTTCTTTTGCTCATGCCAGCCATTCTCAGAGGCATACTATCTCCCAAGACTTTATAAGGTCACAATGTTATTTTTCATGCACACCATACCCTTTCATTTTCACAAGTTGGGTCTCCAAGTGCAAAATTTGTGTGTTAGATTTGTCCAGCTCCCTCTCCACCACTTGCTTTTCCGATACGGCCATCTGAATGTGAAAATGCAAGAAATTGATGTATCTCTTGTGGTCCGTGGCTATAAGGTCAATTTCTTGGTCGGAAGGAAGTAGTTCCTCAAGGTCTTCAATATCATCCCCAACATGTAGACAACCCAAGGTGACAGCGTAGGATAGTTAAGTGGTTACATGAAGGGCTCCTCCATGTAAACTGGCGGACTTGGCTTGGAGTATGGCGCCTCTTGTAGTGAGGTTTGTGCAACTCTACTTGCTTGCAAAGGATCTCAAGTCAGGGCAAGGATCATGGGGGTACTATGTACTCTAGGCACTCTTGAGGAACTAGCTGGTTCTCCTTCTTCATGTCTAAGTTCACTCACTACTGTCTCCTTGCTATTGATAGGTTTAGGAGGGGAGGTACATTTTGCGATGATCCTATCTAGGTCCAAGGACTTTTTGTCTCCTTTGTTCCTTATTTTTTCCTCACTTGAAAGTCTCCTCCACTGAACCAAGATGGTGAGGGTAGGAAAATCTTGAGCATCAATTCTTGAGGTGGAGTTACCACCTAGTGATTCTCTTCTTGAAGGACAGCCAAAACCTAAACTATCCAATCTTTGTGTATTGATGTTGAGGGAGGATTCTTCTTCTGCAATTGTGATATTAGTATCTCTTCCTCATCATCCACCACAATGTTGATTTGGTTAAGGCCAGCCTAGTTTGGCATTTCTAACCCTAACATTATTGTGAGAGCATATTAAACCTCCACTCTTGCATCCTCTCTTCCTCCTACACTATCAAAAGATACCTCTATCTTGGAGGAGTTATCTTGCTCTAGGAGGCACTAATTCCACAGTTGGAAAAAGTTCTCTCTCTTGTTTTACAAGCACTATAGCTTCACTAGGAGCACCTTGTGAATCTTGGTCAGCTTTCCCACCACTTCCCAATCATGATTTATCATTGGTCTCGGAAGCTTTCTCCTCTAAGAAGTCCACTACTTGAGGATTTGATTTATGTCTCTTCCCAATCCTTGGCAAAGTCATGACCACCTTTTGTATTCTGGTTCCTTCCCCAAAAGCCTTGTCTATGAGTACCCACTTACCTATCTTATTGTATTTAATGAAGACATCCTTGTACTGTTTAATCTCTCCTTCATACCCTGACTGGCGGTGATGATATCCCAATGGATAGTAATGGGTCAAGAAGAGCTTCCTCTCCTCCTTCCATAGTAGGCTCATCCCAATATAAAAATTCAACACAAATGATGAGAGGGAAGTAGGTCCTCCTATCATTTTCAATTGCTCCATAAGTTCTTGGGTTTGATGATAGAACATCCTCATCCAATCTACGGATTTTCCTTCATGTAGTAGTTGGAAGAAGTCATTTTCCCATTATTCTATTGTCTACAAGGATTTGAACAACTTCATGATTGAGGTTACCATGGTGCACTTAGCATGGTCATGATATCCATGCACCTTCCAACTGTCCTCCGTCTTCTTTTGTTTGAATAAGGACTCAAACTTCCTTGTCATTTCTTCCAATTGTTGGGGCTAGTCTTCATTAATATGCATTGCTCTTGGTGTTGAATTGGACCCAAGCACTTTTTGCTAGTGCTCCTCAATCCATGCAAACATGTTTCCTTTCAAGTTGGAAAAGTTCAAGTTCTTCTTCTCCTTAATCTCTACTACCATTGGGAGGCATGCAAAATCCCAAATCCACAATGGAAAGCATGGATGTGTTAAATTTAGGTACTTTGCATAACAATAGTGCGCCCACTTCTCTACTTTGGGTGACCACAATGGAATGCTAATCTTCTTCTTCATGGGAGACATTATGGTACAAAAGTGCACCTCAAGCTTGATTATCCCTTTTTGTTCTCAATCCTTGTCACCCTCTCTCTCATAGTCTCTTGAATTGCTCAAAATTTCTAAGCTCTTCTTGCTCCTAAAATGTTCCCACCTGCACAACTTCAAATGCTCCAAGAATGGGTAGAGCATCAAGACAGTTCAATCAAACTTTACTTCCTTATGAGACATTGCCTTTATACACTTTAATTCATCCATTCAAGATTCTTGCATGCATTTTTGGTGAAGCATCATGATCCATGCATGTAAGAAGCAGCGCAAGGACTGATAGAAACCAAAAATGGTTCTTTATCCTACTTGCCAACTCCTTGTTAAGCAGGAAGTGTTATTGATTGATGATGGCTTCCAATATGTCATTCCATATTCATGCTTGTGGTACCTTTGTTCATTGTACCTTGAACTCAAACATCCACTCTCCTCTCCAAGTGACTCTTTAGGAACTTTTCATGGAGATTGAGGTATAAGCCATACTTTATATCTTCAAGTATCATCCTTCTCAACATTATGTGCTATTTAGGGAAAACAACAAAAAATACAAAAAATCCACCTAAGGGAACATCAGGTGGGCTCTCCAGCAAGATAAGCAATATAGTGCCATAAGGTAAGTGGTACTTGATGAGGAATAATGATCCTCAATTGGATTGGAGCGAAGGTGTTGATAGCCAAACATAGTATCAATGAAGATTAGATCCTTTATTGCCATAATAAGAAGTGGGTACCTACATCAAAGGTACAACAGAAAATGGTGATAGATGAGATCCATGCTTCTTAAGCTTTAGGTCACCTTGGTAGATAGGCAACCTAAAATATAATAACATGTGACTCTTTCTAGCTGGGGATGTCAAACAATATTTATTGCTACATATGGAACTATAGCATGTGCAAAAGAACAAAGTCCTAAAGAGATTGCCTGCAAGGACTACTATGACCTCTCCCCATTCTAAAATGAATCTACAAAGAGATCTCAATGGATTTTATCAATGGATTGCCATAGAGAGAATGATGCTAGAATTTCATGGTAATCACAGATTGGTTGAGAAAGGATCTAGTCCTGATCCCATAGAAGGAAGCCAATGTTGAATCGGTTACATGGGCCTTTTTTGACATGTTGTGGTTTACCACTAGCTACTTCATGCTGTTTTTTCTGATCAAGGAGGTAAGTTTGTTAGCACATTTGGCCCAACTTAGTGAGGTATTGGATATCAACCAAAAGCTATCAACAACCTTTCACATGAAAACCAATGTCATGTTGGGGTTTGTGTAGCCTATGAAAAAGTAAACTAGTGTGGTTTATCTTCATAAAATGGAGTAGGTTGTATGACGGATCCGTTGAGCTATCGACATGTATACAATTGGCCACAAGGATTATAGTCTTGTCTTATTTGAATGCTCTTATGTATATATATGGTAGAGAGTTGGGAGGAAGGTGCGTTTTAGTTTGAGGAGTCTCAAGCGGGAGGTGGACTTTGGGAGTGAGAGTTGTAGTAGAGAACGAGCATTAGAGTGTACAAAGAAGATTTGAGCATGAGATGTCCTATGCTCCCAATCCACCACTCCCTAATCCTTTTCTCATCAGGCTTTAGATTCTACACTGCGACAGCTTATAGGATTGGATGGTGGTACGTTTTGGAGCGGTATTCATGAAGTCGATGATGGAAAACCCAAATCCTATTGTCCTTCCAGTCCTTACTTACAATCAAGTCTAGGACTTGATAATTTATGTGCTCTTGTAGATAGAGAATGACTCAATTTTGCTCATGAGCTTGAGGTGGCGTTGTGGGGTCCACTTGTCTAAAAGTGAAGGAGCTAAATGACAAAATTGCAAGAGGTTGGCTTCCAAGAAGAGAACTTGGGAGTTTTGGACTATAAGAGGAGTTTTAGACTATAAGAGGAGTTTTGGGAAGGCATTTGAGGAAACAAGACCATGGTTGGAGAGAAGAGCTAAAAAACTATAATTTAAAAACTAAAATCAAGTAATTTGAGCCTGTTCTATGGGAGATATGATCAATTGAATTAAGGGGGTATAATTCATACCTTGGAGCACAAAATAAACAATATGGAGAGCTTTGTGAGACATTTCATGATCTTTTAAAATGGTTGGCCATTGAAAAAAAATTTGTAGTGCTCAGGTCAAGAAATTTTAGGGTTTGATCAATCTCAAATTAGATCTGGTCAACTGAAGTTGGAGCTTTGGAAATTGAGGTATTGGAAATGAGATGCTGATCAAATTTGGAATTTTTGTCACTCCTAAAGTTATGGTTTGAATCACCTTGTGAAAATTTCCAATATTTTTGGTGGCTAGGTTTTCACTTTTGTGCAAAGGGTTTATGTGAATTCCTCAAATAGAAAATTCAAGGTCTTGGATCAAACATAATTGGGTCTATAGAGCTCACAAGTTAGCCCAGCTCAAGAATTGATCCATATCTAGGGTTGGATTAGAGTACTAACCTCTAAAAAGGTTTAGACAAGGGTACAACCAACTATTGTAAAAATTTTGGTTGACTTTTAGTCCATAGAGAGTGAGAGCTTATGCAACAAACTCTACTAAAAATACTTTTGTAAGCTTGATAGAGCATTTCTATCTTTTATCATGATTGAGTGTCAATTATTCTATTTGTGTGTTTATGATTCAGAATTTAAGGTTGTTGGAGTTTTGTGAGGATTAAATGCACCTATGATCCTGAAATCTAAGGAAAGTTACCCACCAAGAGCAAACCCTAAATTAGGGATTTTGAAATTAGGGTGGAAATTACAAAAAAGGCCCAAGTTTGAGAGCTTGTTAGGGGAGTTGTAGTGATCAGATTGTGGATCATTTCATATCATTGGAAAGTTTATTGTATAGGATTTTTATTGAATCCTAGAGCTCTTGAATCCTAGTCACAAAGAGAAAGTTATGCTCATCTGAGTTACATAGGATTTTCCTTGTCAATAAGACATAGGATTACTCCACTTGGAGTACAAATTAGCTGAAGTTTGAAGTACATATTGGAGGAAGCTTGGAAAACATGTTGAAATTAGCTTGATTACAGAGCAAGAGTGCTCTAAAGCTCAATTTCAACAAAAAACACATAAAGTTGTTGTGCAATTCTTATGATTGGATACTCTCTATGCTTGCATGTTTGTTTGTATGCCCAATTGGTTTGGATTGATATACATGCATTGTGCTTAGGTTCTTTCCTTCTAGGAGTGTTTTGAAATTCTCCTTGGTTATGCTAGAAGTGATGATCAGCAAACCAAGAGTGTATGTTATGATGATAGGTTAGGTTGCCCGTTACTACCCTACTTGATAGCAAGAATACCAAAACCTAGAGTGAAAATTTCTATGCATGCTCAAACTAGTGGGGAGAGGATTATCTACAACCTCTGGTCCATAGCTAGGCACCCTATGTGTTTCCAGAGAGAAAAGCAAAGTAGGACACCGATGTGTCTATGGAGAAAATGAACATGATGGTAAAGGCCTACCTAAGGTGTTTGTGGATTGGAGTCAAGAAGATTAGGCCAACTCCTTCTAATAGCCATGATAGTGGTCCTAGGAAGAGTTTTAACATCCCTAAATGTAAGCCCATTCTTCTTACAGCATGGTTATAACATCAACCTCATGCAGCTAGAGGTAAAGTAGGGTGTTGAAGAACACAAACATAGCACTCAAGAATGATTCACTTGTGAAAAGGCAGAAGAGATAGTGAAAAAGTTCTACTAGGTGTTTGAATTGGTGCAAGAAACAATGGCCAAGAGCTAGCAAGAGCAAGAGCAACAAGCCAATTGACATAAGCAAGAAGCCAAGTATATGTGTGTTGGGAACAAGGTTTGGTTATCACTAGGCCAACACATGTTGATGGGGAAGGAGAGCAAGAAAGTAGACTTGATGAGCACTAAGTATATACATTATGGTAGAGGTGATTGAAACTCACACAATGCAATTAAACACACCACCATGACTTCATAACATCTTCCACAATTAGCCTTATGAATCCTCAATTTGTTGCAATGAACATTGATGGCAAAGAGGAATGGATGGTTGGAGAGAATGTGGCAAAGTCCCATTGGAAGAGAGGTAGATGTTATAATAGAACCTACCTTGGTTGATTCACCTATGGAGGACTCTACACTAAAGTCTCTTCCTACCACAATCCCTCCATCCAACACCACATACTCCATGGATTGTGGTAGGAAGAGACTTTGGTGTAGAGTCCTCCATAGGTGAATCAACCAAGGTAGGTTCTCCTTCAAGGGCAAGTGGGAGATATGGCAAGGGGATGGAGGTGAAACCATGAGCTAAACTTGGACCACAATATGAGCATGTTGAAAGAAGCAATGCTTGGATCTACACCCTAATCACACATAGGGGTTATGGTGCACTAGATAAGGAGCCTCACCTAATATAACTCCTTTACCTACCCATACCTAAGAGCAAAGTAGAAGTATCATGAAGTGGTTTATTGAGAAAACACCCAACATTTAGGAAACAAGAAACAACATCCGACTAAAACATGGAACATCTTGAATAGAGATTAGAAGGTATGACTTGCAAAAACCTAAGAAATAGTTGAAAAAAAACAAAAAACAAAGAAAAGGTAACAAATAATAAGAAAGATAAGTAGGAGAGGCAAGAAAGGCATATCTATGCTCCCAAAAGGTCCTCTTAGCTCCCAATGCACTTGCACCTTCAATCATATGCCTAGATGAACAATGCACAACTCACAATCCCAACCACTTTTTTCAGTGATACCCATAGAGATGGGTCCCAAAGAGATCTATGAGGATGTGTATGACCATAATTAAAATCTAGATATCCAAATTCAAGCTCTCCATGGAATTCCTAAATTCTCACTCTTCTTCTCTTCTAATACCTCTTCTTCTCTCTCCACTTTTTTGAATGGATTTGCAATTTACTATCTGCCCTCTAGCATCTATATTTTGGAGGATGCTATAGTTATCCCATGGCCAAAGCTCTTACTATCTATCAATATAGTATCAAAAAAAAATTTCCTCTACAAAAGGATGCTTTCCTATCTTAGGCAATTATTGCTACTTTTCTCCAAAAGTAACTCAAACAATTATACTATGATTTCTCTATAACACTTTTTACTTTCTTAGGTTCTACTTCAAATGATAGCTTCCTTTTGGGAAGCACTATCCATTCCACTTGTGCTCCTTAGAGGTCTAATTTTGTTCCCCCATTGGTTGAAGGAATGTGCAATTTGCAATAGACAATCTGCAAACTACCATTTGCATTTGGCAATCTACAATTTAGAAGATGCTAAAGCAATCACACGGCATAGCTTGCCAACTTGAACTCCAACAATTGAATGAATATACTAATTATTATCTACCATTGACCATTTGCATAGTGGAGGATGCTATAGCTATCCCAATTGCCAAAGCTCTCTAATCTCCAACAACATAATGTCCAAAAAGGATGTCCTACTCTATAAATGTGTAATACTCCAAGGACAAGGGAAGAGAGAAAACACAGATTACACACTCAACATTCAGTGCACTAAAGGAGCACCTTCTCTTTAATATATAGAGGATCTCCTCCAAGGAAGCTCCACCATAGGATTAGGCACACAGATAGGTGACATGTCATCAAGCTCCACCCTTGAATTACTTACTTGGATGAGTGACATGTCGGTCTAGGTCCTATCTGGTTGGTCAAACAAGCTTTGACCGGAGGGAATCTTTTAGGCAATCTTCCTATAGGAGTCTCAGAATCACGTGAGTAAGGTACCATTGGAAATCAGTCCTTGACAAATCTACAATAGAATCCCGTCAACCCCAAGAAGCTCTTGAGTTGAGTCTGATCTTCTAGGGCATGCCATTTTTTAATGACCTCTATTTTATCTATCAATACTTGAATGCACCTTGCACTTGCTCTATGCCCCAAGTAGT
This sequence comes from Lunularia cruciata, assembly GCA_948567375.1. Lineage (NCBI taxonomy): Eukaryota > Viridiplantae > Streptophyta > Marchantiopsida > Lunulariales > Lunulariaceae > Lunularia > Lunularia cruciata. The sequence goes on along the minus strand of OX419762.1, from coordinate 31,606,544 downwards.
CTACTTTAGACTTGCCAAACTCGCACTTTGAGATTTTGGCATACAATCAATTCTATCTTAGAATCTGGAGGACTTCTTGTAGATGTTGTTTGTGTTCTATCATTGTGCTACTATATACTAAGATATCATCCAAGAAGACAATAATAGACTTATCCAAGTATGGACAAAATATGTCATTCATTAGACTCATGAAAGTGGTAGGTGCATTGGTGGGGCCAAAAGGCATCACAAGATACTCGAAGTGGCCATACCTTGTTTGAAAGGCAATTTTTTACACATCCTCCTCTGCAATTTGGATTTGATTGTAACCGCTCTGCAAGTCCAATTTGGTGAAGTATCTTGCTCCATGGAGTTGATCAAACAGATCATCCATGCAAGGTAAGGAGTATTTGTTCTTCATTATTTGTTGATTGAGACCTCGATAGTCAATGCACATATGCATATTGTACCATCTTTCTTCACAAACAAGATAGGAGCCCCATATGGTGATATGTTAGGTTGGATGAACCCCTTCTGCAACATCTCCTCAATTTGAGTCTTACACTCCTCCAACTCATGAGGTGATAGGAGGCCTTACAAGGAGGTGTCTTCCCCGAGAGTGTCTCAATTTTATGATCTACTCTCCTTTTTGGTGGTAATCATGAGGGTAGATCATCGGGAAAGACATCTTGAAATTCATCCACCACAACCTTTAGTTTCTCAAGAACTTGTCCATCAAGTTGTGCACTCTAGACTTCTCTTATTAGACCCATGAAACACCTATCGGTCTTGCAGACAGTTGCCGTCTCTATGACATATAGAGGCAGATCTTGCTTGGGTGATTTTTCTTTAACCCCAATGATTGATCATTGGTGGGTTCTCACTACTTTCTTCCTCCAATCTACCATAGAGTTGTAATGCTCCATCCATGGCATACCTAAGATTGCATCATAAGGAGCTAATTGTATCACTTGCCACTCAATTGCTTCTTGATATTCTCCTATAGAGAGTGTTACCCGTCTAAGTAAAGATTCAATCCTCTCTATTTGCCCGTTAGGCAACTCTACTTCTACACTCCAATCCCTCTCTAGATCCATTCCCAATCTTATTGCAACAGAGCAAGATAAGAAATTCTTTATTGCTCCCGGATCGATTAATACTCTTATTTGATTGCCTTCTAGGACTCCATTCACAACAATCAATTGTGAGGTTGCCTTTCGGGATCTTTGCGCATTAGTCTTCTTCCTTCCCTTGCTTCTCTTCTTCCTTATTGAGCCAGTAAGGCCGCGAGGTACATTTACTAGCAATCTTCATTTTCCAAAGTGATTTCCACCTCTTCCTCTTCAATGCGCCTCTCTATGTTGTTCAAAGATTGCCTGTACAAAAGCCGAAGGCCTCTAGGGAAAAAAGTGCAACAATTGGTATATATGTGCCTAATGCAGCCACAATTGTTACAACGGTTTTGTTCTCCTCGAGTTTCTTCTCCTTGTGGGATTCCATCTCTTTGTTCTTCTACCCGTCCATGCTCCTCTTGAAGCGGTCGTGCTCCTTGATCTTGAAATCAAAGGTTGCCCAATTCTATCGGTACTGGTCCACCCATGTGTGGCATTTTTGCCCAATAATGTTGAAGTGGAACTACTCCTTCATCTCCACCCAATGCTCCTGCTATTCTCTATGCACAAGCAATGGCTTTAAAAACCATACGAGGATTTTGCACCATGACTTCTTGGCAAATCCGCTCCTTTAACCCTCGTTTGAAATTGTCAAGAGACTCTACTGGACTCATGTTAGTTATTGCAACTTGTAGATCCAAAAATGCCTCCACATACTCTTGTATGCTATTCTTTTGTCTCAATCCCCATAGTCAGGTTTGAGCTATCCGCACAAAATCCACCAATTGGAAATTGTGACAACCCGGAAAATATCACTTTTGCAGTAATCGGGTAAGTAAAGTTCATTCCCATAGAGATACAATTCAGAATTGGTCAAATACAAAGTCAAACATTAACATGTAGTTCTTCTTGGTTGCGTCTTTAATCTCTCAACTACATCCAGAAGAGAGTAACAAGCTCACAATCTTGACAACTTGTCATGAATAAGGACACACATAATCACAACATAGCAAATTCTGTCCAAACAACTCTTGATTGTGATGATTCAGATTCTCCCAAAGATGGCACTTCACTGTGAAGAACTATTTTGCCTCAGAATTGTGTTCCACCCCTCCACTGAAGGCACAACTTCCTTGATAGAAATTGCTTCACATCAACTTCATGTTGCACTCACAAATGTAGAATACTACCAACACTACAATTCCTCTCAGATCTGTCAAGGCATTGCTCTGATGCACTTCACTCAGGATCAAACACACAGAATGAAGATCAAGGCTGTGGAATCCAACATCCAACAAGCATATTGATTTGCACTTTGAATTTCTCCATACACTCACAACCACACACATAATTGACAATCGGAATTAAGCTCAAGCGACGAGCATTGAAAACAGCACTTCACTTCATCTATCTTCAGAAATATGAATATTGAACAACATAGTATTGCAAATGCTCTCCTTAAATACTAAAGCAAACAGTAGTTCTTCCTACTTATGCACCACTTCCTAACATCTCTTCCTACCTGCAGATCCAAACTAACAATCCACCTTTTCATATCTGCCTCTTCCTATCTCAAAAATCTTTCTACCCCGATCCGATGTCTACTTCATCATCTGCTTTCAAACCTAATGATATTCCTATTACTTCTCCTTCTTTGGGTATATCTACAACTACTAATTCCTGCATTATTTCTACTACTTCTTCACTAGGAACTACAATTGCACTAAGGAGTGACTTATCTAACTCTTTATCTCCTGACCCACTCTTCTCTAATGTGTCAAATAGCAAGTCCAATGACACCTGTATTCCAATTTCTGCAACATCGGACTTCCTCTCCCCTGTCACACTACTCCTAATTCTCTCTAAATCTGAATTGACTAAATCTAATCTGAGACTGATATTGTCCCCTACTTCTTACATCTTTTGATCTACTCTCTCCCTCAATCGAATCAGCAAAGTATTCATATCTACATCTTTAACTCTCCTCTTCCGAGTTTCTTGTACAAGCAACTTTAGCTCATGTAGACGTGCTTCTTCCAATCTCCCTTCAACCTTTGTGCATAGTATAGCTCTCAATTTTCTTGCCACGTCTCCCACCAATTCTGACTCATATCCTCGCAATCGCTCTGCCTTCAGCTCTTCACGGTACATCTTCAACTTGTCTTTGTACTCAGCAGCAAGCATCTTTTTCTCCTCCGCATGCTGTGAACTTTGTAGCTCAACACTTCATACCAGCTCGCGCAATCTTTCTCCTTCTTCATGCCTAACTGCTAACTCTCTTTGCCATGCTTGATCCTTCCCGGCTGCACTCTTCTTCAAGCTGTCCAACTCCTGCTCCATTATCATCGTCATCGCCTTCAAATGAATATTCTTGATACACACATCACTCACTTCCTCCTTCATTTTGCTCAGCAACATTGCTTGCTCCTTCAATTCCTCAGCTTGCTTCTACAGTTCTTTCCCTCTTGACTCACAACTCTCTTGTAACATCTTGAAAGTCGTCTTCTTCAAGGCTTCATCCCTCTGAAGTTCTTCAATTTCTTCATTCTTTGGACTTCTTGCTCCTACAACCCCCTCACTTCACTCAACAGATACTTCACCACATGCAACTCATTCATCACATTTCTACGATCTTGGGGAATTACTTTCTGATGTTCCTTCAATAGTTCCAACAATGGTGTGACAACCTTCGTTAGATACTATATCCCACCAAAGTTCTCTTTGTCTTTGTCCCTCCTGTCTTTGTACTTCAGCTCTTCCATTGGCTCCTTCTGCCAAAGTCACGATCTTTGTATCTTCAGAGACACCACTTTTGAGATGTCTTCTTCTTTACCAATTGAACTCGGCCTTGTAGGGTACTCCTTCCATTTTTCTGGCCTCTGCTCGTCTACCACCAAGGCTACGCAATGATTTGTTGTTCCAAGTACTATATCAATCATCGCATGACAAGCTTCACTGACTCCAACCGCTTGTTGAACCTCATGTTCTCACTCCTCACTCTCACTTCCAGACTCCTCACTTTGTAAAGTGAGTTCATCCTCTTCTGATTCCTCTCCTTGCGACTCTGTTTCTTCTTCAGACTCTAATTCCGATGATGCTTTTCTCACCATCTTCTTACTCTACAAAACCAGTCTTTGAGTCTTCCTTTGAGCTAGAGGTGACTTTGCTTCTTCGGGTTTACTGGGCTTCTTCTTCTTTGGACTTGTGACTTCTTCATCTTCCATTGTCCCGTCTTCAAGAAGTGATCATCATTGGCTCGTAGGTGTGTCATATATTGTTGCTCTTCTTCATCCGCTTCCCGTTTTAAATCTGGATGGAAATGCAACACCATGCGATGCCTCTCCTCTACTGTTAGCAAATTCAACCCAAAGTAGAAATGTGCTGCAAATGGTGCAAAATAATGTGGAGGTGAACTTGTCCTCCAATTGATCAACATCTGCCTCGTTTAGTGGTGAAAACACTTTGCTCAATTCACCTTTACCCCTGCAAACATCCGGTGGAAGAAGATTGCTTGCTGCATGTTCATGTAAGTTGTCCGTTCTGGTTTGAACATGGCCATAATTGTCCCCATGATACTTTTTCTAATCAGGTCCCAATAGGACTCCACCTTGTAACCATTTTTTGTTCTCGGAGCAAAGAAAGAATTTTGGATTTCAGCCGTTTCTTTTGCAGCATCACACTTCCGATAGAAGGTGATCCCCATTGGTTCTCTTACTTCCTTCTCCAATACTAACCTCCAATCCGACTCAGTCCATCAAGCCGGATTCCCTCTCTTCCCTTCGACTTTGAGGCCCTCCTCACAATTACTGGCAGCTATCTCTGCCATCACCCTTGGGAAACTGAAATTCCAATTCCATGCTAAAAATGTAATACGAGTCTATTCAAGACTTCAATTCTGGCTACCACTACAAGATGTGGTAGCCAAAATTGAAGTCTTGAATAGACTCGTATTACATTTTTAGCATGGAATTGGAATTTCAGTTTCCCAAATTGCAAAACTTTGCACCGCCAGAGCATTTGTGACCTTCTTCACCATGATTTGCTCTCTTGTTCTTTGGCACTGAAAGACTATGCCTTCTCCTGGATTAGACACTCTAACCCTTTCTAGATTTTGGAAAATTGCACTCTCAATTGGTTTCCTAACACGCATTACTGCAAGACGACTACTCAAAGGAATTAGAAATTTACTTGGCATATTCAACTTGTCCTTGCGCAATTGCAATTTTATATTACCCCAAATTGTAGTCATTCTTCAGTCAATTTCAATTTGACTTCCCCTCTTTTGCGTGTTTCTGTCTTGTACCTGTCAGACATGCTTCTTTTTCCTCCACCGTTTCTTGAAGTGTACTTTCTTGCCACGTACCAAGATTGTTAGACGGTCTTCGTATCACTTGCGCTTCTCGATCCAAAGACGATGCTCTTTGGATTTTTTCCATTGTACCCTTCTTCTAAGTACCTCCATCATCGGATCCAATCTTGCCTTCTTTGGATTTCCTCCAAAGTCACTTTCATCCATTCCTTCTTTTGCAATTTGGCTATTTGTGTTTACTTTTTCCCTCAAATGCTAATAATCAAAAAAAACAAAAAATGTGGGCACCACAGAAATTCTTCAGCAATCCTTCTTGCATTGCTGTCCACGTGACCTCCCTTCTCTCTACTAACATGGATTGTTCCCAAGCATCATACCATGTGAGTGCTTTATTGGTCAAGTACCCACATGCAAATACGCCTGCAGCATACTCCGTGATCTCTGTTGAAAACAATCTAAAATATCAATTCATTCTCGAGATCCAATTTTCCACTACTCTCATCATATGTTGCCCCTTGTAAGGCTCAATGTTGTAGGTCTTCTTCATCCGGAGTAGCAATGTGGCTTCATCATTGATAGGGTTTGTAGGCATAGGTGCCTCTCCAAGTACTTCCGTCGTAGGTATTGGGTTTTGAGACGGTTCTTCTTCTTGCATGGCTCGATGATTCCTGAAGATTTGCACCTGACTTTGTAACGTCTCCATGATCATCTTAATCTCTTGAAATTCATTCAACATCCCTTGCATGCCTTGCACCAGCTCTTGCTATTGCGGATCCATGGTTCTTGCAACACTCAATTGCTAATGTCTACTTCAATATAGAGTCAATATGATCACTCTAGAAGGCGCAAAAACTATCGTAACTACCATTGGGACCTTAGAAGCTATCACTCATTGATAATACTCCTCGCCAAAATTCCTAACTACAAAATCTCTAAACATCACTTTTGGTCTCACTACATAATGGATTTCTACTTGAGTGTTGAAAGGGAGAGGATTTAGGACATTCACATCTATATTTTCATAATAGAATGTAGATTTTCAAATCCACTCTGTGTCATATATCACCACAAGTAGAATCATCGGGTTTGGTGAGTTCATCACCCTATCTATAAATTCTGTGCTAAAGTGATAAACTAGCGATACCCTCATTGGCTCACACAGGATGTTCATAACCTTGATGTGGAATGGATTTGGGAATGGAAAGCTAGGTGCAAGAAATTGTCCTCCCAGTGCATCCATCCCGTTTGCTCTCTAAAGTCCTTCCTAAGTCTAACAATTACTTTATGTTCTCCACCTCAAATTACTCAATTTCAGTAGTTTGTGCTCTTCCAAGAGGAGTGATCCACTCTCTTGGACTAAGACACTCGCTCTGATACCATTGTTATACTCCAAGGACAAGAGAAGAGAGAAAATACAGATTACACACTCAACATTTGGCGCCCCAAAGGAGCACCTTCTCTTTAATATATAGACAAAGAGGATCTCCTCCAAGGAAGCTCCACCATAGGATTAGGCACATAGATAGGTGACATGGCATCAAGCTCCACCCTTGGATTACTTACTTGGATGGGTGACATGTCAGTCTAGGTCCTATTTGGTTGGTCAAACAAGCTTTGACCACAAGGAATCTTTTAGGGAATCTTCTTGTAGGAGTCTCAAAATCACGTGAGTAAGGTACCATTGGAAAGCTCTTGACAAGACAAACCAGGGGGAGGGAAGGCCAAGCTTTCCTCCATTGGGGTGAAATTTGCACATTTTCAAAGCCTAATTCATCCGTTTAGGCCTCCAAAATTGCCTTCAAAGATTTCAGGCATATTTTGGTTCCTACTCTACTAGTAGAAGTCTCTTTTTGGTGAGACCTCTTTCTGATCTGTTTAGTCCATCATGTGTAACATCTTTCCAGATGTTACCAAACCAATTCTCACCTTTAAATCATATGTCTAGCTATTGGTTCTAAGGTTCTCAAGTCTATTTTGGTTTTTGCTTTATTAGTAGAAGTACTCTTTTGGTGATATTTCTATCTGATCTATTTTGACCATCATGTATAACATCATTCTAGATGTTACCAAACCAAATTTCACATCTAGATCATATGGCGAGCTCGTGGTATTACAAAATGTGTGCCTTCCTTTCCTTGGTAGTTGTTGCTATCCGCTTTGAAAAATATTGATAATTCTACTACTAGAACTTCTCCAGAAATTTAATTTCTTAAACCTCTCTTTGCACTCAAATACTACTACTCTAATTTTGTATGCTTGATGTTCATGGTTTGAAAGGAAAATGTTAGTTTGAGGAGATAAAAGATTTAATTTCATTTCCAATTCTAGGGCTCTATCTATTAGACTCATTGTAAATGATAATGACCTGGAATTCTTATTATTTCTTGTGAAATTCTTACATCCAAAAGTTACTCGTTATTAGAATTAATAAAATTACTCTAAATAAATTCATTTAAAGTCATAAGTCTAACCAAATATCTAAACTCATATCATAAGCATAAGAATAATTCCTATAGGCATATAGTCTTAACTTGACGTAATACTAGGTTAAGGATCCCTTTATATGGGCTATTCTTAGACTATAGGGAAATTTGCATAAAAAGTGTTTGTGTGACATCAATTATCAACTCTTTCTTCATGACAAACAATTAGGAATAATATAAATTACACAAACTCAAATCCAATTGGTGCTTATTATTTCAAGCTCCTCTATATTAGGACTATATTTATCTTACCTATGACTGACTATAGCTAATCATAGCTAATTTAGAAGCTTTGTTAAAATCAAAAAAAAAAATCCTTTCAATTACTTGTAATATCAAACTAAATGCCTTGGTAGAGCATATATGCACCAATGGGTGTTTCAAGTCATACTCATAAGATGATTGATACTTTGTTCTCTAAAAATACATACAACTCTTATTAGTAGTGATATTCCTCCCCTTGTGTAACTCCTTGTAAGAATATTTAGTGCATGGAAACGCAAGTCTTTCTTTCATAACCTTATTTTGAAGATTATCTGTCTAATATTATAGGATATCTAATAATTACTCTTTGCTTTTCTATGCAAGGTAATATTCAAATGAGAGTCATAACATACCATGGTTATATTATAGAAGGAAGGTCTTTGTGGAAGAGGAAGTATGCTAATTTTAAAAGATAAACTTTTATAATATTATCTATTTTATATTTATTAAATTATAGATAACCAAAAATTTATTCATCAAAAATCCCTAGAGATATTTCTTTACTTCAAGAACATATCAAAGGTTATTTTAGAGAGGTTAAGGGTGACTCTAAAGGAAAGTAACACAAAAACCTAGAAATAAGTAAGTGCATAATGTGAGAAAGTTGTCATCCGTATATTCATTGTTACACAACATACATCACTGTCAACATCATACACTATTGAAGCACAACTCACACATAAGTCATGCATAGACTCTAAAGTGCCACAATAATCAGATTGCTTACCACTCTCAACTCAACTCAACTCATATCAAAACTTGATCTGTCACTCTATAAACTGCCAACAATTGGACACTAATTACAGTCAAGCCACACCCACTCTAGCTAAGAGAATCCAGGTGATGCTCATCGGCCTCTGTCCACCATAGCCAGGAACTCAAAGGCTCAACATCAAAGAAGTGAGCTCTCTAGAGTTGCACTTTGAAAGTATACCCCTAGTCTCGAGCTAGGTCTGAAACCCTAACGGTCCCACTAACGGCACACTTGACGGTGCAAACGGTGCAAAGTGATGTGGGTCCCATCGTGAAGTCAGTACCTTGAACAT